>CM057830.1:31549246-32211746 GCA_030068075.1 Paguma larvata
GGAGAGAGAGAGAAAGAGAGAGAGAGAGCACAAGCAGGGGAAGGGCAGAGAGAGAGGGAGACACAAAATCCAAAGCAGGCTCCAGGCTCTGAGCTGTCAGCACCAAGCCCGATGCGGGGCTTGAACCCACCAACCATGAGAGCTTTTTAAAATAATGGTCACGAGTTAAATTTCTGGAACTAAAACATCTGCCAAATATTGAGGCTTCTTTGGTATTTACTAATATCCTATCATCTACATCCAGTAGCCAGACCGTAATTCTCAAAGTCATGGCTAACTGTCTCTCACAGTGAATGGGGGCTGAGGCTAAAGCCTTGCTAAGTAAGCCCAAATCTGTACTTGCTGTTTGAAAATATGAGAGTCTCGAATCATCCACACCATCAGAAACTTAAGAGCATAGGGGCACCTGGGTGGCTCAGTCGGTTAGGCGTCTGACTTCAGCTCAGGTCGTGACCTCCCAGTTCATAGGTGCAAGCCCCGCGCCAGGTTCTCTGCTGACATCTCTGTGCTGAGAGCTCAGAGCCTGGAGCCTGCTTTGGATTCTGTGTCTCTCTGTCTCTCTCTGCCCCTCCCCTTCTCGCACTCTTTTTCTCTCAAAAATAAATAAACGTTAAAAATAAAAAAAACGTAAGAGCATAAGCCTCTCTTGAAAATGGGATGACTTTGAAATGGTGTTTTTCTCATGTGGCATGGGTATTTTTCTTTCCAATTCTTTTCGTTAGCCACACTACCTGCCAGCTAGATGAATTCAGAATTGCCGAGGTCCATTAAGACTTAAGGCCTTTGATGACCTCTCAACAAGAGTGAAAAGCTCCCTGTCAACTCTGCCTGTATCATACTTTGACTTTCAGCCTTCCGCAGGGAGCCCAGTTCTTCCCCCCACCACCCGCCCCCCATATCTCTTGGGAAAGGTGGAGGGACCTTGCTACAGAACATACCTTAACACCAGAGAGTGATAAGAACTGTGTGGTGAGGGTTTGGCAAGGCCATAAAACGGGGACTGCACGGTTTTGAAGTGAGCAGCCATATTGCCATAGACAGGATAAAAATAACAGCTTAAGCGAGGCTGAAACCATTCATGCAGCCTCCTGAATCAATCATTTTTAGTCAATTATTATTTCTTTTTTCCCCCCAAATCAATAGGATCAGACACCAAGACTGCCGAGAACACCCAATCCATAGGCTTTTCATCTCACAAATAAGGCTCTAGAGCCTGGCGGTGTTTGGATAATAGACAGTGTCCTGTGATTTGTTGCCTATTAGGGAAACCACTTAGAGCTTTTAAAGAAATCACTAAAAAAATCTCTTTCTTTATCAGAGAAGACCAATTTGTAAAAGTGCAGTTCAATTTCATCTCACAAATAGAAATTTCTTCAGAGACTATTGAGCTAAGCCACCCAATTTTGCGGAGGTTATGGATTGGAGTGGAGGTGACTGGTTTTCAGGTATTTCATTCCAGACCCCTCTAAGGGCTTACATAACTCATTACACTCCCTTCATCCCACACCCATGCTATCTGGACGCATGTGGACACACCGACGAAGTGATTAAAGGCCATCCATGCTCTTGCCCAGAGGAGAGAAAACAGTCCTCTGTGATTAGTCACATCTTCTATCCTAACTGAAAATGAATGCCCTTTTAAAAACGTATTTCCTGGCTTCACAAAACTACACAGCGTCTGAGATCAGGCATGGAAGGGGGTCATGATGTTTCCCTTGGCCAACATGAAAATTGGGGTTTATTTCTGGTTTGTTATGTTTAGTAACGTAGTGATTTAACTAAGAAGAAGTAGAGCAGCTACAGATTTTCAACAGGGTCAGGGTTCCAGCCCTATAGTAGCAAGTCTGCACAAAGTGAGCCTGCTTTGATTTTCAGATGAGCGGAAGTTGCACCATTTTAGAAGGCTGATGATTTAAGGTATCTTAGAAACCACCTAGTCCCTGTGTTACAATAGTGATTTATACCACGCGTGAGCATGTGGCAACAGTGAGAAAGGTTGCAAGTCAATTTTTAGTAATAAACTATTATTGTTAACAAAGTAAAGAAATTTGGAGATAATTTGTGCTTTTTTCTTTTTTTCCTTCAAATCGGTAGGATGAGATTCAAGGGTTTTGTGAAGGGAAAGTCACTCTCCCTTGCATGCATTCCACTGAGAATTCGGATGGCTCCCGTGCAGCCTATGGGAAATCTTGTGTTTATAAACCTCGTGAGTGTTGCGGAAGACAAAGACAAGACAGATCACTGGTTCTGAGTTCATTTTCTTAATTTTTTGGATGAGGAATTGAGGCCAAAGGTGGAAAGTGATCTTCCCAAGGTCATAGTGGAACCAGGATTAGAATTCAAATCATTAAAACCACTGCTCTTTTTATTCTACTGCTTTGATTACTTTGATCCTTTCAAACTGATCAAGTTGGCCATTCTACCCTTGCACAGTATCCTTTTTTAAAATACAGCCAAGAGGGTAAAGAAAGAAAAAAGAAAATACGCCTTAATGTTTGCATCAATCTTCAACATTAAAGAAACACAAAAATCTCAGCCATAAGGCTCATTGACTCCCCCCGCCTTATGCCTCCAGAAGATAAAGTCTTCATCTCAAATTTTCCATGGGGATCAAAATATCACTTAACACTGAATTTTTTTCCTATTCTGGCAATGTCTGTTTCTGACTGACCACATTTTACTCAAATCAAGCACTTTCTCTTCCAACAAAATACAATTCTACAAGGGAACACATCCAGGTCTCCTGTGCTCCAAACAATTTACCAGAGTTGGAAAACACACACTCTTGCAATGAAAGGTTTTATTCTGCCAATACAGAATATGCTTCCATTTTCTAGCTAGGAAGATATTTGGGTAAAGCTAATATAAAGATCTACTATTACCTTGGCTTAACTTCTTAGCGTTCAGTGATTTGGGGCTGAGAAATCTCTGTAATTATTTTTTCAAGGAATACAATTAATGTAAGGAACTAGTCTTGCCTTTTTCAAAAGCTCTGGCTTTAACCAGACAGCAATGACAGTTTTGACAGAAAATCTGTACGTGGTTCTCCTTGTTTTCTCCAATAATGGATCCCCCCTATTATGTGTTGGCTGAAGAACAGTAGTGTGGTTTAGATCTGGTTTACCAAGGAGACACACTGAAGTACAAGAAAACCAAGTATTTTATGGGAACACTAAAATAGTGATTCTGGCCCTGGTTCGGGCACTCAAGAACCAGAGTAGGCTGCCTTCAACTGAGGCATGAGGTCTCTATAAGAACTTCGTAGCCATTTAAGCCAGTGGTTTTAGCCGGCTAATTTGAGTGTGGGTTTATCACCGGAAAGCCAGAAATGCTTGATACAGACCAGGAAAAAGAGGCGAGGGGGCTGCGGCAGAGGCATTTCCATAAGGTACAACTGTGGACCTCTTCTACTTTTCTCTACATTTTCAGTAGCTTAGGAAAGAGGTGTGGCGGCTCCATTTCAGAGCCAAGAGGACGTCTACGAGGAGAGAGTAAACAGGATAGGAACTTAAACTTGAACCATTGTGTTTGCTTTCCTTCCAGTGATAACTTTTCCTGGTTAGCTTTTGATATCTATGAAAAGCAGCAATTTTTCCTATGGGAACATTTCCTGCCCCACCTCCTGGATAGAACTGAGAAAGGCGGCGACTACTCTAATGATTTTTCAATGGTGTAAACAGCATGACTCCCCTTCACTGGTTGAGATGCAATTAAAAAACATTTCCAGTTACTTACTCACATACCACGATAACCAGATGTACAGTATCTACCTCTCTACCCTTTTTGTCCCCAAGAGCCCTGGGGACTTCGTATAAAAGGGGCTCATGGAGAGAGGGAACCAAAGTATTGGTATAGTTCACTATTACCGTACTTTGGATTTGGCTTAGGGTGCTGGGGGCAAAAGTCTGTCCCACCAGGTCCTCTCACCAGTCTTCCAGGTTTTTGCACTTGACTCAGACTGCTGTGCCTGAAATCCGAGGTTATAATGCTTTTGCTTCATGTGCATATGTCCAACTATTGTTCCCAGGAGTGCAAATACTACACCAGAGTCACTGAGCCCTGGGGAATTTCAGCTTTAGCAACACACTAGGCCACAATCGGTTTTCCTCCACGACACTCAAGCCTTGTGCTCAGCCTGGGCCACACCGCATACTTGCCCTTCCCTCAACATTAATTCTGTTTTGGGGGCTCTTGGGTGTCTTTTTTTGGCATTGGACTTTGATCAGGACATTGAAAACCCATCATGCCAAATCTCTCTAAATTCATTCTCAGAAATCTGCTGAATTCATTCTTATACAAATTGTTTTACTTCTGTCCAGACACGTAATACCATTCATTTGTCCCTTTACCTAAGAAATATTTACTGAATACCTACTATATCCCAGACATTGTGATAAGCACTGGGCATATATTAATAAATGAAACAGGCAGGATCCCTTCCATCCTGGGTCATATAGTTTAATGGGAAGATAGAAAGTAAGTAATATAAACAGACACACAAATATATATTTAAAAATTATGATAAGTATCATGAACAAAATGAAGGCAAAGTGGAGATTACTCAATACGGTCAGGGAAGGAATCTCCCAGGAGGTGATATTTAAGCCTTTGACCCAAGGCTGAGAAAGAGCCAGCATAGAGAGCTGAGGGGATAGTGTTCTGGACAGAAAGAATGGTACGTGAAAGAGTTCTATAATGAGAAAGCCTTTGGAGCACAGGCAGTCCTTCCTTTGCACGGTCCCAATATGCAGGGATTTCAATTAGCACAGTTGAGTCAAATAACACCAGTCTTTCAAGTACACTGTTCGTTTCAACTGCCATAGTATATTAATTATGAGCAGCTGCATAAAGGGAAAACTTCATTGCTAGCTCTTTTGTCCACAAATCACTATGTAGATAACAGCTGCACATCACAATTAATGACCAATCACATGACTTCTTTCAAAGGTTTGGTGGTCGCTCACTGGGCATCTGTTATTCAGTTTACCTATAAACGGCAGAGAGTGTGGTTGTGATGCCTTCTTTTTTCCCAACGAGAAGCTTATGTGCCACTTTATAAAAATGAATAATCAAAAGGAGGAATTGTCTGACAGAGATTAAAGTGCAGCAGAGAAATAAAAAACAAATAACACTGGCAGTAAATTTGAATCAAATGGGAATGCATTTATAGAAGAGATAGCTGATGGTGGTATTGTTGACCCTGCTAACTGTTGGAGAGGCTGTAGCTATACAGCCAGAGGAGATTAGCGAAGACAAACTTACTGACATAAATGACGAAAGCAGCTGTGACACAAAGTATAAAGGTGTTCCAGAGGAAGTGACACCAGCAAAACACTTCACATTAAATGAATTCTCAGAGATATTTTATAATATTGAAAGTGCAAAGGATAAAATGTTGGTAGTTGATCCAAACGTAGAGAGTATGGCAATTCACCAAAGCATAGACAAGCTGTTTGCTCTATAACATATGCTATGTAATAAGGAGACAGCACGCATGGCTCAGACTACTCTTGACCGCTTTTTACAAAACATAGAACACTATAATTCTCAATGCTTCTAATGTTTTAAATTATGGCATAATAAATATATTTCACTTTTGCTAATTTTTTTCATTTCCCTACACATTTATAACTGACAAAATGAGAGTATTTAATGTTTTTTTTTTACATGTTTATTTATTTTTGAGACAGAGAGAGACAGAGCATGAGTGGGGGAGGGGCAGAGAGAGAGGGAGACACAGAATCCGAAGCAGGCTCCAGGCTCTGAGCTGTCAGCACAGAGCCCGACGCGGGGCTCGAACTCACAGACCTCGAGATCATGACCTGAGCTGAAGTCGGACGCTCAACCGACTGAGCCACCCAGGCGCCCCGAGAGTATTTAATGTTTTGACAAAAAGTTAAAAGTCACAGAAGAATTGTGATTTTTCCCACTTATTATTAAGGTTGCTTTGTGCAGTTGCAGATTTAATGGTCATTTACAGTTCCACAGTACTATGTGAAGCCAGAACTATCTGCATTTTTTAATTTTTAAAAAATGTTTATTTTGAAAGAGAGAGAACAAGAGAGAAAGAGAGAGCGTGTGCGCACATGTACGCATGAGTGGGGGAGGGGCAGAGAGAGAAGGGGAGAGAGAATCTGTGCTGACAGCACAGAGCCCCATGTAGGGCTTGATCTCATAATCCCACGAACTGTGAGATCATGACCTAGGCTGAAATCAAGAGTCTGACACTTAACCTACTGAGCCACCCAGGCGCCCCATCTGTATTTTTTTAAAGCTTATCTGCTAACATATATTGGAGGTGCTATCCCAGGACAACAAAAGTGAAGGCAATATTATCAGTGACTGCTTTATGGAGATTGGAGTCACAAAGAATTATTCTTCTGATTACTTGTGGTCTAAGAAAGAGAATTTGAAATAAGGTTCCTGTTGCTATTTACATTCTTAAATGAAAGGTCTGGACGAAAAAGGAAGATTCAAGCAGGATGTTGATATCTTTTTATTTTTAAACTTGAGTCTGTAAATGGAGAAATAACAAAAGTGGCATCGCACAATGCAATCCCAACAGTAGAACATTAACCCAACCCTCATTCCAACTTCTTGGAGTATTAAGGACAAATCTAAGAAAGACCCTGAGACCTCTTACTTCTCCCAGTCTGTCTTCTGCTTAGAAGAGCTGAAAGTTGGAGCTTTTCTGAAGTAGCTGAAGGTGCTGTTGAGTCTCCTCTTTGACCATTATTTTCCTGCTTCCTTTTGTGGGAACCCAGGGGAAAAATTCAGTTCCATGCATAATTTCTTTTCCTTTCTTTTTCATTTTTTTTTCCTCTGAGATGCACCACCACCACCACCTGCTACCACAATTCCAAGATCCGTGATATTCTCTCGAATGAAACTTGTAGCCCCGAGGATATTTAGAAGGAAGTGGATAGACAACACAAGCCTGCAAGAGCTGAGAGTCGGGGAGGGTATTCGATCCTTTAAGTTTTGCAGTTTGGAGACTCAGCTTTTGTGGACTCCAAAATTGCTGGAAGTCTGAGCTTAAGCTCTAGGCAAGAAATAAGTCCCGAAAATTAGCATATGAGTAGTTTCTCCTGTTGTCAATGGATGTGAGTTCACCAACTATAGTGATGTTTCACACGTTTCTTAAATCCTAGGGAATAGGGGTTTCCAGCGAAGTTTTTTTTCCCCCCTTTAAAAATAACACTGGAGGAAGTCTTAAGCCATGGAATATTAATGCTTTATTGTGAGACACAGAGTCAGGAGAGTTTATCTTCTGTGATTTTATCTTACTTAGACCTCACTCCAGAAAGAAAAAAATATTTTCAAACATGCCTTAGATGTGAATTGGGAAAGTTTAAGCTGCCATGCCTCCATTTCAGGCCAGACATGTTAAACCTGTTTACAGACCCCAGATCCAGTTGACTCTAAAGAATTCATCAGTATCAGTCAAAGGGTTTACTTCTTAACAGTATCAGTACTTGTATATTCCAAGGGTTGCTTAGTATTATCACTAATTAACATCAGAACCAGACATATAACCAAAATGCAAATGTAAACACATGTTTTCTGCCTAAATGGCATGTTTTAAAAGTTCTCAAATTTCTGAATACTATTATCCAAGTCTTGGACATAGTTTTCGATGATTTTTACCAGGGTTCCAGTGGAAGGAAGAAAATGAAGGTCTATTCTGGAAATGTCTTTAGCCAGCAAACATTTTTGTATATTTACAAATTTATTTTTAAAATATTTGGTTTTCCTTCATCTAAACTTTTACATTTTTTCATGTTCTGTTTTTTACACTGTCTACCAAGGTAGTGACACATATATAAATAAGCAAACATACATTGTGGATCCATGTTCAGAATGTTTTCATTAGGGGTCTATAATAAAAATAAATTGTGGACCACTTCCTTAAAGAAATTTCCATTTAGAGAATAGATGAATGACATATTTTTACAAGTTGAAGACTATGGTACATCTTTGAAGCAGGAATGTTGACCAAAATTTTGATCCACATACAAGCTGAAGACACTAATTTCTATTGGAATTGAATATGTTATTGGTATCCTATATTAAATCCATCCATCGACCATTAGCCAACTAACTTGCAAATCTTTGATCTTTATGGAAGTTCCCTTCCTTACTAACTAGAATCCCTGAAGGGCGTAATGTCACAAAAAATCAACTGAAAAAAATCTATTCATCTATCAAAGACTAAATCAACCAATCAACTCTGCCAGAAAGTTGGAGGTTTAGTGAAAGATTTTTTTGTCTAAGTTATTTGATGTCATGCAGTGGAAACAACAAATTGAGTGAGTTTGCGATTTTCCTACCTATCCTCTTGACACCATTGCAAAAAGATGTATAGAAATCCCACCAGAGAATTTACTCTTCATCTCAAGTAGCACAAGCTCTTTTCTGAAGCTGGAATTCGAGCATGACCATTTTGTGACTGTTGTTCTACTTCTAGTAAAATTAATGTTTAGCCCATGTGGTGAACCACAGTTTGCCTTCGTTATTCTCAATTTCTGATTGTATACAATATAATTATTGTTAAATAGAGGTAACACTGGGAATAATGAAAGAATAAATGTTTTCAATTTTAGATACTGATTACCCCAAATAATTATTGCCATCACAATGTAACGAAGTGTTAAAATTGGACTCTTTCCACCTCAGTTTCTGCTTAGGCCCAGTAAGTGTTGACTGTTCCCACATTCCAAAGTGAGATGCTATGCCACTGAAACAGGAGCAAAGGAGACACACAAGAATTAGTCTTGAAACCCACTGGTGACCACTTCCAGCTTCTAAAATGGATTGTGGAAACCAAGAGATGTGGTGTAGATTGGAAGAGGATTTTGAAAGTGTTGCCATCGTATATGACAGGGAGAGGTACTCTTCCCTCACCTGGAGCCTAGGGAACATGGCTCCAATGGCACCGATACCTTCGATAGGAGAGCTTGGGGACACCACATACCAATTTCAAGCCTCTACCGAGGAAATCTAGAGTAAGAGGAATGGGCTGCCTAGCTGTTTTGATGGCAGAATAAGAGACGGGTCCATACTGGAAAGAAATGGACTTTTGTCAGAGCAAAGAATATGACGGGCTTCCCATGAATCAGTACAGATTGAGAAAGAGACTTAGCATGGTATTGTTTCACATGATGGCCAAGAGATCTCCTGAAGGGTGGGGAGATCTCTGCAAAAGGAGTCTGGATGTGTTCCCTTGGATGGCAGGAGAAATGTAATTGTCTGCCACCAAGGACTACTGTGAGAAATTTCTAGTCATGAGACAGTTTTCCCAAGGACCCTCAAAAACACCCCAGAAGATAAAGATTCAGCCTTAAGCACCTATACCAATGCTAAACTGCTAGAACAGAACCAGACTTTGCCTGACCCCTAACTCCTCACTTTCCTTTGGCTTTACTTGGAGGGACTAAAGGCAGGGAAATAGAGGAAACAGCTCATGGTCCCTCCTCCCTTTAGAGGAGACCGGCCTGAATCAGGCATGATTCAGGAAGAAAGACATCAGGAAAAAAGGTGTTAACTTGCAGTACATTTCTTAGAGTTTAAAAAAACCCCATTATTATGATTATGCATTATTTTACTGAGACTCTTTAGAGGGAATAAAGTAAGCACAGAGCATTTTTTTTTTCTGAAAGTTACTAGAAAAGCCACAAGGCCCATTGTATTTGACCAGGGACAAGTAAAGAACAAATCTCCAAAGAACAGATTTGAAGGGCGGTAGAGGAAAAAGAGTGAAAATGTTTTCTATTGTATGGACATTATAAATTCTGTTTGTATAATCTAATGATTTCAATAATAATAGCTAAAATTTATCAAATGCTTATTACATGCCAGACACTGTCTGCTTTGCATGTATTAAATCATTCCATCCTCACCACGCTATAAGATTATTATACTCATTTTCTAGGTGAGAAATTGAGGTGCGGAGAGAGGTTAAGTAACCTGCCTGAAGTTGCACTACTAGTAAATAAGCCACTGATAGGGCTCTTCCCGGCAAATAAGAATTCAACCTCTTTCCTCAAATTTTTCTTTTCTCTTAACATCCAAAATATTGGATAGCCGAAATGGAAACCACAGCCCATATCAGTTTTAATGCGTTAGCACTTTGTAGGAACACACGAGGCTACATGTGATTTGCTATGCTTTGTTTCAAGAACAAAACCCTGAATCACCACAGTTCATGGGGTCTTTTTAGTAAATATATATTTCTCTTTCATTTTCTTTTCTTCTTTTGTGTAGATGCGGACAGCCAGTACAAAATAAAGTACAGCTGAAGGGTCGTGACCTCCTCACTCTAAAGGATTTTACAGGAGAAGAAATTAAGTATATGTTATGGCTATCGGCAGATCTAAAACTGAGGATAAAACAGAAAGGAGAGGTATGTAGCATTTTCATCTTACCTTCCACTGCCACCAACCAGCCCTTTTAAAGACGGCCTTTCCAAAGAAAGAGGGAAAAGAGAATATATTAAAATTTCTAAACGGTAGCTAAGTAATGAAGGTAATTGATTATCACTGAGTGTACAGGCGTATAAAAAGCATAAAAATCAGTTATTCGATGACAAGTCATTGCGCTTCTCTCATGCAGAATGTTGAAATTCATTATTAATTGGATCAGAACCTAAGGAATCATTTCTCTGGAAAGATTTTATTTTTATACCTTCATTCTTTTCTCTGTGTGTTTTCTATCAAGTTAAAAGTAAGGACAATACTTTTTTTTTCCCCCGGCAACAAATTTCAATTGTGGATGAATATCAGATATATGATTATTAAGATAATGCCCAAAAATTCACAGTGATGTTATGGTGTTAAAAATAATTCAGATGAGCAAGAAACCAATTAACTGGTAACCAAGCAGGAGAAGAGATGGGATATGGTGCTTAGCTGTGAGCATTATTCTGCATTTTGAGCAATTTATGTTTGAAACACGCTTAATTAATGCAGCAGCTTCATTTAGACTGCTTAATTGTGAAAGCATACGTGCTCCAAGCTTGTTCAAAAGCACTTTAAAGAGCTGGTGTAAACCTTTCTACACAACCTTAATTTTCTTAATCTAGTTCGCTAGCTCTCTGAGTTCTGAGAACAGAAGTGACTCCAACTGCTATGGGCTGACATTCCCAAAGAAGCCCTGAAATAAGGAGGAAAGGTCCTCCAAGATCCCAGGCCTGTGCTTCATACTTCGTGTGTAAGGCAAGTTAGCTGGCAGGAATCTATTTGTTCCAGAACTCATCCTATCGGGAAGTCCATCTACAGAAGAGGAAGGAGGAAAAGCCCCACCCCACATCCAAACTCTCCAGATTGTTTCCAAATGACTTCTAGAAACAAAGCCTTTGCACTCCCACAAGGATGCATTGGAAAAGTGTAGCCTGGGCTTCAGCTTTAGGAGCCTCAATGCCCCATGTTGTGACAGAGTAGCATTTTTTCTACCTGAGAAAACACTCTGAAAGAAGCATCTTCAAGGTCATTGAACACTGATAGGGATTTCCATGGATTTAGATAAAAAGATGGTTCCAGTAGGAAACATACTTTGGAACAAGTGTTCAGGTCGAACCCAGAGCAACTAATATTTTGCAATTACATGTCTGTATGCTGTCCGAGTCCTTGTTCCCTTCCTCCTATTTGTAAAGAACATGAAAAAATCACTTTAAATGCACTTTCAAAATAACATTTTGAGTGCATATTTGGAAGCAGTGATTTAATTTTTCTACATTTTCTGATAATGTAAGGAACACTTTTGAAACATAATCTTTGTTATTGGATATAAAATATATTTTTCATTTTAATTGTATTCATGTCCTTAATTTTCAGTATTTGCCTTTATTACAAGGGAAGTCCTTAGGCATGATTTTTGAAAAAAGAAGTACTCGAACAAGACTGTCCACAGAAACAGGTGAGTCCACCGACAAGCTTGCACTTGTGCTGAAGAGGAGGTCAGAGGGTGAGGATCTGGGAGGAATCATCTAGTGGGGGAATTTGTCTGTCTCTTTAGCAACCACAAAGGGAAAATGCTGTCACTGGGAGTAGCAGGGCAAGCCTCTGAATGCTCTTTCCAATTCTCAAAGAAGCTGTACGCAGAAAGGTTAGTGTCACCTGGAGGAATTTCATGAACACTTGATTAGAAGTCCCCAAGAGCTTTTCATGTTCAGTACAAAATGTGAGTAGATACAAATTCTCAGCCCTCGAAACTCATGTGGTCAAGAAATGTGTATTTCCCCAACACGTAAAGGATTTTTTTCTTGCTTGTACCAATTTTGCAGGATGGTGGAAACCTAATCTTCACAAAGTTAGGCGATCCTCAGTCATTTCAGGGTTTACTTTGTCAATCTAGGCTCTTCTCTCTCTTTCCCCACAGTCACGGTTAACCTGGAGAGTACATGAATAAGACGTCTAGGGCTATGGGGATTCTGATCATTGGTCATAAGGACATCATCATCAGATGTCCACACTGGAGTCTGCTGAGACTTCTGTATCCCCATTGGACCTCGGCTGTCTCCCATTCACTGTGGAGTTTGCTTCACTTGGATCATAAGACCCAAAATACTTCTTGGTTTGACTCTCTCAACCTCTTGGCAGTTCTCCTTGCCATACTGGGTACTGCAACACTTTTTCAATCCTTCCTTCCTCAAGCTGGGTGCCACAGAACATTGAAGGCAAGACACAGGTGTTATTGGCTCTGGGGTTCCCCAAACTCATCAGAAATTTCCATCATGCTCCCACCCTTCAGTACTTGGCCTGGGGAGACAGACAACAGGCTACAGTGTCAAAGGTCCATCACTTTCTATTTCTTTTGCTGCATCTCTTTCCTGCTCTTCTTTTTCCTCTTCCAGTTCCCAGTATTGGAGGGTAGGTGATAAAGCAAGAAGAAAAAACTGGCTCTGATTCGCCAAGATTTCTTTCAAATCTGCTGTTTGAGCCTGGAATCATAAGCTATTAAAACTCAAAATTTCTTTTTTCTCAAACTACCATCTCCATAATGTTTCGAAAAAGTCCATTTTTAAACTCATATGCCACACATCACCTCTTTTCTTTCTCTCTGCATTTCTGCTCTATCAGACCTCCCTTGAATCAATAACATGACTGACCAAATGGACAAACGGATAGGACCAAGTAGGAGGAAGCACAAACAAAAATATTGGTTGATTCTTCAAATAGCTCATCCTATCTACAGGCATCAGAGCTTTCTAGGATTTAGAAGCAAACGACTACTTCATGCAGTACTCGCCTTGTAATGGTCAGTAATGAGGTTCACCAAATATATAACAAAATAAAATTCAAAGGGATTCAGTGATGTGGTAAGTTCACTTACTTAATACAAATAGCACCAGGATTTGGATCTCAATTTCATTGTTCTTACTAATGCACTCTCCTTGCCCCTTGACAGAAGAAAGGAGGGTGAGGGGAAATATTTAAGGTGTCACCTAATTTTTAAGTCCCAGGAAGAAAACGGATGAGAACATTTTGCTCTTTTAAGATGGCCCCTTTAAGAAATATGTTGACATCTGACATATAGTAAAGGAAAAATGCATATTGCATAAACAAGTCAATAATTCTCAAGTTCTGCTCCTTTTCAACAGCGGTCTTCTATGAGTTGGGCAGAATTTTATTTTATCAGTAATTAAGAGAGATGCTCTTTTTGAAGTCATCAAAAGAATTGATTAGTACATAGGCATTTATCAATTTTAAGTTTTTTAAAAACCTTATTCTACAACTTTTCTCTGCTCAAATGCTATTTTTGATATCAAATATCCCTGAATAAGTGGTCAATTTTACCACCCACATATATTATATGATAGTTAAGCTATTAATAAAACCAAGAATGAAGACGTAATAAGCCTTTGGGTGCAGACCTTGTGCCAAGTGCTCTACATTAATTATTTTTGGATTATCTCACTTAATCCTTATGACAATGTAAGACCATTGAAGAAAATAGGCTGAAACTGGCTCAGCAAATGGCCCACAGACACACAGCTAATAAATGGCAGACCGAGGATTGGTAGCTACTATTGAATGTATTTTTTAGATATCTAATTTAATTTGAAGAGGTAATTGTCATGTTTTGTTCCAGCAAATTGTTTCTGTGGATGGCATTAAGCATTTTGTTAAATGATGGTTTTCTACACAGAAGTACTCTGAAACGTGCACAAAATTGCAACCTGTAACAACAAATACATGAGAAAAGGAATATGTGACCATGAAAAGTTATGGTTCACAGAGTATTCATCATTATCCTCAATAAGTATCCATGGGTCTAATTGTATATGGCATCCTGCCAAACTCAACAGTAGGAGGATCAGAGTAAGTAGTTGCTTTAAATGCTTACGGAAACAGTAAACCTCAACCAAAACCATAGAGCATTTCCATAATGTATATATGCATCTTATGAGTTGTCCTTTGGCACAATTTTCCATCAAAACCTGTTACCTTGGTATTTAAATTTTTTAATGTTCTTTTGAGCGAGAATGGCGAGGAGAGAGAGGGAGCCATAGAATCCGAAGCAGGCTCCAGGCTCCGAGCTGTCAGCACAGAGCCTGATGTGGGGCTCAAATTCACGGACCACAAGATCATGACCTGAGTTGAAGTCGGACACTTAAGCGACTGAGCCACCCAGGTGCCCCAAGTTACCTTGGTATTTAGAATGAAAATAGGATGTAATTAAAACTGTCTATTATTGCCCCAGATTCATGCCAGTCTCCTCATAGGAAAGTCCTTGAGGATTCCATCCCAAGCCTGAGTTGCAGAGATACAATAGTATGTCTGCTGACCTGAGGGAACAGAATAAAATTCGCCACTCAACTTAAGCCATATTAATTGCTCGTGTAGTATTTTTATTAAGGGTAAAAGTGCACAAATCATTAAGCATATGTAGTTCGATGAATTCTTACAGTAAACACATTCTTGTAATTAATACCCAGATAGAGAAATAGGACATTAATAGCACCCAGGAGACCTCCCTTGTATCTCCTTCCGGTTGCTACTCCCCCTACCCAAGGGTAACCATTATCCTGGCTTCTAACATCACAGATCAGCTTTGCCTGTTTTCAAACTTTATATAAATGGAATCATTCAGCATATGCTCTTTTGTATGTGGTTTCTCTGGCTCAGTGTTATGTTTGTGAGATGTAGCGACGTCGCTGTGTGTAGCTGTAGATCATTTAGTCCTCATCCTCTCTTTTGTGTATGCCTGCCAGGCAAACTGCGCAATTCTCCTGTGTGCCTCCCAGTGATTATATTCTTTTATTGCAAATTAATTGAGCAGATAGATGGATACATTTATTAATCTCAGTAAGCACAGTGGCTGATAGAAAAAATGTGCAGGGCATCCTAAGAGATGGTTCTTTTCATTATTTAACTTTGGTATTTCACTTTCAAGGTGACATAGAAGCTGGTGCTTTCCAAGCTATTTCAATGTATCATCTTCACAAAGGTGACAATATAAAAATTGTGATACTATTCTGCGGGCATGAAAGTAAAGCACAGAGAGGTTCGTGACTGCCTTAGTTCTACCAGTAAGAACTCTCAGAGCCCTCATATTTTGAGTACATGAATTCTAATTATACATCTTCTTCCAAAGCTTGCAGGGATCTGTGAGGAAAAGAGCAAAATCAGATGTACTCTTATTTTCCCAGGAAGAAATTAAGATATTAACAGAAGAAACGCTTTGTCCAAAAATATCCAACGTGAATGCATGAACGAATGACAGATAAGAGCAGACTTCTCTGGATGAAAGGTGGAGAGAGGAGAGCTCTGTCCCTCTGCCCTCTTCTCCTCAGCAATGGCAGCTCCTAGAGGCTTCTCCAAACCCCTGACCCCCTCCTGAAGCACTTATCACCAGCCGGGTCCAATAAGCTGGCAAATGCTTGACCTGTGCTTTTAAACCGGGGCCCGAGGCTCCTTTCTGACCAGTGACCACAATTGCAGAGGAAATTCCTTCTCAGAGGCAATGTCATGCCATCTCTTCTCCTTTGAGAAGTGCTGAAGGCTTGGACTCCTACTTCTTAATGTTTTCTATAACCCCTCTTCCTGCCCCTACCTCATAAGTCCAGGCTTGATGTGAATCTTCTGTATAGCGCAGAGAGAGGGATGAAAAGGCAGCAACCCAATCCTGCCTTGTTACAGCAAAATGACTTCTAGTCACAGGATGACTTGGAGCAGACCTGCCAAGAGGTCTTAAACTTTGAAAACTCCCTCCATAGTCTCCAACCCTCAGTGACATTCATTTCTGTGCAAGTCACGCAGTAGGTGCACAAGAATATTTTCCTGATGAAAGGACAGTGTTCACCTTCCTTTAGGTGATGTTCCCATTTAGAAACAGATGAAATACTCAAGAGTGATAGGTGATTAGAATCATCACTAAATTCCATTAGCTTACTTCACACATGATAGAAAATTCTGTTCTTGCTGTTACCAGTATTAGGAGATGTTTGCAAGTGAACAGAACGGGGTCCCTTCCCAGAGTCAAAATCCCTCCTACATTCATTAAGTATTTGTTGAGCACTTACTATGTACCGTATTTATTCTAAGTTCTTGAGAGTGATACATCAGTAAACAAAACAGAGGAAAGTTCCTGCCTTCGTGGAGCTTATGTTCTAGGGGGGACACAGACAATAAACGATGGGCATAATAAATAAGTGGGTGATACAGTATGTTGGAAACAAGGAGAAGAATGTTCCTGGAACTGAGGGCAAAACATGTACTCCCATGTTTGGACTTGGCTTTTACTCTGAGTGAAATGAGGAATTTTTGGAGAGTTTTGAACAGAGGGACATGATCTAACTTGCATTTTAAAAGGCTCTCTCGACTGCTCTGCTGAAAACAACCTGCCGCGATTGGGAGTGGAGACAAGATAGAAGCAGTGAAATCGGTTAGTAGGTACCTATAATACATGGAGGCTAGGGCCAGAGTGGTAGCAGTGGAAGGGGTAAGAGGGACAGATTCGGATATATTTTGAAGCGACAGCCAATAAGATTTCTGATGTATCAGGTAAGAGAGAGACACTAAGGATGACTCCAAGGCTTCTGCCTGAGCAACTGTGAGCATGATGGACGAAGTGGAGCAGGATAGGGGGGACATTAAGAGTTCAGTTTTGGAAGCACTGAGTGTGAGATATTTATCGGACACATGAACAAAGATGATGAAAGGAGTCTGGGAGTGACATTTGCCCTAGAGAGATTTGCGAGGCATCAGGATATAGATGGTATTTAAGGCCGTGAGACTGGATACGATCATAGAGGGAATGAGTATAGATGGAAAGAGGAGGACCAAGGACTGGCTCTGAAGCACATCAACATTAAGAAGTCCAGGAAAAGAGAAGGAGCCAGCAGTGGAGATTGAGAAGAACAACTACGAAGGTCAATGTAAAAGCAGGAAGGTGTGGTGTCCTGGACGGTGTTTGAAGAAAATTTATCAAGGAGGAGGTGGTGAACAACTTGGTTTCTGCTAATTCAAGAAAAATGAGAACTGAAATGGCCACTAAATGTATCACTGGTAACCTCGGGGAGAGGAGTTTTGGTGCTGTGTTGGCGGGGAGGGGAGCCAAAGTCTTATGGGGATAGGTTTGAGGGAAATGAGAAAAGAGAACTAAGGGAAGAAGAATAAAAAAACACCAAACTTTTGCTGCAAAAGGAGCAAAGAGTTAAAGGGATGCTTAGCAGGAGGAAATAGGGATGGGGAAATTTGCATTTGTTTTTTTTTTTAATGAGTGATAAGTGAGAATAGCATATTCATGATGAAGGTAATGTAAGGGAGAAGGGAAGAATTACTAGAGCAATGTTCTTGAGTACACAAGCGGGTATGGCTTCTAGTACGTGGGGCATGACAAGTTCATCTATGCTTAAGAGGAAGGAAAGTAGAATATATGCATACAGATGCTGGCAGGTGGGGAAACAGGGTGGTGGAATCTAGAAGTTCTCTGATTGCCACATTTTCCAGTGAGGTATGAAACAAGGTGTTCAGTTGAATGCTGGCTCTACTTTCAAAATATATCAAGAATCCAATCACTTTCTCATCATTTCAGCAGTTTCCATCCTTGTCCAAGCTATGAATTCTCACCCAGGTTTTTGCAAACAGGTCTGGTGACTGGTCTCCCTGCCTCCACCCCTGCCCCACTACAGATGTTATATTAACACATAAGTCCATCATGTGACTTCTCTGCTCTCATCCTCTCATGGTTTTCCATCTTACTCAGACAAAAGTCAAAGTTATTGCTTCCTCCCTACCTACCCTCTGCAGTCTCACCTCCTACTACTCTCCCCCTCACACACTGCACCTTCCATACCAACCTTCTTGTTGTGCCTTGAACCCACCAGTCACGACCCTTCCAAAGGACCTCAAGACATGCCCTTTCCACTGTCTGGTATGTTTCAGTGTGTCTTCCTTGACCATATTAAAATTACAACTCATCCCTTATATTCACTATCTCCCCTCCCTGCTCTATTTTTCTTATGGCACTTCTCAACATGTAACAGACAACATAATTCATTTACTCATTCAGTTTATTCTAAAACATCTATCTATCTGTCTGTCTATCTATCTATTCTTTCTATCTATCTATCTATCTATCTATCTATCTATCTATCTATCTATCTATCTATCTATGTATCTATCTATTTTGAAAGAGAGAGACCGAGAGCACAGGTGCATGAGTTGGGGAGGGGCACAGAGAGAGGGAGAGAGAGAATCCCAAGCAGGCTCTGTGCTGTCGGTGTGAAGCCAGATGTGAGACTTGACCCCATGAACTACGAGATCATGACCTGAGCTGAAATCACAACTTAGGCACTTAACCGACTGAGCCACCCAGGTGCCTCCTCATTCAGTTTATTATTTGTGTCTCCCCATTGGAATGTAAGTTCTATGTAAGCAGGGACTTGTACCCTGTTGTTTATAATGCTTTTTCCAGTACCTAGAATAGCACCAGGCACATTTTTTAGAATGAATGCATAAGTTTCAGAACTAGGCTATGATGCCGAGGCCTAGTGCAGTCACTCCACAGAGACGAAATGTCCCTTCCACCAAAATTTGGTTTGATTGTTGACAGTGAGGATGCCACACATGCACCAAGAGGGTGTGGGAAGGTTTATTACTCACGTAATGTAACTTCCTGGGTAGAGCAGGACTGACTCCCATCCTGGTCTCAAAGTGGCATCAGAGTGCGGAAAAATTATACTGGCCCAGGCTTTTATTCTGATTAGGAGGTGGGGCTGGGATGAAGACTTCCATGCACAGGCCAGGTTTTGTTTAGTTTGTATCTCCTGCTAGTGCCAAAGGAAGGAGTGTCTATACATTTTTATAAGCTTGTCCAGATATAGGGCAGAAGGAGAAGAGAGACTGATGTTGGCTTGAAAGCTGGTAGCAGTTAAACATCATAAGTTCAGTCCCTTCCACCAAAAGACTCTTTATTACAGAACCCATAGCAAGTAGGATTGTCAGTGTGTTTCATGTTCTCTGATTCTACCTGAGATGTAGCACATCACATCTGCAAGGTATCTTAAGGGCTCTAGCCAAATTGCCTCATTTTCCAGATGAAGAAGTCTGAGTCCAGTTCCATTATGTTGTCTTGTCTTTGAAATTCTATTGTAAATTAGCTCTGGGGCTGGCTCCCCTGTGGCAAGCCCTAGGGCTACATATAGGCTCTTAAAAACAATCTTGAACAAGTTTTTAAACTCTTGACTCTTGGAACCCTTGTCTACGAAGTTCTTATAATAATATCTACTGTGCTCTGGTTAGAGTAAAGGTTTCAATGGAAGAAAGTTGATAAAGTGCTAGCACAGGGTAGTACTCTGGCAATAGTCATCGCCAGAATCAGAACATAGTACCCTCTACTAAAAACCTAGTCTGGGGATAATTAAGTGAACACCCGGAACTAGCATAAAGTAGGTCGAACAGAATTATTTCATTCCATTTCAGAAGCAACTACTTAATTTTCCATTTTTTAAAACCTACTAACTCTATCAAGGTATGAAACATCCTCAGTACCCTGGAAAGTTCACAATGCTCCTTCCTAGCCAATCATCCTCTCCAGAAGCAACTACTCTTTTAATTTCTGCCACTACATGGTAGCTTTGCCTGTTCTAGGTCTTAATATAAGTGGAATTATACAAGATCTACTCTTCTGTATCTAGCTTCTTTCACCTAGCATAATGGTCGTGAGGTTCATCCATGTTATATCAGGAGTTCATTCCTTTTTATTCCTGAGTAGTATTCCATTGTAATCCATGATATCCCACACCACAGTTCATATTTCCATTTTCTGGGATGGACATCATTATATTTTAAAGAATCAAAAGGGGCATAGCCTCCAGAAGGGAACAATGCCTCATTATTACCAGGTTCTGAACAACAGGGTGGAGAAATGGGTCCCCATCTGAAGGAGAGTTGAGTGTTTTTACAGAAAATGTTTTCTACCTCTTTCAGTTCCTCATTTTGCTTTGCCTGGGACTTTCCTAGCAGAGATGTTAGAGAGCTTTAAAAATTTTGACTTTTCAATTGAGATGGTGCCAATTCCTTATAATTTTGTTTTGTACTTTAGTTCTTGTTTTCAAAATGCTTTCCCCCCCCCCCTTTTCTTTTATTGTAGGCTTTGCACTTCTGGGAGGACACCCTTGTTTTCTTACCACACAAGATATTCATTTGGGTGTGAATGAAAGTCTCACGGACACAGCTCGGTTTGTAAATCTTCTTCCCTTCAAAGCTTATTTCCAAAATGATGAATTTCAAAAAGAAAATATGCTTCTCTTTAAATAAGGTTTTTCCCCCCTCAGCATGCTTTGTACTGTTATCTGTTTTCCTCCTCTCTTCACCTGATGCTCTGAATGTCTCTCTCCTCATCCTCTGGTCAGTTTCTGTGGGTTAAGATAATTTTTTTTCTTAGCAGTTTAAAGAGGTTTCTGATTACAAAATTTCAAACTTAGGGAAACTTAGAAAGCATCAAGTGTGACTCATATTTTACAGTTGAAGAAACAGATGTCCAGGGAAACTGACATGTTCAGTGACTCATAACTAACTGGTTAGCATCAGAGCAGGTAATAATATTAATAGCTAAGATTTACTGAGCATTTATTATGTGTTAATCATTGTTCTAACTTATTTAATCCTATAACAAACCAAATGATTGGCATAAAGAGATGAAACAATTAGGAACGTACTAGCTACTGTAACACAAAATCTCAAAACGTCAATGGCTAACGTAGTGTGGATGCTAGCCATTAGTTAAGTAAGTTAGTAAGAGGGAAGTATTCATTATTGATGTGGCTCTTCAGAGACTCCAAATGAGACTAACTCTACCATTTTCAGCATGTAGTTTCCAAGGTTGTCCTGGGTGTTAACATCTAGCCGGGAGTTAGGGGAAGAGAGTACAGAGATGGGATACTTGCTTCAAACTCACCTTAGCAGGAAAGTGACACAATCACTTGCACACACATTCTATTGGCAAGTACTAGTAACTCACCCCTACTAAATAGAAGTAGAGGTAGGAAAAGTCTCTTCGCCATTATATAATAAAGACTGAAACAGACTCCCCGACTCCCCATGCAATACTGTCACCATTATAGCATGTTTGGATGAGAACCACAGAGCAAATGTCTTTGTTTAAATATTTCACCCTTGATATCAAAGACTAATGACTTTTTCCTGAAAAAGATAGGTCATAAAGTAACTCCTTGAGTCACTACTTTTTATGGAAGCTACCCTAGTATATACTAACGAATCTACCTCATCTGAATTGCTAAAGAGATTTGAAATAACTCATCTTTACACCTTTTAGTGATATCATGTCAGATGGGACAATGTTAGTATTAAGAAGCGTTTGTGTTCATCTTCTGGATGCATGGAACAAAAAGAATAAATGAACATAAATGAGTTTTTTCTCTTCTAAATATGTTGCTGCTGACTGGGATTACATTTGCCTAATAATTCTGCTTCCACAAAAGTGACCCATACCATATTCCAAAGCAAATACTACAGGCTGGTTAAGGGATAAAGGCAGGGGCACATCCAGGGGAAAGGTTTCAGTGGGGATCTTCCATACAGAACCAAGTGAATGATGGTGAATAAGTTATGTGTGAGGTAGTGGTTGGAAAAAGATAAAGTTGGAGGAACAGCTGAGCATCCAATAAAGAGTTAAGGGGTGCAGACTGGTAGCCAGCAAGAGGTCAGGACCCGGAAATCAGTGGAGTGGGCAGGAGCCCAAAAGCAAGAGACAAATAACCAAATGTGGGCTGAAAGCTGAGAATGAGTATAAACATGTTCTCTGTGGTGTTTGCTCTCCACACAACAATTCCCATGCAAGTCCTTAGAGGAGCTCTACACAGATCCCGCGAACAATAATTTGCTCACAAGTTCCAACATAATTGGGACCTTTTAGTCCATGTAATTAGTTCCATTGCTACATGGATACATGGATACATGAAAGTGGACCCACAGAATTCATTCTGATCATTCCTTCTTACCCAAAAGACTGAATAAAAATAATGCTCCTCCCTAAAGGGTGGCTCTCTTGTATATTATCTCCAAATCTTTGTAAAAGCCTTACAAATTAAGTATTATTGGCTCAATTTTATAGATGACAAAACCATGACTTAGAGAAGTAATAGAGCTTAGCAGCAAGATCAGCATTTAAATCATGCCTTTTTTTTTTTTAAGGTCATGCTATTTGACTACCCCACTGCCTCTTATATATAACCCATGAGAGGGACAGTGAAATACATTATGGAGAGCATTGGCTTGTGTGTCTTGAGGTCCCCAACACCCCCTGTTTAATGATTCACTGGGAGGATTCATGGATTCAGCATATAGTCATACTCACAGCTGTGATTTATTACAGGGAAAGTATACCAAACACAATCAACAAACTGAAAAGGTACATGTAGCAAAGTCTAAGGGAAACCAGGTGCAAGATTCCAAGCCTCCTTTTCCCATGGAATCACTCAGGGCCCATTTAATTCTCTTAGTAACAAGTTGTGACAACACGTGGGAAATGCCAACCAGGGAAGCTCCTTAGAGACTCAGTACCCAGGGTTTTTATTGGGGGCTGATCACACAGCATCCTTCACTTGACATGTACCCAAATCCAGACTCTCGGAAGGAAAGCAGGCATTCACTTTAAACCATGTTGTTTGTAAAAAACCAAAACCAAAACAAACTCCAAAACATTCTAGGCACAGTGTGCCACTCTTATCAGTCCTGGAAACCGTCCCTGAATCAAGTTCCCAGATCCCATCCGAGGGCCAATCTTCCAGGCAGGCCTTAAAAGGCTAGCAGTCAGGCATGGCTTAGAAATCACGAGCCTCGAGATCTAGTCCAAACGTTGCCACTTACCTACTGTGAGTCATAGGTGAAAACTTCCCCAGATCGTAGTTTCCTTTTCTATAAAATGAGGGAATTCTGATCCTTAAGGCCCAATTTATATTCTCAAGTGCATGCAAATATATTAGATTATGAAGTGGTAGTCCTTCAACAGAGGTGTGTCCCAATGCAGACAAATGCAGAATTCCGGGCCCACACTCAGAAGTTCTAACTCTGCGTGAGAGCTCAGATAGTTTTGAGGAATTTATATTTCAACGAGCTTCTCAAATGATTCTGTTGCTTGGGTGGCTGGACCACCCTTTGCAAAACCCTGAATTACAAGGCTGCATAGTAATCCTGGGCTGTCGTGCTGTCGATCTATGCTAGTGTGTAAGTGAAGGGAATGGTAAGGAAGGGACAGTTAATAAGATATTTATATGGTTTCATGATAACTCATTGTGAAGGGTCCATTGATGGTGGAGGCAAAATGATTTCACATTAGTTATTCTTAAAATATATGTGGATATGTTAGCAGAAACAGAAAAACGAAAGGAGTTTCTGCTTTGGAGAGAGAGTGCTAGATTAGGTATTAGACATATTGCATTAAAGGTTGAACTTCCAATACGAATGTCCACAGGCCACTGGAGATAGACCTTGGGTAAAGTTGAACTCTGGATAAATAGAACTATAAGCTCAGTGGTAGAAAATGAGCTCCCGAGTCTCATCGTGGGAGAGCTGCAGAAGGCTGAACCTTGTGGGGAAGAGCAGTTAGGGGAGGGCAGGAGGAAATACTTAGGAGAATAGGGATAGTGCAATAACAGAAGAGGCCGAGATGCGAGGTGGGGATGTCAGAAAGGGGGGCAGGGTAGCTACCGTGGAATCTGACTTTCTTCTGTATACCCCGTTCCTGCTTCATCTGCCAAAATATCTCACAAACAAAATATGGCTGAGATTCAGAAATTCAATAAATCTAAATTGGAGAAGACAGGAGAAATCCACTGCCTTTCACAGAAGCAACTGAACAGGAGAAGCTAGGAAGTGACTCTTAATGACATCTAGCCTGCCAATATGCACCGTACAATCCATAGCAATCGCCTCTCCTTGCTTTTTGCGGAAGTTAAACTTTGTGAGATGCAAAGAGATTGGATGATGTTTTAATGACAGTGCTGGCTTTTTCAAATCAAGAGAATAGTGCACGCCTGACACTGACTGATGGTGTTGCCTCCCCATTACCTGTCTGGCTACTTTGGGGGCCTGGCGGAATGAAAAAAAGGGACCACCCGTTGGTGAGAGAAGAGCCAAAGGGTGAATACAGTGAATGTGGCAACAGAAAAAAAAAAGGCAAAACTGGGCTAGCCTTCTAAAAGCTGTTAAGTGCAGTTTCCAAAGTGTCCATTATTTAGTCAAATGATTTAATTATTGGTTTATTCAAAAATATTTATTGAATGCCTAGGTTTTCTTCCGGGAATTGTTTTAGCACTGAGAATAATATGCTGGTGAAATCAAACAAAATCCTTGTTTGAGTGGAAATTATATTCTAGAGGGAGGGGGGCTTTCACTAAACAACGAAAGCATGAAGAGACTAGCAGGTTGGGATGGATGTCAGGATGAAGCAAAAGCAGGGAGATCCATGGCAGTTACGTTAGATTGGGCGGTCAGGAAAGGCCTCTCTGAGGAGGTAACAGTTAACAACTGACTGAAAATAAAGAGCCAAGTATGTAAAGCTGTGAGAAAAGCGTTGCATACTGAAAGAGCTGCTGTTACAAAAGCTTAAGACAGAGCAAGTTTAATGTATTCAGGAAGAGGACAGCAAGCAATGTGTTAGGATTTGCAAGTAAACATACTTTAGATCTTCAAATAATAAAAGAAAGGACCCTTACAAGTTGGTCCTGTTTTAGCCACCAAAGGAAAGATAAATCAGACTGAGAGGTACCTAAATACCCATTCAACATAAAACGTATTGCTCTTTACTTTCGTGATGACGGGAATAAAGCCTGTCTACTCTTCACAAGATTGTGGGCGAATTCTCCTTGGCTAAGTCTGAGTCGAGTATTGTGTAATCTGAGGGCGCCAATGGGGAGTGAAGGGAGCCCTGAGATGGAGCTCTTGACTGATACTGTGGAAGAGCTGGTGTGTTGGGGTCCCCAAGACCACCCCCAGGTTCGATAATCCATTAGGAGGACTCCTAGGACACAGCGTATGGTCATACTAATGGCTAAGATCCATTATCCTCCCCCTCCCAAAAAAAGATACAAAGTCAGCACAGGGAAAAGGTGCATGGGGCCAAGTCCAGGGGACACCTGGGACAAGCTTCCCAGGGTCTTCTCCCTGTGGAGCCACACAGGACACACTTAATTCCCCCCCAGCAAGGAGCTGTGTCAACACATGTGAAGTGTTATCTACCACCGAAGCTTGTTAGAGACTCGGTGCCCAAGATTTTTATTGAGGGCTGGTGACATAGGCACCCTCAGCCTGGCATAAACCCAAGTTCCAGACTCCCAGGAGGAAGGGAAGCTTCAGCATCACCCATAGCACTTATATAATTTAGGCAGTGAGCCATCCTTACTACTTCTAGGACTGGCTGAAACCCTCTAGAAGTCCAACTTCCCAGACGCCAGCCAAGGGCCAGCCCTGTAAGGAGGCCTTTCGAAGACAGCCATGTCAGGACTGCTGTGTTTACTCATTTTTGCACAACTGGGCTCTCATCTCTTCTGGCTTTTGCTAAATATCCTTTACAAGATGCACTCTGACTGGTAAGGGAGCAAATGTTGCACCCATAGGAGGACAGCCTCAAGGTTCGGACTGTTTCCTCAGTTCAGTGTGGATCCCTGTAGGGCCAAGCGCCCATCAGATAGAATCAAGGATTGCTCAATTCCCTCTTTTGAAAAGTCTCTCTTAGCAATTCTTTTCTACCCCATAACATACCAGAAGACACAACAGATACATATTTTTTCAGGTAAATTTGCTTCAGCTTTGGGGGTGTTTTCAGATTTTGTCAATTCTCTGGTGCTCTCCTATGGTTAAGAGATGCATAGTCTATTTTTCCCTTCACCTCTGGGCTTGTCCTTTTAGATGTGACACCAGAAGTGACACCTTAGCATGACTGAGATCATGGATCCTTCGGAAGTTTGAAATCAGATGGAACTTCGCACCAGCAGTGGGACATTATCGCTCCCATTTCAGGGCTTTCTGTTTCTTCCATAAAGACAGCTGTTTATGCCTAATGCTCTGAGTCCACCATTGAAAGGGGCATAATAGCTTCAGAGTCATTTCACTGTAATACCGCACTTAGTCATACAGCTGCAGGAGCCATGTGTACGAAAGGCTTCCTATAGAACCCAACAATGTGATGCTGGTTCCACTCTACTTACTTTCCCTATAGCTGGAATTTACTTATAGTAGCGATTGCTAGAATGTGTTCTACCGATGGAAAAGTAGTAGAAAAGAAAAGCAGCATAAATCACTATATTAGTCTCTTCGGGCTGCCATACAAATGTTCCACAAACTTGGTGGCTTAAAACAACAGATATTTTTTGCTCTCTCACAGCTCTGGAGGCAAGAAGTCCAAAATCAATGTGTTAACAAAGCCATGCTCTCTCTGAAGGCTCTGGGTCGAATCCCTCCTTGGTGTTCCTTGGCTTGTAGCTGCATCACGGCAAACTCTGCCTCCACGTTCACCTGGGCTTCTCTGTATGTCTTTGTGTATCCCCTCCTCTTCTTTTTTTTTTTAAATTTTTTTAACGTTTATTTATTTTTTAGAGACATAGAGACAGAGTGTGAGCAGGGGAAGGGCAGAGAGAGAGAGGGACATACAGAATCCGAAGCAGGCTCCAGGCTCTGAGCCGGCAGCACAGAGCCTGATGTGGGGCTCGAACTCACAGACCGGAGATCATGACCTGAGCCGAAGTCAGCCGCTTAACCTACGGAGCCACCCAGGCTCTCCCCGTCCTCTTCTTATGAGGACATCGGTTACTGGATGTAGGGCCCACCCTACCTGGATATGACCTCATCTGAACTAATTCCATCTGCAAAGACCCTACTTCCAAACGAGGTCACATTCTGAGTTTGCAGGTGAACATGAAACCCATTCAACGCACTACACGATCACACATCCACATGCCCCTGTCACAACATGGAAAGCTTTCAAATCATTGTCATTCTGACAGTTCAAATATTGGGAGTTATAGAGGGGTTTGTGAATGAGACACGGTCCTCACGAGGAGTGAACTACTGTCATATTGAAAGGAATGTTTTTAAAAAGCTGGAATGGTATTATTAAAGGTATTTATACCTGTGATATCAAGCCTGAAAAAGGCAATCTTTCTTAGGTTTCTTACTAAAACTTTTTAGGAGCATCTGAGTGGCTCAGTCAGTTAAGTGTCAGACTCTTGATTTCAGCTCAGGTCATGATATCATGGTCATGAGATTGAGTCCTATGTAGGGCTCTGTGCTGAGCGTGGAGCTTGCTTAAGATTCTCGCTCTCCCTCTGACCCTCCCCCCCTCTAAAAAATGTTTTAAAATATTGGTACCTAATTAGGTATTAAGAAATTGGTAGGTATGTGTATGTGTATATATATGTGTGTGTATATGTGTATATATATACACATATATATGTATATGTATGTATACATATATACATATATATGTAATGGAAATATGATATCTCCACGAATCTTTACAGAGGTCACCAAAAAGCTAGCAGGCATAACACTTGCATGTCCTTGGGTGAATGGTAACAAAATCCAGTCCTTGACAACATGAACCATGACCATTCATAGTATAGAGGCAGTTTGCCACAGTGTAAACTGCAGAGGCTTTGAAGCAGGGCTGGGCTTCAGTTGAAGTCACAGCTCATACCGCATTGGTCCTGTGGTTTGGACCAGTTGCCTCTGACTTGTAGGTTTCTCAGCTATAAAATGGAGATACAAATACTGATCTTAATGAGTTACATGAGGATACATGAGATAATGTTTATAAAGGACAGGCACACAGAATAAATTCAAGTAATACTGATTGAACCAAATTATGGCCTAATTCAATCTCAGGACAAGCTCTGATGTAATTTGAGACATCACTCGCTGTGGTCCCCTAGTCAGTGTATGGTGACCCCACACTGAAATTCCTATAGTACAGTTTGAGGAGGTCATTCTCGATGCCATCACGCCCTACCCATTTATCCCTGAGGTCCTCAACACGAGGCACTAATATCCAAGTCAAAATAATTTGGCCATTAGTGAAGCTTTCACGAATAAATTGCATGTGGCAATTATTCAAGAACCCTGGGGTTCTTCCAACACCAGCCCATCTGAGAGGAGCCCGTCTAGGCTTGCTAAAGGTGTTATTTTGTTTTCTCGTCGTTCTTATATTGATATAACTAAAGTTATAACCTGGGTAGAGATATCAGAGCACATGGAATATTCTCTCTCCTGGAGGGAGACTCCATTAACAAGTTTATTCCTTGACCAATTTACATTGGGGATAAAGTCTATGTCTCCTCCAAGGCCTTAGCCTGCTTCACTAAAATATAAAAATAAGAAATATCCACTCTGTAATAATTACAGAGTTCTCAGTGGTGTCATGCACAGCCCCAAATTCCTCCCACTGTCTGCCAGTCAGCTATTCAACTGATCGGAGGTGTCACTGGTGACACACTGGAATTCAGGGGGCACACGATCCGAGTCAGGGCAGGATAAGGACAGAAGGAAGAATGCATGGCAGAGCCCTCTGAGAACACAAGTTCTGTTCGCCTCCGGCTTTGGCAACGCATTCGCTACGTTCCAATAGTTCAGGAACAACTCGATTTCCAACAGCATCAGGATTGTTATGTGATTGTCCACCTCATCAATATCCATATTTGCTCTTAAAATCTGCCCCAGCACACTATGTATTGGTGGCTTTTTTTTTCTGTTTTGTTGTTGATGTTTGTTATGTTCGTTTGCTTTTTAGTATCTGTTCACCCAACCACACAGACTCCGCATCAGGCCTTCCTGGGGCCATGGGGGGACTTTGCTTATAGTATTTTTTGCTTTGTTTTGCTTCGTTTTGTTTCGGCCTTCTGGGCATTCCAGTTAATTCCTTAAAAAGTTCTGATCTTATACCAAAGGAAAAAATGTCAAAGAAATTTGAAGTCAGAAAGGTCTTTACGGGTTATTTAGATGAGCCATCCTGTTCATGCCACCTCTACACCATTTCCTCACAATTGTCCTTGAGCTTGCATGGAAATATCCGCTCTCAGGACACTGTATCCCCTGGGTTATCTTGTTTCATTCTGATGCAGTCTGACTGTTCTGATGAGAGTTCATGCAAACTGCCGGAGAGTTCTCTTCTGCATTGAGTTGAAATTGGTCTTGTTATGACTCTTGTCCATGTTCTTTCGTTTTTTAGCATCTTTATAAAGTCAAGTATTTTAATATATTTGAAGGTTTCAATTCACTGAAGTTATTATTCTTATGAGTGCTCAAATTATCCCCTATTTGGCCAATGTGCTCTGTCTTCAAATTGGCTACTGGGTCGTTTTGACATAACTCAATTAGCCTTTGATAACTCCCTTGCTTTTTGATATGGCAAGATGTTCCAGGCTCATCTCGCACATGTCTTTATCAAGGCCAAGAATGAGCCATTGCTCTAAGAAGCTCTAGTTCATTTTCAATTACTTGCAAAAATCATATTGGGAAGAAATTTTCTTTTTTGAAAGATAGGAGGTTTTTTGTTAGTATGGTAATACTCCTTTTGGTAGAAAATACTAAAAGAGATTTAAAAATACAGATAGAACCACCAATACCACCATCAGCCTGAAGTAATCAATGTGAACGTTTTATCTCCTGAACCAGCATTTCATTTAAAGTCCTACACCATGTTTCTCCTTGTTCTACGCAGTAGGAAAAACAGATGGTGGTGGTGGGGACACGTGGGGGGGGGGAGGGAAGTAGACCACATTTTAAACATTTAGGTTTAAATCAAGTTGAATACATTTTTTAACTTGTGGATTATTTTTTGAACCCTAATATTGGCTATCAAACCTCCAGCGGAAACTGATATGTGTCAGAAAGTTTAACGTTGGGTGATCTGGATTTTGCAAAAGCTGTTTTGCTACCATTGTTGACAGATGCCCAAGATTGTCTGCAAACCTGCAGGAATCCACCAGAAGGCAGACAGAACTCTATATATCTAATGGGAATGAAAACAGACAAAAATCAAGTCATTATTGAGCCAGAGAGTATTCTAACTTGTCAGCCTTTCATTTGTAGCACAGACAACGGAGCTCTTACAACGTTTAAAGCTGGGGTTTTCAATGGATGGAGAGCTATCGAAAGCCCAGATTACTGTTAATGGGCCCATAAATCCAGCTCTAGGTATACGTTTGTCATTATTTCCAGTGAAAACCTTTTTTTTTTTTAAAAAAAGCTCTTTAGTAGCCTGGAAGAAGAAAACTAAGAATGGTGATTTCATTATGATTTATACCAACTTTAAACATAAAGTAGAAAGCAGCATCATTGGCAAAATAAATATGAATTGTCTAGTTAAAGGTCTTTAATATCTTTATTTCCACAAGTGATTCCAATGTGGAAACAATCTGGGAGCTGCTCCTCCCCCCCCCACCCCCATCATTAATTCCACTTCACAGTCAGCTTCTCTGGTGGAAGGACTAAAGTGGTATTTTCTTTCCTTTTTTTAATGTTTTATTTTTGAGAGAGAGAGAGAGAGAGAGAGAGAGCGAGCGCAAGTGGGGGAGGACAGAGAGAGAGTGAGACAGAAGGTCTGAAGTGGGCTATTCAGAGAGCAGCAAGCCCAATGCGAGGCTTGAGCCCACAGACTGCAAGATCACTACCTGAGGCAAACCCTGATGCTCAAAGACTGAGCCATGCAGGCACCCCTTTTAATTTTTTGAGAGAGCACAAGCTGGGGAGGGGCAAAGGGAGAGATAGAGAGAGAGAATCTCAAGCACATTCAGCACGGAGCCTGACATAGGACTCAATCTCACGACCCTGAGATCGTGACCTGAGCTGAGATCAAGGGTCAGATGCTTAACCTACTGAGCAGCCAGGCACCCCTGAAGTGGCATTTTCGATCAAGCTTTGTTGTACTCCCTTTTGCCCATAGATGCTTTAATGTCCAGGGGGCTTTTTGTGCCTAAAGGAATGAACTCTACTTTTTGTACTTTGTTTACAGTCCAATATATTAGTTTTATGAATTTATCTAGCATTAAGCATTCCTTGAAATATAAAATAGCTAACACTCCTTTAGTGGTTCTCAAAATGTGGTCCCCAAACCACCAGCACAAGTAGTATGTGGGAGTTTGTCAGAAATGCAAATTCTGGGGCCCCTGGGTAGCTCAACTGGTTAAGTATCTGACTTCAGGACATGATCTCCTGGTTCAGGAGTTTGAGTCCTGCATCATGCTCTCTGCTGTCAGCAAATAAATGAAATACATATTAAATGGACAAAACAAAGTTTTAAACAAGTCCCCTCAACCGTTTAAACACTGATTGCAAAAATAATCAAATGCTTTTATACATTTAACTTATTCATAAGCCTAGCATTTAGGATTTCCTTGAATGTTCTAAACAGTTTAAAAAGGAAAAGGTACACATAAAATAGCATATTGATTACAGAGCTGATTAATATTTTAGCAACAACCCTGGGCACACCGCTATTGATATCACAGATGTTGTCTTACACTCTTATCCCTACTTTTATTCTTATCCTTATATAGTTCTGGAATTTAAACTTCCATTCATTGCTGGTTTGTCAGGAATTCGACAAAAGACTACTTTGATGCCTTTTCAGAACTTATGTCTGTAATTTTACCAGGCCCATCTAGTAAAAAAAAAAAAAAAAAAAATCATCTCAAGAGGTTGGGAATGCAGGTTGAGTGGACTGCTGAACACTCAGTTTTGGTAGAAGTGTGGGAACTGGTTGGTAGGTTCAAGACGAAATAAACTCAAGCACCTAGCTACTAGGCTGAATACGTATTTTTATGACATAGTTTTCACTTTTTATCATGGATCTCTATTGGTTTCCTATTGGTGCCTAAACAAATTTGGTGACTGAAAACAACACAGATTTATTATCTTACGCTTCTGGAGGTCAGATGTCTAAAGGTTCCACAGGGTTATGCTCCTTCTGGAGGCTCCAGGGGAGAATCCAAGTCCTCGCCCTTTCCAGCCTTCCTCCATCTTCAAAGACAGCAGCCTGTCTAGCACCTAGCTAGCATCTTCTCTCTTTTTTGACCTCTTGCCTCTCTCTTATGAGGACTGCTGTAATTCTATTGGGCCCACTCCAGAATAATATCCCTGTCTCAAGATACTTAATTTAATCATATCTACGAAACCCCTTTTGCCATCTAAGCTAACACAATCATGAGTTCTGGGTATTAGGCCATGGGCATCTTTGTGGGGGGCATTATTCTGTCTACCATGGGATCTCGAGTTTAGTTTTTCATATAAATTCTGACTTTTTACAAAAACTAAAAATAAAGTATCCTCTAAGTTTTATTTTCTTTGTTTTTAATCTCTGGCAGACCCACTGTAATGTTTTCATGATATATTAACCTAGACTGGTTTCGATATTTTAAAGCATATGCCTTTCTTAATGACATTGTTTTAGAATTAGTTGGGTCATCAAGAAGCTTTATTCCTAGGGAGACAGGAAGGTGTCTGAAAATTCAGATTCTTCTTCAGAACAGTTAACTAAGTTATTTTGGAATAAATGGTTGTATCATCTTTCTAATTGGAAACTGAATATTGTAACTGGTGCTAGTTAACTGCTGGACTCCTCCTCACTTTATATAAAACCACAAATGCTGAGGGCATCTGTCCATTTATGCTACGGTTTCCATTATTCCTAGGAATTTGCCTTATAAGTTAATGTAATTCTTTGTGATTTACACACATTAAAAATGGTACACATCTAAGCTTTATAAAGAGAAATATACCAACAGTAATGCATAAATACCTATCTGTATGTATACAGTTATATATAACCACTTTCTTAAGTAAATAAATTGAAGTGCATGTGGTAATACTCATTGTTCATTGAAACTACAATTATATTTTCATACATTTTCTTTATATTAACGCTTTTCTTAGCATCATGGACTTCTACAAGCATGACTTGTTTTGTTTGATGATTTTTTTTACTATAAGTGATTGCAACTTGACAAATAGGAGCTCCTTTAAGTAGATTATTTTTCCTTTTAGCACTGCCTCTGCCATTTTAAAACTGCTTTTGGGGTGCCTGGGTGGCTCAGTTTGTTAAGTGTCCAACTTTTGGTTTTGTCTCAGGTCATGATCTCCCAGTTCATGAGTTCAAGCCCCGCGTCAGGCTCTGGGCTGACAGCATGCAGCGTGCTTAGGATTCTCTCTCTTCCTGTCTCTCAAAATAAATAAATAAACTTTAAAAAAAGAAAGAAATTTAAAACAAATAAAAATAAATAAAATTGCTTTTGCTTCCTGGAAACAACAGGGTGTTACAGACCTATATTGATTTTGTCCAGCACAAGGACATGGAATTAACTCTCCTCTAATAGTTTCTGGTTCCCTTTTATAAAAATAGAATAATATTAAGACCAAATTCTAGGCACTAGGGATACTTACAAGTGTTGAGAGGGAAAAGATTATAGCCACTGCTGCTGCCATGGGACTGTTCTTGGTAGTGACTGAGCTAAAAGGAAAATACTTCTATAAGTGTATGAGATCTTGGTCTTTCCAGTATAGCATATCATGCTGTTACCCGATACTTATAGTTTGAGATTTCGGCAACTACAAGGACTCGTCTATCAATCCATCGTTCCATCCAGCAGCAAAATATCCCACTGTCCCCCTCCTCCTCTCTCTATTTTTGAGGACACTGGTTCTTAGTCTTGTCTTCATACCGGAATAACTTGGAAAGCTTTAAAAATATTGATGTGAACCCCCCAGCACATCTTCTGCTTTAACTTTTCAAAGGACAGAAGGTGGCGTCAGGGTTTTACAGCTCCATAGGGGGTACTAACCGGTAGCCAACGTCAAGAACCTCTTTTCTAGGATGTGTTGGGCAACCTCAGTAGAGCAGGCCAGGTGATTTCCCGTAATATTAGACCATACATTTTCCAGGGATACCAGCTCCGCATTATAAACAGGGCAAGTAAATTCATGCTTCCCTTTCGGCTGCTTTCCTTTGAGAACTCTTGGGATTGTTCAAGGGAGGGAACTACAACTGCCCTTTTTTGATCTTCTTGAAAAATTCACGTCTATAGGGCACCGACTCCTCCGATTGCCCCCCTCATGTCTCCCTCTTTCAGTCTCATCTTTCTTTATTCTTTTCTAACCTTGCTCTAGTTACTTCGAGGTTTGCCAGGCCTTGGTTTCCTGATCTATGAGGTTAAGATAACATTTACATGTAATACCACACTAAGTCTAGCAAAACTCAACAATACATTGTAAAGTTCTTGAAACCATAAGAGGTTGGAGGCCCAGGGTTCTAGCTCCCCAAAATTATTTGAGAAGCTACAATAGAAGTAAAATCTCATTTTCCTTCCATCAGATTCCAGAAGGTCAACTTCAATGGTTAATCCAGACTTTTTTCAATCCTATTTGCACATACTTTTTAGGAAGTGATGCATATTTAAAGAAGTCCTTTCCAGTCAAACACTCCGCTACCTCTCTCTCTCATAGGATTTTAGGTATCATAAAATTAACCAATTCATCTGAAATAAGGTATTGATAATTATACTTATAGACCTTAGTGGGATATCTACCTCCATCTAAGTTACTTCATCACGATAGAGTTAAAAGCCTACATTCTATAGTATGAAGGAAGCACCAGTATATCTGTACTGGGGAAGAAATTTGTATTAAGATCTCGAAGAAAAGGAAGAAGATTTAAAATTCTTCTATTTTAAATAGAAGCCTATGCCTTAGGACAGTGGTTCTCAATATTTTTAAGGTTATCTGAGTTACCCGGGAAACATGGTAATAGTACAAAGACCCAGATTCTCCCCTATTTCAGGAACTTGGGTCTCTGTAGTTTATTAGTTCTTCATTTAGTTCTGATACACACCAAAGTTTGGGAACCATTGCCTTAAGGCATCTGATGGGAAAGGGCAGCTGGTTATTCTAATGAAGGAGGCTTTAGTGGAGTGGATTATTCATTTCTCAGAATTTGAGATGCCTTTTTTTCCCTTCAGTTGAACTAGAAAGCACTCCCTGCCGCAAGATTATGGACAAAATTCTCTGTTTCTGTGAGCTGCCATCTCTTGATTTTTTTTTTTTTTTTTGGGCCTGGTTAGGGTTCCAAGAAAAGAATGGTACTTTTAAAAATATGGTGGTCTCAATTCTGTCTTTATTAGGCATCTCAAATTTTAATATGCAAATTAACCACCTGAAAACCTTGCTAAAATGCAGATTCTGATTCAGTGAAACTGGGTGGGGCCTGTGACTCTGCAGTTTTAACAAGTTCCCGGATGGTGGTGATGTTGCGAGGTGTGAGGCGCTAGCTTTGGTTGACAACCTTGGATGCACATTGGAATCTCCTGGAAAGTTTTTAAAAATACCTATCCTTAAGTCCTATCCCTAGAGATTCTATTTTTCTGACAAAATTGATAAAGATTATGGTCTCAGCACCAAGAATTCAAAAAATTCTCCAGGTGACTTTTATATGCAGCAAATATTTGAAAACCCCAGTCTCAAGTCAACCATCAACCATCACCTGTTTTGCAAGAGAAAACTCTAAAGTGGCTCTTTTATTCACCTCTTTCATGCAACAATATGCAATGTGATTAGATAATTCAGAGCACTGGTTTTCAAATCTTGACCCCTCCACTGATGCCCTGCCATGAGAAGTTTTTATCAGAAGAGGTAAAATAGGAAAAATAAAGATAATATAGTGAATTTCATAAGCTAAATTAATTCAACTCCAAGGATAATTCTTTGAGATTAGGTCATTCACACCTTCTTCAGTGTTAAAATGTCCTTTCTTTTATTAAACGAAGATATTAACATATTGTATGTGTATATTTGCTTGCTGTTTCATGCCCCTAACTTACTAAACAAAAAGTTGGGAATCTTATGTTGATCTCCATATTGTTTTGGATATTTTGCTGATCCATGAAATCTGAAAATCTGGGAACCATGGGTATGAGAAATCCATGAAAATTTGAAAAAAATCTGAGTCCAGAATATATTGTTATAGGAATATGATTTTCAATGTTTGACTCTAACCCCTGGGGGCAAGGACCTTTTTTTAGTGGTCCTTGAATTTTATAAGCACCAACAATTTTCTAAAGATTGAGGGAAAATGTCAGATGTATAAGTGGGACTAATTCTCCAAATATATATGATAATTAAAATACAAATTTATGAAGACCATGCTGAATATATACTAGCTTTAGTTTTTATGCATTTTTAAAATTAAAAAAAATTTTAATTCAAGTATAATTAACAGTGTTATATTACTTTCAGGTGTATAATGATTCAACAATTCTATACATTTCTCAGTCCTCATCAAGTTAAGTGTATCCCTTTATCTATTTCACCTATCCCTCTACCTACCTTCCCTAGTTTGTTCTCTGTATTTTAAGACTCTGTTTTATGACTTGTATCCCTTTTTTCCTTTGTTCATTTGTTTTGTTTCTTAAATTCCACATATGAATGAAATCATATGGTATTTGTCTTTCTCTGATTTATTTCATTTAGTATTATACCCTCTAGGACCATCCATGTTGTTGCAAATGGCAAGATTTCATTCCCTCTCCCTTTTTTTTCTGAGAGAGAGAGAACGGAGTTGGGAAGGGGGTTCAGACATGGGAGAGAGAATCCCAAGCAGCTCTGCACTGTCAGTACAGAGCCCGACACAGGGCTCAAACTCATGAACCAAACTGGGAGATCATGACCTGAGCCCAAATCAAGAGTCAGATGCTTAACCAACTAAGCCACCCAGGTGCCTCTTGATTTCATTCTTTTTTATGGCTGAATAATATCCCATTGTGTATGTGTATAGCACATCTTTATCCATTCATCTATAGATAGACACTTGGGTTGCTTCCATATCTTGGCTATTGTAAATAATGCTACAATAAACATAGAAGTGTATATATCTTTTTAAATTAGTGATTTTAATTTCTTTGGGTGAATACTCAATAGAATTACTGGATCATAGAGTAATTCTATTTTTTATTTTTTTTGAGGAACTTCCATACTATTTTCCATAGTGGTTGCACCAAGTTGCATTCTATCAACAGTGCATGAGGGTTCTTTTTTTCCACATCCTTGCCAACACTTACTGTTACTCATGTTTTTGATTTTAGCCATTCTGACAGGTGTGAGGTGATGACTCATTGTGTTTTTGATTTGCATTTCCTTGGTGATGAGTGATTCGAGTATTTTTCATGTGTCTGTTGGCCATCTGTATGTCGTTGGAAAAATGTCTACTCAGGTCCTCTGCCCATTTTTTAATTGGATTATTTGATTTTTTGGTGTTGAGTTGCAGTTTCTTTTGACATGGTAATAATACTACTTTTTGATCTCCTTGAATGAGGCTTCATACTATACACTTTAAATAGGTAATCTAATGTAATTCTCAGAATAACTCAATAGGATAGGTATTATTATTATTATTATGGTTTTACAGACGAAGAAACTAAATCACAGAGAAATTAAATAACATGTCCAAGGTCACATAGCTAATTATAGAACTAGAATAGGAACCCCAGACTGGATTCTCTATAATCATGACTATGTTTACTCTAACTACTATTATCAAAGGCTTTCCAATTTTTTCGCCTTTGGATTTTTTAATGTTTATTTATTTTTGAGAGAGAAACAGAGTGTAAGCTGCGGGGGGGGGGGGGGGGCAGAAAGAGAGTGAGACACAGGATCTGAAGCAGGTTCCAGGCTCGGAGCTGTCAGTACAGAGTCTGACGTGGGGCTCAAACTCACTAACCATAAGATCATGACCTGAGCTGAAGTCAGACGTTTAACCGACTGAGACGCCCAGGTGCCCCTGGTTAGAAGTCTTTATAGTACAGGTTTCCCTTTAAATAATAAGAAACCAAGGTTTTAAACCACAGGCCATCCTTGCTAGTTTTGTAAGGCTGAAACTTTAGCTGAGGAACCACCATCACTCTGACACATGGAAAAAAGTTAAAATCAGGCTCTCCTTCCAGACGTTTTCCTGTGCGAAGTTGAGGCAATGTGTTATAATGGACTTTAGAGTTTAAGTGACTTCAGTTTGAATATGAGCTCCTCCAACTTGATTAGCTGCGTGATCCCAGGCAAGTTACTTAACTTCTTTGTGTCTTAGGTTCTTCTACTATAAAATGAGAATAATAACATCTATCTTTCTGTGTGTTGTTTGAATTCATGGCTATGATTTGGTTTGTCTTGCTTTCTTGGTGGAATTTTGTGTTTATGATGTTGAGCGCTTTCTGACTTTTTTGGAGACGCAGATAGCTATGCAGAGTGCAGGGACAAGGGCTGAATGCCTCCTCAGGCTCAGCCCCTGCAGGAATTTATTGTGGGCTGTGTTGGTTCAAGTTCACTGAGAAGCAGACTGCAAGATGGAACGAGACATGCCAGAGATCTGTAGGGGGAAACAATTATGAAGAATGAAGGAGGGAGGAAGCAGGAGTAGGCAGGGAGAGGCTTCAGATCATGATACACATCTGACCTCAGTGAAAGAAGAAGAAGGAGGGAGTAGGGTAGAAAGAACCGCAGTACAGCTCTGGGAAAGTCTCAGCCAGGCCAATGGGGAACTTTGGAGCAAAGACTGCCCATTGGAGCACTCCCATGTCAGGCAGAGTAGCTCAGCTCTGGTGCCCTCACTGGGAACAGCCTGGGGGGAGTGTGGCCTTAGTGGGAACACTGTAGTGTATCCCAAAAGTGCAACAGTTGGGGGTTGCCAGCTATTGGGACTCCTCTCAGAAGGTTCTCTCTTGTGGGACAATCTGTGTATGCACCTTCATGGCTGCCACACTGGTACTTTGAATTTTATAGTGAAAATGTGTTTTTGTCTCTGGGATGATGCAAAAAAACTTTAGCCACATGCCAGGTCATTAATGTACCTTGTTTTTAGCCTTGTCCCTTACAACTTTACCAGCTTCCACTTGCCAATTATAATTCATCATCGTGACTGCTAGGCCCACAACTGATTGCTTTCCAAAAAATAGTAAAGTCAGTGGTCACTGGATAAGATCAGTGGAACACCATGTGGCTTCTGTAATGACTACATGTTTAATATTAGCTTTTAAACCTGTCATGTTGGTAGGTAGCTGTAACTTAGTAAAAATTCTAATTTATTAGCATTTCTTATTCCTGTTTAAGATCATGTATTAAAGAAGGAATTATTAAGCATAATTAACTTAGATTATCTTTTCTTGGTTTGCTACAGTGTGTTGTCTAGCATGACAGATGCAGTGCTGGCTCGAGTGTATAAACAATCAGATCTGGATATCCTGGCTAAAGAAGCATCCATCCCAATCATCAATGGGCTGTCAGATTTGTACCATCCTATCCAGATCCTGGCTGATTACCTCACGCTCCAGGTTGGCTTATTTCTTTGCTTCCACAAGAGCAAAATCAGTAAATTGTTCCTGACTAGCTCTAAACGGAACCATTTAAATCATGGTATTGATGTTTTGTTTCCAAATATCATCTTGGCAAAGAATTATAGCATATGTGCACATACCAGATATCCAAGGAAGACAGGACATTGTTAAAAAACAGATCAGAAGATCCTTCTGTTCTCAACCCAACTCCCAACCTCTTTCAGCCCCCCTCTCATCCCCTGTTCTCTCACTTACTTTGCTTTTTGGCGACATATTTAACACAAGAGATGAACAGAGAATGCTGGAGCATGCAGAATGGAAAAGCTTTATGTGATCCTGCACACATCGGGCTCTGTGGCTTGGGAGTGTAGACTGGTGGAGTATGCTTTGAATATTCAAAATGGTCAACTACTAAAATCACTTTCTGAGAAGGAGGCCATTTTCTATCATTTTAGTAAACTGATTGTTTAAGACTGGAGTTAAAAACATGTAGAATATGTAGAACTGAGGCAATGTAGCTATGTTCCCTTAAATTAGAAACTTGAATAACTTTGAAAGAGTCATCTCATTTGGTTTGCCACAGCCAATCCACATGGGCTTGCCACCAGGAATCCTGAAAAACATGGTTCCGTGTTGATGGACTATTCTGGGAAGACAGGGAAAACTGGATAGGTCCATATTCCTCCTTATTTGTATAAGCTACACACATATGAATGTGAAGTTAAACTCAAAATTAAACTCTTTGGTGATGAGGATAAGATTCATGCAAAGATAATACAACAATGTAGGATACCAAGTCGCTGTTTGCAGGCGTGGCTTTACTTATATGCCAGATAATTTAATGCTTCCCCCTGGGGCTTTATCATTACTAGATTACAAATGTCCTATCATCATACTGTCCCCTGCAGGACCTGGTGCAATGCCTTCATATAGAAGATACACAAAGCAGGAGTTGAACGAATAAATAGCAGCTTATTAAGAACATGGAATCTAAATCAGATGGGCTTGGATTTAAATCCTAGCTTAGCCATCTAATAGTTCTGTGATCTCCAAATTGCTTAGCCTTTCTCTTTTTTAAATATTATCTTCTATAAATATATAAAACATGTGAAGCTTACAGACACTTCAAGAAAAATCAAGCAAACACCTTTGAGCCCATTACATAGTTTTATCAGATCTAACTTTAGAATGTTTTTGCTTTTAAATAAAATATTTCAAATAGAGTTGAAGCCTACTCTCCCTGATCCCATTTCCCTTCACCCCACAGAGAAATTATTATCCTGACATTTGTTTTTATAATTCCCAGACATGTGTTTATACTTTAACTATACATCGGTATCCATAAATAACCAAGAATATTAATGAGCATGTTTTTAACTTCATATAAATGGAAACATAGACACCAAGTTCCACTGTTCCAAGTGCATTGTATTTCCCCTTTCTAATACCAATGAATGTAATCTCCATAAAGGCAGTGATATTTTTTGTCTCTTTTCTTCATTGTTCTGTCTCCAGGGCCAAGGAAAGCCTCTGGACATTGACAGTGCTCAATTTGTTGAATGAATGAATGAATGAATGAATGAATGAATAAAAGAATACAACAAAAGATTCAGATTTGAAATGTACGAAAGTATGAGTCTCTGTATGAGTTCATATGATGTCTTGGTTTAAGATATTAAATTGTTTTGCTATTTTTGTGATTGTACATTCCTATTATTGAATTGCCCTGTATAATACCAAAAAAATAGTTTATTCATTCTAACAAAGCGCTAAAAATTAGGTGAAGACTGCTTCCTTCATTTTAGCCCTAATAATTGTTTCACATAAGTGGATTTCCTCCTGGATGTAATCTCCTTCTCCCTTGCCTTTTAGGAACACTATGGCTCTCTGAAAGGCCTTACCCTCAGCTGGATTGGGGATGGGAACAACATTTTGCATTCTATCATGATGAGTGCCGCAAAATTTGGGATGCACCTTCAGGCGGCTACTCCAAAGGTAGGGAAAATTTCTTTGTTGAGACTAACTCTCTCTTAAATCATCCCAGATGCAATTGCCCAGTGAAAACCAACCTCTCTTCCATTCAAAAGCACAGGTGAGGCCACAAAATTTAGTTTATGTTACCAGCCTTACTGTTAGAGCTATCCGGCCTCTTGAGTGCCCAATTTTCCGTCTCTACAATAAGAGATAATCTTGGCTGATGCCTTTCATCCTGTGAATCTTTTTTAAAAGCCTGTCTCAATTATCCCTTTGAATGCCCTGAAACCAGCCATTATGATGACTGGAATCCTTGTGCATTGCTACCACAAAGACGGAAGAAAGCAGTGAAATCCAGACAACACAGAACTCCCAAGGCATGGAGAGGATGTTGCCATTTTTCTAATACTGCAATTTAGTAGAAAAATGTCAATCCGATGTGAAGGTCACAGTGATGGCATCTTCATCAGTTGAGTGTTGCAAACTCAACTCCAGGAGCCCTTCAGCTTTTTAAATCTGAGACCTGCGTGGCTGTGACAGTGCCCTCCATATGCTTCCTACCCTGCTGCTAATCTCACACAGAAGGCAGGGGAAGCATGACTTCTTCCATAGGTCCAAAGGAACCCTTTTGATATGTAAGAAGCTTGTAATAGTTGCTGCCTCTGAGAAGGGGAACTGGGAGGTTCAAGGACAGAGAAAGGAGGGAGACTTTATTTTCACGGTATATCATTTTACATGGTTTGAATTTCTTAACATGCAAATGTTTTACTTACATAATGACGTAAATCCATAAGAAAAGACACCCAAATAAAAAAGTGTAGATCCCCCAGGAGAAGCCCTCCGTTAAGATACCCCCAGCCTCATACGAAGTAAATAGGCCTTTTAGAGGGTAAAAATTAACCTTACAAGAGACTCATACACAAACCAGTCCTGAAGGATCCCCACAGAACCTGTTAAATACCCCATCGCTATGGAATATTTTCCCCATAATATTTCTGATTGGCTACTAATATCCTATCAGGAGTCTTGGAAGGGAAAACTCCCCAGAACAGAAACCATTTCAGAAACAAAGTAAAAGATAGAACTGGCCCTCTCATTAAGAGATGACTATTCACACTTACTGTGCACTCGTGTTTTTCTGCCTAGGCATGTGTTTGCTGTTTGTAGTCAGTGTGAGGGTTCACTCTGTACGCTAAGACATCCAGAGGGGAATGTGTGTGAGGCCTAAAAAGTACTCCCTGCTTCTGCTTCTTGAGTTTGAGATGTTTATTTGCTCATAACCAGGACCATGAATTACACGATGTGGATTAATGGCTGAATTTCTCTACTAGGAAATACCCAAATCCCCAAGGCTTTTGTGCCCTCTTCACTCCTTCCTGCAACCAGTGTCTTGGGCCAGGTTCCCCACAAGGAGACCCTGTGATGAGGATTAGTGTACAGGTGATTTATTAAAGAAGTACTCCACAGGGAGACCTGGAAGAGACTAGAAGGATAGAGAAAGGGAAGAATCTAAGCAAGGGGGCCATTTATAGTGACCAATCCTTCCGGTTTGCCTAGACCGAGGACTTTCCAGGGACATTGGACTATCAGTGTTAAAACTGGGAGACTCTCATGCAAACCAGCACGGTTAGCTCACTCTGGTGCCATGCCGGGCACTAACCCACAGAAGGAGGCCTCGGCCTGATCCCATGGGTGAGTTTGGGAGTGTAACTTATGCCCCAGAGTTGTCTCAACCCAAGCAAGGAAGGTGGACTTTCATCCTTTGAATCAGTCATCGGTCAAAGGCAGCAGGGAGAGGTAGGGTGGCAAACCCCCTCGTGCTTTTGGCAGGACAGGCAGCTGGGAAGCCAGAGGGCTGTCTTCTGAAGAAGGGCTGCAAATGCCATTCTAAGCCCACTGAAATGGGGAGAGGGAGGAAAGCTATAAAAAGGGATCCTAGGATGGCACTTGGTAGAGCGCCAGCATCGTCTGCTGCATCCTGCCAAAGAAAAAGAAAACAAAATGCTTTTCCCCAGCGTTCTTGCTGAACCAGTTTGAGTCAATGAGCCCTGCCGCCTGCCGCCTGGCGGCAAGAGCTGCCATAACAAACTGCCACAAACTGGGGGACTTACAACACGGATACATTGTTTCACAGTTGTGGATGCTAGAAGTCCAAAATGAAGATGTTGGCAGCGCCATGTTCTCCGAAGCCTCCAGGAGAGGATCCTCCCTAGTCTCTCTCCCGGCAGCCCCAGGTTTCCTTGGCTTGTGGCTGCATCCCCCCCAGTCTCTGCCCCCAGGTTCTCCCCTTTAAGTTCTCCGTACAGATGCCCCTCTTCTTATGAGGACATCGGTCATGTGAAATCTAGGCCCACCCTAATCCAGTACCACCTCATCCTAACTAATTACATCTGCAAAGACCCTCCTAAAAAAGGTCATATTCTGAGGTTCTGGCAGAGAATGAATTTTTGGAGGATATCGTTCTGCCTAATGCACTTGCCATAGAAGCAACGGCAGGCACGGACGACGGCACATATTAGAAGCCACCCTCTTATAGTAAACTTGGGGGACTCAGCTAACTCTTACAACAGATAACTCTCTTTCATTCAGCATAAACTGAAATAAAGGGTCAGATCTGACATGTGCTTAGGGCGGTTCTTCTTCATGTTACAGAAAGAGCACACTCTCGCTACAATTCTAATTTGAAGAAAAGCTCTGTATTAATGCCAACTATTACTGCATTTAGTTTTTACAGATAAAACATATATTAACAATAACTGTTCCCTGCTAGAAGATGTTTCTGGAAAGGCTTTCTTCTGTTGGAGAAATATATGATTTAAACATTTCATTGCATTGTCGAAGATGTTTTATTAACACCAAAGGAAAAGATTCTAATATTACAAAGTGATTTCAGTATTGTTCTTATGCAGAAACTCATTTAAATGATAAAGAGTACTAAAACTTGGTTAAATCTTGGTGGGAGTAAGAGTTTTAAAAAGTCTTCAGGAAAGTCTGATAGAGCAGAAGTTGTTCCGTTAATTTATAAGTAGGCCTATTTCCTTTAAAGATAAAGCTGGGAGATTTATTGTAAATTTAAGAAGCCCTGAAGTTTCCAAGGCCATAATTAATCAATTTCCCCATTCTTCAACCGAGAATAACTTACATGTTCAAGAAAACATAATTTTGTCCTTGATTGTAAAATTGCTCCATAAACTATTGATGGTAATGATTTTAACATTGTTCTAAGTGAATATTTAGACGGAACTGGGTTTGTTAATCACCTTCTTCCTCTGGTTTTAAGATTTATGTAAAAACCAATGAGTGATTTAGTATTGAAAGCTGAGCTGTGAGTAAAGAATTCCTCTTTGTATTCTCAGTCATGGCCCAGTGCGTGCAAGGTTGGGTGATTTTCTAATTTCCAAACCTCTCCGTTGGTTCTCTAAGTACTTATTGATTCCTTCTGTAAGAATGATTATATCTAAGGAGTATAAAACATGCTGTCTAAAGGGAAGGCTAAATTTTCAGGGCAGGAGGCACGTGGGGTATTGGCTAAGTCTCTTCATTTATGTTTACCAGAATGAATGGTCACGATATTAGTTACTAAATTAGCCAAGCTTTATTAATTACCTTCCCCAAATTCTGATTAAAAAAAACCTCCATAATTTATGGCTATTGAGGACGGTAGACCTTCTAAAATGTCTGCAGCCATCATCATCAACATCATGCGTAGTTGCTTTCATGAATTCCGTAATGAGAGAAGAAACTATGGTAGCCAATTACGTGCAAATAGACACGATTTCAAATGAATAAAGCTTAACGTGCCTGCTGCAGCTTGAGGTTCCCGGGAGGAGGCTGGGAGACAGAGTCTCAGACAGAGTGTGGTGTGCAGGGTGTTTACTAGGACATGCCCTGGGGATCAACACCTGCGGAAGGGAAGGGAAGGAAGAAGGAATGGGCAGAGGAAGAAGCCGAGTTGCAGCGCAGGCCCAACAGCAGCCTCATCTGGCCCTACGGAGACTTCTAGATCTGAGATGGCCATTTAGAGCTGTGCCAAGTTGGGAGGAGGGAGTTGGGTTTCTATCCCCTCCTGTCAATCAGTCATTGAATGAAGGTCGCTCCTCCCGAAGGGTATGTGACCTTGGATGAGTCCGCTATCTGCAGCTGAGGCAGTGCCCCAAGAGGGCTGACGGCTGAAAGCCACCTTCTGGCAGCACGCCCAGTAGCTGGGGGAATAGGTCCTTTATTCATGAAGCGGGGATCCGAGTGGCATATCACAGTGTGCACCACAATGCTCTACTGAGAATTTATAAAAACCAGCTCATAAGAAGTGCTAAGAATTCAGGAAAATGAGAAGGATGGAGGGGGGTGAGTATCATTGTGGTGTTTGGACTGACGAGACCTCCATCCGGAGGGTTCAGAGGTGAGGCTGGGCTAGAGGTTTGATGAAAGAGGAGCTGACATGTTCCAATGAATACACCCATGGGGGGACAGGGGGAGGTGTTCAAGGTTGAAAGGCTGAGATAGCAGAAAAGGGCAAGACATGTACAGGGATAACAACAAGAGTGACTTTCCTGCAGCAAGATGTTGAGAAGAATTAAAAGAGACAGAAACAGGGAATGTTGGGGTTGCAGTGGGGGGAGCCTTGATACTCTCAATCAGCTTTGACTTCGGAAAAAAGTAGTAAACACTGCAGGCGTTAGAGAAAACAACAGAGCAGATGGGAGGGTGAGGAGGGAGGCAGTGGGGTTACCTGTGGGGTCTGGAATAGCCTGAGGGGCTTTAGTGCCCCCACAATGTCCTCTCACCTGAAGTTGAGACTAGGCTAAGCAAGCAAGGCTCTTCGGATGCACCATTTGTACCCGCGAAGACCCTGATGGGCCTGCTTAGACTTTGTGTCCCAGGCACCTGGCTTGTCTCACCCAAGCCCCGACCCTGCTCTTGCCAAACCATCCCATTCACGTAGATTTGAGCAAAAGCAGCGTACTTGATGTGTAAATGCCACTTTAAAGCACGCGCCCTGCACTCAGAACACTTGCAAGTGTGCGCTTGGCCCACTAGTGCTTCGCTGTGGTGCTCTGGGAAGGTTCTTCTGAGGAGGAAATATTTGAGCTGAGACCCGAAAGCGTTTATCCACAGGAAGTGAGTGAGGAAAAGCACACCAGACAAAAAAAGCATTAAAAAAAAAAAAAAACCCACACAGCTCAAAGTGTAAAGACTGAGATAAAATTACATTAGCACAATTAGTAGAATTATGTATATAATCCTCTTAGGCTATTAGAGGAACAAGAAGAGGCACTACCAAGAGCTGGAAAGCACCACACCCTGTTTATCTTGATAATTCAAACTGTCAAAGATAATAAAAGAAAGATGGGTTACTGATTCAGTTTACCAATTGTTTTAAATTCTAAAAAGCGCTATTAAGCTTTACACTCTAGACGTAAATTCTACTGAATGCAGGCTGAGCTACAACTTAAAGCAACAAAGGGAAGGAGAGCGAGAATGTTGTTGAAAGGAAAATAACGCATATAAAAGACAGCCTAATACAATACGATTGCCTAACTAATGGTTGAATTCTTCCCCCTGCAGGGTTATGAGCCGGATCCCAGTGTAACCAAGCTGGCAGAGCAGTACGCCAAGGAGGTATGCTCCTTATATGCACAGTTATAATCGTCTTTCTCTGTCCCGTGAAGTTGTGTAACTGGCATGCTTGTGTATGCTAGAATGGCACCAAGATGTCGCTGACGCATGATCCGTTGGAAGCGGCTCGTGGAGGCAACGTGTTAATTACAGACACTTGGATAAGCATGGGACAAGAAGAGGAGAAGAAAAAGCGGCTCCAGGCTTTCCAAGGTTACCAGGTTACAATGAAGGTACAAATTGATGCCTCTCAGAAGGTTCATTAATTCCATTCAGAAAGGCCAGCACCATCTAATCACTCATTCACTTTGGGGAGGGCAGACTGTTCTTTCATTCCCCACAAAGGACTCACTGACTCTATCCTCCAGGGATTTCTCTCCTCCTGAAGATTAGCTATGTCCTTTGGAAAGACACTTTTGTCCTGGGTGAAGGAATCTGAAACCCAGGCAGAATGGAGAAGCAAGCTTTTCCCTCTCACAGCAATGGAGGCGTGGAGACATTTTCTCTAGAGACACTGTTACTTCTTGTCGCATGCAGTTTCTTCTGATTTCTCCTCTAAGAGAAGCGGCATAATTATGTTCTCCAGGCTAGTCTGTGCCTCTAGTTGTTAAGGACTCTCAAGTCCAGTTTGGTTTTGCTTACTGCTTCCAGGGCATTCCCAGGGGAATTCTATCTAATCTGATGCCTTTCATTAAGATCTGAAGCAAGGCTTCTCAGTCCTGAACATGCCTCAGAATTGCCTAGAGCTGTTAATACAGAGAGAGCAGGACCCCACTCCCTGGGGGGGTCTGAATTAGTAGGTCAGAGTTGGTACCCAAGAACCGGCATCTGTACCAAGTTCCCAGGTGGTGGTGCTCCAGGGTCACACTGTTCTGGAGGAATACTCTACAAGGACATTGGGATTTTGTCAGCAGGGCAACTACTCTGTTTTGGTGGAGAAAGGGATTGAACAATTGCAATAGGTATTTTATTGATAAAGCGATCCATAAACATTAGAAGCTCCTTATTTATCCATGTCAATAGAGTGCAGTTTGAAAACTAAAAACTGAAAATGTCTTTCCTTCATCCCTTTAAGTGCCTATTTCCAGAGGTAGCCACTGTTCAACAATTTCATGTGCCTCTTGCAGACCTTTTCTGTGCATTTAAAAAAAATTCTTTGTTCTAAGTAGGCTCCACACCCAGTGCAGGGCCCGACATGGGGCTTGAACTCACAACTCTGAGATCAAGACCTGAGCTGAGATCAACAGTCGGATGCTTAAGGGGCACCTGGGTGGCTCAGCTGGTTAAGTGTCTGGCTTCACTTAGGTCATGATCTCACAGCTCATGAATTTGAGTCCCGAGTGTGGCTCTGTGCTGACATCTCAGAGACTGGAACCTGCTTCGGATTCTGTGTCTCCCTCTCTCTCTGTCCCTTAGCTGCTCACACTCTGTCTCTCTCTCCTTCAGAAATAAATAAACGTTAAAAAAAAAAACACCTGGATGCTTAACCAACTGAGCCATCCGGGCTTTTTAAAATTTTTTAAAAATTAATTTCCTGTGTAGTTATATACGCCTACACACACACACACACACACACACACACACACACACACACACACACACACACCCCTACCGATTTCTCATAAATGGCATATTAAATATATTCTTACTTTTTCCACTTAACAAATCTTAGATTTTCTTGTCCACTTATTTAAATATTTTTCATTCTTCATTCTTTTTAGTGGCTGCATAAAATTCCAAGGTATAAGTGGACCATGATTAATGTTGATAAACTAGGCTATTTCCAATGATCCCACTTACAAACAATGCTGCAATGAATATCCTTATACAGATTTCTTTGTGCAAGTATTATTGGAGAATAGATCCCTGGATAAAGTGGTCTAAACTTTAAAAAATATGATAAATACTGCTGAAGAGCCATCTAAAAAGAATCAATAATATATACTCTCTCAGCACTCTTTCCATTCTTAGTTGTTATGTACATTTTCATTATTGCAATCTGTATCTCATGCTTTTAGGATTTTGCATTTCCCTGATTCTAACGAGGCTAAACCCCTTTTCATGTTTATTGGCATTTCCATGTGTTTTTCTATAAACTGCTATCATATCCTTTGCCCGTTTCCTATTTTTTTTTACCATTTTATTACTGGTTATAGGAATTATTTACATATTATGGTGAATCCCTTATCATATGTGTGGCAAACAGGTTCATGGACAAATTCTAAATTCCTTGTGGTTTACCTTACACTTGCCTTGACCAGCCTGAGGCATTTTTGTGGTGCTGCGACTGCAGGCTTGAAGAACATTCATCCCGCCGATGTATGACTGGTTCAAATGCTATTCCTTTTCCACGTTCCTCTGCCATTATTTTAGGAATTTAGAAGGTTCTGAACCTAGAATAAGTATGGGAAGTTAAACAAAATTTTAGTATATGGGAAGTAATTTTGAGGTAAGAAATTATGAGGGAAGGCAGTTTTGAGTCTGTAAGTGAACAACGGAAATGGGAAAGTGCAGCTTTCAGGAATTAATGGCTGGAGAAAATTAAAACCAGTGGGACTTGTGCATTAACAAGGAAACATCTAGTGCATAGTACCCATAATCCTGTTTCATGCGCTCCTATTCTCAGCACCCTGTTTCAAAAGTGTTTTAACTAGTGATAAAGTATGCTACAACTGCAAAAAAACATAACTTGGAAATAAGCTCAAAATAGAACACAATCCCATAGGGGCGACTTTTAAAATATATTGGGGTATAATGGGTGACTTTTGCTGTCAGCCACATACTGTACCAACAGAGCTCTTTACTGAAATGTTCAGTCTCTCCAGACAGAGGGCCATAAAACTGAGTGAGTGGTTTAATTTGGAGTGATGATCTCCCAAATCAAAGAAAATGACTATAAAATTCCCTGAGTTGAAAGTACCATTTACGTTTCCCTCCATGCCTTGAAGTTAAATCAGCACTCTGCCTCTTTGTCTCTGTCTTTGCATTGGGGCTCTGACTCCATGCCACATGTATGTCTAAATACTAGATATACTATATCTAAATACTAGAGAAGACAGGGGCACCCGGGTGGCTCAGGTGGTTAAATGTCGGGGTCTTGATTTTGGCTCAGGTCATGATCTCACAGTTCCTGAGTTCCAGCCCCATGTCGAGCTTGGCACTGGTGGCACGGAGCCTGTTTGGTATTCTCTCCCCGCCACCCCCCCCCCCGTCCCACTCACGTTCTCTTTCCCTCTCTCAAAATAAATACATAAACTTTAAAATAAATAATGAAGAAGACAAATTTGACAGCCACATACAATAGTCAAAATACAGTCTTATCCCCCATCTCTTCTTTAGACTGCTAAAGTTGCTGCTTCCGACTGGACATTTTTACACTGCTTGCCCAGAAAGCCGGAAGAAGTGGACGACGAAGTATTTTATTCTCCACGATCACTAGTATTCCCAGAGGCTGAAAATAGGAAGTGGACAATCATGGTAAGCAAGAAATGGGAAATGGAAGCTAAGAAGGGGTTCTCCGTGTGGCCCTAACTTGGTCATTCATGCCTTTTGGTAAGTAATTAACAACCGAGATTATCCACCTACCTGACTTACTCATGTGGCATCTATTTTTTCCCCCGGAAAGTTCATAATAGATTATTATGGCTTATTAGCATTTATATTGTATTTTTAATGGTGTACAGTCGATCTCCTTCCAAATAGATTTATTTTAACAAAAATTCTGACTGCTGTTGATCAGCCTGAACGCCAGCCACCATTGCCTGCCAACCATTGTACTGTATAATTCTTATTTTACAGTCCCCTCGTTAATGTTTACAGAAGACTCTAATTCAGTCCCTGGTACAAAATGGGTATTCAAAGAAATCTTATTTCTTTCCTCTTCTCTTTCTTCCTTTCATGAATTACCTAGATAATTCTTTTTGGTTCTCTACCTGACTTTGCCACATGGATATATTTGTTTTAGATATTGAACATTTCTAGAATTGCAGCAACACTAATCTTAAAAATACTGGTCCCTTTAACATAAGCTTCATCTTCATCACTGCTATTCTAGGAAACATTAACCTCACATCTCTGCGTTACAATACTCCAAACATCACCTTCTTCTCTGGAAAACCGGATATCCAAGTGCCATAATTTAGTACCATTTTTTAGTTTTTAGCAATTTAACTGATCTCGATCAGCGTACCAGCTGGAGTCTCACTGGCAAATAGAGTCCACTCTCGGAAAGATAAAAAGATAATACAGGAATTTATTAAAAGACATTTAGCAGTGCCCAGAATCCCTAGGGAAAGAAGGCGCAGTGAATCATTCTCAGATACCACATATTCAGAAACAACACAGGCAGGACAATCGCCCAGTACTGTGGTTCTTTAGTAGCTAAACACCAGTGACACAGCCACCCCAAAGCGGGGCACCTAAGGCCCCTGAAACGAAATGCCGGACACTCCATTATAGCTGCCCAACTGAACCAGAAGGTCCAATGTCCCAGAGGATGGCTTTCACTGTACATTGTACCCTTACGTCCCTGAGACTCGAGGAGATACAGTGGGGTGGCATGCCTGCACCTTAGCTTCTGGGAAATGTAGTTTTTAGCTTTTAGCCTCTGGAGTAGAGAAAAACAGGCTGGAAAAGACTATCTGGTAATTTTTTTATCTGATCTATAAATGGGAATGGAGAGGGTTATTGTGAGCATTAAAATAATACCTGTAAACCATTTAGTATGGTATCTAATACACTGTAAATATTATTGTAATTATTATCATCAACATCGTCTTCATGGTCGACCTAATAGAGTGACCAGCAGAGATTCGAGCTCCACTGTGGCTGCTTAAAAGCCAATTATGACTCCCTTTGCAATGGAAAGTTATATATTAGGCCTAAATTTGTAATACCTGATAGGAGGGATGATTTTTTTTTTTTTACTGTACCTTCCAGCTTGCCATCTCAGGACACTAGCTTTAGCCAAAATGGCGACTGCTGTGTTATCTAGCCCAGTGCTTTTAAAGCTTTAATATCTATTTGAATCACCTAGGGATCTCATTACAGTGCAGATTCAGGTTCAGCGGCCTGAGCTGGGGCCCGAGATTCAGCATTCCTAACAAGCACCGAGGTCACGCCGATGCCGCTGTCCTGTGACCTACATTTCAAGTGGCAAAGACCTACACAAAAGACAATGTGAGCTCTCCAACCATACACCTCAAGAAGAGACACGGCAAGAAATGTTCTTCAAGCTCTAGTCTTTCTCAGAAGATGACTGAAGTTAACAAAGATAAATCAACCTAAATCTGTTAAAATATGACCTCTGTAGAAATTCAGTGGGAAAAAAACCCTAAAACTAAAAGAAAGGTTTCTAAACTATTATTTATGGAGATGCTCTGACTGCTGCATTTTCGAAGAGCTTATTAAAACACATCTTGAAATTGAGTTTACTTGAAAGGTTTTGTTTAAATTTTTTTAATGTTTATTTATTTTTGAGAGAGACTGAGAGAGAGATCATGGACAGGGGAAGGGCAGAGAGAGAGAGAGAGAGCCGAAGCAGGCTTCAGGCTCTGAGCTGTCAGCCCAGAGCCTGATGCGGGGCTCGAACTCAGGAACCGCAAAATCATGACCTGAGCCGAAGTTGGACGCCACCCATGTGCCTATAAATTGAATTTAATTAAAAAAATTAAATACATCTGTATTCACATGGTTGAAATGCTTACAAGGATACACACACACACAAAGTGAAATCTTATGCCCACCTATTTCCCATCCATCTAGGTGCTACCGCCATCTCTCCATATCCCACCTTCCTGAAGTGCCCACTATCGTTAGAGGAAAATATATTTTAAAGCAAACAAGACACATAGTCATGTTAAAATGAACACAGAGCATCTAAAATAGAAACAGTACTCACCTGGGAGTGAGGAGCCTTGCACTCTGGCTGCATTCTTTATATTCCACATACTTTATATACTTTACATAGTCTTTCATACTACTCGGCTGTGCCAGCTTGGATAAGTATTACCTCTCTAGGTCCTGGTTTCCTCACATATGAGATAAATGAACCAAACTGTATAGATGCAAGTGGTTTTTAAACTTAGGTCCTTAATCTCACCACCAGGCTACTTGGAGTCCTATGTTCAGAAGGCTCTAAGCCTGCCTGTGGTCTCTGAGAGAAAGTAGTGTAACTGACTAGTGAAACCCGACACAGATTCTGGAGGGGAGGTAGTGATACACATGCTACACTCTGCATGCCTCTGAACTAGATGATCGGAAGCTCCACTGAGTGAAGTTCATTTTGGCAATCGTATACTGGGCATCTACTGCGTGTGCCAGTCCCTCTGCCGGGCATTGGAGATTGTTTAAAAAATGAACAGTGGGAAGCCCCCACTCAGCCTGTATAGTTCATAGGAGTATGCATTTTCAAGAGGAGGAGATCTTAGACATTGTCTAGTCTAAACTCTTCTTTTACATGCAAAAAAATTATTCTTAAATAGCTTATTTAGAATGCTGTTTAGGCTCAAAACCGCTGAGATAGATTTCCCTGGGATGTTCTAAAGGCACAATACTTGTTTTCCTCTAGAACTTCTCTATCCAAAGCAGTAACCAGTAGGCACAGGTGGCTATGTCAATTTAAATTTAAACTAATTACAATATAATACAACGTGGGCACCTGGGAGGCTCAGTCAGTTGAGCACCAGACTCTTAATTTCAGCTCAGGTCGTGATCCCAGGGTTGTGAGACTGAGCCCCATGTTGGGCTCCAAGCCTGCTTAAGATTCTCCCTCTCCCTCTCTCTCTCTTTCTCTCCCTCTCTCCCCTCTCTCTCCCTCTGCCCTCTCCCCCACTAAAAAATAAATAATAGGGGTACCTGGGCAGCTCAGTCGGTTCAGCGCCTAACTCTTGATTTCCACTCAGGTCATGAGCTCATGGTTTCATGAGTTCAAGCCCTGCGTTAGACTCTGCATGTTGACCGTGCACAGCCTGCTTGGGATTCTCTCTCTCCTACACTCTCTGCCCCTCCCCCACTTGTGCTTGCTCTGTCTCTTTCAAAATAAATAAATAAACATTAAAAAATAAATAAGAAAGATATAAATATAAAAAATAAAAATAAAATATAATACAATGTAAGTGTCAATTTCTCAGACATACCAATCCCATTTTAGGGGCTCAATAGTCACACACGGTTGGTGGCTACAGTATCTGTATTTGACAGCACAGATACAGAACATTTCCACCACTGCAAAACGTTCTGCTGGACAAGACTACTGTCTAAAGAATGACTTCTACACACAATTTCATTTAAAATCAGGATGGAAGAAGAAAGGAAAAATACAATCTAGCCTCAAGTTTTAACATGTCCACAATGACTGATGGCAGGTATATAACTAAGAAGCGTGGGGGGGCCCATCCTAAAAGCACACATTTTTTAAAGCAAATGCATACTCTTTCAGTACTTACTTAGAGGAGCTTTTCAAGGCCCCCATGCTGGGTGATTTCCAGCCATGCTGTTCAGAACACTTTAGTAATCACATCGTTCTCTCTATAGTGCACAGGCCTTTGAATCCCTTTGTTTTGTTTTGTTTTTTAATACACCCTCTCCTCCCCTCAAAGCTTTTATATTTTTCAATAATTAGTAAGGCTGTAGGACTCATAAAACGTTAGGTAGCTTTCTTCCTCTGCCTACAGTTTTTACTGTGGAGCTAAAGTGACCTAAAGGGACCAGGCAAGAGAGTTGACGCTTCAAAGCACTGCCATTAGGACAATCCTTAGATGCACAACACCCTTGCAAATGTAGCTCACAGTATCTTAGTCCTTTATTTCTCTCCATGTTCGGGTGCCAGATGAAATACAGGACATCCAGTTAAATTGGAATTTTAGATAAACAACAAATAACTTTTTAGTATGGGTATGTCATGTGCAATATTTGACACATACCTATTGTTTTAAAAAATGTTTTCTGAAATGCCAATCTAATGGTCTGTCTGTCTATATGTATGTATTTATTTAACCAAATCTGGCAACTCTACTCCAAGTTGACATTTTAAGATTTTACATTTGAAAAGAAATCTGACACGTGCAAAGACCATTAAGAATACAACAAAACCCGAGATGTGATCCTAGAAAGCCATAGAAAAACTTACAATATTTTACCTGGAAGATGTTTTTTATCCCAGAGTTTGGCCTTCCTAGTTTCTTCTTGTCATTCAGATCTCAAATGTCATTCCTTTTACAAGGTGTTCCCTGGCCACCCACTCTTAAGAGGTTCTCTAGTCTCTTCTATCCCATTTTTAATTTTATTTTATAATGACTTTTATCACTACTTGATATTTTCTTATTTGTTTGTTGCCTGTCCCCCTAATGAAACTCCTTCATAAGAGAATTTTTCTTGTCTATATTGTTCTTCATTCTACCTATAATGGTGCCTGATAGCCTAAATATGTGTTCGACACATTTTTGTAGACTAAAGGCAATACACAGTATTGCTTCTAGAACACAGACTTTGGAAATCAAATTAAAATTCTGGCTATCTGTGTGATCTTGGACAAGTACCATAACTTCTCTAAGTCTAGTTTATTCATATGAAAATGGAGATAAAAACAGAAACAATGTCATAAGTTTGCGAGGGTTAAAATGAGGTAAGAGTCATCTGACCATAGTGGTCAAGGTCTTAGCAATAGGCAGGTGCAGATCCATCCCCTGTTACCAGCACTCAGGAAAAACCTACACCTTCCTCATCTGTATTTTGTATCTCTAACCACCTCATGCAGTAGGGAGGGATATTAAATGGTATGATGCCAACATAAAGCACTCAGTACAGGGCCCAACACGTGGTAACTGCTCAGTGAATACCTTTGAAAATATAAGGCTTGCACTCCCGGTATAGGCTAGGGACACATGGACAGTATGGTCAAAAGGAGGTAGTAAGTACCTGTAAGGCAGTAAAACTACCTCCTTAGAGTCAAGAAACCTGGGTCCAAACCCAGTTGTGTACTACCTGTTGTTTCCAGGATTGATTTTCCCATCTGTAAGTGATAATAACAGAAGCTACCTTAGAAGATTGTGACATTAAATGAGATAATGCATCGACGTTTCTCTCTAACTCGCCTAGCAGCACCTAGCACAGTGTGTGGCAAATACTTCTTAACTGACTTACACATGATAAGGCACTTAGTCTGGTACATGGTAAGCACTCGGTAAGCATTTGTCATGGTTGTTTCTGATATTGTTACTATGGTCATTATGGAAGCTGGCGAGAGTATAAGTGAAAATTACCATTTGGGTGTGACAGCTTAATGGGAAGCTATACTCTTGGTTATAAATATTCCTTTATGAGAACCCAGATTCAGAGAGACATTATTCGTTAGCCCAAATGATTTACTTTCATTACTCTACATCTGATTGATTCTAAACTTCTCTAGGTTACAAGTGACCAAACCACAGTGTAAACATGAGGATGAGAGGGATTATATTGCTATGAAACCAGCTAATATCTAGGTTTCACTTATGACTGGAAAATACAATCATGGTATCTCATTTCAACTCTCTTACCCACAAGTCCTGGAATGAGGCCTAAGTAAGCATGGTGTTTGTGCATATATTTGGGTCAGCCTGATCCCTCCTGACCTTCCTCTTTCCAAATAAAAGTAAGTATTAGTTCAGAACTGTCCCTTTATCATTTTCTTGGGAGAAAACGTTTTAACCACAGGTCTTCAAGCTGCAATTCAGTCTCTCTTCCCTAGGTCCTAAGCAGACTCTTGCTAATATTTGCCCATTTCTTTCTTTCTCTTCCTTTGTTGTGTCATCCCAGGCTGTCATGGTGTCCCTGCTGACAGAGTATTCACCTCAGCTCCAGAAACCAAAGTTCTGATGCAGTGACATTTGTCAAGAGAGAAGCAATGTTCTTCAGTAACTGAATGAGTCAGTTTATATGGAGGACGGAGAAGAGAATCTAAGAAATAAACAAATCCTGATACACAGTATAGGTGAATGATATGATATTGCTTTGCCATCGTGAAACCTTCCTGAAGGCCTTAATTTAAGGGCCAATGCGCTATAAAACATGGCTTGACTTGGTTTAAACTCTAATTCACCATTTCTGAGTTACATTTGGGTATCATATTAATAGTCATATACATTTGCTTCAACTAAATATAAAAAACTATGTTCATAATGCATAATGTCTAACCCATTAAATGTACTCTATGCTTATTACCTTAATAAATTATCACCCATGCTAATTTATTAGTAAACAGTTACCAGGCAGTCAGCTGCCGGTAGATCTGTGGGCTGTGTTCATATCCCTCAGGACCAACAAGGAAGCCAAATGATTAATCTTGCTGATGTAGTACAATTTTCAGGCAAATGAAGTAGATAGACATTTACTTATGGAGGCAAATGATGAAATTCTCAGAAAATAGCTATAACAGTGCCCAAACTCTGGAGTTTTTTCCAAGTATTTGTGGGAAGGAGGATTTCTCAAGAGAACAAATCTTTTCTCTGTAACAAATACTTAATGTCAAAAGCCTAAAGAAGCCTTTGTGAACAAGTGGTAAAACCATGGAAACCTAGCTAGGAACCTAAGATCCATTAGAGAGTAATATTTTCGTAGGTTCAAATTCTCCAGCAGGAGCGATTTAATTTTCTCATGTTTCTGCTTATCATGCATCTACTCACACCATACACTGCATATGTCTATAAACCTACTGCTTTCCACATTCTAGTCCATTCTTTTCTCCCCCGTTTCTGTGCAAGATAATAAAAATTTGCATTACTGGATTATTATGATATAATTAGAGCTACATGCTTTTGTGGGTGACCAAAATATTTACTGTCCATTTATTATGATACAGATTGAAAAGTTTCAGTTATAATGTTAAATAATGTAAATGGAACCATAAGAAAATAATGTATTTTGCAGAAGACAAAAAAAAAAAAGTATCTTTACATTCCACCTCTACTATTAGAAGAATGTTTCCAGGCTGGTTGACAGATACTCTTCAGCAGAGAGCTATGACTTAAATAAGAGATGAATTACAAATTTGATTTGCAATGAAGATGCAATAAAACATTTTTAGGGGAAAAAAAGCCTGGTAATGTTACAAGAGAAAAATCAAATTTTCTAATAAATGTCAAAGTTGACTTTCTCATCTATGGTAATTTCTTGGGAACACTTAAGAAAGAAAGAGCGGAGTTTAATGGACTATCTCCTTTCAGCAGAGAGTATAGGAACGATTTAACCAGAAGGTGCCCTGTGGATTGTGGAGGCTCTCCCTCAAACTGCCTCCATACAAAGGCCATAATCCTGAGTATCCTTCTACTCTTTAAATGGTCGCCCATGGTAATGACCTCTCTTCTCTTTACTAGCTACTCTCTGAACCACATGGAAGGTGTAATCTTCTTCCCTCAATCAGAACTTCCTATTATTTTCTTGTCAGTATGTAGTGATGTTACCTCAAAGAGCCCCAAAGCATTTTTGTGTGTTGGTACACACAGTTTGACATCTTTCTCAACCTGTAGGAATTTTCTTTCTTACCTTTTCATCTTAAGACATAATTTATAATATTAGGAATAATAAAAACAGGGAAGGCTGATTTAGCCTTAACTTTTCCAAAGCCATTTTTTACCTCCTGTTTCTTTTTACACTTTCCTCCCTCTTTGCCTTTCCTATGTAACTACCATGTCAACAAAGAATAACAAAAACTCCAGCAACGATCCTTGGGTCTCTGCTGTACATAATAGATCCTATCCACCTAATATAACTAGCTAAAGAGTTCCTTTCTTCCAGGTTTTCTTCACTGCAACATTGAAGTAAAATAAGAAGTAATTACAGAGCAGTGATTTCAGTGTCAGGAAGAATCAACAGTTTTTTTTTCTCAATGAGAAGTTTCTAGGAACTTTTTAAAAAATGTTTATTTATTTCTTTATCAGAGCGTTAGTGGGTGAGGGGCAGAGAGAGAGGGAGACACAGAATCTGAAGTAGACTGCAAGCTCTGAGCTTTCAGCACAGAGCCTGATGCGGGGCTCGATCCCATGAGCTGTGAGATCATGACCTGAGCCAAAGTCAGATGCTCAACTGACTGAGCCACTCAGGTGCCCCTGAAGTTTCTAGGAACTTTAGAAAGGTAATTCAGCATTAGATAATTCTAATGGATAGTGCATGAATGATTTGACTATTGTAAAATCACTAGGCAGATGTGCACAGATTAGCATGGTGATGCCACGTTAGATCTCCGACACAAGCAAGCGACCCTAGAACCTCAGTTAAAATGGCAAGGACCCTAGTGCCAAAGTTTCCAGGCAAGTCTCCTCAGGTGATGAAAATGAACGAAGAATACATACAGAGAAGGTGTCCAAATATATTCTTTCTTTGGGCCTTTCTGTTTTGGAACCTCTCATCAATGCCTTGATTACAGAGATGGTCGAAGCACCAGTCAGGAATTTTGATGTCTTTTGACAAGTATAAAAGGTCATATCGAAGAACAGAAAACCGTTTCAGTCACAATGGTCAGACTCCTACAACTAGGAACGCCGTATACTGACATGAAAGTTCCGCTCTGTGCAAAGGTCTCAGGTGAAAAGTGTGAGTAGGGCTGAAACCTGGTTTGCACTTCAGTTACTGAGTCTTGTGCTTCCTTACAGGCCTGACAGCCAGGAGGAAGGAGTGACTTTTTTATAAGTTGTTCACCCAGAGGGGACACTTTTCAGCATTGCATAAGCCCGAATGGGTGTTTTATTTTAAGTCACACAAAGGGCCAGTATCTGGTAAGGGTGGTCCTACCACCAACTATTTACATTAAGAATGTTTTTCAATATCACCTTGGACTTGATTGAAATAAGACACCTAGGGATGCTTCAGTGATGGTTTTGGTATCTTGCCTCAGCTTCTGCCAGTTTCATTATGACTTCACAATGGAAGTGAAAGTGTCTGTCTTCATGTGGCAAATACATGACAGAGATCACTGAAGTGAGAGTTTGAAATCAACTCTGTTCTTTAATCTTTTGAAAAAATTCATCCCTAATAATTGTCCAGTCAATTATTGCAGTCAATTAATGATAAAAGAATCTTGGTTGGAGAAAATGGAAGGGAATTCCTAATAAGGATGAAATCTTTTCATGGTTTTAATAATGCCTGAATTGTATCAATGACACCAGTCTTAATTTTTAATTAATGTTTTTGTAAAACTCATTCCCCAACAATGCAAGCACAACAACTGCCTTCAGGAGCAAAATTGTTAGGCAAATGAATACTTATGTATGTATGTATTTATTTATTTATGTTTTTTTTTGAGAGAGAGAGAGAGCATGAGCAGGGGAGGACAGAGAGGGAGAGAGAAAATCCCAAGCAGCCTCTGCACTGGCAGCACAGAGCCCGACGTAGGGCTCGAACTCACAAACCACGAACTTTCATAGTTCACGAGTTCGAGCCCTGCATTGGGCTCTGTGTGACAGCTCAGAGCCTGGAGCCTGCTTCAGATTGTGTGTGTGTCTCTCTCTCTCTCTGCCCCTCTTCCACTCACCCTCTGTCTCTCTCTGTCTCTCAAAAATGAATAAATGTTAAAAAACAAAACCCACGAACTGTGAGATCATGACCTGAGCCAAAACCAGAAGTCAGACATTTAACCGACTGAGCCACCCAGGTATCCCTAGGGAAATGAATTTTTCAATTGGAATGAGGTTGAGAAATAAGGCAGAGTATCCTTTCATTTTGCAGAAGAAGAAAATAGGAAATAACAACAAAATGTTCCTAGGATAGAAATATATTCTATAGGGAAGGGTAATGCATGTATTCAACACCCTCTGAAAAGTGTCAGGGATCTCGCAAGTGTAGCCACTTGACTTGATTTACCTTTTAGGCTGAGTGGGGAATAGAAAGGTGGCTGGTCCAGGATTATGGTTCTGTGAGGTCAAGGGATAGAGAGGAGAGTTCACACTTGAGGCAGGCATGGACGTAGGTACCCAGGGATGTAAACAGAGATCCAAAAACATTGACGTAGTAGATGCTGTTGGTGCCCCATCCAGGTCCCTTTTACCATCCCCCAGCTGCTGTCAGGGGTGGCTGCTAATGGCTCACAGCTGCCCCTTTCTCTGAAGTGCCACCCCCAGCCACGAGCAACCACTTAGCTCGGGAGATGAGACTCTAACCGTCATCCTACCAGCAGCAGCCCACGGTGAGTGGTTGACAGAGGGGTGTACAAAGACTTGGCTCCTCCCCTCCAGGTAGGACCAACTCTAGTAAAACTTATGCTCCAGAGTTCCTCGTGGGATCAGACTGAGACCAGTATCTGTGTAAGAACACATCCTTGGTCAGCTTCCCCTGCTGTTTAACCTATGTCCCTTCTTCTGAGAGTGCTTCCTCAATAAATTTCTTGCTCAAGAATCCCCATCTCAGGCTCTGCTTCTAGGGAATCTGATCTAAGATAATCCCCAAAGAAGGTTTCTCAGAGGCCTGGACTGTACTGCTCATCCTTCAGACATCAAGGGACAAGTAGAGCATTAAGAAGCCATTAGAAAAATAGTGAAGAGCTCATGCTTAGCAAGCAAAAACTTTTCTGGTTATCTGGATCAGCCTTTCTTGGAAGGAAGCAGAACATTATACATAGCAAATATTCTTTTTCTGCCACATGTTCAAATTCATAATAAGGAACTTATTAGCTGCACAGAATAGACCAATTGTCTTCCCCAGAGAAGAGTGGAGCTGAGTTAATGGACACAATATTTCCGTTTTATTTCTGTCATATTTTAGTCTCTTTACAGATTTAGTTTAGTTGGCTGCCCTTTGCGTTTGCTTCTTGACTTCGCCCAAAGTGTATTCTGCAGGTCTGGATTGGGGCCTGAGAATCTGTGTTTTTAACAAGGCCCCAGAGATGCCCATGCTGCTGGTCCAGGGACCACACTAGGAGAATCATTGCTCTGAGGCAGTTATAAAGACTTGTTTGAGGTGTTTTCATCTCCATATCCATAAAGCACCACCACAAGGCATTTGACACAACCCTGACCCTCTGTTAAACTGTCTTTGGAGCCACTGAGGCCTGGGTTTCATCCCTCCTCTGCTATATAACAGCTGTCTCCCTGCTCTCCTGATCTGTAAAATGGGAATAATAAGGCCCATCTCATAGTCATCGGGGGGATTAGGTGAAGTAAAATATATAAGAGTATTTGGCTTGGACAAAGTGCTAAATAAATGTTCTCCCCTTTTTACTTGATCTATTGTTTCTAATACTTAATATTTTTCTTTGGTCCTTCATAACAAAACTATATTCCACTATCAGAAATATATTGAGTAGAACAGTTGGTATCTAAAACAAATTGCAAGGAGTGAGCTCGCCTTCTGAAGTTGGCAGAGCCCAGCAGACGATGCTTAAATTGAGCCATGTGTCCCTAGGAGCTGGCTTGTGAATATGTGACCCAGATGAGCCACCTGGCTCTCTGCCAAACCAAATCACTGACGCCCACAAGTTCAAACGTCCAATCAAAGTCACTAAACTCTTTGCTAAGGAAAGCATGATGGGAATGTGCATTTATGCGAAATAAACCAGAGCCATTTGGCAATCGTAGGACTCGGGGTCTAGGTGATAAAAGGAGAAAGGGATTAGGAAGAACTCATTAGGGTTTATCCATCTCTGAGGCTAGAACTCCTCAAAGAAAGAAGGTTTCAAACTTGTTAAGTCAGCAGTTCTTGAACATTTTGGTTCAGGCCCTCTTTATGCTCTCATAAATTATGAAGATGCCAAAGAGCTTTCGTTTCTGTGGGATACATGTATCCCATATATACAGTAGAAATGGAAACAAATTTTAGAAATAATTCTTTATCGATTCATTTTAAAATAACAATAGTAAACCCCTTACAGGTTACAATAATGTATTTTTATTAAAAAAAAATAACCATGTGTCCCAAACCAAAGTTAACAAATTGAATGGCCGACACTGTGCTAAACTTCTGCACGTGTCTCTGATTCCTGCCTTAATGAAAGACAGCTGAATTCTCCTATCTGCTTCTGCATTCCATCTGTGGTGCCATGTTGGTTTGAAGTACAGGAAGAACATGCAGCCTCACGCAGATGAGTAGTTGAAAAGGGAGGGCTATATTAATAGCATTTTTGAATAATCATGGGTATTCTTTGATGTTATGCTGAAACTCCTCGAGTGATAGCTCCTTAAAGATTCATTGCAATTTGGAATCTAAAACCACATCAATGAACTTTTCTACACTGTTACATTAAACTTCATGCCTATCTTGCACTTTAAATAGATTTTTTACCCATATGTGATTCTACATTGGTCATTTGGAAAATATCAGTTCACTGAGTTATGCAGCTCTTCCCAATGATGGTATATTATATTACATAAAAGTTTAAAAATCACATTTGTTGGGGTGCTTGGGTGGCTCAGTCAGTTAAGCGTCCAACTCTTGATTTCAGCTCAGATAATGATCTCATGGTCATGAGATTGAGTTGGGCGTCTGGCTCTATGCTGAGCATGAAGCCTGCTTGGGATCCTCTCTCTCCTTCTCTCTCTGCCCCTCCCCTGGTTATGTGTACTCTCTCTCTCAAAATAAATACATATTTTAAAAATAATAAAAATAATTAAAAATCACATTCGTTAATATCAACACTACTATGGTCCGAATGTGTCCCCACAAATTTCCTCTGTTGAAGTCTTAACCCTCAGATTATCATATTAGCAGGTGGGGCCCTTGGGAGGTGTTTAAGTCATGAGGTTAGAACCCTCATGAATGGAATTAGTGTCTTATAAAAAGAGACCCCACAGAGCTCCCTAGCCCCTTCTACCATTAGGGCACAGACAGAACTCAGCTTTCTATGAAGCGGAAAGTGGGCCCTCACCAGACGCTGAATCTGCCAGCACCTTAATCCTGGACTTCCCAACCTCCGGGACTGTGAAGAGTAAATGCCTGTGTGTGAGCTACCCAGTTGTGTGGCGGTTGGTTACAGTAGCCCAAATGGACTAAGATAACCACCTCCTTCATTAGAAAAACCTTTAAGAATTGCAAAGCAGATACAGATTTTACACAAATCTAATTTTCTCTCGAAAGCTCAAATTTTTTCTTTGGCAATAAATACTGTCACTTAGTTTCCTTGAAGTGACAGGTTTACCTTGTTCATTTTCAAGATATCTGCCATATACCCAAGACCTAATGACCGCAGTTTGTCAGTTGTTGTTTTTCTCCCCCAATTAAAGCTGGTGTACCATGAAAAAGGCAGCTATTTCAACACACAACTCAAAGAGTTGCACAGGTGCTTTTCCTCAAGACAGTTACAATATTTCGTAAGGCTTATGTCTCATGACATCACGCAGAATATTAAAGAGATGTGTACCCGAGGGTTGAAATTTAATTTTAATAATATTTACTGATTCATCAAGGACATTCATCAGTGAATCAGTTTAAAAAAACTGCCTGAATGTGCTAGTGATGAATAAAATGACTTTTAGCTCTACTGCTTTGATTCATGCTAAGGTGTCAGCAGTTTTACCCAGCACTGCTTTGGTACCCTCCATGGATGCTGCTGGCCCGGAGATCACCCACTGCGAAGCAAGGCCCTATACTGCCTTTGGGGATCCAAGGGAGGCCAAGTGGGAAGAACTCTGGAACAGTCGTTCCTGATTAAATCAGAACAGCTGACTATAGTCTGATTTTATCTGTAATTAGTAGCATCCCTAAAAAGATTCTGGTGGAAAATAAAACGTTTATGACTCACTTCTGTAAAGCAAGTCTTGGCTGTGCTAACTATGGATAAAATCCACAGTGAAATCTCTTTTTATTCATATTGTGCATACCAAGCCATCTATTGTTTTGAGCCCCAGCTTTGTGGCAGGCACTGTGTTGGGCACTGGGGATATAGTAATTGACAAGAAGGACATGGTGCCTGCCTATATAGGATTTACAATCTAGCAGGAGACACAGATAACCACGTGTAAGTAGATACTGTGATAAGAGCTGCTCTAACAGACAATAAAGGCATGAAAGGACAGATACACATTTGGATCAGTAGTTCTCAAGCTTTGGTGAGCATCAGAATGACCTGGAGGACTAGTAAGAATGCAGAGGCCCTGACTTACTGAAGTAGGGAGAGTTTGGGCCTCTGTAGTCTTACCAAGCAACTTTCTAAACTTTGAGCAGTGCTGCTTTAAACATAGTGCCCAGAGATAGCCTCTCTGAGAACATGATGTTAAAACTGAGCCCTGAGGCGCCTGGGTGGCTCAGTCGGTTAAGCATCCAACTTCGGCAGGTCATAATCTCACGGTTTGTGAGTTCAAGCCCCGCGTCGGGCTCTGGGCTGACAGCTCAGAGCCTGGAGCCTGCTTCACATTCTGTGCCTCCCTCTCTCTCTGCCCCTCCCATGCTCATGCTTTATCTCTCTCTGTCTCTCAATAATAAAATAAAACATTACAAAAAATTAAAAAAACAAAAACAAAAACAAAAACTGAGTCCTGACTGATGAGAATAATTGGCCCGGGGCGGGGGGGAGGGTTGGACAGGCTTTTCCTTGGATTTGAATCGGATTTCTCTGAGGTGATGCCAGTTCTACAGCTGTAGGTTGAGCATTAGGGCTGGTAAGTTCATTTATTGCTTAAATGAGCACATTCCATTTCTTATTACAAAAATATTTTATCACTTTAGTGAATTACAAGTTCCTATAACAGTTTTATGAGCAGAAGTGGTTGCACTCGACATTTTGTATTTACAAGCCCTGTCATAGAACATCTCACTGAAGATCTTATCCCATTAACAAGGGACAGAGCACATATCCTTATTTTAAATAATTTATGCCCCTACTGGCTATTTTCCAACAGTGCCTTTTGACGTGGTCACTGGAATGTAAATGTCCTCTGACTTCTCTTTGTTATCTTCCTGAGACTTGCACAATCATCATGACGCTTTGAATTAATTCTCAAAGTACTTATGCTAATAAGATTATCTCCCCTCAAGGCTTTTCATTAAATATAATTGTAAAAATTACATTTCTTTAACTAAAATCAGTAAAAGAAATTAAAGTATTTAATTTCTGATCCTCATATAATTAAGTGAAAATGGAGGGTAAGAGTATTCTAGCTAGAGGGAATAGAACACAGGTTTGGCCCTGAAGGGAAAAAGGGCTTGGCTTCTTCAAGGAACTGGAAAAAGAGGAGTATAGCTAGAGTGTAGTGAGTGAGGGAGAGAGCACAAGAAAAGTCTGGAAAGTTTAACAGGGGTTAGCCCATGTACGCCCTTGAGGCCAAGGCAAGGATTTTGGTTTTTATTCTAAATGCAATGAGAAGCCAATGGCAGGACACATCCATTACGAGTGTTCCATGATGACAGCTATGAGTTGAATGTATTGTAAAATAGTGTCATTGTGCATGGGTACATTGTTATCTGGTGTAGCCACCAATCTCTTAGATATTTGGTAGGTATAAATTAGTCCTTAAAAGTCTACCCAATTATTGACAAACCAATAAGATGATGATCTACAGCTTTTTTTTTTTTAATTTTTTTTTAACATTTATTTATTTTGAGAGACACAGAGACAGAGCGTGAGCAGGGGAAGGGCAGAGAGAGAGGGAGACACAGAATCCAAAGCAGGCTCCAGGCTCCGAGCCATCAGCACAGAGCCCCACGCGGGGCTCGAACTCACAGACCGTGAGATCATGGCCTGAGTTGAAGTCGGCCGCTTAACCGACTGAGCCACCCAGGCGCCCCTGATCTACAGCTTTAAAGGTAAGAACTAAGCATCTGACAGAATTTGAGCCATTGAAGAATCTACAACAGATCTGCTTCTCAAAGGAGGCCCATGGAAGACAAATGTTGACACAACCAGCTCTAGGATCCTAAACTCCATTTTATTGGCTTACGGGTCACTCCATCTTTTTATTTCTCCATTGTTAATTCTTGCCGTTCTCTGCTTTTCTGTATTCATCTTCCTATTAGTGTTTCAATGGGTCACTTCCCCCAGTCTCCCTTTCTTCCTCCTTGAGAACACATCTTAAGTGCACTATAGCCTGAGGGAGAAAATATGGGCTATTCAAATCCTACCTCACCTCTTATTAGCCAGATGACCTTGGCTAAGTCCTATAACATCTCTAAACCTCAGATTCCTCATCTGTAAATAGATGATAATAATAGTGCCTACTTACAGATACGAATGTGCAAATTCAGTGTATGGCCTGCCGCATAGCACATGCTCAAAAATGTTACTAATATATCTTTAATTGTTTAATTACATTTTCCATCTATATTGTCACCTCACATTTGGAGCTCTTTCTGTTCAAGGAGTATATAATTTATGTTCAAATCTACCATGCCACCTTTCATTCTGTTGTTACTCTGTAAGTAATTTGCTCTCTGCTTAATACAACTGTGCAATGCCACAAGACTTCAGAGACGGGGAAGAATACCTCCCTTAGGACTGATAAGAAAACGTTCAGGTCACTGGATGGATATGACTCCATCACTGAAGGACCGGCGACACTTGGATAGACAAAAAGAAAAAAAAGGCATTCAAGTTGGCAGGACTGTGACTGAATGTGTGAGATGGGAATATGTGAGATGAGAATTCTTATTTGATGGTCCGTGAGTAGTCTATATTGTCAGAAGTGAAGGATTTGTGTGTAGAAGTATTTGGAAAAGCAGGCTGGTACAGAGTTGAAGAGCACCTTCATCAATAAGGTACTAAGTTTGAATATTTTCCTGCAGCTTTGGAGAGCCATTGAACATATGAGAGACAGACATAGCGAATGCTGTCTTTCATCAATAGGGATCTGACGATATTGTGAAGATTTAATTGAGAAACTAGTTTCATGGCTATTTTACTCCCTGAACTGGAGCAGGAGCTGGGGAAATGGGAGATTTGATCCCGGAGAAAACTGACAGGACTTGGTAATTGAATCTAAAAGTTAAAGAAGAAGAATAAACACTTTGAACTTGAAATTGTTATGAAACATATAAAAGCAGGTCACTTTACCTCATTGCCTCTATAATTCTATCTTTAAAGCAGTGTTAATAACATATAATCTCTTAGCTACTCAGGATGAGAAGAACTTAAGCGAGATACTCGGTATGAAGCATGAATATAATAATAGATGCAAAGATCCGTGGCCTCTTACCTATCACAAGGAAAGCAATTAATAAACACTGGTTCATTTTTAATTATTCTGATACCTTGGAAATAGAGTTACATAGACAAATAAAGGGAGTTTTATAAAGTAACACTAGATAAGGGAAAGGGTTAAAGGAGGTGCTGCATCTATATTTCTTGTCTTCAAATCCTGATTTACAGATTAATAGATTAAACAAACATATTTACTGCCCATGGGCCTAAGAGTACAATAAAGTAGGGAAACTACTTAGTTATAATTATTAATGGCTCCCCAGTCTTTCCCCTTTGTCAGTAAAAGCTCAGTAACAGCAGAACCTTGTAGAGTAAACATCTGTTGCCCTGACCTAACAAAGTCCAATTTCTTTGAAAATTAAATTATTAATCCTTTAATTGCCATTGAGAAGAAGTTATATATACTTAAGTAAGAGTGGATAGTTATTCTCAGTAATAAAATACAGGATCCATTCCTTCCTCGGAAGACAACCACTTCTCTGATCTCTGAAGTGGCCATTTTCCTCTCATCCCACTTCAATTTGGGCCATAGACTCAGCTTTCAGTTTCCAGGAAGCATTTCCAGTAGTTTTTCTAAGGGCCTCCGTCATTGTAAAACCATTATTTCTAGAGGTCTGCTTCCAAAGAACCAAGAATACTGTAATAAATAGTCAAGAAAATAAATCCACATCAAAACCCTGTGTATCTACCAGGATGAAACCATGCCAAGCTAAGAGGTTCTAAGAGCACTGACATGCCTTTTTCTTGCCAGGTAATAGCCCTATCAGTCTTACTTAAAAGTGGACAATCTCTGCCAGAATGACTAAAATTTAAAAGAATTACAATACCTATTGTCTATGAGGCTAGGATAGAAGAAGGAATAACTAAAACTCTCATACTTTGCTGATGGGAGTGTAAGTTTGTGCAACCGCATTACAGAACTATTTGATAATATCTAGCAAAGCTGAACTTACATATGTCCCATGACCCAGCAATTTCACTTCTGGAAATGCACTCAAGAGAAATGAGTGTTTGTGTCTATCAAAAGACATGTTCAACAATCCATAGCAGCTTTGTTCATAATAGCCCCCAAACTGGCAACAATCCTAATGCCCATCAACAGTAAGTAAGATAGGTCAATAAATGATAGTATACTCATGCAATGGAATGCTACACAACAATGAAAATAAATGAAGTACAGTCATCTACAAAAACTTAGATGGAATACACATAATGCAGAGTGAAAGAACCCAGGCACTAAAAAGGTCATAAAATTAAAGGAAAGGAAAAGTTAATCTATGGTTACATAAGTCAGAATAGTGGTTACTTTTACGTGGATGGGTACTGACTGGGAAGAGGCATGAGGGAGCCTTGGGGGTTTTAGAAATGTTCTATATCTTGATCTGATTTGTGGTTACACAGGTGTATGTAGAAACTCACTGAGCCATTCCTTTGATATTTGTGCACTTTGAAATATATAAATTTTATCTCAATTACAATAATAATAAATAAATGTACAGTGTTTATGTTTTTAAACATTAAAAAAGCTGGAGGAATGCAAAGCACAGGAATTAAATGAGTTGCCCAAGGTCATCCTTTGTCTGGATTTGGACGCATATTCCACTGCATTGCTTCAACTATACTGCTTACCAAAGTGGAATTACATTTTGCAAACATTTTATTTGATTACAGAAGCTGGGCATCGTCCCAATTAGAATGAAAGCCGGAACCTTCTGCAACTGGTAGAATCACCAACTTTTTGCTCTTTCAAACTACGGAGTAAGAGAGTGTTGGGAGCCATTTTGGGCTCACAGGTTGAGACCGCTCCCTGTGTGGGTTCACAGGTTGAGACCCCTCCCTGTATGGATTCACAGATTGTGACCCCTCCCCGTGTGGGCTCACAGGTTGAGACACCTCCCTGTGTGGAAAAGGCGGTTGAAGCAAAGCTCCCACCGGCCAAAATGGCGCCTAGTCTTACCTCCTTCTAAATAATTTTTCCGGCTTGGATTTCTTGAGCTACTCTCACTGGTCCCAAGGAATGTAATGCCCCTTTGTTTTATGGCATTTAGATACAAGGGAAGAACCTGGGGCATGATGCTTTGATGGATTACATCTGAATAAGTGTAGCCTGGCCAGATCTTAAAGTTGCATCTTGGGGATGGGTTGCACAAATTGATAGCTGTTATGAGCTGGCTGAATATTGGTGTGATTTGCGTAATTGTTGGGCTCCTATTATGTAAATTCACTCATTCACAAGCAAAAGACAAGCATTGGGAATTCTGTCCTTGCCGGATGTGTTGCACCTCCCCCACTGCAGTTGGAAGAATAGGCAGAATGACTCTTGGCCTGTTTATAGATAATCAACATAGGCAGGCCTAGGTAACACCTTGTTCTCTCCCCCTGCCTTAAATTTATATGCTAATTAACTTGCAAACAACTTGCAAGATTGAGGAAATCTCCACTTTGCTGATAAAAACACATTGTTCAAACTATGCTGGGATGGGATGTCACTCATTGCTGTAATGTCACTCACTACTTTTAAATAAAGACACTGAGACCACCAGGGCACAGAGAGATGCCAGACTAGCCAGAGATGCCTGCTTGGTGATCAGACCACATCTTGTAGCTCTCTTGTTCCTTTTGCCTAACCGTCCATCCTTTGGGACTCCTGGACTCAGCCGGTGCTGGACTCCAGCAAGAGAGGGCTTCAAGATGGAAAAGCCGTTGCTGCTTCCCAATCCTAGGGCTAAACCTCTCCCCAGAATGGGACGATTTGGGCTGGGATCTTTATTGGATACCCATCCAACATATTCAGATTATCTATAATGTATTTAGTACTGGACCTACATATTAAAAAGAATATAGGCTCTTCCCTTTTTAATGAAGAGACTATAATACATCCTGAAGAAATTTACAGTGTCTTTTGAAGATGTGTTGTCTATCTTTCAGATAAAGGGCCACAGAGGACTCTTGCTAAATGAGGTCAGCAATAAATTCTGTAAATAGGTGTTCGTAACCATCCATGTGGTCCAATGAATGGACTCGAAAGGGTCTGTGAACCCCACGAATTATACACATTTTCCCATGTGTATATTAGTATTTTTCTGTGAAGGGTTACAAAGCTTCTATGGTAACCATGAAAATGGACCTCTCAAATCCACTGCAAGGACCATAAGTGACGGGTGGTCTAAACTGCTGTACTCTGAAATCTATCACTGTTTTGATGCCAAGGCCATACTTCACACAGCCTGCTCCAAGCCAATGATGCAGGACTTCTCCGATGGCACCCCTGGCTCAAGGACTCTCTGACAAATTTGCAGAATGCCTTCAGAACCGCATTGTAGTCTAAGATGCTTCCACCTAACCTTCCTACCTTCCTCCTCCCTTCTCAATCTCTTTCACCCAGAGTCAGATCTGCTTCGAGGTCCCCTACCCCTGCCCTCTCACAGGCACAGTCCCTAACAAATCTCTTATATGGCTAGTTCCATTGTGGCATCTACTTCTCATGAGACTTGGACTACATAAGTAGTACTGGGAGTCTGAGAATATAGGCAGTAAGATATACAATTGAAACTTGGTTATTCACTGCCCTGCAGGTGAAGATGATACTGTCTTGGTTGGTAGATGGGGCACAGACAGTCCTTGGCACAAAATAGTGACTTAATTGGTAAAGATTTCACATGTGGTTATCCCAGTAACCAAGGGTCAGGGGCATGTTGGAATACTCTTTCCAAAGTGAAAAAAGAGTGCTGAATCTTCTGTCCCCTATCACAGAGAACCACAGCATCTGGTAGGCCTCTTCAGGTTCTGGAGGCAGCATATTGTACTCCTAGGAATATTCCTCTGCCATGAAAGACTGCCAGCTTTAAGTAGGGTCCAGAGCAGGAAAGGGTTCTGCAGCAGGTCCAGGTTATTGTAACACCATAGGGTCTGCTGGATTGTATGGTGCAAGTGGCAAGACCTTATGGTGTTACAAATGTCAGTGGTGGGAAAAGATACAGTATGGAACTTACGGCAAACTCTAGCAGGAGAAAAGCAACGTGGGCCCTGAAAATGAGAAGCAAGGGCCATCCAGGGCAGAAAATGATACGCCTTTCGAGAAACAAGTCCTGGTATGTTACTGGGCTCTAGTAGAGACAAAATGTTTGACTACAAGTACTAAGTGACCATGCAGCTGGAGCTACCCATTCAGTTGAGTTCTTTCTGAACTGTCAGTAATAAAGTCAGATAAGCCTAGCATCAGTCCATAATAACGTGGAAATGGTACATCTGGGATGGGACCTGAGCAAGACCAGAGGACACAAGTAAACTGCATGAGCAGGCATCCCAGATCCCCATGTCACCCATAAGAGTTCTACCAGTGCCCATGCACGGCTTGAACCTATAGCCATATGGGGGAAAGTTATACAAACAGCTGAAGGAAAAGAATAAAGTTCTTGCTTGATTTATAGATAGTTTGGTTAAGTGTGTGAGTGAAAGCTGAAAATGGATGGTGGCTATATAATGCTATGCTCAGTAGTATCCCTGAATGAGAAGAAAAAATCTTCCCAATGGGTGGAAAACAAGTGGTGAATTTGGTCATCCACTTTGTGTGGAAGGAATGATGGTCTGAAATGAGAATATTTATTGGCAGTAGCCAATGGCCTGGAAGGAAAGACTCAAAGATCAGATATAAGAAGTTCTGGGGTAAAGGAATGTGGCTAGAAAGAGAGGAGTAGGTACAAAATGTGAAGATCTTCGTATCACATGGAAATGTCCACCAGAAGAGGCACTAAACAACCAAGGAGGCGAAATGACTCAGCTAGTTGACATCAGCCAGCCTTTGTCATCAGCCATCTCAGGATTGGCATGACAGATATATTCATTAAGTGGCCATGGTGACCAAGATATAGGCCAGTAATGTGGATTCCCACTTACCAAAGCTGATCTAGTTACTGCTGCCTCTGAATGTCCAACCTATTGGCAACTGGACTCCCAGATATCGCTCTATCCCTTGGTCATCTGGTGTTAAGTCAACCTATCTTGAAACGTTGGTATGGGTTCATCTTTCTTGCCTGTAGAGCTTCAGGCAGTAGCACTATCCAGGAGATTATGGAACGCCTGATTCATAAGCATGCAACATAGCAACCGACCAGGGGACTCAGTTTACAGCAAAGAAGGGGTGGAAGTGAACCCATGACCATGGGATCCAGAGGATGCAGGAAGGGTCCCACTGAAATATAGCTATGGCTAACACCAGGACGCTTTGGACTTCTTGTGTCCAGGGATCAGAAAACAAGAAGAGGAGTCACAATCATGGCAAGAATAATTGATGCTGATCATCAGGAGGAAGCAGGGCTGCTTCTACATAATGGCAGTAGGGAAGAATATATATTACTCAGGTGATACACGTGGGTACCTCTTGATATGCTCTTACCCAAGTATAACTATGAATGGGCAGGTGTAGCAATTCTAGCTTCAGAAGAGTATGAATCCCAAAGGCATAGATATCTCAGGAGTGAAAGTTTTGGTTATACTATCAAGTAAAGCCAAAGACCTAGAGAGACGATAATTGAGGGGGAGGGAAATTTAGAATGGATAGTAGAGGAGAGAGATGATGAATTCTAATTGAAGCTCCAAGACCAACTGTAACAACAGGGGTTACAATTTATCCCACTAACCCTACTTTTCTGTGTTTCCCCCCTCAGGAAAATAAGCCCATGATAACCATGGAGGATCTGTTCCCTGAATATGTGTGAAGTAGATCTGTGCAGCATAAGAAGTAGAATGCCATAAGAATGCCCTATTTAGACCTCTGACTGCACGGGGTGTAATTGACCCTATAGCCCAGTGGCTCCGAGCCAGTGAATGAGTATGGTAGGAATACAAAGGCATGCATGTTCCTGGCAGATGTAGGATTCGTATGATAGGCCAACTTTGGCTCAAGGACTCCTGGAGAGCCTTGTTGAACTCTTTGAAAACTGCATTGAAGTCTAAGACACTTCTACCTAATCTTCTTTCCCTTCCTTACTCCCCTCATATTCCCTCACAAGCCTTCCTCTCAATAAATCTCTTGCACAGCAAATTCCACCTTAGAATCCTTGAATCAATATAGCTTTCATCAGATACTCAAACATTTTGTGACCTAAAAAAGGTTATGACCCATATGGCAGATGATGAGATTGCATTCTGGCCTTGGAAGAACCAGGAACAGAATTTGGATGAGTCCTTGACTCAGATCAATGGTCTCATTCTTGCATGTCAAGGTGAGTAAGATTGTGCTGATGCATCTGGGAAGATGAGTCAACACTGGGAATAAGTTTAGGCCCAACAGTGATTTCCCTTCTCTTTGGCCAGGCAGGTCACCCTTCCAACAGAGTCAGCCTTATTGTATAAACTACAGGGATTCAGTGGAATGTCACAAAAGCAATTAAAGTAGAGAAATAGTCTTCTTTAGATTTACTTATTAAAATAATATATTAAAGAGAATAAAATCCTTCCCAAATCATCCAAGTTGCAATGCTATTAGTCATTCCAAGAACTTGAAGTGTACCACGAACACAATGGCTTTCTCCAGCCTGAAAAATGCAGTGATGAGGGAAGATGATCACAAACCATTTCTGGAGAAAATTAAACACATACATTTTAGGTTTTAGACAGTTAGCTTTTTTACAAAACGTGTGCTCCCCAATCATACTTGAGCTTTCCCCATGACATTAATCGTGTTTTGCTGGCAGGGAGGGGGACAATATCTACTTAATAGATCTGTTACCCATGGGGGAGTGTTTCAGAGTCTGGCAACATCCTCCTCTCTTATTAGTGACAACACTGGTTCAGAGTATGCTCCCCTGACCCATTTATTCATGGATATGTTATCGAGAATGATCTTATGTTTTCTATTTCACAGCATAATAACAAATGAACCCAAGCAAAATTCATACTCTGTCTGATTTTTGTCCCACTCTTGTCCTGGTAATATTTCCTGGGTCTTTGCTCCTTAAAACAGCAAAATAAAAACTTTATTTTCAAAGATTTCAATGTCTGAAATCTCTTTATATGTCAGTCCAACTTAAAGTAGCTGAGGGGATGACTCTTCTAGGGTAACATGAGGGGAGAGAAGAGGCTGAAGGTGGTGTCTAGGACATAGATGGAATGGAGTCTTTTTTCAAAGCACAAAAAGTCCCAGGGTGCTCAGGTGGCTCAGTTGGTTAAACATCCGACTCTTGGTTTCAGCTCAGGTCACGATCTCACAGTTCATGAGTTCAAGCCCCGCATCAGGCTCTGCACTGACAGTGTGGAGTCTGCTTAGGATTCTCTCTCTCCACCCTCCTGCCCCTGCCCTTCTCGTCCCCCCCCCTCAATATAAATAAACTTAAAAAAAAAAACATTCCACAAAGCACAAAAAGTCCCAAATGACCCTTCCTCAAGAGTAATGTCTCTGGAGGAGCATCCTGGGGTTCACGGCAGGATATTAAGATGAAGAGACTGCTGGAATATCAGTAGCTTGATCCACAGCTGGTCTAGTTGCCAAAATCATCTGGGTGTTCTCTTAGGGACAAAAAACACACTGGAGGTACATGCTATCTCTGCAACTTAATTAATCAGGAGACCCAATTCACCAAGCGACCCTGGTGGAAGCATCTAATCTCTTGCACCTAAATTCATCTATTTGTAGAACTAAGATAATGTTATTTATCTCTTCCTCATTCCATAGTTTCTCATGAAGGGCAAAGATACCTTGATTTTAATTCAATCAGGTTATAATAGCCAAAATAGGGTGTCAAACATGATTCACAGGAATTGTTCAACATTAACTATGTTGACTTCGTATTCACCAAAAGAAAATTTAGTATCCCTATCAAAATACAGAATTTTCACAGAATTAGAACAAATAAGCCTCAAATTTGTATGAAACCACAGAAGACCCTGAAGGGCCAAAGCAATCTTAAGAAAGAAGAACAAAACTGGAGGTATTACAATCTCAGATATTACAAAGTGGTAGTAATCAAAACAGTAATGATACTGGAACAAAATAGGCACAAAGATCAATGGAACAGGATAGAAAACCCAGAAACAAACATATAACTTATATTGTCAATTAATTTGTGACAAAGGAGGTAAAAATATACAATGGGGAATCTATCTCTTCAATAAATGGTGTTTGAAAAACTGGACAGCTACATGCAAAAGGACAAAACTAGACCATTCTCTTACCATATCCACAAAAATAAGTGCAAAGTGAATTAAAGATCTAAATGTGAGACCTGAAACTATAAAATTCCTAAAAGAAAACATAGGCAATAGTCTCTTTGACATCAGCCTTAGCAACATTTTTCTAGTTATGTCTCCTCAAGCAAGGGAATAAAAGCAATAATAAACTATTGGGACTCTACCAAAATAAAAAGCTTTTGCACAGTGAAGGAAACTATCAACAAAACCAAAAGGCAAACTACTGAATGGTAGAAGATATCTGCAAATTATATATTTGATAAGGCATTAATATCCAAAATATATAAAGAACTTGTACACTTCAACACCAAAAGAACCCCTAATAATCTAATTTAAAAGTGGGCGGAGGACCTGAATAGACATTTTTCCAAAGAAGACACGCAGATGGCCAAGAGACACATGAAAAGATGCTCAGCATCACTCATCATCAGGGATGCAAATCAAAACCACAATGAGCTATGACCTCAGACCTGTCAGAATGGCTAGTACCAAAAAGACAAAAAATAACAAGTGTTGGCAAGGATGTGGAGAAAAGGAAACCTAGTGCACTGTTGGTAGGAATATAAATTGGCACAGCCACTAAGGAAAACAATGTGGAAGCTCCCCCAGAACTTAGAAATACCATACTATCCAGTAATTCTGCTGCTGGGTATGTATCCAAAGAAAACAAAAACACTAATTAAAAAAAAAATCTGTGTCCCTATGTTCATTATAGCACTATTTATAGCCAAGATATGGAAGTAAGCTAAGTTTCCAGGGATAGATAAATTGATAAAGAAGAAGTGGTGTACACACACACACACACACACACACACACACACACACACACCGGAATATTACTCAGTCATAAAAGAGAATGAAATCTTGCCATTTGTGACAACACAAATGACCCAGGGGGTATTATCCTAAGTGAAACAAGTCAGACAAATACCATATGATTTTATTTGTATGTGGGATCTAAAAAAAAAAAACCAACCAAACAAAAATAAACAAAAACAGAAACAGACTCATAAATACAGAGAACAAAATGGTGGCTGCCAGAGGGGAAGAGGGTAGGAGGAATGGGCAAAATAGGCGAAGGGGATTAGAGGTACAAATCTCCAGTTATAAAATAAATAATCAAAAGAAATAATTACAAGGATGAAAAGTACAAAAAAAGAACATTAAACATGATAGCTTTGACAGACTCTAAAGACACAGCTTGAAACATTATTTGAGAATCTTGAGGGGGAAAGGGACAAAATAAAATGTTACTAGTTAATATTACTAGTTTAAAGATGACAATGTTAGTGTTATAGAACCATTCTCCACATGGTGTTGTTCTCAAAAGAATATATTTTATGCACCAAAGGTAAATTTTAAATAGGTTAAATTCTTTTACTTATATTTCAGGAACTCCATAAACACAGAGTCCTCAGCAATAAGTCTTAACATTCCCTTTTGTATTCCTTCCCCATACACTCTCATCACATACTACAGGTGCTGCCTTATCTCTCTCCTTATAACCGCCACTTTGACATTAGCAACCAATGTTTACATGGATGACTTGTCCACATTTAGCAACTCATGAATGCACAAAACTCTTATCTACACACTCTGTGTCACCATTTTCTACTGACTGCAGCACAGAAGCTCTCAAGCCAACCTGTCATCAGAAGTCCTTCCTTGGAGGGCAGAAAAAGGAATGAGCAAGAAAAGAGTGGGTGATGGGCACTGAGCAGGGCACGGGTTGGGATGAGCACTGGGTGGTGTTGTATGGAAACCAATCTGACAATAAAAAATATTATAAAAAATAAAGAAATAAAGTCTAGCCAACCGTAAGGAAAAAAAAGAGTTCATTTTAAAAGGCATGGGGAGGGGAATGGCCATAAACTCTCAAATATCAAGAAATTTTACTCCATTGCACTATAATCTGGTTTGCATTTACCATATTATATATTTAAAAATATTAAAATATTTCCTGAAGGGTTTTCACTACTAGCATATAAAGAGTAATGGTTCTCATTGGAGGAAGAAACAAGCCATTTGACATGGAAATAACAATAGCCTCTGTCTCTAGTTGGCCAGCTACAGCTATAGTAGTAATTGAGTGAATGTTTTCCAAGTCTTAATTCACTAAGAATATTCATTATGATGTCTATGAGTTTTTCCTTTTAAATTTCACAGAGCATCTTTCAAAATAAAAAAAGAAAAACTATATATATACATATGTATAATATATACATTATATATATACAGAGATTAATATCAAATAAAAAAGTCATAATAATAGTTGGTATACATTAAATAACTTCTTTGGACATGACATACACGTGTGTGTGTGTGTATGTGTGTGTGTGTGTGTATAGTACAATGACCATTTCAGATAGCTAGGTCAAGTTTAGGGAAAATATGTTCATGTGCTGGGAACTAGTTTTTATATTAGGCCACATATGGTATTCTACTTTTTATTATTATTATTTGTTAACAGGTTTGTCTCCATTAGCTCATAAATCTCTTAAACACAATGGCAGTATCTCTTATTTCTTTGTATTCTCTAAAGCAGTGCTACACAAGTGATAAAGGAAAAAATCCAACAAAAAGATGTAATAATTATAAATATATATCCACCCAACATGGGCACACTCAAATACATAAAGCAACTATTAACAGACACAATGGAAGAAATTGATAGTAATACAATAATAATACTATGGGACTTTAACATCCCACTTATATCAATAGATAGAACATCTAGACAGAAAATCAACAAAACAGCGACATTAAAGACACACTGGAATAGATGGATCTAATAGATATGTTCAGAACATTCCATCCTAAAACAGTGGAATATGCATTCTTTTAAAGTACATGCATCCCAATGTTTATAGCAGCATTATCAACAATAGCCAAATAATGGAGAAAGCCCAAATGTCCATCGACAGATGAATGGATAAAGAAGGTGTGATACACACACACACACACACACACACACACACACACACACACACACACACACTGGAATATTACTTAGCTATCAAAAAGAATGAAATCTGATGCCCGGGTGGCTCAGTTGGTTACGTGTCTGACTCTTGATTTCAGCTCAGGTCATGATCTCATGGTTTGTGAGGTCAAGCCCTGCATTGGGCTCTGTCAGCACAGAGCCTGCTTGGGATTCTCTCTCTTCTCCCACACTCTTGCTCTCTCTCTCTCTCAAAATAAATAAATAAACGTAAAAAAAAAGAACGAAATCTTGCCATTTGCAACGACGTGGATGGAGGTAGAATGTAGTATGCTAAGCGAAATAAGTCAATCAGAGAAAGACAAATACCATATGAATTCACTTATATGTGGAATTTAAGAAACAAAACAGATGAACATATGGGAAGAGGGTGGAAAAGAGAAGAGAAGGAAATGAACAAGAGACCCTTAACAACAGAGAACAAACTATGGGCTGACAGACGGAGATGGGTGGGAGATGGACTAGAGGCATGATAGGTAATAAGGAGGGCACTTGTGATGAGCACTGGGTGTTGTATGTAAGTGATGGATCACTGGATTCTCCTCTGAAACCAATATTGCACAGTATGTTAACCAACTAACACTTAAATTTAAAAAAATAAAATACACATAGAACATTCTCTAGAATGGATCACATGTTAGGCCATAAAACAAGTCTCAATGAAACTCAAAGACTGAAATCATATCATCCATATTTTCCAACCACAATGGTATATAAAGCTAGAAATCAATCGCAAGAAAAAAATATAAAAAGAACATAAATACATGGAGGTTAAATAATGTGTTACTCAACAATGGAATAAAAAGACAACCTACTGAATGGGGGAAGATATTTGCAAATGACATATCCAATAAAGGGCTAGTATCCAAATTTATAAGGAACCTATATAACTCAACATTAAAAAAAACAAATAATCTAATTTAAAAAATAGGTAGCAGAACTGATTCAACATGTTTTCAAAGAAGACATACAGATGGTCAACAGACATATGAAAAGATGCTCAGCATCACTAATAATCAGTGAAATGCAAGTCAAAACCACAATGAGCTATCACCTCATACCTGTCAGAATGGCTAAAATAAAAAATGCAAGCAATAACAAGTGTTGGCAAGAGTGTGGAAAAATACAAACCCTTGTGCACTGTCGATAGGTATGCAAATTGGTACAACCACTATGGAAAAGAGTATGAAGTTTCCTCAAAGAGTTAAAAATAGAATTACCATATAATCCAGCAATTCCACTACTGGGTATTTACCCAAATAAAATGAAAGCACTAATTCAAAGCGATACATGCATCCCTATGTTTATTGTAGCATTATTTACATAGCCAAGATATGGAAGCAACCCAAGTGTCCATAGACGAATAAGTGGATAAAGAAGATGTGGCGTATATACATAATGGAATATTACCTAGTCATAAGAAAGAATAAACTCTTGCCTTTTTGCAACAACATGGGTGGATCTAGAGAGTATAATGCTGAATGAAATAAGTCAGAGAAAGACAAATACCATATGATTTCACTCTTTGTGGAGTTTGAACAAAACAAATGAATGAAGAAAAAAAGAGACAAACAAAACACCAGACTCTTAAGTATAGAGAGCAAACTGGTAGTTGCCAGAGGGAGGTTGGGGGAGGGATGGGTGAAGGGGATTAAGAGTATCGTTTTTGTGATGAACACTAATGTATAGAATTGTTGAATCATTATATTGTACACCTGAAATTATTACACTTTACTGTTAACACTGTAAGTTAATTACACTTGAAAACACACACACACACACACACACACACACACACACACACAAATACATGCAATAAACCTGTTACTCAAAATGGGCTTTATGAACCAGAACTGGTTCCTGGCCTGTGAACTGTTTTGTAACCAGTGTGCAACAAGTACACAAACTGAGAATATGTATTTATAATCTTTTACAGAAATTTAACATTGCCATATTGTTTAAGTGTAGGACCACTGTACTTATCTTGTTGAATAAGGCAAGACCAGACTGGGTGCTGAACTTGCTGGGATGAGTTGTATGTAGTGTGAACTGTATACTTGTCCTGGGCAGTAATAAACAAAAATAAAAAGCTGATATTTGACCATAGACAGTTTGAGAAGCACTGCTCTAAATCAGGAGTTGGCAAACTAAGGTCTGTGAGTCAAAAGCTCCTGGTCATCTACCTGTTTTATATGACTTTCACTGGAGTAAGTCTTGTCCGTTCGTTTACTTCTTACCTATGTGGCTTTCGTCCTACAGAAGCAGAGTTGAGTAGTTGTAGCATAGAAGCATGGCCTTCAAAGCTTAACAGATTTACTATATATATGATTCTTTAAAGAAAAGGTTCACTGATCCTTGCTCTAAACCTATGTTTTCTTGAACTTTATTTGACTATAATCAACAGAAAGAAATGCATTTTACCCTGGTAACAAGTAGACATGTATGTACCTACATATCTGAGACAAAAGTTTGTTACAAACAATATTCACTCACACTACATTCAGTGCACTCTTATATTTGTATTCTATTCTGCTTTGCTCTATTTTTAAATGTTTATTTATTTATTTTGAGAGAGAGAAAGAGAGAGAGAGTGCACGAGCAAGGGCGGGGCAGAGAGAAAGGGAGAGAGAGAGAATCCCAAGCAAGCTCCATGTTGTCAGCACAGAGCCTGACACAGGGCTTGATCTCACAAACCAGGAAACCATGACCTGAGCCAAATTCAAGAGTCATATGCATAAGTGACTGAGTCACCCAGATGCCCCTGGTCTATTTTATTTAAAAAACATTCGGGGCGCCTGGGTGGCTCAGGTCATGATCTCACAGTTCCTGTGTTCGAGCCCCACGTCAGGCTCTGTGTTGACAGCTCAGAGCCGGGAGCCTGCTTCGGATTCTCTGTCTCCCTGTCTCTGCCCCTCCCCCATTTGCACTCTGTCTCTCTCTGTCAAAAAGTAAACATTAAATTTTTTTTGAAACATTGGACACACATAATAAATTAATATTACAACCTATTATGGATTTTCACCCATAATTTGAAAATGACTGCTTGAAATCCCCTAGCACATGCCTGGCACAAAGATGGAACATAGAAAACATTTACTGAATAGTTCATTGGTTATTTACTCGTATCAGAGTTATTTTTCCTCCATGACATACAGTCATGACATACAGTTTACTGATATTTGGTATTATTTCTACCTTCTAAGTTCTCCCTTGTACCACAGGACGCAAAGCCTGGAAACTATTTTCTCTATTCCTTTGTCATTAGGGTTCCAGTTAGATTTGCTATTACAGAATTGAAGGAAGAATGAAGGAGGAGCTATTATTCCCTAACAGCAGGCACATGGGGATCAACAGATGCAGGCAGTAAACATAGGATTTTGCCACGCTTCCAGTCACCCACCTGAGAATTCTTCTCTCCAGTGCTACAACCAGTGCTACCTGATTTCATATACATTGTTGGTTCATTAACATTGAACGAATGGCCAAAGCACTACAACTGATGCCTGAATGAAATTTATTCCACACAGGCATTTTCCCCATAAAGCACATCACGGCCTTCTTACACTTAGGAACACTAGCCAGAACTGCAACACTATGCTTGGGGGCCATTTTAAAAAGCAAAATCACTAACAGAAGCACAGAAATGGGAAAAACATGGCATTACATAGGCTGAAATAACGATGCCTCTTTATAGTATGAGATCTGAAACAAGAAGGCAGAGCACTGCCATGTTCAACCTCAGCGAGGAACATGCACGCCGAGCGAGCAACTCAGTATTTTCACCGCTCTGCACTTGTCTGTGAATGACAGCAAATGTGCCTCCGGAATTCATTTTAGTGTTACAAATAAATTTTAGCGAGTAGGCAAATTCTTTAATTTTTTTTAATGTTTATTTATTTTTGAGAGACAGAGTGTGAGAAGGGGAGGGACTGAGAGAGAAGGAGACACAGAATCCAAAGCAGGCTTCAGGCTCTGAGCTGTCAGCACAGAACCCGACGGGGGGCCCAAACTCAAACTGTGAAATCGTGACCTGAGCCGGAGTCAGACCCTTAACCGACTGAACCACCCAGGCGCCCCATGAGTAGGCAAATTCTTAAATATGGAATCGTGAATCCATTTGTGAATCATGAAGATCAACTATATATTATGGTCACGCTAGTTATTAAGTGACAAAGATAATTAGGTCTTTTCATGGATAGTATGAGCAGGAGCTCTGGAAGAATTAGTTGGAGACGAAAAAAGATTTGGAATTTGGGCAAGATTTTGTTGAAGAAGATTGTTTAAAATCAACTTACAGGAATTGCAAGGGGCCAGACAAATTAGATTTGTTACAGGGTTTATCTTTCTCTAGAGCCCCAGGAGCTCAGAATTCTAACCAAATCTCGACTCTTACCATAGATGTTTTGGTCTACCAGTTGGCAAATGGGATGAACAACAGGGTCACGGGAGCCTTCATTCTGAGGACTTTATTGGAATTCATTGCAACATCGGCCTGCTTCTTATTGGTTTTCAAAATAAGAGAGAATTTGAGAAATCCCAATTCTGGGAGCATCCTTACGAAGTCTGATCTTTTGTTCAGGTCTATTAAAGAATTAGACTGGTGCCTCTGGTTATACTCTCCACTTTTCTCCATCCTGCTGTCTGCCCTAGGAACCAACTTTTATAGACTGCATCAACAATCTTTGTCCTCTGGCTCCTGGTTACCCAATGATAGACACTCGGAGATCATAAAATGGTAAGAGAGTAAAGTCAAGGTATTTATTCCTCTGATTGCTTCCCTGCTGAGTTGCCACAGGTTGGCAGTGGTTACATTTCTTTACCATATAACGTGGCTGTCATTAGGTGGCCCTCTTTTTTTTTTAAATTTTTAATGTTTATTTTTGAGAGAGAGAGACAGACAGAGACAGAGACAGAGTGAGAGTGGGGGAGGAACAGAGAGAGCGAGACAAAGAACCTGAAGCAGACTCCAGGCTCTGAGCTGTCAGCACAGAGCCCGATACAGGACTTGAACTCACAAACCGTGAGATCATGACCTGAGCCAAAGTCAGGCGCTTAACTGACTGAGCCACCCAGGCGCCCGTAGGTGGCCTTCTCTTGGAGCTCCACCTCTCTTTTTAGGTTCCAGGAACTGTTCTCTTTACCCCTCTAGGCCTAGGGTTAATGCTTCCCTGCTCATACGAATTCTAGAGTACGTCATTATTCTGTGTTGGTTTTCTTTATTTTTTAAAAAAAAAAATTTAACATTTATTTATTTTTGAGAGACATAGAGACAGAGCATGAGCAGGGGAAGGGCAGAGAGAGAAGGAGACACAGAAAGCGAAGCAGGCTCCAGGCTCTGATGAGCCGTCAGCACAGAGCCTGACGTGGGGCTCAAACTCACAGACCAGGAGATCATGACCTGAGCTGAAGTCGGCCATTTAACCAACTGAGCCACCCAGGCGCCCCTTCTTTAATTTTTTTAAAGTTTTTATTTATTTATTTTGAGAAAGAGAGAGAGAGAGAGAGAGAGAGAGAGAGAGCACACACACACAAGCAGGAGAGGGGCAGAGAGAGAGAAAGGAGAGAGAGAATCCTAAGCAGGCTCCCGCTGTTAGCATGGAGCCCGACGCAGGGCTCGAACCCATGAACTGTGAGATCATGACCTGAGGTGAAATCAAGAGTTGGATGCTTAACTGACTGAGCAACCCGGGTGCCCCTGTCTTGGTTTTCTTTAACCATGCCCACACCTTGGTAAATAGTCCTTTCATTATATATCCTCATTATCTTTTTTGGCTTGTATGACAATAAGGTCATATTGTTTCCTTCTGTGTCTTGACTGATGACAGTGGGTTCAGGTGCTGTTGGCCTGAGCCTTTCATTGTAAAGATCCCTGTTGACTTCCACCTCATGACTTCTTACAACTTTGGATGACTTGCTGCTAGAAATGCTGTGCTTGAACTATATAGTTACCCTAAAATACAGCTAGTACAAGAAACTGGACAAATACTTGATTCTTTATTAATCAATTTTAAAACAGTGACTTGATATCTCACTTTTTTCAAATATTGTAAGATCGTGGATATTTATACATCTGGTGTGCTTTACTATTCTTTCTGATGCTCAAATTGTCCCATATTTCACCAGCAGGAACCTTTTTGTCATGACTCCAACGTACTTTGATAACTTTGATAGGGTCTTTGCTTTCTAGAACAACATGATGTCTCTGATTCCCTTTATACATTTCTGCTCCAGACTTGAAACTAAACAAAGGGTAAGTGCATACGTAATTTTTTAGAGATGTTAGAAATTCTCCTCCAAAGGAACTGCATTTTCAATAGCTCTGTAACGAGAGTGTCTGTTTCCCCACAGCCACACCAATGGAGTATGTTGTCAAACCCTGAAAGATTTTGCCCCTCTCACAGGTGACAATAGTATCTCAGTGTAGTTTTAATTTTCATTTATCACAATCAAGGTAGAGCATCTTTGCATACACTTAGGTGCATTTGCATATCTACTGGTATATATCTCTGTCTTTTTGAGAGAGGAGAGATATGGATGCCCTTCAAATTACATAACATGTGTGTCTTAGGTTAGGTTGCCCAGAGGTAGAGCTTGAGACAAGGATTCACGTGTAAGTGAATTGTTAGGAGGTATTTCCATTAGGCAAATGGAGAGATAGTACAAGGAAGGAAAGGAGGCCAAGCCAGGGTGTGCTAGCAAGCAAAATTCCAAGGAATACTTCTTTGGGTCAATCTCAGAGGGGAGTTATGGAGACAGTATAAAACACATCAAAGAACTGCCCCCATCTGGGGGCAAGGTTGCTGTAGTATTAATTCTCCTCCCTGTTGGTCCCTGGTTAAGTGTTACTCTCAGGTGATTCCAGGTTTCAATGTCTCCAGGCATATCTAGCTCCAGCTGCCTACAGGTAGGCACCAGATAAGAGCCGTAGCTGCTGATTGCTGGGAACAAAAGCCTAAATAGGGACAGAAAGCATGAAAATGGTAAAGGGATTGGACGAGTTATGGGCAGAGCACTGGCAGTATCTGCTTCAGTGAATGATTACCCATCCCACATTCATGGGGGGTGAGCACTGTACAAAAGGGACATTTATCAGGCATGATTTCAAAATCAACATTGGTGCCTGTGACAAATGAGAGCGCACCTCTGGCATTTTATTTACTTGATTTGACATCATAACTGTTGGCTAATAACATGTGTTACAAGAAAAACACAGTGTATTTTGTACACCCAGTTTTCCCTAGTCACACAGTGTTGAGTCAGGTGACTCCTATGAGGCTGCCTAAGAACTTCCACAGACGCCTAAGCTAATCCCTTTGTGTGAAATCAACACTTAGACCTGTGTTGGAATTAAACCAGCGTCCCCCTGACAGTAGCATAAGAAATAAACAGAGACTTGTTTTCCAAGCTAATGAGAGCAAACAGCTCTATCCCAGGTGGCCAGAGGTACAGTTCAACAATCCTGAATGAGAAACCAGGAAAGGAATAGGACAAAATGCTTTGCTTGACACTATCTAGTGTTTTAGCCTATGGCAAGAAGTTTACGGACAAAGCAAACAGAGTTTACCTATTAGGACTCTGACCCTGAACTCCATGTTTTGATTCGCAGGAGGATATAAAGAGCTCTGAACATCTCAGAGGGCAGCGAGATGTTCCTAATTTCATCTATTTTCTTAAACTTAAAATTAGTGAGTGGTAACATAGTAATGGACTCACAGTGTAATTTCTCTACATAGATTTTTTTTTTTCCTTGTCAATTCTAAAGTTGAGCCTAGGTCAATTTTAGGGTGACCAATCTGTCTCAATTTGCCTGGACTTTCTTGGTTTTAGCACTGAAAGTCCTAAGTCCAGAGTAATCCTTCAGTACAGAGTAGAATGGGATAGCTGGTCACTCTAGCAATTTCTTGCATAATTTTGGTTACAATGATGGTTTAAAACTGGGCTTCTCAAACTAAAGTGCATCCAAATTCCCTGAATATCTTGGTAACATGCTGATTCTGATTCAAGAGGTCTGGGGTGGGGCCTGGGAGTCTGCATTTCTAGTTCCCAGGCGCCGCTGATACTACTGGTCTACAAGTGGACCACACTGAATGGCAAGGGTCAAGAGCAGGCATAACACTGATGCTAAAGTTTTGCTACAAATCTCCAACATTGGAAACAATTTTAGTTCATCTCTGCTTTTAATTTAAGGAAAGAAATTTTTTTGTGATAATGTTATTCCTTTATGAATATTTGTAATAGAAAGTAGTTAATTTACTTGCCCATAGTGTGGCTGTGCCCATGAAAAACAGTTTAAAGGAAGGGTGTTCAACTTACAACAAAGCAAACTTTAATTGATACAAACATTAGAGATGATGGTTGTTGCTCTACTTTTTGTGTTATACTATTCGCCTTCTATTTAGTTCTGTTTTTTGGATTTTGAACAATATTTAAACATTATATTTTTAGATAATTTTAGTTTCATTAATATATCTGCATTGCCCATTCCTATCCACACCTGGGTACCACCTGTACCTTCAAATGGAGTTGTGTGTTTTTTAAACTGATTTCCTCATTCTTACTTTACAAGGACATATTTCTTTACAAATCATATATATTTCATATACAAGATAGGAAAGTGCTTAATAAGGATTATTCCTAGATTTATTTCATCAACTTCCTATCTAAAACTTCATTTACTTACTTTTCTCTGGGCACACTTCCCAATGATAAGTCTCCTTTGAACAACACACTTCATCGATGCCGTGAGACAGCTTTGATTCCAGGAAATAAAAGCTGATTTTGAGAATTCCTAAATATCACAGCAGCAGGCCTTGCTGTTACTAATCTCCACTTCCATCATTGACATGATAACCAATACCTAAATCCACACCATGCTTTTCCAATGAGTTGTTTAGAATTATTTCTTGCCAGCTTTCTCAATTACGGGTATCCACTGTTAGTCATATTTGATCAAGTTTCTATTTATTTTAGGAGAGGATTCATAGAAAACCGCAAACATTTCATTTCTTAGTCCTATCACTGTTAAGACATATGCTCTCAAATCCACCGACTTTATTGGACTTCGAAATCTATTAATTGTGTGTGTGTGTGTGTGTGTGTGCATGCGCACATGTACTAGTATGTGTACAAGTATAGTGAAGTAAAAATACACATTACTCTGACTTATTTCACTTAGCATAATACAGTCTAATTCCATCCACGTTGTTGCAAATGGCAACATACCATATGATTTCACTCATATGTGGAATTTAAGAAACAAAACAGATGAACATAGGGGAAGGGAAAGAAAAGTAAGATAGAAACAGAGAAGAAGGCAAATCGTAACAGACTCTCAAATACAGAGGACAAACTGAGGGTTGGTGGAGGGGAGGGGAGTGATGGGCGCCAAGAAGGGCACTTGTTGGGATGAGCACCGGGTGTTCTATGTAAGTGATGAATCACTGGGTTCTACTCCTGAAACCAATACAACACTGTATGTTAACTAAGTTGAATTTAAAGAAATAAATTTTTAAAAATACACATTTCTTTTGTCTCTAATAAGATAAGACCAGATAAGTTTATTTTAATTTTAAAAATTTATACTCTACCTTGTACTAGAAATTACTTCATATAACTTGCCATGGGTGCATCTCAACATAAAAAATAGCAAGCATTAAAAATGGAGTGAAAAATAAAATGTATCAGAGAATAAAATGAAACTAGGAGTAAATGCAGTAGATACCATAATATTCACATCTACAGTTTAAGTTTCTAGAATCAGATATAATGGTGTCCAGGAGATAAAAGCAAGTCAACTGACCTATATCTTGCACAAGACTAGTTCAATGTAATATTTCATCTTGTTCTACTGGCATCAGTGACAAAACCCAACTGTTTGTCCTAAGAAAATGAAACTTTTCAATCAACTAAATCAACACGTTGTTTACACCCACTAAAATGTGCCTATTTTAAGTGTATATTTGATGAGTTGTGACAAATTACAAACCTGTGTAAACACCACCACAATCATGATGCAAACATTTCCCAAACCCCTAAACATTCCCTTATACCCCATTCTAGTAGAGCCTCCCCACCTCCAGCTCTGGGCAACTGCTAACCTGCTTTCTGTTAGTATGGATTAGATTCGCCTTTCCTAAAATGTCACATAAATGAAATCATAAAATATATGTTCTTTTGTGTTGGGCTTCTTTCCTTCAGCATAATATCGTTCAGATTCTGCTGTGCTTTTTATGTATCAAAAGTCTATTTCTTTTCACTACCGAACACTATTCCATAGTGTGGATATACATTGTGTTAGTCCATTCACTAGCTGATAGACAAATGGCTGTAAGAAAAGGAAATATGAATCAAACAAATCTGTACACCTGTCACGTTCGCTTTATGAATAACAGAAGATAAAAAAGAGTAGGATTCGTGCTAAAATATTCTGTAACTCGACAACTAAACTTTTGCTTCCTTTTCTGTCTCTGGGCCTGTTGCTTTTCTAATAATTAATAATTTCATTTTATAAATGTAAAATACTTTAGATTTATGTAAATTGTCACTGGCAGAAATCAAAGCATGTCATATTGATCAACTTTGGCTCACATATCATCCCTGAATGGCAGGCAGATGGCAGAAACTATTATCCTCCCTCAATGGAAAAGGAAACTTCTGGAAGTAGACTAATATTTCGGGCTGTAACAGAAATTTGGAACCAAAACCAGGTCCACAATATCAAGTTCCCAAGCCCAAAATTATTCCTCTACTCTCTTCCTGCACCTGAAATGTCAACTGAGAAAAGAGGCAGAACTGAAATCAAACAAAAGCATTTATTTGGGGTCTCATAATCCCAATTCAGGAGCACAGATTTAGGCGGCACCCCAAATTTTGTCTTACTAGAGATATACAACACAAAAGTCAGTTTTTAAAGACAAAAGAGAATGCTTGTATATGCTATTTACAAAGAATTCTGATTGGTATTGGTGACAGAAAACTAATCTTGCCTTAATATAATTGGTTGCTAAGGCTATCACTAAGCAAATGTCTGTTACCATAGCAAGTTACAGGTGTTAGTGCAGAGTCCTTGGAATATCTGCAGTTTGCCCAGTTTGAAAGTTCATGGTTCCACCCAGGGAGGACAAGCATAAGGCCCACCTCCTTAACGGCCTCCTAGCTCCATCTTAAAACTCCACTGACAGAAGTGACTCCATTTTATTCTACCTTATACATTATCCTGAAAAGGGTGAGGGGTTGGACTGAACAGGTAAGGCATAGTCCGTTTCCCCTCATCCTCACTCCAATCACCACTTCTCACTTCAACCCAAGCACTGGTCTTTAACTTGTTTTATCTATCGAATTACCATGTAAGATCTCATATGCTAAAATGGTTCTCAGGTGAAAAAAACTTGAAAACCCATTGAACCAAATCATCCTAGGAAAATAAGGATTCTATCTCAAAATACAAACTTTCAGTGACATCATAATGCCTTTCACTTATATGATACTTCTACTTCTTTAAAGACCTTGCACAGACATTTCATTTGGCCAGAAGAACAACGTTAATCAATAAAGGCAATCAATTAAGAGTATGCATTCACAAATGTGTTAAGTCCAGTTAACATTTAATTATCCTTGTTAATAAGAAATGAACGCAATATGTGCATGCAAAATCCACGCACAAACTAAAAGCTTAATTAGAACAAGTAGTTTCTAACGTCTTTCTCATTAAACTTTGCCTGGAAGTCCTAAAAAGTATTCGCAGTTCCCACCCCCCCACACACACAAAAGGCAACGTACGTGGGTTTCATTTCCCGTCTCTCTGGCAAGAGCGCCGTGGTGGAGAAGTGAAATAAGAATCTTGGGAAAGCAGAATTTTTTAAACCCTCAAAAATGACTTTCCAAAAACGGATTGCCGAATCATTTGACATGATAAAGACATGCTTTTTAAAAGTGACTTAAAAATTTTCCCACAGGCAAATATTAAAACCTCAACAACAGCATGGCTTAATTTTGGGCCATTACTGAGACCAAGAGGAAAGGCAGGCCACAGCAAGAGCAGAGTCACAATTGATTCCAGTTTGCCTGGACGGTTACAGTTAACAACCCTTGTCCTGGCATAACTGTTGATAGCTCCCTCTTCCACTCTCACAAATGTCCTCATTTGAAAGAATTCTATGGTTATCCTACCTATAAGGAAATACGTAGTGCCAAGCACGAATGACGCAGGTGAGGAAATTCCCTATTTTTTTTCTATTTCTCCTTCCCCCAAAGATGCTCAAACTGACATCTTGCACGATCTAAATTACACATACAATGGGATTTCATCTCCCTTCTAGTCATTTCCACCACTGATTTGCAGCCCTGTGTGTTAGAATTATTTTTTTTTAATTTTTTTTAACGTTTATTTATTTTTTTTTTTGAGAGACAGAGAGACAGAGTGTGAGCAGGGAAAGGGCAGAGAGAGAGGGAGACACAGAATGTGAAGCAGGCTCCAGGCTCTGAGCCGTCAGCACAGAGCCCGACGTGGGGCTCGAACTCACAGACCATGAGATCATGACCTGAGCTGAACTTGGCCGCTCAACCGACTGAGCCACCCAGGCGCCCCTAGAATTATTAAAAATACTGATGCCTGAGAAACATCTTAGAACAACTAAATCAGTGTCCCTGGAGGTGGGGCCTAGTCACTGATACGGTCTCAATGCTTCCCAGATAATTTTAATGTGCAACCAGAGTTGAGAACCACTGATTCTGACAGATATCAAGCAATTATTTCTATTACAAGGTACCTGATAATCTAAGTGATGTTTGAAACTTACTATCTCCTTGGGGAAGAAGGATGCCCGTGTCCACCACCCTTAACCAAGGACCATAGCTCACTCTCCTTTGCTCCATCCTCTGGGTGGCCAAAGGTCCTGTTCATTCTTGTTACTCTCTGTTCACAAAAGAACAAATCATTCTACTTTTTCCTCTGAAATCTTCAATGCCTGCAGTGACAATATAACAAAGCTTGAATTGTAAAAGTCCAAACGAAGAGCTGTTTTGCCCTGAGATAAAGCCTCTTGAAGTAATAAGTGATAAAAGCATTTCAAGTTGGGCACTCATTATTTGATGGAACCTCTGACATTCTGAAAGCTTAGCAACTGAAGCTAGGTGGCAGTCCTGTTTAGGCAATTAAAGAAGACACAATTAAGACAATTAGAAAGAAGATCCACACAGAAGAAAACCAAAAAGAAGTTACCACTGATCTAACACGAGCATGGGATCAAGGCGACAAAACAAATTGCTAACATCGTGCCTTTAAATATAATCTTCCTTATCAAAAGTTGGAGAATTTCCCTAAAACTGTGGACAACTCTTGAATTTTGGGAATGTTTCTCAATATTCTCCGCAACCTTCTTACATTCCAGTTTCCTGAAGATGCCCTCTCGGGCTCCACCGGTCAGGCATGTATCTACAAACGGACACTGCCTGGTGGATCTTCCGTAAAAAATAATGTGAAGAGATTCTGGAGAATACGGAGAAGCATCTGAAATGGTAAGGTGTGTTACAGATAGCCAAAACAGTGGCAAAATGTGATTGTTTTAAAAGAACATTACCTGTATGTCTATAAAGATGTTTACCAAAATATGAATAGCCCTTATATCTAGGTGGAAGGATTTGTGGACATTTTTATGTTCTTTCTTACACTTTTCTGTCTTGTTTAACTTGTTTCAGAATAAGCGCATTTCCTTTGATTCTAAAAGTTCACTGTTTTTATGAGAGTCATAATGTCCTTTAACTCACTAATGTCCATTAGTGATTAGGTAATTAGCAGATCATGACTGTTTTCTGTCATGTTTATTTTCAGCCCAAGGCCTGCTTCACTTTAATTGATGGCTCCCCTAATTAGAGTTGTTAATGGATGATGCCAGTGTGTGTTCAACCCAGACAATCAATAGATTGTGCTTGTACTCACTCTAATTTGGAAAGCTAACCAGAGGTTGATGTTTTTGTTTGTCTGCTGTTGTTTTGGGGACTGCACAATAGACAGCTAGGGTGTATTGAGTTGTGTAAATCTTATACATGCTAAAGTGTTTAACAAACTGTTTTTTCAGAGCACATATAATTTTAGAAATTAAAAGACAAATCGCTGTATTAGAACTAAGATCTCGAAAAGATTTTTTTGTGTTTCTTCTAAACACATATGCATTTAGTTATCTGAGTTAAGCGCAGTACATTAAGAAGTACCATTGGGAATACAGCTGATAGGAACAGTTGAGTAGTCCAATGCCAGATCTACCTTTCTCAAAAATAATGCTTCGATGTATAACCAGATGTTGAGTGGGATTTTCCTGTTGCCCTGGCATTACAGCTAAGGCCCAGCGTTGATGACAAAACGCTAATTAGTATCCTAAATCTAAGTTCATCAAGCCATCTAGAGTTGAGGCTAGCTACACCCCTGCAAGGAATATAAACTGGAGGTGTAAAAACAGACACTATCATCGAGCCCATGGGCCTTTAATATATGAAAAATAAACTATTTTGACTCTTCAACATTACCATACGCCCTTTCACTGGGTTAGGGCAGGATACTTCCCTTTTTCAAAGCCAAGATGGGGGTTTCAAGAGAGTTACTCATAAAGTTATAGATGCTTTCTAGGAAAGGAGACTGGAATTTCACTCTCTTAGTGGATGTCTCCTTAGCCAGAAGACTTGTTGAACTGTTCCTGTACTAGCAGAGGAGGGAAACAAGAATTGGGAGGAGTGGCAAGGTAGGGGACTACCAATAGAGTCTATTAAGCAGGAATAAATTCCATTTAAGTTCATGTTTCCAGAGAGGAATAAAAGATGGATTCCACATGGACAGAAAGAAGATGCACCTGGGAGTTCTGGTCCTACAGTGTGGAAAGAAAGAGCCTTGGCCATCAGAAGAACATGTTGTACCAGGACTAACTTGAAGATCTAAAGAAACTATCTAGAATATAGCCCAGAGACAGGAGATAAAACCTATAAAAGAAAGATTAAAAGACAAGGAGGAAAATAACTAAAGAGATCATGGGTGAGAATTTTCCAGAATTGTTGACAGACACTAAATCTCATTATGAAGTCTCAATAAATCCCAAACAGGATAAATAAAAGGAAATCCACACCTTCATATGTCCTAGTGATACTATGGATTAACAAAGAGAGAAAATATCAAAATGAGGCAACGAGAAAAGACTAATAATCACTTATAAAAGAATGGCTATTAGATCAATAGCCACAATCGAAATCAGAAGGCAGTAGAATGATATCGTTAATACTCTGAGAGTAAATAACTGTCAATCTAGAATTTTGTACCCATAGAAACCATATTTCACAAGAGCACGCTTTACATACTGTATGTTAGCCAATTGGACAATAAATCATATTAAAAAAGAAACTATGCTTCAAGAATAAAAATAAAGTAAAAAAACATTTTTAAACAAAAACTAAAAGGTCTTTATCAACAGATCCTCATTAAAGTAAATCCTAAAGGACTGTCATTAAAGCAAAAGAAAATAATCTCAGATGTGAAATCTAAAATGAAAGAAGGAAAGATAATGAGTAAGATCCAAATTGGATATTTGAAATAATAAAACAAGTGAATACATGGATAGTAACATCTAATATTTAAGCACATAGGGAAGCTGAGAAGGAGGAGACGTGCCTCAGTTAGTTTGATGACTACAGACGTAGTCAATATATACTCATGATCATAACACTCAGCAAACTGAAGGCAAAAGGGGCATTCTCTAACATGATAAAGGACAGCTATGGATATTGATAGCAATTATTGCACTTAATGGTGGCAAAATGAAGGGAATGCCATTAATATGAGAAAAAAAAAGACAAGGGAAACTTCTAATTACCACTTTAGTCAAAATTCTACTGGACATCTTACCCAGTACAATAAAACCAAGAAAACTATTTTAATGTACAGGAATTAAAAAGGAAGAAAAAGCTGGCATGATGGCAGATGATGTGACTATCTGTGTAGAAAAGCTGACCGAATTTATAACTTATTACCATGAAGAAGAGTTTAGCACGTTTCCTGAATTAAAAGAGAAAGTATAAAAGTCAATTGCATTTTTACAAACAATCAACAATCTATTAGAAGATGTATCTCCTCTACTTCGAGTTTTATTAGGAATTTTAATGCTTTGTTTCTGTATTTTACAGATTGCAGTCTACCATCTTACTTTAGTCTGAAGTTAGCGCCTAGTGCCATTTAATTTGCCATAAAATCTCCATTCATCTTTTCAGGAAATTTCTTATTTTAGTTTCATCAAGAAGATTTCAAAGGAATGTATTTCCTGAATTCTTATATATCTGAAAATATTTATCCATTGGCTCTATACCTGCACAAAATTTTAGATGGTTCTAATAGTCTTAGGTTCTTTTTCCTTTAGAATTTTAGAGACATTATTGTACTTACTATTTTCTAGGATTGAATATTACTGTATAAAAGTCAGAAGTCATGTGCATAGGTGGCTTAGTCAGTTAAGTGTCTGACTTCGGCTCAGGTCATGATCTCACAGTTCCTGACTTCAAGCCCTGCATCAGGCTCTGTGATGACAGCTTAGAGCCTGGAGCCTGCTTCGGATTCTATGTCTTCCCCTCTCTTTGCCTCTCCCCTGCTCATGCTCGGTCTCTCTCTCTCCCTCAAAAATAAACATTTAAAAAATTTTTTAAAAATTAATAAATGTCAGAAGTCAACCTGATCTGTTTGCCTTGTAAGCGGCTTGTAAGTGGCTTTATGCTTATGCTTTAAGGCTAACAGGACACCCTCTTCATTTCTGAGGTCTACAAAATTTGCTAGGATAGGTTTTGTTCTTGCTCACTCTATCAGTCAGGATCCAGTCATTAAAAGAAACTTCATACTAGGTATTTCAATAGAGGGGATTTAATACAGGGAAATTTTCCCAGGTGTGAGAGAACTAAAAGAACAAAAGGAGAATCCTGGGGGAACCCAGAGATAATACCTACAGGCAACAGCTATCCCTTCTAAGACTGGGAAAACAAAGGGAAGTCATGATCAGAACCTAGAAGCTTGGAGGAGGGGGCCTCCAATCCCCAAGGAAAGGGTGCTGCCTGGCTGGTGCTGTCACTTCAGGAGTTTAAAGAGACCGTTCAGAATTGAACCTCAGAACTCTGAAGAGTGTGCACTCTGCAACTGTTATCTCAAAGGAAGAAGACCAGTCAGTTATGTGGATGCCAAAAGCAGCTGGAAACAGGAACCAATAAAGTACCTTTGCTGGGTTTATGCTGATGGGGAGTATCATGCAAATAGAAGGAAAGATGTTCCTTATTCCTGCCCCCTATTGGCATAGCCTAACAAGGAACAAGCTGGCAAATGAAAAATGTAATTTGCAGAGCCCACAGCATCATCAAGTAGAATACAGAAGGGTATGTGTGGAGCTGTGAGATTAATAACTGGCATGCTCATTAAATGTCAAATTTTCCTGGGATACAATATGCCATCCCCATCTATATATTCAAAACTCCTTTTATTTCAGCAATGTTTTCTTAATTTAAATCTGTGAATTTTTTTCATTCCATTGTTTGGTCCTTAGGTTTTCTTCTCGTGGGCTACTGATTGGTGAAAAGAAACCGCCTCACACACATACCATAGGGATAAGTTAATTACCAGTTTGCTAACCATAGCATATATAAATCTAGCAGGAGGCAAGTGGCTACAAAAGGCAGCGTGGCTTTGCACATCTTACAGAGGTCACCACCACCACCCCAAACACTAAGCTCCAACACAGGGAAACATAGGAGCCATCGTCACTGCCTGCATGGGGTAGGGCCTTGCTGCATCTAAGAAGCTTAATTTCATGTTTGCAGTCCAGGAAGACACTGAAAAAATACTCATAATGTCACAGAGATAGTTTCACTTCCTTCTTTCCCAGACCCATTTTAGAACCACAAATCACGTCTCCTGGGGTCTGAGAAAAGAAATTCAAGCAATAAAAACAAAAATACATGGAAGATAAAAATAATATTGGGACTAGTTTTAAGATTCTTTCATTTCTCATTCTATATACAGCTTTTGACCAACAGACTTGTCCTCAAATCCTTACCTTTAGAGGTATCAAGAGTGACTAGCACATAAAATTCAACTGAAAGATATTTTATCTGTGTGCTAATGTAACCTTTAGTTAACACAGAAACCAAAGATTAGATGTGGAAAATGCATTTTGTTTTACAGTGATTGCTTTCGTCCATAATGATGAGTGTGGTGGGTGGATTTGTGAGCTTTCACTGCTAGTCAGGCATCCGCTAGTCCTCACCCTGATATAGTCATCTTTTGCAAATTACTCTGCCAAATGGCAAGCTTCATCTGAAATTAGACACTTTACTAGAGACATCTGAGTAACGATTTGAAGATTCTAAGCTTAAAGGGAATGGTGGAGGGGTGGGGGGAAATAACCACATCAACCATAGGAAGCTGTAATGAAAGACTTTAAACCTGACCTGTGCCTGCAAGGAGAGGAAGAATACTTCTATTCTCTTGACCTCAATCTCTTCTGACGACACTTTAGATCTAGCTCCATCAATTTATATTTTTAATTACTCCCGTTTTACTGTTCCTTCCCTTTGCTTACATTTTTAGGTCTACCCGGTATTAAGAATAATTATATCCTACCTCCCACAAGCTGCCAAACTCACTGCAATCAAACTTCTTGAAAAAATTTCTCATAACCTGCTTATTGCTCATCTCCTTGAAGTGTGGATTCCAGTTTTGCCACCCCACTAAAACCACTCACCAATGTCACAGATGACTTGCTAATTGTCAATTTCATTACTGTATCCTTTTCCCTGTTCCTCTCTGTCTCTCTCCATCTTTTCACGTCATTCTCCTGGAGTCTTTCTCTTCTCCTAACTTGTATGACACAGAAGCCTTTTTGTTCTACTCTGGATGCTGTCTTCTGCACTGACTTTCTTCCTCCCCTTGCTCTTAAAGGCTTTCAAAGACTTGTCATTTTTCTCTTGAGCCCTGATGAGGTCATCGATGTTTGTGGTTTCACCTTACCAAACCTACAGCTCAATTCAATTATTTCCTTAAGCTCTATTCCTATGTTCAGAACTTCATCATGGATGTCACTCCCTGGATAATTCAACAACACCTGAAACTCAGCAGATCCAAAAGTAAATTCATTATGTTCTCCCACAAATTATCACCTTTCCCAAAGGCTGGAAGCCTGTTCTTTGTTCCTCACTACATCTAATCAACTACTACATCTGTAAGCTCTCTGCAACATCTGCATGTGCCCCTTATACTCCATTCTTTTTTTTTTTATCTTCTTCCTCTCAATTTACCTTTTTTAAAAAATTTGGGTATAGTGGACACATAATGTTACATCAATTCCAGGTGTGCAACTTAGTGATTTGACAAGTTTATACATTATGCTATGGTCACCACTAGTGGCCATCTGTCCCGTTACGCCATTGTCACAATATCATTGACTATATTCTTTATGCTCTGCTTTTTATTCCTATGACTTATTCATTCCATAATGAGAGGCCTGTATCTTCCCCTCCTTTTCGCCCAACGTCCCCCTCCACTCTCCTTTGGCAACCATGAGTGTGTTCTCTGTATCTATAGGTCTGATTCTGCTTTTTCTTTGTTTTTTTTTTTTTTTTTTTTAAATTTTTTTTTTTAATGTTTATTTATTTTTGAGAAACATAGAGGCACAGTGTGAACAGGGGAAGGGCAGAGAGAGAGGGAGACACAGAATCGGAAGCAGGCCCCAGGCTCCGAGCCGTCAGCACAGAGCCCGACGCGGGGCTCGAACTCACAGACCGCGAGATCATGACCTGAGCTGAAGTCGGCCGCCCAACCGACTGAGCCACCCAGGCGCCCCCTGCTTTTTCTTTGTTTATTCATTTTTTTATATTCCAAATCTGTAATATTCAAAACAGTATACTCCTGACACAAAAATAGACACACAGATCAATAGAATAGAATAGAGAAACCAGAAATAAACTTACACTTACATGGTCAATTAATCTATGACAAAGGAGGTAAGAATATACAATGAGGAAAAGACAGTCTTCAACAAATAGTGCTGGAAAAACTGGGTGGCTAAATGCAAAAGGATGACACTGGACTACTTTCTAACACTATATTCCATTCTTAATACCACCACCCTACTCCCAATCCTCACAATCACTCGTATTGTCTTTTGTAATAGTCTTATAATTTCCTTCCCCTACCCTTCCTTTCTCACTCCAATCCATCATATTCAGCAGGTCGAATTAATTTCAAAACTAGAGCAATGGTCATTTACTTGCTCAAAAACCTTCAACAGCTCCCTAGTTCCTTCTCAAGTGCAAATTTATCGTCCTTACATTCAAGCTTCATCTATGCTTGGATTTCCTCCCTCTGCTCCTAGTATACATTCCAAGAAAACTGAATTACTTGTTCCCTATACCTCTTCCTAGATTCCTAAATTCTCCATGCCTTTGTTCATACCACTTCCCTTATCTCTGCTTATAAAATCCTGACCGATAACTTAATATCATTTCGGATGCCTTCTCTTCTATCTTTTCTTGTGAAGACTTGGTTGAAACTTCTTCCAAGACCCAATCTGAAACTTCAATTACATCAATTATTACATCTTGCAACTGAGGACAGTTTTCTGTGAACTTGTTTTATCTCTGTACTCAGACTGGAACCTTCATTTTTTAATTGGGTAATATACTGGACAATATCAGTGATCTATAGATCCCCTTTTGCCATTTTACTATCATCTGCCCTCTCTCCACCAACATCAGTGTTCTTTGAACGGTCAGGCCAGCACCTGTGGTGGTTCTTCCTTAGAGAGTTGCCCTCAGGCTCCTGGAGCTACTTTGCCCACAAGGTCAGAGGGCTGGTGCTGGGAGTTTCCAACCTCCCACTGTACCCTGAGGTGGGTGGACATTACCCAGTGGATATAGATCACAGGAGTATGAAAGCACAGCTGCTTGATCTCAAGGTGGTACAACTAGGAAGGTCAACTCACACTAAGAGTTCTCTGCAGGATCAGGCTAAAGTTCTCCCTTGTAGGATCTTTGCTAAGATTCCACCCTTGCTTGCCTTTTTCTCCTTTCCTGCCCCCTGACCCATCTGCCTGACTCTTAGGATGCTGCTAGGGAACCCTGGTTAAGACAAGTAACATTTTCAAGTACCTATCACATGCCAGGAACCATGCTAAATGTGCATGTAAATAATTTCATTTAAATCACAATCCCTCTGAGAGCTAAGTACTGTTATTCTTCTGAATTAACAGAGGAGGAAACTAAAGTTCAAGAAGTTATTTTTCCAAGGCTATACAGCCAGTGAGTGGCAATATCAGATATACAAACAAGGAATCAGAGGCAGCTGAATCACTTTGCTTTACTCCTTCCAAAACTGTCAAATGGATGAGAGATATCTAAGGTGGCTCTCCATGATTCCTCCTTCCTGGTATTCACACCCATATCAATCCCCTCTCTCTCAATGTGAACTGGACCTGGTGATTTGCCTCTAAGAAATATAATATGACAAAAGTGATAGGTGACACTTTCATGATTAGTTAAGACTGTGACTTCCCTTTTGCTAACAGACCCTCTTGCTGGCTTTGATGAAGCAAGCTCTCACGTTGGGGAGGCCCATGCAGCAGGGAATTCAATGTGACCTCCATCAAGAGAGCGAGGAACTGAAGCCCTCAGTCCAAACACCTGAAAGAAACAATCTTCCTGACAGCCACAGGAGTGAGCTCAGAAGTGAATTCTTCCCCAGTGACACTCCAGCAACAGTCCACATTTTGACTGCAGTTCATGAGAGATCCTAAGCCAGAGGGCTCAGCTAAGCTGGGCCTGGACTCCTGACTCCCTGAAACTGGGAGATAATACATGTGTGGTATTTTTAAAAGTTTAAAAAGACCTGCTGCCTGGAAAGCAGAGAAGGAGTCAGTCTTGTAATTTTGTGTAAAACTTGCAACTTCTGGCTCAGCAACTCACCAAAAGAAATGCTAACCAATGATCTATCAACTAGGGTGATTTTATAGTCCAATAAACTAAGCTGGGTGGCAAAGCTTAGGGTGATGGCAATAAAGTGCTTGAAAAGCATTAACTTTTCAGTGTGACTGGTATTTGGTATCAAGTCACATCATTAGAACCAAATAAACAACGAATAATTTTTGGCTGAGGATGGGGTAAAGCATTTTTTAAGGCATCCAAAATAAGAGTCTGGTTTTGGGCTTATTTCAATCAATCAATCAATCAATCAATCAATAAGGGACAAAGCAAACCAGGCAGCAGCTGGATCATTGCATAATAAGTTATGTTCAGCATCTCCCAGTCATCATCATGTTTTGTAACATGTGCCTCTCTCTGCCCCTGCCTCTCCACCCACATATAGCACAGTTGCCATGTAAATGGAGAGCAGCCAAGGATGCTTTCTCCTACTCCTTATTTCTCTTGTTGCCGTGGGACGACAGACTAAAACTCAGAAAAGACAGAAGTAAAATTGAAAAACACGTAGCCCTCCAACTTTCACAGCAAGAAGAGGTAATAAAATGGAATGGATGACACTGAGGCACAGCCAGCCACTATGATGGCAGGAATAGAAAAAGTCCTGAAGATAAAGGCAATTGCATAATGGCCCGCAGGGAAAAATACACACCTTGTCCACCCTTGTCTTCATCCTTTTAAGTGGTTGGACAACAACTGTCCTGATTTGCCTGAGATTGTTCTCGTTTTAGCACTGAATGTCCTGTGTCCCAGGAAACAGCTCAGTTACTGGCAAACCAGATTGGTTGGTTGCCCTAGCAACAACCATTAATTCCCAAAGGGCTCTGCTCCCATTGACATTTGCTTTTTAATTGGGAGGGAAGGTCAATATAAAGCAATTTTCTTCAACTTTCTCTTTGAAAGCTATAAATGTTCTATTTGCAGGGTTTATTTTTTAAGGTAGTGCCACAAATTCTATTTCTTCCACTAAAGAGTGATAACGACATTGGAAAGATTTTTTTACTGATTCCACCCAGGTGAAGTATTTGAGCTGAACTGTGGGGGGTGTCATAAGGGGGTGGATTTGGAGGACAGAAAACAGAAATAATGGATTAAGAATACATTTTAATTATCAGTATATTATTGATGGACTCACGTGGCTGAATACAAAGGCACAAGTTAATTATGTTGGTAGTCACTTTTCGTCCCTAGAGATTTGGGCCTTACAATTTGCAAATTTTACAGCCAGAAGGTATCTTGAAGGTAATCCAATTCAAACCTCTACTGCTTAAATAGCCTTCAAGAAAGCCTAAACTTGTATTTTGCTGCCTGTTACTGACACTGGTTTGGGTAGATCTTAACAGGTGTTATATGATAAAAGGGTTCCTTGGTCACAAAAGTTTGGGAAATATCAAGGTAAGCAGTATCAAATACGTTTCTTGATTGCAGAAGTTTTCTAGTCATTTTATATGTTCACAGTGACTCTCATTAAAAAATATACATTAGAATCACCTGGGAACTTTTAAAAACTACAGATGCTTGGGCCCCACCCAGATCTAGGGAATAAGAGGGAAAAAACATCTCTCTCTGGATAGTTCTAATGTTCACCTAATTAAGAATCACTGGCTAATGCATACTGTGAATCTACATGAGTAAGAAAATATCTGCAATATTGGCCGTCACAACATTTTCCTAGCGATGTCTCCTCAGGCAAGGGAAACAAAAGCAAAAATAAACTACTGGCACTACACCAAAATAAGCTTTTGCATAGCGGAGGAAACCATCAACATAATGAAAAGGCAACCTACTGAATTGGAGAAGATATTCGCAAATTATATACATGATAAGAGGTTAATATCAAACAATATACAAAGAATTTCTACAGCTCAATACCAAAAATGCAAGTAATCTGATTAAAAATGGGCAGAGGACTTGAACAGTTATTTTTACAAAAAAGACATACAGGTGGCCAACAAACACATGAAAAGATGTTCAAAATCATTAATTATCAGGGAAATGCAAATCAAAATCGCAATGAGATATCAACTTACACCTGTCAGAATGGCTGCTATCAAAAAGACGAGAAGAACAAGTGTTGGTGAGGATGCGGAGAACAGCAAGCGCTTGTGCGCTGTTGGGGGGGATGTAAATTGGTACAGCCACGGTGGAAAATAGTTTGAAGGGTTTTCTAAAAATTAAAAATAGAAATACCACGTGATCCAGTAATTCCACTACTGAGTATTTACACAAAGGGGAAAAAAAACACTAATTTGAAAAGATATATGAAACCCTGTTTACTACAGCATTATTTATGATAAAGAAGATATAGAAGCAATCCAACTGTCCATTTATAGACATAGAATTTATAGAATTATTCATTTATTATTCATTTATAGAATGAATAAAGAAAACGCGGTGTGTGTTTGTGTGTGTGTGTGTGTGTGTGTGTGTGTGTATAAAATGAAATATTACTCGGCCATAAAAAAGGATGAGATCTTGCCATTTGCAACAACACAGATGAAACTAGAGAGTATTATACTAAGTGAAATAAGTCAGACAAGGAAAAATACCATATGATTTCACGAATACGTGGCACCTAAAAAACAAATGAACAAAGAAACAAAAAGGAACAGACACTTAAATCTTAAATATGGAGAACTGATGGTTGCCAGAGGGGTGGTGTGGGGTGGGGGAATGGATAAAATAGATTAAGGCGAGTGGGAGGAACAGGCTGCTAGTTATGGAATGAGAAAGTCACAGGGATAAAGAGTACAGCATGAGGAATACAGTCAAAGATATTGTAATTGTGTTGTATGGTGACAGATGATGGCCACACTTACAGCAAGAGTATACCATAACATATGGAGTTGAACAATGTTGTATGCCTGAAACAGTATAGCTGTATGTCAACTATGCTTCAATAAAAATAAATAAAAAGAATGAAAAACAAAAACAGGAAAAATATCTGTAATATATTCTAATTTTAAATATATATGTCTATATATACACAAGTATATATATACTTATATACTTTCCTCCCTCTCTCTCTCCTTCTGTCCCTCCTTCTGTCCTTTCCTCTTTCCTTCCTCTCTTTCTTTTCATTTTGGTCTTGGGAGACACTGATTTTCATTCTGAGGTTTTGTTTGTTTGATCAATTATTCTAAAAGAAGAAAATGGAAAATTATAATGATATCTGTAAATAGATGATTTATTATTTATTTAAATACAGATTATATTATACTTTATTTAACTCTTTAATGTGAAAATTTAAAAACATATAGGAAAGTGAGAAGAGTAGTATAATGAACCTTCCTTACACCATCACAAAGTTTCAACGGTTATCAACACATGGCCATCTTGATTCATATATACCCTAAACCACTTCTCCCCTCTCCCCACCACTAGATTTTTTTGAAGCAAGTCCCAGATAATCATATTATTTTATTCTTAAGTATTTCAAAACATATCTCTAAAAGAGAAGAATTATTTTAGTTTAGTTTAGTTTGAGAAAGAGAGCTCGAGTGGGGGAGGGGGCAAAAGTCGAGGGAGAGAGAATCTTAAGCCGGCTCCATGCTCAGCGTGGAGCTAGACATGGCACTCGATCTCACGACCCTGGAATCGTGACCTGAGCCAAAATCAGAGTCAAACACACAAGTGACTGAGTCACTCAGGCGCCCCAGAATTCTTTTGATTGCAGTATCACTCTCATATAAAAAATGAGTAATTCGGTAACACTATTGAATATTCAGTATGCAAACTCCTAAGTTAACTTAAGGTGAATTGACACTTTAGTGACAATCAATTTTCCTAAGCCAGAACATAGTATGTCTTTTTATTTGTTCATGTGTATTTTTGTGTTTTTTCAGAAGTGTGTTATAATTTTTCTCATATGGGCTTTGGACTTTTTAAAAATAAAGTTTTGCCTAGGTATTCTAGTTTATTTATTTTGGCTTATTCTCTGTTTTTATTTTCTTATTTGAGTAATTGACACACGTTACATTAGTTTCAGGCGATATAAGCTTCCAGTTATTGTTTGCTATTTTAAATGGGGTCTTCCATTATATTTTCTCACTTGTTATTGTTGGTACATTTCAAGTTTCTTAATTTTCATCAACTTTATTAAGGTATAATTTACATGCAACAACATGCACAGATTTTAAGTGTATAATTCAATGAGTTTTAACAAAAGTATATACCCATTTACCATTCCCATTATTGATTTTTATATGTTGATTTTATAACCTACTAATTTACTAAATTTTATTTTTTAATATACACTTTAAAAGCTCTTACCAACTTTTGGTCAATCATTTAAAAGTCATCATATTCCAATTTCTCACTTTTGTTTTACTTCTCATTCTATCCCATCATGCCACAACGATTTTCCAGCCAATGCTGTTAGAGGAGCAGATTTAATGTCAGATTTTGACTGCTCCTAGATATTTAAATTGTTTTTACAGATATAAAGAAACATGATCATCTTTGCAACAGGTGTCATGCTAAATACAAGTTTACTGATGTAAGTGGCTAATAATAATTGGAATGTGAGCTCACTCAAAAATAGAAATCCGGCTCGTTAATATTTGCTTCAGAGAAATCGGCTCAAATGTTCTTCTCAAGCCTCAGTGTGTTCATGACCTGGATATTCAGAGGAATAAATTTATAGTTGATTCCAGTACTAATGTTGTCATTAGTCAGAGAATTCCAAGTGACCACTGTCTGGAAAAATGTGTTTACCAAGCCCCAGCTGTTGTATTTATGAATATTTAGGAAGTGACAGTGACTGGTGATGGTCTCAGCGCCCCCTCCCAAATGTGACAATTTATCTGCAAGTTGAAAGGCAGCCAGCTGGCTTGCCAAGCTGAAACCAAAAGAGCAGCATTTCCGCATGGGGGTCAGGGCTTTCCAGGCTATTTCCTGGAGCCGTCACCCCACGAGGATAGACTGTTACCTAGGGGCAAGGCAATGAGTGATACATGGAGCGAGGGATTCGGGGCAGAAGAGTGAGGCATGCTGGTTGAAGGATAAAAGTAGAAAATAATGGGATTTTTCAGAAGTTCATAGAGCCAATAGAGACTGTAACATATGAGTTATTCCTTCATTTTTGTCTTAGTTTGTAGTCGTGAAGAAGCAGACCTTGAGCAAAGGTATGGGTACAAGCAGTTTATTGAGAGAAAAGGTGTGATCTCCAGGAGCACGGTGAAGGAAGGAAGGAAAATCAATAAAATGTGTATAACTGAAAGGGTTACTGCTGTGGGAAACCCAGGCCTCAATTCACTGGGTACTTCCTGAGATACTTTGTAAAACGTGTCTCAGGATTGTCCTACTGAACGCTGAGGACACTGAGATATTTGTGTGCTAATTTCCACCTCTTATCAGTTCAAGGTTGCTATGAGGGAAAGGGTGAGAGTTAACACTTGGGCCCTTCTGAACGCTCCCACATACAGACCAAAGGTGCGCCTTCCGGCCAGAGTGCCCTTTGGCAAGGGGTTGTATGGGAACTATTTGCAAGCAATTTCCAGGGTAGATGAAAGGACCTGGGTGCTATAATCCTATATCACTTGCAATTGTTTTTTTTTTTTTTTTTATGTGAGTTTTAGTTCACTAACAGGAATGTAAACTCTTTGAATCCATGGGCTGCAGCTTCTATTTGTATTGCTTCCTCCATAAATTCTGATGAACTTTGTGCTATAGTGAGATAAAATCCACTAAGCCCACCAGGACCTGGGGCTTGTCCAGACCTCCTCTCCAGACTTCTCTTTGTGGTCCACTTTCTCATTTCAAGCACTCCAGTCATTCCGGAGGTCATTTACCTCAAGTGCCTATAATATCTCTTATTCCCTTGTCAACACTGATCATTTTTCAAGAAGAGCTAAGTTACTCTTCTTTCATAAAAATATTTCACATTCCACCCAAGTAGAGTAATTCTGCCCTCTTTTGCAAACCACTACCTGGCTCTCCCCTCTACAATACCACTTATCATGTTGTACTAAAGTAATACTTTTACGTGTTAGTCTTGACTACCAGAGTAAGAGCTCATTGAGAAAGTAAACTATGTCACACATTCCGTTACCTACAGTAAGGCTCAGTGCCTGGCACAAAGTAAATGCTCAACAAATATTTTTTGAATGAGTAAATGAACATGACCAATAAATACTTCTTGATTATGTGAAACAAGAGAATGGACATACCTGTTTGGGACACTTCTAATAATATCTCTCAAATACTTGTAGATTGAATACAGAATATTCCCCCAGAATATTGTGCCATTGCCTTTTCAGGCAAAGATGACCAAGATCGCATCTGTAATATTGGCACAAAAATAGACACATAGGTCAATGGAACAGGATAGAGACCCAGAAATAAACCCATGCTCATATGGTCAATTAATCTATGACAAAGAAAGCAAGAGTATACAACGGGAAAAAGACAGCCGTTTCAATACATGGTGCTGGGAAAACTGGGCAGCTATATGCAGAAGAATGAAACTGGACCAGTTTCTAACACCACACATTAAAATAAACTCAAAATGGACTGACGACCTAAATGTAAGACCTGAAACCATAAAGGTCCTGAAAGAAAATATAGGCAGTAGTCTCTCTTCAATGTTGGCCTTAGCAAATATATTTATGAATATGTCTCCTGAGACAAGAGAAAGAAACAAAAGCAAAAATAAACCAGAAAAAAATAAACCACCAGCAAAGGAAACTATCAGCAAAATGAAAAGTCAACGTACTGAGTGGGGAGAGATAACTGCAAATGATAAATCTGCTAATGGGTTAATTTCCAAAATACATAAAGAACTTATATGACTCTACACCAAAAAAAGGATAATCCAGTTTAAAAATGTATAGAAGACCTGAAGAGACATTTTTCCAGAGAAGACATCCAGACGGCCAACAGAAGCATGAAAAGATGCTCGATGTCACTGATCATCAGGGAAATGCAAAGCAAAACCACAATAAGATATCACTTTATATCTATCAGAATGACTAGAATCAAGAAGACGAAATAAGCGTAGGCAAGGATGTGGAGAAAAAGGAACCCCTTTTCTGTTGACTGTTGCAAACCCCCACGCACAATGCAAATTGATGAGACCACTGTGGAAAACAGTATTGAGGTTCCTCAAAATTTAAGAACAGAAATACCATATAATCCGGTAATTCCACTGTTGACTATTTACCCAAAGAAAGTGAAAACACTAGTTTGAAAAGCTATATGCACCCTAATGTTCATTTCAGCACTATTTACAATAGCTAAGATATGGACGCAACCTCAGGGCCCATTGAGAGATGGGTGGATTAAGAAGATGGGTGTACACGTACACACACTGAAATATTACTCAGTCATAAAAAGAACGAGGTCTTGCCATTTATGACAACATGGATGGACTGAGAGGGTATTATCCTAAGTGAAATAAGTAAGACAGAGAAAGACAAATACCATATAATTTCACTGTGGAACCTAAAAACAGACAAAGAAAAACAGAAACAGACTTATAAATAAAAGAGAAACTAGTGGTTGCCAGAGGCAAGACTGGCAGGAAGATAGGCAAAATAGGTAAAGGGGATTAAGAGATACAAATTTCCAGTTATAAAATAAATAAGTCATGGGATGAAAAGTATAGCATAGGGAATATAGTCAGTAATATTACAATAGTGTTGTTTGGTGACAGATGGTAACTATACCTATTACGGTGAGCACTGCATAATGTATAGAATCGTTATCACTAGTGCGCCAGAAACAAATACGACATTGTATATCAACTATAAACAACAATTTTTTAAATAGTTAAAAAAGACCACACCTGTAGTTAAGCAAGCTGGCATTTTACTCATTGCAGAGAGAGAACGCGCATCACAAAGGACTTTGGGGTATTTCAATAAGGATATGTTTCAAAGAAACTATGATAGGATTTGAGCTTTTGAGAGATGATTTTTGGGAGGGACCAAGGAAGCAGAGATTTGCTCCAGGTTAGATGCTGTCAGAAAGCAAGGGCACTGCTCTAGATTGAGTATTTTGTGAGAAGTATGGTGAGTGATTTGGGCTGTGCTTAGACAAAATTATGAAATGACCTCATTTTGTTTTATCATGATTTCAGAGTAACTCTATCTGAGTTTGGTATCTAAGAGATTGTTTATGTCCAACACAACAAAATGGCCTCGTGAACATTTTTGACCAGCTTATAATAATACTGAGGTCTAGTTATAAACATCATTTAAGATTTGAACATCAGGGAATGCTCTTTTTTTTTGTGATGATGAGTGGAAAGGAAGGCCCAACAGAAAGGTTGTAAGTACAGGTGCTGGTAGTATTCACAAGTGTGGAATGAGAGTTGAAAAGAAGAAAATAAAAATGAAAATCAAAGTGAATCTTCCATCCTGCTCTGTGACCTTTCGGGTTGACAGGAGTTTTAAATCCTGAAGCTCTGCATAGTATTAAAAGGCAAAAATAGCTGAAAGAAAGAATTTTTTCACCAGAAAAGTCATACAAATTTTCCTTTGAGAAAATAAAACCGTAAGGTCTGAAAAATTAAAATATTTGATCCAGCAGCAGTATCACTTGTGTAGCAATAAAATAGGATTTTCTTTTCCTTGCCTCCCTGTTCTGGCCACTCTCTCAAAAAAACACTGTTGACATCCTTTTTGGGGATGAGGACTGGATAAGAAATTTGTAAGTATGTAATTTATATTCAGGAAGAAAAAACAACTTGGAATTTTCTGGTAGTTAAATTGTTTCTGAAGCCCTGTGACTAGAAATCTAAGTTCACAGGGTCATTTGAAAGCGGTTACAGCATTTATTCAACAAATTATTTTTGAACAGTAGTTATAGTTCTAAACCATCTGTGATTGATATCTTTTGTGGGACAACTTTTTATTTAGATACAATTTCAAACTTACAGAAACATCAGTTCACCCTTCATACGGACTCACCAATTGCTTTTCCTAACTATATGCAAGTTGGAGAAATTATGCCCAACTACCCCTCAATACTTTAGCTACCTAACTACCATGCAACTATCCAAATCAGGAAACTTAACATTGATATAAAACCATTATCAAATTAAAACGTTATAAATTGTCTTAATGTCCTTCCCCCCGCCCCTTTGTGGTCTTCTTTAACCTGGGATAATTCCCCAGTCTTTTTCTGCCTTTCTGGACCTTCACACTTTTGAGAATTACAGGCGCGTTGTTTTGTAGAATGCCCCTCAGTTTGAATCTGTCTGATGGTCTCTCATTATTAGATTCAGGGTATGAATTCTTAGCAGGATTATGTCCTTGATTTGAAACCCCAGAACAGTCACCTCTGCCCACATCTCCCACACTTTGACTGGACACCATACACACTTGGGGGAACTTCGAGGTCTCCTGGTGAAATTCAGATCTTCTCTCTTCTTCCTCTTATGATCCCTAATTTAGCCATCAGGATTGCTAAAATCCTGAGGAGGATGTCTGCTTTCTAAAGAATTTATACTTAGGTGAAACCGTATATTAATTCCAAATTCTTTCTTAATGTGTGGCCCCCTTCCTAATTCCCCATGTATTAGTGCCTGCTTCATTATTATTGTGAAGAATAAATTATTCATCAAGGTGGATAAATGGCTTATGGAAATAAGTAGCATGACATGACTGTAGTAAAAATGGTTCCCTCTTGTAAAATAACTAGCATTTTTTAAGTTTATTTATTAATTTTGAGAGAGAGTGTGTGTGAGTGGGGGAGGAACAGAGAGAGAGGGAGAGAAAGAATCTAAAGCAGGCTCCAGAGTGTCAGTACAGAGCTCAACACAGGGCTCCACGGGACTCGACACAGGGCTGAATGTTGGGCTTGACATGGGACTTGATCCCACTACCCTGGGATCACGACCTGAGCCGAAATCAAGAGTAGAGCACTTAACCAACTAAGGCACTCAGGTGCTCCTAAATAAGTAGCATTTTTAACCCAACCCTTTAAGACTGTACATCTTTCTGGAGAGAAACAGTCAAGTGCACAGTCCCCCCAACCCACCCACCCCCCAAAAAAACAGAGCTTTAAACAGGCCCTAAATTAAGAAGTTCAAGGCTTCAGTGATGCCTGGAGTTTGACTGTGCCTATTCAGCCTCTGCTCCCTCATACTGAATATCCAAGGCTCTCATGAAACGGGAGGAGGAGGATGTGTGGGTGAAGAGTGGGCAGAGAAGACTCCCAAGAATTGGAAACTATGCAAAGAGTAGCAGCCAGCAGCTAATTAGTTTCAGCTCTGAAATGACCCCTTTGTATGGCTTGTCCTTCCTGAGAGAAAGGTTAAAATGGTATCATGCTTGCTTTTAGCAGTGTGGTAATTAAAACAATTAATCCCAGGTTCTAAATAAGGTGGCTTCACTAATTTGGCTGAAGAAAGAATGGTCCTCCTTCATTCTTCCCCCTCCTACTCACTAAACATCACATCCAAGAAATGAGCAAATACCTACTTCTACACATAGGGCCTATTTAGAGGGAGGGATGACCATTAAGGAAGATTCTCCAGTCTAAAGTTATCTATTTTCCTAAAACTGAGAAGCAAACTTATTTTGAGATGTTACTATCACAGCTTTACTAAGCTCTGCCAGGATACAAAGTCAGTTGATAAAGATAGCTAATAGTTATCATGCATTTACCATGCGCTAAGCCACAACATAGAGACTTCACATGGTTTATCCTATTTAATCCTCCCTAAAATCTGTGAGTTGGATGGTGTATTGTCCTTATTGTGATCACATCCAGTTTGTCAGACGAGGAAGCTGGGACCAAGAAAAGTGAAGAGATTAGACCATGATTAGTCAGAGTAGAGGCAGGATTGGAACAGGAGCAGGCAGTCTGGCCCAGTGCCCATTGCTCAGTCACCACGCTATCTGTATTTCGGATTCCAACTTGCCCACAGTCTAGTGGGCATCATAAGACAACGAAGAGAAGATGAATCCATGCCAAATGAGTGGATTAGATTCATCAGGGAAGGTTTCACAGAACAAGGTAGGTTTAAACAAGGCTGAAAGGTGGACTGAGTTTGAATTGGCGGAGAGGGGTATGACGGGAAAGGGAAGGGAAGCCACATGACAACTTCAAGTACTGGGACAATAAACTGAACACTCTGGCTATGGCAGAGGGCTTCTGCAGTCATTTTCAGGAGATCTTTATCTCCTAGGCCTCACACTTCTATAAAAGAGAGGTAACTTCCACTTTGCTTCTGGGTATACTGGAGTGAATGTGAATGCTAATGTGAGGGGCTAATGTCTATTGAGTGCACATTGGCTGTAGTAGAGGCTCACTGCAACGACAAGGCAATAGGGCCTGCCATGTCCTTCCCACTTCCCCCGGGCAATAAGCATTGCCATGGGTCCCAGTCTCCATGGGGTTATCAAAAAAGGCTGAGCCTGCCTCTGGTTGTTCCATCCTGGTTTCTGCTCTCCGTTTCGGCTTCACTTCCTTGAAGTAGCTGGTTGAAATTAATTCAGGATGTGGCAATAAGAAGCCCTAACAGACTCTCCAATTTGGTTTCATCCCCAATAAATCTATCTGAATTTCCATTTGACTTCTTGTGTCTGTTCTAAGTGATCAGAACTTGGATGAAAGATGAACAGTTGGTACTCCCAAAACTCCCAACAACAGGGAAGTGGTAGAAAATTCCATTTAAAAGATGGATTAGACATGGTAGACCCAGGAGAGACTTGAAGGCTGGTAGAAGGAACTTATTTTTTTAATTAATTAATTAATTAATTTATAGAGAGAGAGAGGGTACGGGGACACGCGCACACACAAGTGGGGAAGGGGCAGACAAAAGGTGAGACAGAATCCCAAGCAGGCTTCGCACCATCAGCACAGAGCCCACTGCAGGGCTCAAACTCACAGAACTATGAGATCATGACCTGAGTCGAGATCTAGAGTCAGACACTTAGCTGAATGAGCCATCCATGTGCCCCTGGTATAAGGAATTTAGTCATAGCCTACAGGATTGATTTATTATAACTCTCTATGCAAGTACACACACACACACACACACACACACACACACACACACACACACACACAGTGGTTAGCCATAAAGGAGATCACTGTGGGACCTGATTCCAAATTAATCTCTAGAGCTTTAATGTCATCAACTGCTCACTTCCCCACACATTTGCCAAGAACCTTGAGTCATTTTTAAAAGTCAAACTAATATGTTGTCCATATGTCTTTGAATCATTTATTGTATGTGCCAAAAGTTGCTGTTTTTCAAGAATTATGTGATAACCAAAGAACATTTCAGCCTATTTGGGAGACTTTAATAAAGCTTTCTCATACAGCCCCATTCTTGACATTAAAAGGCACTAATAAGTAATGACAAATATAATGTCATTATTTGGAAATAAATGCTTGCATCTTTCTTCCCAAATAATCTACCTTAAATTAGTTTTCAATTGATCTACCAATATTAGGTGATTTTTTTTTCTCATTTCTTAAAAAGTTTTTTAAACGTTTATTTATTTATTTTGAGAGAGACGGCATAAGCAGGGAAGGGGCAGAGAGAAGGATAGAGAATCCCAAGCAGGGTCCACACTGTCGGCACAGAGCCCGATGTGAGGCTCGAACTCATAATCCGTGAGATCACCACGTGAACAAAATCAGTAGAGTCAGACACTCAACCAACTGAGCCACCCAGGTGCTTTTTTTTTTTTTTTTTGGTCATTCTGATTTATGTGTTTATGTGTGAGTGCTAATTTGAAAATAATTTTGATTGAAAGTATATATTTTAAGTACAGAGATCTGACTTTTAATCCAAATCTGAAAACTGTTAACTGCTTCCTTTTATCTCTTACTGGTGACTACGAGCAGATAGGCAGAATTCCTTTCTCCAGGAATATCTTTTCCAGTACATTCCTTTTTACTATCAAAAGACTTTGCATGAAAACAGGAAGATATGGTTTTCTCCTTAACTGATCAAAACACTTGCCCCAATCTCTATAAAATATTCTTCTTATGCCTCTGACCCTTGTAGGATAAAAGCAATAATAGTATGCCTTTGGTCTTCCTGCTCCAAGAAGGAAAGTTGCTGTAGGAAGAGAATTGATTTTTTCCACTTCTGTGGCTCAAGAACAAATAACTCCAGTTTTGCAAAGTGCAGGGAAAATAATACACGATTATCAGATTGCTATCTGTGGGACTATGGATTTAGTAGAAAGGAACTCACCAGAAAAACCAAACATATTTTTAAAAGAATGCTACATTTTACTGCTTCTCCTTCCTTTGGCTTCTGGAATTTAACCTCCATCTGACCCACCTCCACTCTAATCACTTTGGCTCTATTAGTGCTTCCCGAAAGTTATCTTTTTTTTTTCTGTTACATGAAACACACAGCCATTTTTTAAATCAGCATTTTTAAAGTTTATTTATCAATTCGTACACAACCTTGTTCTAGAAATGGTTTAAGGTGGCTTAAAAGAATCCACAAAATACACCAAGAAATTAGTAACGGAAGAATCAGAAATGAAGCTTATGTAAAAATGCTTATACAATCCTACTCATTGACATTGGGTGGACCACAAATTTGGCTCCAAGCTTTCTCACAGGCAGTCAGAAAAGGAAACTTAATTAGTTACATCATTTGCAGTGCCCATAAAACAAAAACAAATCAATTACTTAAGTATAGAACTGTTATCCACAATACTAAGGCCAGAAAGAAATTTCTCTTGAGAGGCTTCATAAAGAGGTCAGCGTATGATGTCATCATCAGTGTTCTCAGCAGCAACCTAATTGGGAGACACAGAGATGAATTTCACAGGGCTTTTCTTATACTCAACATAACAGATGGCACCACAGCAATCTGAAAACCAGGAAAAGCCATTTTATCATGAGTTTGAGGGTTGGGGGTGGGCACAATATAATACCATGAAGGTACTCAGCTCTCCCCTCTGCCAGGCAAAACCAAAGGTAAATTTTAAAACAATAGAATCTAATCCAGTGCCAATAATGGCTTCAGAGAAATTTTAAAACCTCTAAATGTGTATGTATTTTATGAATAGGTTAAGTTCACTTTTCTTGACAGAGAAAACATCGTGTATCAGATCCTCAATGTATACAGGCAATTCGTAGAAACTAGGAACAATTTATAGAAAATCTAGAGGCTTAAACATGCTACAAATCTTTTCTCCTATTCTTCATATTTTTTCCACAGCCTAGCTTTCCTTCCCCCCGCCCTCCTAAAAAATAACCTTTTTTTGTTTCATTTTATCTCACAGCTTAGGCAAGGGTTTCAGCATGGTTGAAAAGTTGAAGAAAGAAGCTTGAGCAGACTTTTGGCACCAGGGAAATGCAGACGGGTTCTTCAAAGGCTGCTGGGCACTGCACCGGAGGCTCCTATTTGCGCTTCAGGGTGAGCATTTTGAAGACATACTCGCCCAGCCCGGCCTGGGGGCCAGTCAGCCTGCGGAGGTTGGTGAGGTGGTCGCCCATCTTCTTGATGACTTCCATCTCCTTCTCCAAGAAATGGCTCTTGAGGAGGTTACAGAGACAGCGATCTCCGTTAGCAGAACCTATGGCGTGCAGATCCAAAAGGGCCAGGTTCAGATTCTTCTCCAAGGCCATGGCGGCTTCCATTGCATCCACGCTGCCACGCCACTCATCTTGGGACAGCTTTTGCCGGTCCTGAAGGAAGGGGCAGCCGCTCCACTGGTTTCGGATCTTCAAGAGACGGCAGGCGCCCTCATGCTTCTCCTCAGCCAACTCCTGGAAGAAGCAGCCTATGCCCTTCAGAGTTACGTTGTTGCCTCCTTCAAAATAGAAGTGAAGAGAGAGGTAGGTGTTGGATGCCTGCAGATGCAGGTTCACCAAGCGCTGGAGTGCAGCCTCCATCTGAGCAGAATAATTCTGCTGGATCTGGGTGCTCGTGGTTGGTGAGCTGTGAGGAGCTAAGAGTAAAATATGGTGCTTGCGGGTCTTGGAAGTGCGCGAAAGCGAAGAAGATGATTCCACCGGAAGTTGTAACTAAAGGGGAGGGGCTAGAGGTGAGACGTCTGCAGGGATAGGAGGAGCCCGGGGTGGGGTGGGGGAAGGAGGCGTGAGACGTCTGCAGGGATAGGAGGAGGCCAGGGTGGGAGGGGGTTGGGGGAAGGAGGCGGGGGGGGGGGAGTTGGGGGAAGGAGGCGGGGGGGGGGAGTTGGGGGAAGGAGGCGGGGGGGGGAGTTGGGGGAAGGAGGCGGGGGGGGGAGTTGGGGGAAGGAGGCGGGGGGGGAGTTGGGGGAAGGAGGCGGGCGGGGGGAGGGAAGGGGGGACTACCCAGTTCGTTCAATCCAATAGATAGTTCTAGAGGGCTGCAGGGTGCACACTAAGTCTAGTTTTTGATAAGAGTTTAATTCTTTCTTTCCTAATTGTTAGAAAGGAGTTTTTATCTCTCATTTTGCCCTGTTTCTTACCATAATTACAAATGAGGTAAGAACATCCAAGGTAAGAACATAAGCATTGATAGTGAAACGCCTCCAATCTTCATTTGTGACTTAAAACTCCCGTTTCTTATTTTAGAGTCTATAGGAATTTATTGTTTCCTGCTCCTAAAGTCTCGTTTACAGGGTGACTATTAGTTCAAGTTTGCCCAGAGCAGTCTTGTTCTCCTGGTGCAATTACTAATAGTGTCCCCTAATAAATAAATAAAATAGTGTCCCCTTTTAAACTCAAAAGGGTCCTTGTTTGGAATATACATTACACAGTCACCTTACTTATTAAGAAGGTCAAAATCCATACTATATAATGAGAAATGGATAGAGCTTCTAAGACATTGAATTTGGACATAATTCATTTCCACTTTATTAATTAATCATACCAGTAAGAATCCCATAATAAATTTTCTCCTATTCAGCCTTCATTTTTTTCATGTGTTGATGCATTTATTCCTTCTGATGGAAGATCTACTGGATACTGTTTATGTGCCAGGTGTTGTGTTAGGTACTGGTGGCTTCTTGTGATTACCCAGATATTCCACCATTAACCGAGACATGTCATGTGAAAGGGCACTAAAGATCAAAGTGTAGACTTCTAAATCCTACCACAATAGAAAATAACCCACACAGGATGAGTTAGCTATTCGCAGGTAGAAGATGAGGGCAGAACTAGATGATCTCATAGGGTCTCTTCCAGGTTTGTGATTTCATGTTTACCATTTTATTTTCCTAAATACCACATTCCTGGGGCTGTTTCACAATTAGAACACTTTAATGTGTTTTCTGTCAAACTGGAAGGCATATTCTATTCAGGAAAAACAATAGTTGAACCCAGAGAGGAAAGTTTTGCTTTCAATCTTGGACCTACTTCTAAATGAAAATAAAAAGTCATTCTTTTACAGCTATTTTATTTTTTAAAATATTTTTTAATGTTTATTTATTTTTGAGAGAGAAAGAGAGAGAGAGAGGCAGAGAGAGAGGGAGACACAGAATCTGAAGCAGGCTCCAGGCTCTGAGCTATTAGCAGAGAGTCAGACACCGAGCTTGAACTCACAAATGGTGAGATCATGACCTGAGCCGAAGTCGGACACCCAACCCACTGAACCACCTAGTGTTTTGTGGCTACTTTCAAATTTTATTTTCTATGTTGCTGGAAACTGACATCTTAAAATTTCAAAAAGAGAACTGCAGTCTCCGTTCACTGCTTAAGCTAAAATATGGGCACATATCCTGTAAATTATACATTTTTTTCCCGGACAGTTGTTGCCCAAAAGTGTTCTGATATTGCATTTTAAGTTGGCAAAAACTGTTAGAATTTAGGAATAGCACATTTTTTAATCCTGGAGGTAACTGGGTAAAATAGGAGTAGTTCTGCAGTCTTTCTAGCCTTGGTTCTAGGGCCAAAAAAAAGGAGGCTGGGGGTTAAAAGGGAGGGGAAAAACAAAAAATCAAACCCAAGAATAATCCTGGCATGTACCCAAATAGGAAAGAAATTATACAAGATGGAATACCCTCCAAATGGTTGCAAAGAAAATGTTCATTTTCTACCCTGTGCATAAACCATTAATCATCATATTGACCTTGCAGTAAAAAAAAAGCTAAGCTTAGAGAAAACTTCACCATATAACATATTATCTGTATTATAACATGTCAGGCTCATTTAATCTATTTCAATTTCCTATACATTTATTTATTCTTCTTGGAAAGAAAAATGTCTATATAAACCTTCTCAGATGAGACAGTATTCTGCCTTGTGTGAAATTTCACAAATCTTTCCCTCATCACTTCAGAGAGAAGAGAGTCAGTGTTGTAACTGTACTCTGAGAGGTGGTTAAGCACATAAATGTCAGAACCAGGCCAATATGTGCTCAAATCCCAGCTTTGCCACTTACTATGAATGTGACCTTAGGCAGGTAGCATAAGCTCTTTGAGCCTTAGCTTGCTTTCTTGCCTATAAAATAGGGCTGTTAATATCTCACGAGTATACCACAAGGATTAAATGACATAATGCATGAGAAAACATTGTCAAACAAGTAGAAAGCACTTAAAATAGTGCTGTATCATCAATGAACTTTGCAGTAAATTTTTGGGGATCCTCTCAAACCCTAGCAAGTTTCAGAGTCATATCCCAATATGTTTTTGATCCAAGTTTCCTTACTACAGACCTGTTTGGCTGAATCACTCTCCTCAGTGGCAATGTCCTTTCAAGTATGAAAGCACAGAGGCACAGCCTTGGGTGCCAAAGATCTAATTCACTTAACACATGAACAAAACCAGCTTCTCTTACTTCCCTTGCCTAAGTGAGATTCAACGACACCTCTTGATGTCCTTTGTGGCTCTCTTGGCTGTGGAGGGAAGGGGAGCAATGCCTAGGTGGCAGATGCCTATTTGTTTTCTCATTTCTCCAGCCCAAGATTATCATCCACTACAGCAAGAAACATCTAATGAACATTTACTTTATAGGAGAGGTAAGATTATGGGACATGTGAATAATAAATTCATCTCCTCTCTCTCTCATTCAAAAATAGACATTGTGTAATGCTTATGTGTTGGGTCAGATTCCTCAGAAACAGACCCTGAAATGAGGATTCCTGTGCAAGTGATTTATTGGGAAAGTGCTTCCAGGGGAGACCAAAAGAGTGTGTGGAAAGTAGCAGAGAGAAAGAAAAGAGGCCAAGAAGCAAGGTTGCAATTTCAGGAAAAGTCTGAGCTTCCTAATAATCTAAAGGATTAGCTTTGGAGTGTAAATTACACCTAGCGTTTATTTCAACATGGGGCAAGGGAACTGGACTTTCATAGTCCTGTCCATTGGCTATGGGGATCCCCAGGGAAATATAAATTCCCATGGTCTTTGTACAAGTGAAGCAACTCCAATAGCTCAACGGACAACCAAAGGTCAAGGTGCCAGTCATGAGCGGAAAAGCACACCAGAACTGGGTGCTGAGCACACCAAACTGCTAAAAGGGATCCAATAGTATTTGGGCAGGGCATGTACAGTATCCACCACTAGCTTGCTTCTCTACTTGACCTTGGATGGTACCAGAGTACAGTGGAAATGAGAAACCCCAATTAGTACATTTTTACCATGAATTCAATGGATAAAGTGAAGACTTTATCATAGATATTAACCTATGTGTATACCTCTTTACTACTTCTATTTACAGGGAATACAGGGGTTTTGGAGTCTACACCTGAAATCTCTTCTGGCATCACTGAAAGTCTGTAACTCTCTTCAGGTGTCTCATTTTTCGCATATTCAAGGTCCAAACAGACCCAAAACTCCAGCTAAGAAACTATTTGCATCTTTTATCAGACCTTCTACTGTAATTGACAGCACTCCCTATATTGGAACCACATATTGATTTGTTTAATAGCTGCACAGAAATACTTAAAAGTGAAAACATCCCTAACAACCCAGAAACTGACAGGCTGTGAAACGGCTGCTTAAGAACTTGTCATCCAAACTGAACTCACATGAAAACTGATGTTAAAAAACAGCAAAATGGTCTCTGTGTGCTTGTCATTTTTCTAAAAGGAACTGTAAGGGGTACAATTTAGTTCTAAGCTGTTCATCTACTTTAGACAAGGGACAGCTTGACACCAGGCACAGTTATTAAATGAAAAGTTTCTAATTTTTCTCTCCCACAACACACATACGCGCACATACACAGCCTCCTCCTCATTCCTCCTGTAACCCAACCCCCTCCCCCCCGCTAAACTCTGAAGCGCGCTGAGAAGCTTGTCCACAGCCTAGCCCAACAAGTCCACCTTGCAAAACCTACCCTCCCTGTGCTTCCCATGGGCACTCCAAACAAGCAGTGGTTCTCAGTTAGGGCTCATTTTGTCCCCCAGAAGACATTTGGCAATGTCTGGAGACACTTTCGGTTGTCATAACTAGGGGGAAGGAACTACTGGGATCTAGTGGGTACAGGCCTTTGCAATGCTGTTAAACCTTCTACAATGCCCCAAACATTCTATAGCACCCACCCCGCAAGAAAGAATTATGCAGCCCAAAATGTCAGTAGTGCCGAGGTTGAGAAACTCCGTGCTAATGGGCAAACAATGTTGGTGTCTTAGTTTGGGTTCCCCTAAAAGCAGAACCTGAGAACAAGAATTTGAGCACAATGAGTTCATTTAAGAGGTGATCTCTGAAAACATCAGTAGGCATGAAGGTAAATGGGACAAGGAAAAGGAAGAAAACCAATAAAGGGTGTGTTAAAGAACAGGTTACTCCTGCCGGCAGCTAGGACTCAATCCTACTGGGGAACTCTGGGGGACTATATGAGGCACGCTTTGGGGTTATCCTGAACAAGAACAAGGAAGCTGGAATATTTATCTTCATATCCTATCTGCTTTTAGCTGAGGACTGAGGATATTAACTTTCTGGTACTTCCAGACTACTCTTTGAGAACCCAAAGAATGCCCTCTCCGGTAGAGAGTGTGCAAGCTTGTGGCAAGAGCCATGGACATGTATGGGAATGGTGGGTGCTGAGTGATATGGACAGGGCACCAATGACGTATGCTGGAGTTGGTCCTCTAAGAAAACATTCATGGGAATATATCTTCAGTTGCTTTTTTCTAAGGATGACGCTTAAGCCAAAAACATAATTCTAATCATGGCCACAGTAGGTGTCCCAGATGACAAGCAAGAATGATATGTTTTAGTTAGAGAGACCTTGTTAGGACGTGCAGTTGGAAGGACTCTTAGAAGCCATGTGTTCCAGATCTGTACCAGTGCAAGGATCTCCTTAAGAACATCTCTGACAAATAAGCATCTAGTCTTTGCTTGAACACATCCAGGTTACCAGGAACACAGTAGCTCGTGAGAGCTACCCATTCTAGCTTCAAGAGAGTTACTTGGGAGCCAAGCAGACCTGAGTCTTGAACCTGACTTTTATATTTAATGGTTCTGTAACTTTGGGCAAGTTACTTAACCTCTCTGAATCTTATCCCCTTTAGCTCTAAAACACCAGTAATATTATCTACCTCTTAATATTACTGTGAAGATTAAAGAAGAGAATACAAGGAATTTTTTAAAGGATTATTTATTTATTTGAGAGAGGGAACAGGAGAGAGGAAGAGAGAGAGAGAGAGAGAGAGGGAGAGGAAGAGAGAGAGAGAACTGTGTCAGGGCAAAGCCCGACATAGGGCTTGAACTCATGAACGCGTGAGGTCATGACTGAGCCACCCAGGCACCCCAAATACAAGGAATTCAGTACAACTTATGACACACAGTACATGCTAAATAAATATTAGCTGCCTTCACTCCTTTTCCTTCTCCATCCTCTCAAATCTCTTGTGTCAGCTCTCTGTCTCACAATAAGTTTGATCCTTTCATTCTGGTTCTGGCCTCCACAAGAATATAAAATAAGTTAATGTCACCTTTCCATTAATCTAAGATCCTCCTTCCACCAAAATGGGCCTGGCTTCTTCCACCACTCCTCACACAACCTGGCTCTGTGGGCCTCTACTCTCTGGTCACTCTCCAAAAGGAAGTGGAGTCCCCCCAAGGAGACAGCTTTAACCATGTCCTTACCTGGAGTGAAATACTTGAAGATCACATCCTTTTAATTTTGATGCATGTAGATCAAAAAGGGTTCTTTATGGAATAGTGTTCTCTTTTAACATAAACAACAAAATGTGCCTAGTCAGGAAAGGGAGGCAGGAAATGATTTGCTCTTTCCTTATCAAGCTCCATTTTAACTCTTGCAAATGTTTCTTCCAACCTGTACTTGCCCTTTAGCCCTCCACAATGAAAAGTACTTTCTGTTACTTTTTAAAAGTAAAACTGTAATGTTTCATAGAAAGAAACAAGATTCACATTCCAAATAAGACGTGGCGTCATATTTCAGAAGGCCTGGCAAGTCGGCCCTTAGTGGCTGCCAAGAGGTGGGTTGGACAGACCCAGCTTGAGCAGGAAAGAACATGCAGCCTTGAAATCTGAAGTGGCAACTTTTGCAGTGCTGCTCTCCCTTTCCCTGCTTGAAGCCCCTCAGTGTTCCTTTTGGTCCTGCTGACATCTGGCTGGAGAAGAGAGTCACCCAGCAAGAGATTGTGCTTTTCATTACCTATAACATGATCTCATTTTTGTAAAGATATGTGTGTGTGTGTGTGTGTGTGTGTGTGTGTGTGTGTGTGTGTAAAGACAGACAGCAAAATGTTAGCTGTGGTCTGTATCTTTGTGTGACCAATTTTTTACTTTTTCGTTTTCTGTACCATCTGATTTTGGGGCAATGACAATATACTTAAAATTATTCCAGAAAAATCGGGGGAAAAAAAGACCTATTTCTATCTTCAAAGAAAAGGGAAATTTTGCTCTCCTGTCTCAAGTAGGTCATATTATCTGGGTCCACAGAGCAACGAACAGGACTCAGTTTTGTCTCCTGAAGCCAGAGCTAGCTTGATGAATAACATTCTCCAGGTTGGTGGGTACCAAGGTACTTTGCAACTGAGAAATTAAAATTCAGGAAAATGAAGGGCTTCTCTCTCCATGCCCCCTCCACTATTCCCTTGGGACTTCAGTGGTACTCCTTCTACCCCCTACTAGCCACCAATAACCTGAGGTTCAGTCTGGGGACTGGGAAGAAAGGAAACTCCCTCCTGGGACTGAGTTAGCTCATAGGGCAGGGATACTGCCTTATATTTCCTTCTCATTCCCTGCTGAGCCTGGCATTATGACCGAAACAAAGAATCACAGATTCTCAGGGGTGATGATCCTAGTCCTTATCTTCATTGTCAGTGTTTAATAATTTCCTTGTTATTAACAAGTTAAATGTGGCTATTGGTCACTTCGGCTGCTCAAGAGGTTTGAGCCAGAGTCAAATGCCCCCAATTCACTCAGACACCATCCCCAGCCAGTCCCCTCTACCAATGTTCTAGGAATACAAAGACATGTCTCAGCACTTAAGCCCCCATGAGTGGGACAGGAAAAGAGGCCACTGACCCATGGTGGGAACAGTACCAACAACAGGTCCCATTTACCGCTTCTGGAACTGGTGATGGCTGTATGTTTGGCATCAGTACAAATCTCCCCTCTCATCATCCCCCTGCCCACTCTTCAGGGTGTATGCACAGGGCTGCAGGCCAAAACACAGCACTGTTCACCAGTTCGAGATAACGAAATATCTATCTGGGCCTGACTCTCTATAAGCACCAGATGGTAATGATTAAAATTAAATTAAATTAATGTTTGACAGTCCGTGAAGGGCATAAATTGCATGGTGTGCTGGTTGTCCAATCTGTCATCTTGTTTCCCTTGGCTCAGGTCAACAAACAACAGCTGAAAGCTGCCTCTCTGGGTCAAACAGTAGCTTATTTCTCTGCTCTGGAAATGGCTGCTCAGTTTACTGAAGGCCCCTGTATCGCCAAAACCGTGATTAAGACTCCTTAAAAGGCAGAGAATTCTATCTTCTCCCCACAATCTCCAGCAACCATCTCCCAAACACGCTATAATGGCAATTATTGGTTACAATTCAGAAACGGGGAAATCTGAACCTGGCCTAAGAGCAAAACCATTGCCAAAATCACAAAGCAATTTCTAGCTCTAATGACAGCCTTTTCTACATTCACATGGTTTCAAGAGCATGTGGGCAGTGCTGATGTGTTATCAAGTTGCAAAAGAACCCATGGTATTACATTTCAAAATCACCCATCTGCCAAAGTACTCCCTTCCAGAGAACTTTCTGATTCAGACTTTTGCTCCTTCCCCCTGTGTTATTGAGGAATCGGTGTTCCAATATTTGCATTGTCTTTCTCCCTACAGACAACCAAAGTCCCCCTTCAACCTTTGTACTTTTGCACCTTTGCAACTTAATGAAAGTTTCAATGTTTAGCATATATTCTTTGGTGGCAAGGATCTGTTTCTCTATGTGTAAGCCAAATAGAACAAGCAAATGAGGCACACACAAGGAGGTGGAAGCCGGGATGTAGCACCCAGATGGCCCTTCAGGAATACACCTCAGCCGTCAGGCCACTCTAGAGATTGCTTCTGTTGAAGAAAACTGCCTCACCGAAGACCTCATCTCCTTCGGAGGGCAGCCCACATATCCCAACTCGGGACAACTCTTAGGAGCCCACTTTCCCCGCTATTTAGTCTGCCTGGGCTTGTGTTCCAGGTTATTGCCTGGGTCCTCCCACTTCATTCAGGTCTCTGCCCAAATGCCACTTCATCAGAAAGGCTTCTCCTGATTGTTTTTTCCTAAAGTAGCACACACCCCGCCCTTCTCCACAGCCCCACCTCCATAGCGCCCTGTGCCTTTACTGCGCTTTTGTTTTCTTCACAACTCTCTCCTCTACCTGATGCTATTTCGATATTTATCTATTATTTCGTTTATCATCTCCCCACTAGAACATAAGCTCTATGATGTCTGGGACTTTAGCTGTTTTGTTCATTTCTTTATCGCCACTATTTAGAAAAAATGCCTAGCACATATATAAAGGATAAGTACTTGTATTATTTTGCTCAGTAAATATTTGTGAATCAATGACTGAATTAATAGTCTCCTAATATCTTAGTTACTTCCTAGTATTTTACACGGCCTAGCTCTCTCCCTCCACATCTGGAAAATCAGACTCCTGCCAGGGAAGCTTAACAGTCAAGAACATAGGTTTTGGCATTAGGCTGACTTATTCACTTAGTTCATACACGATTACATACCTCTCTTTTTTTTAATGTTTAGTAAGTTTTGAGAAAGAGAGAGAAAGAGAGAGAGAGAGAGAAAGAGAGAGAGAGAGAAAGAGACCACATGAACAGGGGAGGGGCAGAGAGAGAGGGAGACAGAAAATCCCAAGAAGGCTCTGCACTGAGAGTGGAGAACCCGATGTGGGGCTCAAACTCAAGAATCATGAGATCGTGAGATAAGATGATCGTAAGTCAGATGCTTAACCAACTGAGCCACCCAGGCACTGCACGATTACATAGCTCTTAAACTGTGTCAAGCATTGCTCTTGGCATTTTTATATTAATGCATTTAATGCTCCTAACAGCTATAAGAGTAGGTATTATTATTATTATTATTATTATTATTATTATTATTCCTTTTTAAAGATGAAGATACTGAGCAACAGAGGGGTTAAGTATTTGCCCCAGGTCACACATATAGTAAGAATCAGAATTTGAGCCCAGAAAGTCTGTCTCCAGAATCTCTGCCACTTACCAACTGTATAATTTTGAGTAAGTTCCTCTCTGAATCAGTTTCTTTGCCCATAAAAATAGAGATAATAATGCCTACCACACAGAGTTATAACCGAGAAATGAGATGAGTGTAAAGTGCACAGCAGGGTTCCTGATTCACTTAATAACGGGCAAGTGTTATCACATTCCCCCGCATCCCAACATACTGCATGAGCTTCTACGTATTACCCCCACCGGACTTTTGTTTCATTTTCATTTTGGATGCCCCGTACTGACCCTTGCTGAAGGTCTTGGATAATATATATCCACTCACCATTCTAATGCTCCATGGACAGCCCCAGCCTCTGTCACCTCCTCCCTTGACTCCACTCTAGCTTGCCTTACCCCCGTAGACAGACCTCGGGCCAGGTCCAAAACACTTTGCTAATGCACTTCCTTGTCAGAACACAGAATAAAATGATTTTTAGAGGCAGAAGCAACGAAATTCACATGGCATAACTTGCCTTTGACAGCTAGCTTTCAGTTCTTTGGGGTTCCTACTACCCAGTATAATCACTCAGATGAGCCACAGCTCAAGTTTGATCAGGTGTAGTAGCCCCTTTCACGTTTTACCCAGATCTCTCTTCGAAGAAGTCCGTGTTGTCACAGCTTCTAGGAGTCCTCATGGTAGACAACTCTTAGCTCTCAGTCACTTCAGGGGTTGCCTCAGCTACAGAGAGCCACCTTGACCAAAAGGCAGTTTCCTTGATGACCTTCTGAGGCTGTCCATATCCAGTGACAAATCAATGCAGGAATATAAATTCCTACCATTTTGGCCCAAGTGAGGTCAACCCTAAAGGGCCATTCGAGCTCCAGAGTTACTTGTGGGCTGGCTGACGCTATTGTTGGGCCTGCATCACAGCTCAGCTTCTCCCTGTGCCCGCTCCTGCTTCCTTTTCCTCCTTTTCCCATGTGTTGATCCCAAGGGCATCCCCTGATAGGCATCCTGCTCCTATGCTCTATCTCAGAGTCAGCTTCCCAGAAAGCCCAGCCTATAACACGAGACCTAGTCAATTCACTCATACTCCTAGTCATGGTCTCTGGATTCTTCTGGAAACTATTAAACCCAGGAGACAAAATGGCCTCCTAGGATTACAGCTCCCTGGCCAAATCCCCAACTCATCCCCATTTTTCCCCACTTTTTCTCAGAGGCATGTCTAATCTAGCCTGCCTGCTTACACAAGCATATAAACGAAGCCAGAAAAATGATCTTCCCTGATGCCTGTTAATCAATTTCTTGCCTACTGTTCACCGCCTCAGCTCAGGGCTTCTCTTTCCACAAGGAAATGAGACAGATGATCATGGGTTGCCACACAACACTGGTTCTTTACTTTGACCTCTTGAGTCCTAGGAGGATTTATCAGCAAACAACAAGCTCATTTAACTATAAGTCAGAAGCAGACAAAGAGTCAGTCATTAACAGAATATAAACAACTAGGTGTTTTACCCATTCCGTAAAGCTGATATATTTATAAACATGCCCTTGGGCAAGGGTCAGCCTCAATGATAGCCCCTTTGGGAGTAACAAATCCCAAACCACTTATTTGTTATGTCTATAGATGACATTTTGATCTGAGTAATCATTAAAATATCTGTACTTTTAATGGCCCATAAAATCTTGACATGCTTCCCTACACCAGATTTCCCACAGTACATCTGGATGAACCTCATAGCTTCCATTTGATCTTCAAGAATAGATAAATAACTGCTCTATTTAAGTGTGCAGCACTGTGTGTTTGATAAGTTTCATGAAGCATAAAAATATGGCAGAGTATAAATAGGTATTTTTAAAGATTTTTTTGTGGGAAGATATTTTATGTCAGTAAGTAGGTCTTCCTAAGTAAATCCTTTGCTCTCACGGCATGCAGCCTAATTCTTACAAGAGAATTAAAATAATACTTGATAGTCTATTGGTTTCTCATGTTGGTTTTTGTTTTATTATGTCCCTTCGGAAATACTGTTTCATTTGGATTCTTAGACTCTGTCTAGATATCCAAAATGTAGCTAGTATTGTTAGGCAGACACAGATACTGATCAATATTCTGTCCTTTATAGTGAACGGTGATATGATTGATGCTGACCTCAATCTGTATGGACAATTACAGCTGTAAAAACAGATGCTATTCTCCCAGGCCCATCCCAGCCATATGCTTTGATTCTTGGTGCTGGGTGCTTGGTAGAGATGGGAATTTTGTGTAAGTCAGACTCTGATACCCCTGGACTATCTGAAGATTATTTTTAAAAAGTTATTATTCACTGCTGGTGGGGATAGCTGCCTCTGTTGCCTCCTAGGATTCTACAGTTCCTATGGCTCATGCTCTGAAGTTTTGCTTTTGTGCCCCAGGTACTTATAACAACCTTATTGCAGGCTCCCTATAAAGTAGTTACTTGGATCACTGAAACAGTGAACTGATAAAGACTTTTTAAAAATATCTGGTATTGTAAAAATCATGGTTGTGAACATCACTATAGGGGAAACTAGTGCAGTTTAACATCTTCCTATGGGAGCTTCAGGTTTATTGAGGGAGACCAAATGAAAACAGAATGATGTCTGCCATCACTGAAAGAGGTTGGGCTGAATGATCCTCACATAATCTGAAAGTGAATCATGGGGGTCCTTGTTAAAATGCACTTCCCATCACAGATCTATTGAATAAGAATCTCTGGATTGGTATTGATAGCTGCATCTTTAACAAGCTCCCCAAGTGATTCTCATGCACACTAAATGTTAAGAACCATTGCCTCAGACGGATTTCAGCCTAGGCATCTTTCCTGCATTGCTGCCACTAGTTAGTGACTGTGTTTTGGAAGGAAATGGCAGAATTCAGTGAATATTGCCATCACAATGTGCAATTAATCACTAAAATTGATGATGTTATCACCCCACGCAGAGCCCCTTTACCAGTCTAGTGTACCCATTCTCAGTTGCCAACTCCATCTTACCCAGAACCAAGATAGGCTCTATTTATTTGCTTTTTAGCAGATGTGTTAGCTGCTAACAGCTCACATCTCTGCTCTTCTCTGGAGAATTGTTCTAAACCATCAGGAGCCACATCATCCAGAAATGCCTAAGAGGTTATATACTCAGCAAACACAGCGAATGACTGACTAATATGAAGGAACAAAAGACCAACTCTTTTGCCTCAAGGGAGACCGCTCTGTAGTATCACCTCTGCGCTTATTTCTCCATAAAATCAGGGTAATACTAGACTTCTGTTGAATCCACCTCATTGCTTAGTCTCTTCTCCTGCCATTCCTGCTTCCTTCATGTCCTTCCTCGGAGGTTCCTCCTGAGAACACTCTCTCAAGAGAATCCCTGTATCATTCTCTGCTTCTAGATTACTCTACTTAAGTATTGTTATTCAGAAGTTGAAGAGGCTTTTACAAGGGGAAAAAGTTATAAAAATAACAAAAGAGACTCTATGAATAAATAAAAAGATATATATGAAGCAGATAGGAGATTCTGGTTCTAAGTAAAAGGGGGTAACTACATCCTGTATATCCCACTCAATGCAGCTATAAAACCTGGAAAGAATGCATAAGGCAGTTATTTGAGGACAGTGAAAAGTCCACAGTAGCATGCAGATTGGGAAAGAAAACAGACCAGAATCCAAAGTACTATCAAGCTAGTGGTGAGTTTGTTTAATTTTCCTCTGCTGTCCCTGGCTTAGACTCAAGGCAGCCCAAAACCTAGAAATGGGAACTAGGGCATGGACAAATAGAGCTCCAGGAAAAGCCCACTAGTTTTGTCGGGAAGGGGAGGAAAAAGATCTCTTGATGCTTAGAGAGAGTGGGGGAAATCTCTCAGGTTTTTTTTTCTCCTGTTCTCTCTTCTCTTGCACTCCAGGAAATGCTAAAGTAGAGCAGCAGCATTAGAGATACCACCAGCAATGGGGGCCTATAGATGTCCAAAACTCTGAGGGAGGAGAACCATTATGAATGATCAGAAGACCCGTGTCCCAAGAGAATGTGGCAAATTCCCATTGCTATTTTTCTCTCTATTCCTTCCTGCTGCTTGGTCTCAGATATAGGTGCAACTGTGAGAAATGCACAGCATAGTGAAGTAGCCAAAAACTCATCTTTCTGGGGTTAGAGACTGGAAGGTGAGCCCCAGAGAAGAGAAAGGAATGGGGAAATGTTGATGAGGGTAGAGCTTAGGAAAACCAACCCATAAAATTGTTTATTAATTCCTAAGCTCAGTCTTTAGCTGTGTGTATGTGAATCTGACCCTAAACAATATAACAAAGATTTTGAGAACTGAATTATGTGATAGAACATTGCCCAGATCCCAGATTGGCCACTGGGTGGCCACACATGAGACAGAGTTGAATAGTGCTGCAAAGGCTTTGAAACTGAACAGCCGTTGGAAACACAATACACAGATGGCTGGTTGGAATGTGTGGTTTGAACTCAAACCAATCACCTGTTAAAAATATCTATAGCCCCCATAAGGTTTAAACAATACCCAGAAACTCATAATGTAGAGTCTTCCAAAATATCTAGGAAAAATCTAAAATTACTCATCATGCAAGGAACCAGGAAAAATCTCAACTCACATGGAAAAAGACAACAGACACCAATGCCAACATGATATTTGGGATCATCAGACAAAAACTTTAAAGCAACTATTATTAACATGTTCTAAGAAGTAAAGGAGAACACTCTTGAAATAAATGGAAGTATAGAAAGTCTCAGCAGAGAAACAGAATATATAAAGAGATATCAAATAGAGGTTTTGAACTGAAAAATACACAAACCAAAATAAAAAATTCACAAGATGGGCTCAAAAGGAAAATGAACATAATAGAGGAAACAGTGAATTTATTGGTATATTAATAGAAATAATCTAACCTACACAACAGGGAGAAAAACACTGAAAAATAAATAATAAGCATAGCCTCAGGGACCTGTAGGACAATACTAAAGGTTTAACATTTGTATCACTGGAATCCCAAAGGGAAATGAGAAAGAGTATACTGTAGAAAAACTACTTGAGAAAACAGTGGTTAAAATCTTCCCCAAAGTGCCATAAGACATAAACCTACAGATTTAAGAAGTTCAATGAATCTCAAATAGTATAAACCCAAAGAAATTCCAGACACATCATAATCAAACTGCTAAAAAATAAATGCAAAGTCTGGAGACCAGGCAGAGAAAATAACTTTTGTGATGAGTGTCCAACCTCTTTTTTGCATATGGATGTCCAGTTTTTCCAGCACCATTCGTTACACAGACTATCTTTGCCTCATTGTATTGCCTCTGTTCTCTTATCAAAGGTTAGTGGACTATATTTATGGGGGTCTATTTCTGAGTTCTTTATTCTATTCAATTGATCTATTTGTCTATTTTTCCACCAAAACCACACTGTCTTGATACTGTAGCTTTAAAGTAAGTCTTGAAGTCAAGCATCACCAGTCCTCCAACTTTGTTCTCCTTCAATATTATGTTGGCTATTCTGAGTCTTTTGCCTCTCATTATAAATACTTAGAATCAGTTTGTCAATATCCACAAGATAATTTACTGCAATTTTGATTGGTACTGTGTTGAATCTATAAATCAACAGATTGGAAAGAACTGACATCATAATATTATTGAGTCTTCTTTATCCATGAACATGGAATATCTCCCTATTTATTTAGTTCTTCAATTTCATTAATCAGACTTTTGTAGTTTTCCCCATACAGCTCTTATATATATTTTGTTAGGATTTATACATTTTTGGGGGTGCTCATGTAAATGGTATTGTGTTTTTAATTTCAAATTCCACTTGTTCATTGCTGGTATATAGGGAAGTGAGTAACTTTTATGTATTAACTTTGTGTCCTACAATCTTCCTATAATTGTATATTAGTTCTAGGAGGTATTTGTTGATTCTTTTGGATTGTCTACATAGATGATCATGTCATCTTTAAACAAACAGTTTTATTTTTCCTTCTGAGCCTGTGTACCATTTATTTAACTTTCTCATGTTATTGCATTAGTTAGGACTTCAGACACAATGTTGAAAAGAAATGGTAAGAGGGGGGACATCCTAGCCTTGTACCTGATCTTAGTGCAAATTTTTCAAGTTTCTCACCATTAAGTATGTTAGCTGTATATTTTTTGTACATAGTCCTTATCAAGTTGAGAAAGCTCTCCTCCGTTCTTAGTTAAATGACAGTTTTTATCATAAACTGGTATTGGAATATGTCAAATACTTTTTCTCTATTGATACAATCATGTGATTTTTCTTTTATTAGTAAATTGATAGAATGAATCACATTAGTTGATTTTTGAATACTGAACCAGCCTTGTATAGCTGAAATAAATCCCACTTAGCCATGGTGTGTAATCTTTTTGTACTTTGTTGGATTTGATTTGCTAATATTTTGTTGATAAGTTATAAATCTATGTGCATGAGAGATATTTAGTTTTCTTATAATTTATTTGCCTAATTTGGATATTAGAATAATATTGGCCTCATAAAATGAGTTAGGAAGTATTTGCTTTGCTTCTATCCTGTGAATGAGATTATAGAGAATTGGTTTAATTTCCTCCTTAAATGTTTAGTATAATTCACCATTAAACACATCTGGGCCTGGTACTTTCTGTTTTGGAAGGTTATTCATAAGTGATTCAATTCCTTTAATAGATATAGGCCTATTCAGATGATCTGATTCCTTTTGTGTCAGTTTTGGCAGATTGTTTTTCAAGGAATTGGTCCATTTCATCTGAGTTATTAAATTTGTGAACAGAGTTGTTCATAGTATTACTTTATTATCCTTTTCATTTCCATGGGATCTGTAGTAATGTCTCTGTTTCATTTCTGATATTAGTAATTTGTATCTTCTCCCATTTTTCCTTAGCCTGGCTAGGGGCTTATTGATTTTATTAATCTTGTCAAAGAACTAACTTTGGCTTTTGCTGATTTTCCCTATTGATTTCCTGTTTTCAATTTCCTTGATTTCTGCTTTAATTCTTAATATTTATTTTATTTTATTTTTTAAAGTTTATTTATTTATTTTGAGAGAGAGAGAGAGAGAGAGAGAGAGAGAGAGAGAGAGAGCAGGGAAAGGGAAGAGAGAGGGAGAGAGAGAATCCCAAGCAGGTTCCACACTAGCTCAGAGCATGATGCAGGGCTCAAGCCCACGAACTGCAAGATCATGACCTCGATCCAAGATCAAGAGTTGGATGCTTAACCAACTAAGTCATGCAGGCACTCCTTAATATTTCTTTTATTCTGATTCCTTTGGATTTAATTTTTTCTTCTTTTTCTAGTTTCCTAAGATGGAAATTTAGATGATTTATTTTAGATCTTTTTTTCTAATATATGTATTCAATGCTATAACTTTCGCTTTAAGCACTGCATCCCACAAACTTTGATAAATTGTGTTTTCATTCTCATTTAGTTTAAAATATTTGTTGGGGCACCTGGGTGGCTCAGTTGGTTAAGTGCCGGACTTTGGCTCAGGTCATGATCTCACAGTTCATGAGTTCAAGCCCTGCATGGGGCTCTGTGCTGACAGCTCAGAGCCTGGAGCCTGCTTCAGATTCTGGGTCTCCCTCTCTCTCTGCCCCTCCTCCACTCACACTCTGTCTCTGTCTCAAAAAGAAACATTAAAAAAATATTTATTTCTCTTCAGATTTCTACTATGGCCCATGTGTTATTTAGAAATATGTTGTTTAATATCCATGTATTTGGGGATTTTCCAATTATCTTTGTTATTGATTTCTAGTTCAATTCCATTTGATCTAAAAAAGATATTGTATGATTTCTATTCTTTTAAATTTGTTAAGGTGTGTTTTATGGCCCAGAATGCAGTATACCTTGGTGAATGTTCCATGTAAGCTTGAGATAAATGTGTATTTGGCTGTTGTTGGATGAAATAGCCTATAGACATCAATAATATTCAGTTTATTGCTAGTGTGTCTGGGTTCAACTATGTCCTTATTTATTTTCTGCCTGTTGGATCTATCCATTCTGATAGGGCAGTGTGGAAGTCTACAACTGTAATAGTGGATTCATCTATCTCTCCTTGCAGTTCCATCAGTTTTTGCTTCATGGTAAAAAACTGCACTTCAAAGAGAACAGTTTGATGCTCTGTTGTTAAGCACATACATGTTAAGAACTGTTATGTCTTCTTGGAGAATTGACCACCTTATCATTATATACTGCCCTTCTTTATTCCTGATTATTTTCATTACTTAGTAGTTTGCTCCGTCTTAAGTTAATATAGCTACTCCTGTTTACCTTTTTAAAAATATTTGTTTTGGGGAAAGCACAAGCCGGGATGGGGCAGAGAGGGGGGACAGAGGATCCAAAGTGGGCTCTGCACTGACAGTCTGACAGTGGTAAGCCCGAGGTGGGGCTCGGACTCACAAACCACGAGACTGTGATCTGAACCGAAGTTGGACGTTCAACCGACTGAGCCACCCAGGTGCCCTCCTGCTTTCTTTGGATTAGTGTTAGCATGGTATTTCCCCCCCACTATTTACATTTTTTATTATTGAAGTATATTTATTATACAGTGTTATATTAGTTTCAGATGTACAACATAGTGATTTGACAATTCTATACATTATCTTATGCTCTCCATGATGAGCGTAGTTACCATCTGTCACCATACAATGTTCTTGCACATTACTGACTATATTCCCTATGCTGTACTTTTCATTTCTATGACTTATTCATAAGAAGTTTGTACCTCTTAATCCCCTTCACTTATTTCACCCATTCCCTCTAACCCTCTCCCCTCTGACAACCATTTTTATTCTCTGTATTTATGAGTCTTGTTTCTGCTTTGTTTTTTAGATTCTACATATAAGTTAAATCCTATGGTATTTGTCTTTATCTGACTTATTTCACTTAGCACAATAGCTTTTAGGTCCATCCATGTTGTCACAAATGGTGAGACCACATTCTTTTTTTATAGTTGAGTAATGTTCCAATGTGTGTGTGTGTGTGTGTGTGTGTACGAATGTACACACACACACACACACACACACAGATATAAAACATTTCTTTATCTGTTCACCTATTGATGGACACTTAGGTTGCTTCCATAACTTGGCTATTGCAAATAATGCTACAATAAGTACACTAATATCTTTTCATATTAATGTTTTCATTTTCTCTGGGTAAATACCCAGTGGTGGAATTACTGGATCATATGATAATTCTATTTTTAATTTTCTCAGGAACCTCCATACTGTTTTCCACAGTAGTTACCCCAATTTATATTCCCACCAACAGTGTAGGAGGGCTCCCTTTATTCCACATCCTCACCAACACTTGTTATTTCTTGTCTTTTTGATTCTAGCCATTCTGACAAGTGTGAGGCGGTGTCTCATTGTGGTTTTGATTTGCATTTCCAAGATGATTATGGCCATATGTCTTCTTTGGGAAATTTTCTTTTTTTTTTTTTAAATTTTGTTTATTTATTTTAGAGAGACATAGAGGCACAGCGTGAACAGGGGAAGGGCAGAGAGAGAGGGAGACACAGAATCGGAAGCAGGCTCCAGGCTCTGAGCCGTCAGCACAGAGCCCGACGCGGGGCTCGAACTCACAGACCATGAGATCATGACCTGAGCTGAAGTCAGCCGCCCAACCGACTGAGCCACCCAGCCGCCCCATTCTTTGGAAAATTTTCTATTCAGTTCCTCTGCTCATTTTTTTTAACCGGATTATTCTTTTTGTGTATGTGTTGAGTTGTATAAGTTCTTTATATACTTTGGATATTAATTCCCTAGCAGATTTATCATTTTCCAATATCTTCTCCCATTCAGTAGTTTGCTTATTTATTGTGTTGATGGTTTTCTTCACTGTACAAAGGCTTTTTATTTTTGTGTAGTCCCAATAGTTTTTGATTTCGCTTCCCTTGCTTGAGGAGACAAATCCATAAATATGTTGCTAAGGCTAATGTCAAAGAGATTATTGCCTATATTTTCTTTTATGGCTTTTTTGTTTCCAGGTCCCACACTCAGGTTTTTAATCCCTTTTAAGTTTATTTTTGTATATGGTGTAAGAGAGTGGCCCAGTTTCATTTTTTTTTTTCATGTAGCTGTACTGTTTTCCCAATGCCATTTACTGCAGAGAATGTCTTTTTACCATTGTATATTTTTGCATCCTTTGTTATAGATTAATTGACCATAAAAATGTGGATTTATGGGCTCTCTATTCTGTTCCATTGATCTATGTGTCTATTTTGTGCCAGTACTATATTGTTTTATTATAGCTTTGTAGTATACCTTGAAATTTGAGACTGTGATGCCTCTAGCTTTCTTCTTTCTCATGATTGCTTTGGTTATTCAGGGTTTTTTGTGGTTCCATATAAATATTAGGATTATATGTCCTATTTCTCTGAAAAATACTATTAGCATAGGAATTGTATTGAATCTGTAGATCGTTTTGGGTAGTACGGACATTTTAACAATATCAATTCTTCCAATCCATGAGCATGGTATATCTTTCCATTTGTTTGTGTCATCTTCAATTTCTTTCTTCAGTGTTTTATAGTTTTCAGAGTGCAGGTCTTTCACTTCTTTGACTAAAATTATTCCTAGGTATTCTATTCATTTTTGGTACAATTATAAATGGGATTGTTTTATTAGACCTAATGAATGAATTTGATAAGGTTGCCAAATATGAAATCCATATATAGAAATATGTTGAATTTCTATATACTAATAATGAAGTGGCAGAAAGAAATTAAGAAAACACTCCACTGTTTACTTTTTAATCTATATTATGCCTTTACATTTAAAGTGTGTTCCTCAAAGAAAACATATAGTTGTCATGTTTTTTATCTACTTTTATAGTCTCTGTTAATGGTACATTTAGACCACTGAATTTATTTTTTTTATTATTTTTTAAATATTCTCCTTATAATTTTTTTAATGTCTATTCATTTTTGAGACAGACTGAGAGACAGTGCAAGCAGGGGAGGGGCAGACAGAGGGAGACACAGGCTCCAAGATGTCAGCACAGAGCCCAATGCAGGGCTCGAACTCACAAACCCTGAGATCATGACCTGAGCTAAATTCAGACACTTAACCGACTGAGCTACTCAGGTGCCCCTAGACCACTGAATTTAAAATGATTATTGATATAGCTGGATTAATGTTTATCATATTCATTACTGTTTTCTATATGTTGCCATTGTTCCTATGATTGTCTTCTGCTCTTTTTCTATCTTTTGTGGTTTTAAGTGGGCATTTTACATGATTTTATTTTCTCCCCTTTCTTAGCATATGTTATACTTTTTTTTTTTAACTTTTATTAGTGGTTGCCCTAGAGTTTGCAATATGTATTTACATCTAATCCAATTCCTCTTTCACCATACCACTGTAACCACGGCAACACTACACTGGTCATGTGAGTACTTTATAATAACGAAATAATCCTAATTCCTTCCTCCCATACCTTGTAGTATTGCTGTCATTCATTTCATTTACATATAAGCATACATAAGCAAATATACAGACACACACATATGTATACATGCACATAAGCATTCGAAATTGAATACATTGTTGGTGTTATTGCATTGAACAAACTGTTATCTGTTAGATGAATTAAGAATAAGAAAAATGAAAAAAATATTTTATCTTCACTTATTCCTTCTTTGATGCTCTCCCTATCTTTATGTAGATCTGAGTTTCTGACGCATGTTAGTTTCCTTCTTTCAAAGAACTTCTTTAACATTTCTTGCAGGGAAGATCTACTGGCAACAAATTCCCTCAATTTTTGTTTGAGAAAGTCTTTATTTCTTTATTTCTCCTTTACTTCTGAAAGATAATTTTGCATGGTATAAAACTATCGACTGGTGTTTTACTTTTGTCTTAACACTTTAAATATTTCATTCCTCTCTCTTCTTGCTCGCATGGCTTCTGAGAAGTTGGATGTAATTATTAACTTTGTTCCTCTATAGGCAAAAATGTTTTATACCTCTAGATTCTCCAGGACTTTATCTTTGATATGTTTTGCAATTTGAAAATGATATGCTAAGTTGTAGGGTGTTGTAGTTTTCATTTTGTTTTGGTGTTTGTATTTATCCTGCTTGATATTCTCTGAGCTTCCTGGATCCATGGTTTGGTGTCCGACATTAATCTGGAAAAATTCTAAGTCAAATCATTTCAATATTTCTTTTGTTCTCTAATTTTTCTGGCATCAGCATTACTAGTATGTAACATTTTTTGTAGTTGTCCCACATTCCCTGGATATTCTATTCTGTTTTTAGTCTTTATTCTCTTTGATTTTTGGTTTTCAAGCATTCTATTGATATATCATCTGGCTCACAGATTTTTTTCTCAGTCTACTAATAGGCCCATCAAAGGCATTCTTCATTTCTGTTACAGTGTCTTTTATCTCTTGCATTTCTTTTGGGTACTTTCTCTAAGATTTCCATTTCTCTGCTTATAATGCCCATATGTTCTTACATGCTGTCTACTTTATCCATTAGGGCCCTTAGCATATTAATCACAGTTGTTTTAAATTCCCAGTCTGATAATTTCAAAAACTCGGTCGTGGCTGGTTCTGATGCTTGCTATGTCTCTTCGAATTGTTTGTTTTGCCTTTTGGTGTGTCTTGTAAGTTTACTTTTTTGATAGCCAGATATGATGTACCAGGTAAAGGGAACTACTCTAATAGGTCTTTAGTAATGTGGTGGTGAGGTGTGGTGAAAGGGAAAGCATTCTCTGACCTATGATTAGGTCAGTATTTTAGTGAGCCTGTGCCTCTGGACTATAAACTTCACAAATATTTCTCAGGTTTTTTTCTCCCCTCCTGGGTGGGACAGGATAGCGGGAGTGTGCTGGAGTTGGGTATTTCACTTCTCCCACTCAGTTAGGCTCTAATAATACCCCTGACAGGTTAGGCTCTGGTCAACTCATTTCCCTTGAGGATAGGCCTGGTAAAGAACAGCATGCTCTAGCACATTTCAGAATGGTTCCTTTTCCCCTTTCACTATTGGAAGCTCGAGGGGATTTTTCTCTGGTGTTTACTGTAGGAACCTGGTTGAACTTCTGGAGGTAAGTCTCACAATTCAGTAGGGTTTCCCTCATGAGTGGGTCCCTCTAGGATTTTTAATTCTCAGAGTTTTCAACACTGAGCCTCTAGCCATTTGTCAATTACGATTCAGATCTCCCTACCCCAACACTGGTTCATACAGTGGTTTCTCCAAGTGGGTTTCTGTTCCAGTAAGCTGTAAATCTTTTTATTTGCCTTTCTGTCTCCAATCTTTGGGGCAGTAGCTTGCCCTATATCCTTCCTTCCCTTACGGATCCAAGAAGAGGTGATTTTCCAGTCTGTTCAGGTTTTTACTTGTTAGAATTGAGTGGTGACTTCCAAGCCACTTGCATGTGAAACTGGAAATCGAAAGTCCCTTGCCAGCAGAACGTTTCTGAAAGAATTGCTAAAAAGAAGTTCTTCACACAGAAAGAAACTTGGAACTAGAAATGAAAGAACAACAAAGTTATGTTATCTGCATAAACAGAATATGCTCTCCTATTGAGTTCTTTAAAATACGTTTGATAACTGAAAGCAAAATGTATCACATTTTCTGATGTGTTTCTGATGAAAGTTTTCTGATTTTTCTGATCAAGGTTTTGATATATGTAGGTATACTACAAAAAAGGCAACTACAATACAATATAAAGGGACATATGTGGTGCTAATATTTTTCCACTTAAATTAGTAAAATATTGATTCTGAGTAGACTGAAAAGTTGAGTGTATTATAATCTATAGAATGAACACTAAAAATACTATATAAAGAGAGAAAAAACACAAGAGAAAAAATAAAATGGAATATTAAAACATGTTCAAATAATTCAAAAAGAGGCAGTAAAAGGGAAACAGAAATAAAAAACAGAGGGAACAATCACAAAACAAATAATAAAATAGTGAACCTAAATGCAAACGGCAATAATTACATTACTTGTAAATGTTAAAGTAAGAAATTGTCAGAATGGATTAAAAAAATAAAAAGACCCGACTGTATGCTATCTACAAGAGACTCATTTCAAATATAATGATATAGGTATACTAAAAGTAAAAAATATAAACTTTTATGAAAATATGCAAATACTAGTAAATGGAAAGATGGCAAAGTGGCACAATGCTGAATCACAGCTATTTGTCACCAATAATTCCTTAATAAATTATTTCCATTCTTTTTGCAGGAAAATTGTGCTTCATTTTACCCAGAGACCTTCCAAGCTTCTAGATGCTAAAAGCTGCCAAGCTCTGGCTGGACAGCTTTTGTGAATTTTCATGGGTTTGAAATTAGAATCTTGCTGACTGCTCTACTCTAATGGCTTACTTTAGGAATATAAGACATAACATCTTTCTCCTTCACTTTACCAGTTAGGTGCAGGGCAATTTTCCAGACAGATCTCTATTTCCTCTAACCAGAACAGATCTCTTTGTTTTTTATTTTCATTTCACCTCCTCTGTAGTGCAAAGCCTCATGCTTCGAAACTATAAGAAAATTGAGTGGCCACATACCCAACATCATTTGCCTTGAGTCTTATGTGTCAGTTAAGAAACTTATAGCACTTGGGGCGCCTGGATGGCTCAGTCGGTTAAGTGTCCGACTTCGGCTCAGGTCATGATCTCACAGCTTGTGAGTTTGAGACCTGTGTCAGGCTCTGTGCTGACAGCTCAGAGACTGAAGCCTGCTTCGGATTCTGTGTCTCCCTTTCTCTCTCTTCCTCTCTCAAAAATAAATAAACATTAAAAAAATTTTTTTAAGAAACTTATGGCACTTGTGGTGGTGAGCACTGGGTATTATATGTAAGTGATGAATCACTAAATTCTACACATGAAGTCAATTTTGCCATATATGTTAACTAAAATTTAAATTAAAAACTGAATTCAAAAAAGAAAAGTTGGCCATAAGTAAGGAGATACTACTCAGAAACTTTATAAGAATTGTTACTTAGAAGGATAATTTTCTACCATTTCTGTCTAATCACACATAAAAAGTGATCATATTTGTGACGTTGTGGGATAAGTAGGAGGACAGTGCTCATGGCCAGCAACTGGCTGGAGGCATTTAGTTCCTCTAGGCTGCACTGAGCTGTCCTGAAGGCTGTAGGGAACCTATAAATCGTTTGTGGGGGCTGCAGTCAGGAGGAGGCGCACTACTGTAGCATAAAATGCAGAATCCTGCGATAGCAATCCTTGTGGATTTCCCTTTTGAGTCTCCATAATCCTCAGAATAATTGTACTTAATCTCTTTCACGTTTTAAATACTTTGAAAAATTTTAAGTAAAAGAGAACATTAAATAATGTTACACAGTGGTTTCTTCACACACAAAAAAATCAGTACAAAGCTATGTATGCTAACTTCCCATGGGAATGATAGGCAGAGAAATGATAGGGATTTTGGACCTGGTTTCCTAAATTCTGGAATATTACAGATCCTTTCTGATTTTAGTTTTCCATGATATAATGGAGATAATAACACATATGTGATATGATTGTTACGAATATTAAGATGAGGCACCTTATGAAATGTGCTTAGCATAGTGCCTGGCACATAGTGGGTACTCAATGAACACAGTGAGCTTCCTCCTCACTTTCATTCCCTAGAGTAATTTTTGCTAAAGAAATGGAAAGTAAAGAGATATGTCGGCTTTGAAGTCTCTCAGAAGGCTTCATGGAGGGTATGTAATGATCTTGGCCTTGAGGGGAAGCTGAGATTTGATGGGCAGTGAAAAAGAAGAAAGGCCTCCCAGGTCCTGGTGATAAGATGGCATGAAGTTAATCTTTGAAGTCTCAGGCAGCCAAAGGTAGGATTAATGAATAAAGAACACTTGATAAGTACAAGAGATATTGATTTGGAACCTAGCCTTAAGGACACACAATGAAAAAGTCTTATCATATGGGTGTGAGAGTGGGATGAGGTTAGCCCATGACTACATGGTGAAGTAGGCAAAATTTTCCTTCGGTGCTTTTCCAAAATGACTTTGCTGTCTTTTCTTCCCTTTCAGCATCACTTCTTCCAAGGACTCCATTATACTACTTATGCTCAACTATCACCGATTTGGGGAGAAAGTGGGTTAAAAATATCTAATTCATACTAAAGAGTTTTTGATCTAATAGGTTAACCCTTCTAGTTCATCAGCATTTTAAAAGAGAATCTTGGATTGCCTTATGATTAATCAAGAAAAAAGCTCTCCAGTGATTGAATTTCCAGCACTTCTCCTGAGTAGGGAAGATATTTTTTGATTATAGAGGCTACCCACTCAAATCATACCACAAAGATAACTTCCCACTCCATCTATGGGTGATAAGGACCCTAATTAGTAGAGACCTGGGTATGCACAGTCTAGACATAATCATGCCTTAATATCAACATTTTAAATGAGGCTCTAGAAGAATTTGTCTGAATTACGCCTGAGTGTCAAGGATGAACAGTCGAGAGAAACACTACAGGGATTCCTGGCTGAAGCAGTCCAGGGTACAAAGAAATGGAGTAGCAGGCAAGTGAGAAAAGCTAAGACCCAAAGTAACAGTATTAAATCAAAAGGGGGCAGATACATGATTGCCAAGCATCCTCCAAGCTTTTGGAGTTAGGGGAGGTGGGGTTCAAAATAAGAACTGGCCAGAAACAGCTGTTAAGTTCAAGGGGGTTCCAGTGACCAGTCCAACCATAACATCAATGGCTCATGTTTCTTATTCAGTGACTGCCAGCTGTGACTGTCCACTGGATTAGTTTGAAAGGTTAAAGGCAGAGTGAGTATAAAGGATGCAGCAAAGGACTTGTGATACTATGGGAAATTTTTAAATAAATATTAGAGAAGAATTGGTAGCTATTAAAATACAGAAGCTATGAAGCCATTAGAATACAGAAGTTATGGAACATGCATCCAGAGGAGATAGTAAAATCACAATTTAAAGACTCATTAGATACCCATTCATTTTTAAGACAGGATTTAAGAAAAATAATGAGATCTATCTTGTGGTAGTGCTGAGATATGAGCTAAATGACCCATGAGAGGTCTCTTCAAACCCAAGAGATTCTGTTTAAACGTTAGAATCCATCTGCTGTAATGGAAATTAAATCCAATAAGCATTCTCCTCGGAAAAACATTGCTTTATATGAGCAATGCTCTATTTGCTCTTCTATTTCTTTCTTTTCATCCCTTCCAAATTAAAAACTGGCTCAAACCTATCTCCAAAGTAATTTTCTTGATATTAACCCCTAAGAACAGGATTCATAGTCTAATATACCAAGAATGGCAAATAGACTTCATCTTGATAGAGGTTTGCTGAACTTTGTGTTGAGAAATATTTTGAGGCTGCATTCAAAGGGCTGTGTCTGATTAGCAATGCCTGCCCTGCAGGAAGAAGGGATTAGAGTGTGCTTACCAGGTGTTTGCTACTCCTGCAATACAACAACCCAAGGAGTATTTATAATTAAAAGCAATAAAAAGATAATCTAATATTTTAATATTCTGAAGCATATATGATCTCACAGGTATCAATGAGATTTGGCACATGGTATAATGGACTCCTTCAAAGTACTGTATATGGAAATAAGGGGCTAGTTATTGTTCAAAAGAAAAAGACCCGATAGAAGAGGAAAAGGAATAATACTGGTATACTAAGAATAGATAAATTTTTTTGTAAATCCACTAGCCTAAGGCTGGAACCCTAAGAAAAACATGTATGTATGATTTAAAGAGAGGAAATAGAACTGATATTTTTATGGCCATACAATACACTGCTTGGCCTAATGGAGGACACAGATAATATTCTCCTAATATTGATTACAAAACTGATTTTCTAGGCATAGAGCTAAACTGTAATTGTCATCCATTTCCAGAGCCATCTTGTTAATCACATAGCCATACTGCCTAAACTCCGCTGGAACTCCCGCCCCTTTCAATACATAATAACTTCTATTTCTTTTGACAGTCAAACCTACTCAGCTGCCTAATGGCCTTCAGAGTCAAGAAGGTAAATCTTGCTGGTAAAATCACTTTGGTTTCCTGAGGAGCTCTTTCAGGGGAGTCAACCCAGAATTTCTCAGTCTTGGAGCCAACCATCATATCCCTGCTCTACCATCTAAAATTGTGGAGACCGTATGTGGTTCTGGTGGCTATGATAGTATGGAAGACTCCACCCAGCAGAGGCCTTAAATTCCTCCATCCTCCAATCTGCTTTACCTGAGATTAGTCAAAAGGGGTGTTTGTGGTAGTTGACTGTGAGGTGGCAGGGGGAAATGAGGGGATATTGCTTGAAATATTACTGGAACTCAAAGGTTTATTAAATGAATAGCTGAATGAACGAATGAATGAATGGAATTTGAGGAACCACCTTGAATAATGGGAGGAAGAGTGCCTTCTAGCCTTGGAAAAATAGGTATAGCAAACCAGAAAAATAAAACCAGGCCTCTGTAAATAAGATTGGTGCTTTCCTATCCTACTATTACCAACCATCCTCCATATAAGACAGGAAAACTGAGATGGCTTTGCACAAGAGGCTTGTCTCTCAGTGGGAGAATCCCACGACTGAAAGGGTAACCTTCAAATCAACAGGGGCAAGTTCTCCAACATGTAATGTATGAAATAAGAGGGTCATGTACAACATCATTAAAGTGTACCATGTGTTCTAACTTTGAACCTGGGCTTAGACAAATAGACTTTTTTCTCCTTAACAATATACTGGTATGTTCGGAGATAACAATTTCTAAATCTCCAGAGCCTTTAACAACTTCATTTGAGAAAACAACCATGCTTAGTTTAAGTGACTAGAGATGAACCTGAAATTGTTTCTGAAGAAGTTGATTTTGTTTTCAAATTTAATCTGTTCTGAATTGTTCCTTTTTGGATTTTAAGCTGTGCTGCTATTGTCACTTTTAAAGAGAGAGAGAGAGACTTTGGTGGTGTTTGACCATCTAAGTAAATTAGTGTATAAGGCTATATTAAATTGGCTATGTATAGGCTTCATTTAAAAAGCAACTGGGGCGCCTGGGTGGCTCAGTCGATTAAGCATCCTTAAGCATCCAACTTTGGCTCAGGTCATGATCTTGCGGTTCCTGAGTTCGAGCCCGACATCGAGCTCTTTGCTGACAGCTCAGAGCCTGGAGCCGGCTTTGGATTCTGTGTCTCCCTCTCTCTCTGCTCCTCCCCCACTTGCACACTCTCTCACTCTCTCTCAAAACTAAACATTAAAAAAGTTTTAAAAAAGCAACTGTGCAGAGGGTATATAGTCATGAAAATAAGTGGTGTTTATTATCTGGCACCAGAACAAATTTTGCCTTGGCAAATGCCAATTTTGCTTTACAATTACTTGGGCAATGCTTCTGTCTTTTGTCTCCATTTCAGCTATTTATATTCAAAATACTGTTAAAAATGAAATTAAATATGTAACTTAGCCACCACTTAGGTTTTGATTATCATTCTAACTGAAATAACTATCTACTTGTGAAGTAGATGGGGCATTCTCAGCTCCACCTTACTCATTATAACGGACTGTTGTCAACTGAAAAACACACTTCATACCATCAGCCCTGCTCTGCAGAGGAAGCATGTTTTGAATCTAAGCCTCTTTTGTATGACTCGTTAGACTGCTTAGTTCAATCCATGACTGGAACAGAGGAAGATCAACACTGGATTCATTCTGTGCTCTTGGAAATCAGAGTAGAACTGAGTTTTCTTCAGAATTTAGAAAATGAGGAATTTACAAAATGTGTATTTTCATGTTTAAGCAGGAGAAATATGAAATTATGTCATGTGGAGTTGAGAACGAATTCTCATAGAATTCACAATACCTGGATGTTCTGTAAGGCAGGCTACATAAGTGCAGGGAAATAAAAGCCCTCGTGCCTGAATGGATGGGAAGTGGGTAAGGACACCAGCTCTCAAGCCTCTCCGGTGGGAGGTGCGTGTCTGCGTCATGGGCAGCAAATCTGACTTCTGCAAAGGGTCAGATGGTAGATATTTTGGACTTTACAGCCACATGGCCTGTGTTGCAGCTATTCGATCCTGCTGTTGCAGAGTGAAAGCAACCATAAACAATTCAGAAATGAATGATGGTGGCTATGTTACAATAAAATTGTATTTATGGACACTAAAATTTGAATTTCACATCATTTTTATGTGACACGATATTTGTGACTATTAAAAACATAAAAGCCATTCTTAGCTCACGGGCTCAATAAAAGCAGGCTGCACTTGGCCCACAGGTTGTAGTGTGCCAACTCCTATTCTACATTATCTTTTGAAGTTTCCCTCGGGATTCCACACTGGTATCTTACTAGAAAATTCACCTTTATTGCTTTCTTTATCTTCCTTGTCTTGCTTCTGCTTTCACCTAGCAGTATTCCTGGGAACCACCTCCCAAATAAGCTGCTTGAACTTGGATACTCGTCTTGAGGTCTGCTTCTGGGGGAAACAAAACAGGAGACAACCGGCTTGGCTAATTCATCGCCAAATTGAACGTTCATTGCCTTGGCACCAAGAAGACCCCCAGAAAGACTTATGCCTAGAAGTAGATTTAAGAAAAGGCTCTTTTCATTATATTCTCAGCCTGACAGTGCAGTGCATTAAAAATGTATAACCTCTGCCATCCCAGTCTTGTGACTTGTACCTGAGATAAAACCGAGAGTGTTAACACCTGCAATGAGCCCAAGGCAGCCATTTCATCTTGGATCCATGGCTCTCAAATCCTCATGCTGGGCTTATCAGCAGTGAGGACATCAAGGTGCTTCACAGCAGCATGTGTCGGTGAGTCAGAGTCAGCTGAACCATGTAACAGTCCATAGGAAACCAGGGGCCTTGGGTGTGATAATAACCACTGCAGCAATCTCTGGAGCCACGGGGACTTATGAAATGGGTTTCCTCCCCAAGACTCCTTGAAAACAACCAAAGGACTGAATTATTTCTAGATCAAGAATAGCAGGTGGGTAGATGGGGCATTCATCTTTTTGGTCCCATATTGCTCATTTTATGCAGTAATTTCTTTCTTTGCAAATTGAAAAAGCTTTCCTCACCCTGTTCTATTCTGTTCCAGATGGCTATTCCCTCTCAACCTGGCAGGTGCCTGCCTGTTGGTGTGAGGCTATGAACTTACTAAGTACAGCATTTTCAGATCTTCAGACACAAATGAAGCAATGCAGATTCTTTTATTAATGACAGGCTTCTCTAACAAAAGGACAGGCCACGGCATGTGCGCTACAAGGAAATCATGAAGCTATATCTGGCTCTAAGGTGCCAGGGAGCTGTGCATTGCCTAAAAATTGATTAAAAAACACTGATTTTCTCTAGTCCTACTTGGTATGCAACAGACAACAAAAATATAATTGTAAACTTAAAAGAAAAAAGCTGACATTCTAGAACTAGCTCTGGGGTGTTTGTAAGTTCTAACAAAACCCTTCAAAAATGTGTTTTAATTGGGTTTCCATTAGTAAGTCTAATCCATTGGGACTCCCTAATGACCGAGGTAAGTCTTAATTCCCTTTCATCATTATTTTTTCTCTTTCAGTTCAAAATAGAAAGGAAGAAGTTCTCTTTATTAAGATGTGAATTTTAAATTGAGCTTCGGTCCAGCAAAGTAAGCTATCACTGGTTCTTTCTGAGCCTAACCCTCTGGAGGGCTTCATTTTAAAATTCAAATACAGGGAGATTATTTATCAGTGTGGTTTTGGCAGTAACATAATTGCCCCTTGAAGAAAACAAATTGGCAGCCTTGCAAAAGAGGAAGTGATTTTTATTTATTTATTTATTTATTTTGTATGGGAATTAGGTTCTGCAAACAAATGCCTCTGACTACTGGGGCTTAAAAAATGCTGTATGGTGTTCAAATGAAAAAGCAACATGAAGCCAACGAATCCCATGGTCTCGGGGTGTGGGAAGTGTAGCCATGGTAATAAAAACCAAAGTGCCAGGGAGTAGCAAACCAATGCCCAGATCCATAAGCCAGCTGAAATTTCTAGCCTAGGCTCCACATTCCTGCTTGAAAAACACCTCCTTCTTGATCAGATGCACAAAGGCATATGTTTCTGTGGGATAGTAGGATGCAGCTAGGGTAGAGTAGAGGGACAACTGGCTCGGGTATGGGAGTATCCAGGTTATCTTCCTGCTTATAACCGTTTCTGGGTCCATATGCTGCAGGCTGAGGAGGAGGAGAGAAGGGAGCTATTTCTTACCATCAGCCAGCATCGCAGCTCTGGCATTTTTTCATCAATTTGCATACCCAGGAACAGCAGGTATATTTCAGAAGCATATGGATCACTGCCCCACCTCCCCAACACACACATACCTCCACCTAGGTCTCCCTCCAGGCCCACTCTATCGTATACATTCCCATCTGCTTTTGAATGCGGAAAAATTCACAACTAAGGATTTATTCCTTGGATATAAGGCCTTGTTTCTTAGGAATGTACATATAATCCTGGAATGAGTAACACCTTAACCCCTTAGCTTTTGAATTTAAACAAACCCACCATGTTCATTGAAATTAGCTCCTTCAAAACAGAAAATTAAAATGAACGAGCTCTATTGATCACTTATACTTTACTGAATACAGGTAGGGAAAGGATTCGGCGAAGAAAGATTTAAAAGGGGGAAGCTTGTGTGATCTCTATGATGATCAGGTCAATGGAAATGAAACTGCCATTCTTCTACTCAATCCAATCTCTCATTGCCACAAAGAAAATGATTCTACACATGTGTTTATTCTTTATACTTCCTAAGGTATATTTTTTCTGTGAATGAAATATCTAATAAAGTACCTTTTTAAAAATAAGATTCAGATTAAATACCCTGTTTGGGAATGTGGAAATGAAATTCATCAGAAAATTCTTCATAATTTAATCTATCTGGCCAGTAGAGATATTGTTACATGGCATTTCTCCAAGTCCCCAAGCTTATTTATATCACTTTGCTATCCTCATAACATCTGTGCTCTTAGGAGAGTAGGAATATATTTAAGCAAATACTTTTCTGCTCAGCTAGGAGGAGATGCATAAAAACATAGAATTGTAAGAACTGTCATATCGTGATAGCGTAGGGAATATAAAACACTCATCAACAGTTGCGCAGAGCATAACTTGGAGGACAAATTTTGTCATCTTATCAAAATGTCTCATGTGATAGAATTAAATGTAGCAGTACTTTTTCCAGAAAGTTATTGCATAGGAGCACCCTAACAAACAAGGGAACCAAGGTATAAGATATATGGGAGATACAGAACATTCATGGCAACATTGCAAATGTGTCAAATGTTGGAAAAATTTTAAATGTTTATTAGTGGACTAAAGAAATCATGGTTTAGGGGCACCTGGGTGGCTCGGTCAGTTAAGTGTCTGACTTCGGCTCCGGGCATGATCTCATGGTTCATGGTTCATGGTTCATGAGTTTGAGCCCCGCATCGGGCTCTGTGCTGACAGCTCAGATCCCGGAGCCTGGTTCAGATCCTGTGTCTCCCCCTCTCTCAGCCTGTCCCCTGCTCATGCTCTCTCTCGCGCGCGCGCTCTCTCTCTCTCTCTCTCTCTCTCAAAACCAAACATTAAAAAAAAGAAATCAGGGCACCTGGCTGGCTTGGTTGGTTGAGCTCCAACTTTGGTTAGATCATGATCTCACCATTTGTGAGTTCAAGCCCTGCATCGGGCTCTGTGCTGATAGCTCAGAGCCTGGCCTGCTTTGGATTCTGAGCCTCCTTCTTTCTACCTTTCCCCTGCTCATGCTCTGTCTCTCTCTCTCTCTCTCTCTCAAAAATAAAGAAAGATTAATTAAAAAAAAAAGAAATCATGGTTTATTCACACAACGGAATGATACACAACCACTAAAAAGAATTAAGTAAATTTATATGTACTGATATAGAAAGGCACCCAAGATACGTCATTAAGTAAACCGTAATGCCTACTATCACACATACAGTTTTCACAATGCGAAACGGACAGGCACCTATTTATGCAGTTACCTCTGAGGAGGAGGATGTTGTTGGGGGAAATTTTTACTTTTCATTTCCTAGTCATTTTTTTAAATGTTTATTTATTTTTGAGAGACAGAGACAGAGCATGAGCAGGGGAGGGGCAGAGAGAGAGAGGGAGACAGAATCCGAAGCAGGCTCCGGGCTCTGAGCCGTCAGCACAGAGCCCAACGCCCACACGAACTCACAGGCCGTGAGATCATGACCTGAGCCGAAGTCGGCCGCTTAACAGACTGAGCCACCCAGGTGATCCACATTTCCTAGTCTTCTGAACAGTTTGAATTTTCTTCCTGGAAGTGACAATTCATTACATGTACAAAATAATAGTAACAAAACAAAGAAAAATTAAAAAGAGAAAATGATGAGACTGAATTGTCTTCTTGGGAGCATTCCTACATATCATTTGGGCCTACATTCTTTCTTTGATGGTGGCCGCACTAGAAAGAGGTCAGAATTGCCTTCCCTGATGTGCCCTAAACAGCTCATAGATTTGCCACCACGAAATAACACCTATTCTATTAGAATCTGTATAGATTGGTCATAATACCCCATGGGGGTAACAAGTTTCATAAACTCATCACCCCTACTTTGTACCCCTATCAGAGGTGCTGAGGGAAAAGGCCTCTAAATTTAATTCTTTCCATCTTCAAGAGTTGCTTATCAGGTTTGACAAATAAGCTGGTGTTCATCTCTCCGTGTCTTTCACTCTATCTCTTATGCAACCTTGCAGAAGAATAAGAAATCTTTTAATCAGCCTTCAACAGGGGGACCTCCTGTTTTCCTAGTCATTTGGCTCCCCTTTTCTGGGCACTTTTCAGCTCCAACATGAATTTTTTGGAGAGGTTTCAGAATCAGACTTGCAAATGGTTTTCTCAGCATGGCTGTATGGGGATTTCATGCAGTGTTCTCTGTTTTGTTTCCTCTGCCTTCTTTCCTGGTAATCCCACTGGCTGGCCAGCCTTTTGGAACAAGCTCTCCCCACTCCATTTAGCCATTCTTTTCCCTCTGCAAGATATCAAACCTCCAAGACGAAAATGGAAAAAGTCCAGATGTTTCTAAATAATGGAATTCCAGAATAGAACTCAATGGGTCATTAGATATAATCTTGTCCAAACCTCCCATTTTATAAGTGGGGGAAACTGAGGCCCTGAGAGGAAAAGCAAGGACTCCAACTTCTCTGTCAGCCCTCTCTCCATTTCAGCTGTGCGCAGAAGAGATATTAGAAATATTTAATAGCTGTATATACCCAAGGCACCAGACTGGAGACCCACCTGAGCGCTGAGGTAGGGCCCTGAAGGCACCCTGCTGTGGTGGACGCTAGTTCTTTATTTGCCTGATCAAGGGATGGTTTTTGGGTCTCTAGGGGATGGACAGAGGTTACCGGGCTGGTGGATGGGGGGCTTGTGGAGCACACAGCGGCATCTCTTCGTCAACCAATAAAGAAGTCTTTCAGTATACTGACTGAGACAGTCATCCAAGCATGTCCCAGTTGTGGACCATTTGTGTCTATATGGTTCTTTGGTCTAATTTAGATAAAACACAGGTATATATTTGTCTTCATTGCAGTGCTTTGACGTGTAAAGACTCAAAGAGTCTCTGCAAAGTGATATGCTGTAAATCTTTCAAAATATAGGCATCATGAAAATAACTTCCAGGTACTCTGAACATTACACATAATTAACTAAAATCTAGGGGTCTCACACAGCCGGTGGCATTAGAGCACTGCAGCCTTTCAGTATCACTCAAAGATGAAATATTTAAATTGCAAAACAGACACATCTACACAGAAATGTGAGCGCTCTAAAAATGTATGAGCCGATGCTTATCCGTCTTCAAGGAAAAATGAGTCACAGCAATGTTTCCCTCTGTGCAACAGATTTTAAATTGTGATTTATGCGGTTTAAGAGCAGCTAAGTAGCCCTTGTCAGTAAGACTATCACAAGATTGTTTGATGGAGACCACTTTGTACAAATTACCTAATCAATTCAATTCCCTTTCCTCAGAGCAGACGAATAGGGAATACCCAACCCCGGGAACGGGTGGGGGCGCGTGCAGGCAGGCACTCTTTGTTCTCTCATTCTGTGTTCCTCTCTGCAGCTCCTCGGGAGGCACTACACAAGACACGGCGTACATGAAAGCTAAACAATAGGATGTGCGGAAATGTTCTCCCTAAGAAACCTACCAAAGACCCTCCCCCCCCCCCGCCCCTGACATCTCTCCCATAGCTTGAAATTCCGACATTCCATTTGTCTCTTAGAGTGCCCAAATAAGTAAAATTATTCCCGATAAGCCAGAGATACTTATATCTCTTGTAAGTTTCTCCCCCGGGGAAAAACAGGGTCTAGGTTCTTCCCCAAATTTATTTTCTCATCAATGTATTTAACAGGTTTCAGAAATATCAAAAGTTAAATAACACTTAGTTGTACTTTTAAAGAAATAGTCTGTATTGAAAATAAAAAGACTAGATGAATAGAGGTGTGGAAGAGGCTCGACATAATATTTGCTGGATGTTGAATGAAAAATTAATCAATATATATATCAATTATACCTCAATACACAATTTACAAATTAACTCCTAGGAATTTGCATATTTTAACTGGGGTCTTCTGATGCCAAATTTTGCATCCCATAGGACCCAATCAGAGAAACAAAACCACTACATAGTATATGCACACACACACACACACATGCACACACACATGCACAAAAAGGGATTTGTTACAGGGATTTGACCTTACACAACTGTGGAAGCTAGTGAAGCAGTCTCTGTAAGATTGTTGTCTTTGCTTCTGATTCTGGAGCTTAAAGTCTACAGAGCAGGCAGTGGGGGAAGGGAAGATGGATATGAAGTGAGGGAAAGCAAGAGTGAGCTGGAACCCACAAGCACAAGCTGAAGACCTCAAGAGGGGCTGAAAACTGTCAGTCTGTGTCTCTAACCTCAATGGAATGGTTATCCTGTACAAGCTAGGGACCCTTCATCACAGAACTGATCTCACACAGTTAGCCCAGGAATAGAAGCGGCTGAAGGAAGAATTAGGGGAGCAGTGGAAAGCCCAGCTGCTGTCTCACCACAGTGAGGTAAATTAGCAGATCGGTGACGATGTATATGAGCTACAGAGTAGCTGCTGTTCCCTTCTTTCCTACAAATCTCATAACAATCTCTCTTTTGGCCCACCATAACCAGGAACATATAGGAAAGGGGTTTCTGAAATATGTAGTTCAGCCTAGCAAAATTGACGCACTGCAAAGCCGCCATACTAGTCACTGTACTCAGAGAAAGGGCAGAAGTGTTAACGTATTTCTGAGTCTCTAGTAAATAGAAATGAAGGTCTTTGTCCAACAAGGCAGAGAAGGGGGCAAGAGCACTGCAAGGAGAGAAAAGAAGGTAAATATTTGGTTAGTCACCCTCCCTCCTTCCATTCATTAAAAATGTGTATTGTGTTGTTGAAACTTCTATATCAAGAGATGTGGTCTATGTTCCCTCCCCTTAAATCTGGGCAGGACTGTGACGATGGCAGAAGTGATGCTGCATGGCTTCTGAAGCTAGTTCAGAAAGGGTATTGAATTTCCACTAAGCTCTCCATCTCTCTGGATGTTCTTATCATTGACTCAATCTCCATGTTACGAGGAAGCTCAACCCACATGAAGACATCACATGTAGATGTTCTAATTGATATTTCCAGCTATGATCTCAACACCAACCAACCACCATCAATCTCTATATGAGTTTTCAAATGATTCGTGCCCCTAGTCTTTAAGTATTGCCCCCCAACTTGATGTCAAAATGAGGAAGATGAGCTGTCCCCACTGAGTATTGATTAAACTACAGATTTGTGAGCAAAATAAATGTTGTCATTATTTCAAGCCACCAAGTTTTGGGGTAATTTGTTACACAGCCTTAGTAACTGAAACAGGTTCTTTCCTGATAAGGTATATAATGACTGATATATAGTTATATGGAATCATACATAATTACCTAAATCCTTTTTCTATAGCATTAAACCCTCTGGCTTGAAGCTGTTTTTAATGAACACTTTTGTATAAATAATGGTATATTTTTGACTTTTTATGTTGAAGTAATTGTATATTTGCATGAAATTATAAGAAATAATACAGAGATATCAGATACACCCTTCATCTGGTTTCCCATAATGGTGGTAGCATCTTACCTAAGTAGGGTACAATATCACAACCAGGAAATTCACATGGATACAATTTACCAATTTTAAAACTATATACCCATCAGTTTTATACATAGTCGTGTGTGTGTGTGTGTGTGTGTGTGTGTGTATTTAGTTCTAGGCAATTTTATCACATGTAGTTTCATACGATGACCATCACAGACAAGATCCAAAAAAATTCCATCACAAGGATCTCTTGAGAACCCTTCATAGCTACAGCCACCTCCCTTCTACCGCTACCAATACCCTCAATCCCTGGCAACCACTAATCTATTCTCCATCTCTATGACTTTTTCATTTCAAGAATGTTATATAAATGAAATCATATAGTATGTAAACTTTTGAGACTACCTTTTTTTTTACTCAGCATAATTCCCTGGAAATCCATCCAAGTTGTTGTGCATATCCGTAGCTCATTCCTTTTTATAGCTGAGCAGTGTTTCATGATATGGATGATGGCCCGGAGCTGTTTAAGCATCCACTCAATAAGGAACAATTGAGTTGTTTTCTGCTTAGAGATATTATGAATAAAGCTCTGTGAATATTTGTGTACAGCTTTTTAGTAAGATGAATTTTCATTTCTCTCACACAGGAGTGAAATTGGTGGGTTGTATGGTAAACACAACATTTAGTTTTTAAGAAACTGTCATACTTTTTTCCAAAGTAGCTGTACTATACATTCCCATCAGAAATGTATAAGTGATCCAGTTGCCACTGTATCTTCACTAGCATTTGGCAATATCACTGTTTTGAATTTCAGCCATTCCGATGGACGTATAGTGATATAGTGATATATCTTGTAATGTGATTAGACCAGATGTTTATAAACTCTGTGCATATCTAACTCTTCTTGCTTATACCAGGGGCACTATTTTCTTCAGGGTCTCTAGGCCCAGGGCCTGTTGAGAAACTGTTCACCCATGTCAATGTTGGGAGGATCTCTTTTGTTATTTACTATCACCTCTTTCCCCTTGATCATCCTCTTTGAAACGGAGAAGTGAATGAGTTACTTGGGGTCTATAACTAATGCCTGGTTTTACTTTCTTAGAAATCATTCATAATACATATGCAGAGGCAGAATACATTGCTTTGTTCCAAAAAAATATTTAAATAAATTTTATACAACAAGATATCTTAATGAGGAATGAAGAATTCAAGATGAAGAAAGATAACAACAGGGAAAAGAGCAAAACTGGAATAAATATATAAATAAGATGGCAATATAGTGATTATTTAGTTCATAACACTTGTTAGGAGATACTAAACCAGTTGTGAGTGAAGCAGACTGGGAATAAAGCAATAAGGAGTGGGGCACTGGAGCTGTGCTAAACTGAAAAGTGTGTGCCCAGTGTAAGAGGGCGGCCACTTCTCAGCTGTAGCTGATATTGCCAAGAGGAAAGAGTAGACCCAGTGTTTCCATATTTTCTAATTTCTTAAGAGGCTACAAGGTCAGATATGTAAGGAGTTGTCTCCTGATTTTTAATATGCTAACAACTCTATCAGTTAAAATACAGCTGAAGAAAATGCTTTTGCAGTCCACAGTTGGCCTACCACTGGCAACTGAAAACCTCTGGCCTGGAAAAGTAGACCGGGACATCTTATGCAAGGAAATCCTTATAAATACAACCTCTCTCGACTTAGCTTTGGGTAAATATTGGACATCACCGGGCTGGTGGTTATGCTGACATGTGTACAAAATATAGATTGTCTGTGTTGTTGGTCAAGTGTGGTGTCACATGCTTTCATAGTTAGTCAACGATAATAAAGAAGTAACCAAAGACTTGAACAGGCACTTCACAAAAGATATCTAAATTGCCAATAAGCATAGCAAAAGGTGTTCAACATCATTAATCATTAGGGAAATACAAATTAAAATGACAATGAGATAAAACTATATACCCACCAGAATAAAAAATATCAAAAATGCTGAGTGTGGGTAAAGATGCGGAGCAACTGGAACTCTCCAACATTGCTGATAGAAATGCAGAAATTTACATTCTTGTTGTTTCTATTAAAATGAATTATATTCCTTCTTCGTGACCAGCAATTCCATTTCTAAGTATATATTAGCCAAAAGAAATGAATTCATAAATTCATAGAAAGACTTATGTAAGAATGTTGAAAGAAGCTTTATTCAGACTAGCTATTCACTGAAAATATCCCAAATGTCCATCAACAGGCAAACAGATTATCAAAAAACTCCATGGCATATTCACACAATTAAAGAGCAATAAAAGGAACTCATTAAGATGCATCCAACAACATGGATTAACCTAAAAAAAAAAACACATTAGGTTGAGTGAAAGGAACCTTACACAAAAGACTGCATATATGAGTCCATTTATGTGGCATTAGAGAACAAGAAAACTCATGGTAATTTAAAAACTGTTTGTCTCTGTGGGTGGAGGAGTTGACTACAAAGGAGAGTAAAGGATGGTTCTGGGAGAGGGAAATGTTCTGCATCTTGAGCTGGATGATAGTTATGTGATATACACATTTGTTAAAGTTCTCCAAACTGTATATATAAGATGCTTGCATTTTGCTGTTTGTAAATTATACCTCGGTAATGTACTAAAATAATAGCTCAGTCTTGAAAGAAACAGCTGTATAAGTGCACTTCCAGCCTGGCCCAACTAACCCATGCAGCTTCATACAGGGAAAAAATGTCACCCTCCATGTTGGCATGTTAGACTTGGGTGCCTGTGCTGGGCCAGTTCCACGCAGAGGTGGTGAAGCACGCATATATAATGACTGAAAGGGAAAATCTTTCTTTCCCAAGACAATATCCATCATACAGAGAGACAGCACATGCTAGTGGTGAAGAAAATGACTTTGAAGTCAAATAGCATAGATTCAGATTCTGGATCCCCCAAATATTAGCTGGGTGACCTTGAACAAATTAAAATTAGTTTACTGTTCTGAGCCTCTAATTTCACATCTATAAAATGGGCAGAACAATACCTTATTCAAAGTGCTTCCATGGGGATTTTTTTGTAAAGTGCTTACCTAACACAATGACACACAAAAAGCCAAGTATTCAATAAATGTTAGTATTTCACTTGATTGCCTTATGAGAACCAAATATCTGAACATTTAATCTTCAAGGCTTGTCTACTGCCTTCTTCCTACAGATCCTTTCACCATCCTAAGATTCCTAGGAAGAGTAACACACCAAGTTCTTAACAGTGCAAGTTACCTTTAGTAAGAAATGGCTTTCTCTGATTCAAGAAGGGTGGGTAGGTTGTAGAGTAATCTACTTGGAAGTAGATGTAGGAAAAGCACTGCTAAAGGAGAATGTGCCATTTAGGATTCCCCGTTAACAAGTAACTGAAATAAATTCTGCTTAAATTGAAGACAGAAGGTTAGAAAGTCATGCTTGGGAGTCTGCAGAAATCAAGTTCACTCTATAGGCCTAGGGCACAGAATCAAAACCATCAACTCAAAGCAAGACACGACTAATTCGTGCAGAACCTCTGTTTCTGTGCATCAATTGCTCAAGATTCAGAGTCTTAGGAGAGACATCATATTAGCCAAGTTCTGGTCAAATTCTCCACTCTGGCTTGTAAAGTAGGCAAGGCAAGGAAGGACCAAATGCCTTTGGCTTCCAAAGGGGGAGGCAAGAATCTGGCATTATGTTACACTAAGACCACCCTAAAGAGAGACAAATATTCCCCAAAATAAAACTAGAGAACTCTTGGAAAGTGGAAGCTGATCCTGGACAGCTGAAAACAATAAATATCTACCAGAAAGAACACAGGGCAGAGCAGTGGAGGGCAGAGAAGGCCCTTTTCCCCTTCTAGTCTCCTTCTTAATTAGCTGTATTTGGAGCTTAATGACCTTTTCAATGATTCCATTATTAAATTCATCTCAATAACAGCTCTGAGCAGCATAGAGGGACCATCCATTTATCTCCTCATGACCTGTTCTGTATCTCATTGTATTTCTTAAAAGTCCAAGTGCTTTCTGTGAAGGTCAGCAAAAAGCCTAGGACAAATATTGAAGAGTGTCATTTTGTGGTACATATTTTACACATATAAAAGTTAAAAGATTAGGGTGATTCTTGCACAAATCATAGGAAAGCAACTGTACTAGCAAGATACACACAGTAATCATCAGAAGATGGAAATGCAGAGAAACTGACTTTTCAGTTCACATAATGTTCCCTGAATTGATGTTTCACTCTCACAGAAATATTACTTTGGAATCGCCCATTCTGGGCTGCTAGGGATGGAGGCCAAAATAAAAATTTGAAAACTGTAATATAACTGAAGCTTATTTTAATTTAAAAGATTTCCCGTCTTTCCTCTATGCATTTTCCACAGCTTGAGAGAAACCATGTACTCCCATGCTAAACTATTTTCTATGCTCGTCATCTTTATCACCAAAGTTTTTAAAATTCGGTTAATGTGTATTTTATTAAGTCTTTGTAAATCTTGACAACTGCCTTTTTAATTTTGATTGTTATAATGGCATAGCTTGTTGACTCTGCTTGGAATCATTTGAGCATGTCAACCAGTTCCAAATATACTCCTGCTCCTCAGGCCTATTTGCAAGGTTTTTACTACGACACCAAACTGCACAAAATAGTCTTTTCATATTATACCACAAAATAACTGTATTCTCAATGTTGAATTTTTAAACTAAATTTTCAATTTAATTAGTAATAATCCCATTTTTCCCCTTTGACAGAGTGAACTTCTAAAAACTTTACTTTGATTCCATGAATTGAGTGAAAATAAAATTGAACCATCATTGATATGGGCAGATTTTTCCATTTTAAGCTTCCAATGTCACTGATATAAAACTGACCTCACTGAATTCTTTTTGCAGTTCTTTTACTAACAGAGCTAACACAATAACATATATCGTTTTATTTTTAATATGTGTACATGAAAAAATAAAATGAATGACATTAATTTAGTAAAATGAATATTTGATCTAAATGAAAAGTCATGTCTTACAGAATGATATATAAATACATCTTCTGAAGATGCACATGTTAAACTGATGTCTTCGGGTCCAGGCTTTTTAAATAAAGTATTAAGTGTCAAAATAGATATTTATGTATTCCAAAGATTCATGACCCTGGATTTTATACAGTTCATTATATTATTTTGGCTCCCAAGGTGAATGGGTAAATGTGTCCAAACATTTTGTGCAAATTATACGCCCATGATCAAATTTCATGACGAATGGAAATTCAGCAGTTCACTGTCATTAATAATCATGCATTTCATTTTTTAAGCTCATTGGAAAAGAGTTTATTGCAAAATAAAAAGCATTTCTAAACAGTATAAAATAGTTGTTTATTAGCATCATACAATAAATGACAAAATTAATGTATAATATTCAAGCTAATCTCTCTATTGGGTTTGGCAAACTACTACCTATGGGTTAAATCCAGTTCAAGATCTGTTTGCATAAATAAAGTTTTATTGGTGCAGAGACTCATTCATTAATGAGTGTCGTCTATGGTTGAAACAAGCACCACATGATCCACAAAGCCTACAATATTTACTATCTGGCCCTTTAAAGAAAATATTTGTCAATCTTCGCTCTATAGGTAACACAGCAAGGCTGGTCAGCCTCTATTTCCAGAACATATTTTATATACACCTAACCCAGGGTTTCTCCACCTTGGGACTATTTATATTTGGGGCTGGATACTTCTTTGTTGCTATTCTGTGCACTGTGGGATGTCTAGCAGCATCCTTGATCTCCACTCTCTAGGTGCCTCCCATGTACAACAACCAAAAATGTCTACAAGACATTGCCAAATATCCTCTGGTGGGCAAAATCACCCCCAACTGAGAATCACTGGCCTAAACTTTAAGTTCCCTCTGACCCCACCAATTAGGACCTAACAGTTTCATGCATCTTGCAGGCTGTGGCTTAATAAGTAACTACAACTGACTGGTACTTCATGTGGCCAGCAAGGGCAAAGCAGTGTCAAATACTTTTCCCACTACTTTCCAGGGCCAGTGGGCGTTAGTTGTTTCTGGTCATTGATGAAGCACACTTTGTCAAATCATTAAGTGCCCTGCATTCTGTCTTTGGAAAGAGTATATTAGTTACTTTGTGTCTGGAAAGGGTCAGGAAATGAGCACTGGTCATTGCCAACCATTTTCAGCTTTAACTACGTGTTAAACCAAGCACTTGGTTCACTGCCTATATATCTCACACACTACTAGAGAAGATTATGGCACAAGCACTAAGAATAAAGTATCAAACCATGAACTGAATGAGAGAATAGGCAATGCATAACAAATCCACTACAAAATCTCTATTTTCTTATCTTTGGATTCCTGCACCTGTATCATACCATGACATTTTTAGCATCTCAACTTCATTTACCCCGGCCCCCATACTGAGTCCAACTGAACGAACCATTGGAATCACTTCTAGCATCTTAAGCTGGCACAGTGAAATCAGAATCTCCTTGTAAGTGCTTCCTAAATAATGAATCCAGACTAATCCAGTATTTTGTTCTGCCTTCCTTCTTATAGCATTCACTGAATCTATTGTGATAACACAACATACATTAGTAAATTCACAATTTGCCAAATAGAGCTAGCTTAGGTGTGACAATAATCAGAAACAGTTATCTAAGAAGTCAAAAGAAATTTTCTCTCCTTTTAAAGGCAATGTTCTCACGGCGCCTGCGTGGCTCAGTCGGTTAAGTGTGCGACTCAGGTCATGATTTCATGATCTGAGGGTACGAGACCCGCGTTGGGTTCTGTGCTGACAGCTAAAAGCGTGGAGCCTGCTTTGGATTCTGTGTCTCCCTCTCTCTCTCTCCCCCTCCCCCACTCACATTTTGTCTCTCTTTCTCTCTCTCTCTCAAAATTAAATAAACATAAAAAAAATTAAAGGCAACGCTCTCAGCAAGGTTGTTACAGGGTCTTCAAGGAATGAAGAGCTTCATCAACCAGGAGAAGAAGGAAGGCTCTGTGGGGTTTGGGGTACTGAGTTATCCACACTCTACATGTCTCCATTCCATTTCTGGGGATCCTAATCTCTCCCAATCCAAATATAACTTTTATGTAAAATATCTAGTAAACCAATGTTTCTTATACAGTAGCTTAAGAATCAGAATTTGAGTTTTGTTCAAGCTCCCTCAGTCCAGTGGCAGTGAGCAATAAGAGATTCTTTGAATAAAACCATCAAAATTCTACAAATTTCTGCTTTTGCCTTGATACAAGCTCTTCTCTTTCTTTAAATTGTCAAGCTCGGCTAGAAGAAACTAACTTATGCTATAAATTTTGAATTCCTTAGGGCGTTTATATTATTCTATTCCAACTGCCCCTATAGCCCGTAGAACCTTACCCCAAATGAGCATGTTATTCCTAGGGAGCAAAGATAATAATTTAATTGACTTTTTTAGTTGTTGTTGATCAATGCAGGTCTTGGACTAACTCAGTGCCAGTGGTTTTCAGAGATATCAATAACAATTAAAAGAGATAATTAACCTGAAAGCATCACAGACTGCTCACTTATAAACTGGACTCTCACATGGGTGAATCAGATTGTCAGGGTCTAAGTCATACTCGTATATACAGGATGCAGGTGGGGCTTTGAATTTGAGGTTTTACCCCTATGTTGGGAGAGCTGGACTCAGGTATGGGGATTTTCTTTTTCTGTTTATTTACTGGTGTGTAACATACCATCCAAAAATTTAGTGGCTTAAAGCAACAACATTTATTTTGCTCACAAATCTTCAGTTTGGGCGAGGTTCACAGGGGGCAGTTAGTCTGTTTGGCTCAGTGTAGCTGGGGGCTAGAATCACCAGCAGCTCACTCTTTTGCGTGTCCAGTGACTAAGGATAGCTTTCAGGCTGTGAATTTACCTGAGGCCATTGACCACACACCTAACATATGACCTCTCCACAAAGAACCAAACTACTTACTCCTACACTGCTTACTTTCTAAATTAAACGGACTTCACTCTTTCATTGTATTTGTTAGCGTGACTTTGATATTCTAGTAGACTGTTCTCCAAGAAGATAAATTTGCAAATAAAATTGTTGTTAGTTAATCTGCATCCCTCCTCCCAGTCCCAGGCAAGCACCATCTAATTTCTGTCTCTAAGGATTTGCCAATTCTTGTATAGTATGTAATCTTCTATGTTTGGTTTCTTTCCCTTCACAAAGCGTTTTTGAAGTTCATCAATGTTGTAGTATGTATCAGTCCTTTGTTCTTTTATTGCTGAATAAAATTTCATTGTATGGATATGCCATAATTTGTTCATTTGTTGTGCAGAAGGGCATTTGGATTGTTTCGGGTTTTTCACTATTATAAACAATGTTGCTACTAACATTCACATATGTCTTCCTGAACATTGGTTTCATTTTTCTTGGGTGATACCGAGGAGAATTCCTGGATCATATGGAAAATGTGTGTTTACCTTTTTAAGAAACTGCCAAACTTTTACCAAAGTTGCTGTCCCATTTAATATACCCATCTATATTAGGTTCTCATTTCTCCTTTTCTTCCCCAATACTGTTTCATGTCTGTTGCTGATTGTAGCCATTCTTGTGTATGTAGGGTAGTGTCTTGTTTTGCTTCTTATTTGCATTTCCCTAATGACTAATGATATTGAGCATCTTTTCATGTGCTTATTATCCTGTTATATGTCTTCTTTGATGAAATATCTTTTCAAGTACTTTCCTCATTTTTAATCATGTGTCTTGTTATTGAGTTGTAAGAGTTCTTTATATATTCTAGATATAAGACTTTAATCAGATATATAATTTGCAAATATTTTCTTCTAGTATGTAACCTTTCTCCCAGTCAGGAACCTAGATTTTATGCTTTCGGTAGTATAATTATCACCAATTATTTGATTTTGTTCATGGAATGCACCACATTTGAAGCAAATTAAGTTAATGAGAAGGTGTGCGCTGGAAGAGCTGTTTCTAAGGTTCGAAATTGAAAAGGCAATTGCAATTGCCTCTTTTATCTAGAGATTGAGAATCAAAGCATAAGAGCATATTTTCCAAAATGATAAACTAAAGGGTCTTTTGAAATAAGAAATGCTTATTTCCAAAGAACGATAGTAGTCCTAGATTTTAATGTCACAATTGAAATGTAAATCATTTTAACATTTTATCTGCATCTGGCATCAATGTAAAATAAAGCAGGTGGCTCAATTCAGCAAACATTTCATGAGCATCTGTTAAATGAGGCCCTGTGCTAGGTGTGGCAGGGAATATTGGGATGAGAATAATTGCTTAACTGTGGGTTTACTAAATGAGGTAACCTCTCACCCAAGTGGTGAGAGGTGCAGGACAATTTTATGAGTTGTGACTGATACATTCAATTCTGTATTCTGCCAGGGAAGAGTAAAATTGTGTAAGAAATATAAGAATGAAAGTCTTTCTGCCTTAGTTTTGGCTGAGTCCCCGAAGGAGGCAAAAACCCAGTAAATTCCAAATACATCCATGTGCCCGAGGACTGGTGAAAAGAATGGAATAAAAGTAATGTTTTTCAATCCTTAGCACATCATCTATCTTGAAGACACATAATTGGCTTCAAGGGGACCGCTCAGCTTCACATGTGCCTCTGGGTTTGGGAGACTGATGTCTGATACTCTGAGAGACAAGTCCGAATGTTGGGAAAATATTCTTTTCAATTATTAGTACATTTCCTTATACAGAGGGGAGAACTGAATGTATGCATTTTACTGTTTTACCTCCAGCTTCGACAAAGTGGGTATTTTGTTTGATTGCTTGCTTGTTTATCCTACCAGTGTTTGAACATAAATATTCGTATTTCCTTCTTCTTTTTTACACAAACGTTAGCATATGCACTATACTGCATCTTGCCAATTGTACTTAATAATACATTTTACAATTTGTAACAAAGCAGCACATAAAATCAACCTCAATCTTTTCATATATGTGTAGCATTTTATCATATGGGTATATCATAATTTCTTAAACCAATCCTAAATTGATGGACATTGGGTGGCTTCCAAGCTTTTGAGAGGTACCAAAATAAAAAAGCAACAATGAACAACCTTGCATATACGTCTTCTTATATATGTGGTAGATGAATGTTCATTTTGATGCCTGTAAAAGCAGTCTCTCCACCTGCCTAGAACCATATATTTCCTATATAATCTATTCGGCTAGGAAGTAAACACTTGACGACAGAGTAAGTGACATGCACATGCAAACCTGTACATGTCCAGAAGTACAATTCCTGGGTCTCAAACTGCCTGTGTAATTTTGATGAAAATTGCCAAATTGTCTTTTATAAGAGATATGTACTATTTTCCACCAGACATGTATATAGCTGCTTGTTTCTTTGCATAGTTTTCAATAACCTCAATTTTTTAACTAAAAAAAAACACACACAAAGAAACAAAAACTAGTTTTACAGTCCCTTAGCCAGAATCGAGCTTTATTTTCTCCCCCTGTGTAGGCAAGTTCATTCTTCTAATTTGCAGACAGGCTAACTCAAGTGCAAATTGGTTCTTCCTAAAGATTTTTTTTTATGTTTTTATTTATTTTTGAGAGCAGGAGAGACAAAGCATGAGTGGGGGAGGGGCAGAGAGAGAGGGAGACACAGAATCTGAAGCAGGCTCCAGGCTCTGAGCTGTCAGCACAGAGCCCGACGTGGGGCTCGAACTCACAGACTGCGAGATCAGACCTGAGCTGAAGTCGGACACTTAACCGACTGAGCCCCCCAGGCGCCCCTGGTTCTTTCTAAATACAGGCCTCAAGTATTACATTTCTAAGCATCTTTTCTTCTGGTTTCTGATATAATTCGTGTTACATGATACATTTCCTTTTAACGATTTCTTCTTAAAAATTTGAAATATTTGACCCCAGCAGGACAGAGTGGTAGTAACGCTAAATTGAGAGATAAGCTCATGTGAATACATACTATAAAATCATTCCACTTCCTTAAAGAAGAACGGCCCCTTGAGGCTGAATATTATCAACTTCTACCTTATTTTTAGACATATTACCAGTTTGTGAGATACAAAAAACTAAAAACCCTCACACATTTAATTTCAGCTACCATTGATTGTATATATCAGCTATTTTGATAAACTATATGCTAGAAAGTATTAGTCTCTTTTCACCCAAGGTGAAGAGAATGAAAATGCATTATTTACTTAAGGTCGGAAATCCAGTGGATGGTACAGGAAGTAGAATGGTGGTTTCCGTGGGCTCTGGAGAGAGGGGAACGGGGAGTTACAGTTTAATGGGAATAGAGTTAGTTTTGCAAGATGAAAGAGTTCTGGAGATGGATGGTGGTGATAGCTGCTCAAGATTCAGTGAACTATATATATATATATATACTTAAAAACGGTTATGGTGGTAAATTTTATGTTATGTGTATTTTATTACAATAAAAAAATCAAGGGTGGGGGAAGCCAATGAATAGTGAAGCCTGAATTTGATTTCGTTTCTATCCGATCTCTTCTTTCTACTCATAGCAATTCTTATCCTCATGTTACAGATCAGGGGACCAAGGCCCAGAAGGATTGAATTGACTGAAGTCCCATAACTCTCAAGTGTCAGAGTTTCAATTCAATCCAATAGAAATGGTTTTATAACCAGAGGCTAAGCACAGGAAGTCAAAATAAAATCAAGGGCTCATCTAACCACTCAGGGTTGGGTCATCTTGAGTTAATCACTTTACCTGTCTGGGCAGCAGTTTACTCAGTTGTAAAATAAAAGGACTGATGTAGATCAGAGTTGGGTCTCTTTGAATTCAACGTTTTTGACCATGTCTTACAGTAAAACATGTTTTATATTGACCCAGCACGTGCACATGTGCGCACATGCACACACACCACCTTACCCTAGGTGGGATTTCCCAGAAGCAGACCTTGATATAAGGATTCAAGAGCAAGTAATTTATCGAGGATATGCCCCCAGGAGAAACTGGTAACTGGTGTGGGGGTGTAAGAGGCAGGGCAGGAAAGGAATAGAAATCAACCAACGGTAAGATTTCAGGTGAAGTCTCAGCCTCAGCCTGATCCCCTGGGGAGCTCTAGAACATAAAATACAACAGTTTGACTCAACTTGAGGCAAGAGAGCTGGGTTTTCACATTTCATTCCCAGTCACTGGTTACAGGCCACCAGAAAGATGTAACCTCTGGGCATTTCAGCCCACGGCACCTGTTGTAGCCAGACCCCGAAAGTGCCCCCCAATGATCCCTGTGTTGTGATATTCACACCTTTGTGTCATTCCCTCCTAATACTGTTCCACGGTCGGTCTGTGTAGCCGATGAAATACAGCAGAAGTGATGGTATGTCACTTCTGAGATTAAGACATAAAAGACCATGGCTTCCATCCTGGAGTCTCTCTTTCTTGGATTGCTGCGTCTGGAGGAAGCAAGGTCTCATTTTATGAGCAGTCCTATGAAAAGACACATGATACAGACTCTTATAACAAGGAACTAAGGCCTCCAGACAACAGGCAGCCAGGAACTGAGGCTTGAGTTTGAAGGCAGAGCCTCCAGCCCCACTCAAGCACTGAGCTGACTGACTGCGGCCCCAGCTGAACGGCTCCACTGCACTCTCATGAGACGCCCCAAGCCAGAAGCACCCAGCTAGGTTGCTCCTGGATTCCTGACCCTCGGAAATGATGTAAGATAATAAATGTTTGTCATTTTATGTCACCGGACTTTTGAACACTTTGTTAGGCGGCAACAGATAAATAATAACAATACATTAGGCTAATGTGCCTCCAGTGGCTGAGGGGTAGTTTCTGAAGAACTATAGAGAAGATTCTTTCGGACAGAAGCACAAAGACATAGAGGGAGGGGCCAGAACCAACAAAAGAGTCCCGAGGGTATGTGGGCAGGACGTCAGTCACATCTGCTATCACTCTAAAATAAATGTTTCATGAAACAACATTTACCCTTATTACATGCCATGCATTTTGATAATTTCTATTTTATCATATTCTTACTTGCTTTATTAAATGATAGAAGTGAGCCCTTAAACTGATTCCAAAATCCACTAAGAGGTTGTGAACTGCAGTTGAAAAATGGGGCACTTAATCATCTTTGAGGTCTCTTTTAGACCTAAACTTTCACAATTAGGAGGCAGCACGGCCTTCTTAAATGAAGGCTAACATTTATTGAGCACCCATTATGTCAGAACTGTTTCTGTTTTTTAAAGTTTATTTATTTATTAAGAGGGGGGAGGGGCAAAGAAAGAAGGAGAGAGGGAAAATCCCAAGCAGGCTTCACACTGCCAGAGCAGAGCCCAACTCGGGGCTCAGACTCATGAACTGTGAGGTCATGACCTGAGCCAAAACCAAGAGTCAGGTGCTTAACTGACTGTGCTCCCCAGGCGCCCTCCCAGAACCATTCTTCACATTCACTGCCTCATGGAAAGACAATAAGGTGGGCACTATTAATATCCCCATTTTACAGATGTGAAGACTGGTAAATCTCAGAGGCAGAAGGAAACCCAGGCAGCCTGACTCCAAAATCTACCATCAAGAGTGCAGGCTCCTATACCACATTGCTTGGGTTCAAATTCTAATGCCAAACAGCTGATCCATATGTGTCTCTAATTTTGACGATGATATAAGCCAATTAATGGAAGCCAGCAGCTTACTGATGGGGATAATTCTAACCAAAAATTGTTTAGATCCGGGGTTATGCATGTCGACTGAATTCAGAGGTTAACTTATCAATAGTCAGCTCAATGTTCTGCTCTGCTTTAGCCATGCTGGCCCAGTCTTTACCTTACATGTAGCCACTTGTACACTGAAGTGAGATGAGGTGCTGGCCTGGGTTATGTAACATCTACATGCCTCAATGTCTAAAGCACATATCACTATAACTAGATAGAAGGAATTTCAATGCACTCATTTTTTATGTGTTGGTTTATTAAAGTGCAATCAAAGATAATTTTCTAATAAATGAATCCAAGCTAAAATGGATGAATCACAATTATGTAGAAAATATTTCTACTGGAGTTGATGAATGCTAATTAATCTTTGGATTGCAAAAATAAATAGGGCCCAAAAACATTAGGATATGAATGACTAAAAATGGTGAAAAAAATAAAAAAACAACTGCACAGAACCTGGATTCCTCCAACTATCATCTGTTTGAATTCTTCCAAGCCAAGTCTCCATCAGTTATATCTTTTATGTCACAGGAATGCAATATTTATCACAGGTATTGGAGTCAGCATAAAAGCATGATATCCTTTTAATTAAGATTATCAGTAACCAAAGTTTCATGTTATCTGATGAATTATCTATAGCTGGACACACACAGGAGACACACGTCAGGAGGATGTTCCAGCAGCTGCTGAGGGGTAAGGACACTTAGAGTATTTAGGGAAAGGACAGAAAGAAAAAAAAATGGTGTATGTGCCACTTCGTTACTGCATGACTGTGGATTACAGGGCAACAAGAGGGACTGCAAACTGGCTTGGAATACTTTTTTTTTTTAAATTTTTTTAATGTTTATTTATGAGATAGATAGAGACAGAGCACAAGCAGAGGAGGGGCAGAGAGAGAGGGAGACACAGAATCTGAAGCGGGATCCAGGTTCTGAGCTGTCAGCACAGAGCCCAACGTGGGGCCTGAACTCACAGACTGCGAGATCATGACCTGAGCCGAAGTCAGACGTTTAACCAACTGAGCCACCCAGGCGCCCCCTGGAATACTTTTAGCAGAGGTAAGACACTGCTTTCTTGTCAACTATTTTTTTTTTTTTTGGAAAAAAAAAGTCACTTTGAATATATTGCTAAAGAGGGAGTTACAGAAGGTATCATGACTCCACCAAGCTGAATAGCAAACTAGATGTCCTGAAAAATTAAAAATTTCAAGTTTTTTTTAATGTTTGTTTATTTTATTTATTTTTTTTATTTTTTTGACAGAGAGAGAGCTTGAGCCGGGGAGGGACAGACAGAGTGGGAGACACAGAATGTGAGGCAAGGTCCAGGCTCTGCACTGGCAGTGCAGAGCCCGACATGGGGCTCAAACCCATGAGCTGTGAGATCATGACCTGAGCCGAAGTCAGATGCTTAACCGACTGAGCCACCCAGGCATCCCATGAATTTTTTTCTAATTATAAAAGAAATACATGCTTTCACAGGGCATCTAGCAAATGCACAAAACGTAAAAAATAAAAGAAAAAAACCACAAAATGAAAAGATATTGGATCATGAGATGATAATTATCACTCTGTGTGTGTGCCTCCAAATTGACATCGTACTATATGTAGTTTTTATAATTTCATTGTTTTCACTGAAAAACATGCTATGGGAATTTGCCTCATTAATTTGATAGCTGCACAGAATTCCACTCTATGGACACTGTAGCATTTGTGAATTCTATGGATATTAAAACGTTTGTAATAGAATCCAGTCAAGCAAACATAAATCACTCTATACATCTATGGCAGAAACAACTTAATGCTATCGATTTGCTACAAAGGTATAAAAAGTGCTAAAAAATTAAGGAAGAAGGTATCTATTACATAGCTATTGCTATGCAACAAACCACTGCAAACTTACAGGTATAAAACCAGAGTTATTTAGGAAAAAATTCTGCGGTCAACAATTTAGGCTGGGCTCAGCTAGTCAGTTTTCTGGTCCCAATTGAGGTCCCTAATACATCTGTGGCTGGTTGATTGTGCATTGGCTTTGCTGACCTTGGTTGGGCTCCCTTAGATATTTGAGACCTCAGCTGGGCCAAGAAGGCTGGCTAGACTATGGCAACACGGTTTCTCACTCTCTGGCAGACTAGCATGGGCTTATTCCACTAGCAGTCATGAGGCTCCGGGGAGTGAGCAGAAGCCTGTGAGTTCCCATAGGCCTAGGCTTGGGACTATCATAATGCCATTTTTCTCTGCATTCTATTGTTCACAGAAAGAAACAAGGCCAGCTCGGATTCAAAGAGTAGAAAAACAGATTCACCTCTTATGGGAAAAGCTTCAAAATCACATGGCAAAAGGGTATGGAAACAAGCAGAGAAAGAATTCTGGCCAGATTTGCAAACAACTGATCAGTGTGTCTTACCTAGAGACCAGAAAGCTGCTACCACTCTTGGGCTGAAGCCCACAAGCTCACACTTAATGCTGGCCTGTGAGAGGTACTATTGCTGCTTCTTTTGGAGATGCTGCTACCACTGAGCAGAAACTCAGCAGTCCATAACCTTACTAATGCAATTAAAAGCACACATGAAACATTCTTCAGGACAGGTCACATGTTAGGCTACAAAACAAGTCTCAGTAAATTTTTTTTAATATTTTTTTAAAATTTATTTATTTTTGAGAGAGAGAGAGTGAGACAGAGCATGAGCGGGGGAGGGGCACAGACAGAGAGGGAGACACAGAATCTGAAACAGGCTCCATCCAGGCTCTGATCTGTCAGCACAGAGCCCAAAGCGGAGCTCAAACTCGAGAATGGTGAGATCATGACCTGAGCCGAAGTCAGAGGCTTAACCGACTGAGCCACCCAGACACCCCTCAATAAATTTAAGAAGATTGAAATCACATCATGCATTTTTTTTCCAATACAACAGTATGAAACTAGAAATGAATTACAAGAAAAAAACTGGAAAGAACACAAACATGTGGAAGCTAAACAGCATGTTACTAGACAACCAATGGGTCAATGAAGAAATCAAAGAGGAAATTAAAAAATACATGGAGACAAATGAAAATGAAAACACAGCAGTCTAAAATCTTTGGTATACAGCGAAAGCAGTTCTAGAAGAGAAATTTACAGCAATATAAGCTTACCTCAAGAAAAAAGAAAAATCTCAAACAATGTAACCTTACACTGAAAGGAACTAGAAAAAGAACAAAGAACAAAGTTAGTAGAAGGAAGACAGTCATAAAGATCAGAGTGGAAATAAATGAAATAGAGACTAAAAACAATAAAAATTAAAAGAAAATCAATGAAACCAAGAGCTGATTCTCTGAAGAGATCAACAAAACTGATAAACCTTTGGGGCGCCTGGGTGGCTTAGTCGGTTGAGCGTGTCTGACTTTGGCTGAGGTCATGATCTCATGGGTCGTGAGTTCGAGCCGCACATTGGACTCACTGCTGTCAGCGCAGAGCCTGCTTCCGATCCTCTGTCCCACCCCTCCACTGCCTCTCTCCCACTTGCATGCGCTCTCTCCCCACCTTCAAAAATAAATAATAAACATTTTTAAAAAACCCGATAAACCTTTAACCAGATTTGTCAAGAAAAAGAAAGGACCGAAATAAACAAAATCAGAAATGAAAGAGAAATTCAAAGGATTATAAGTAACTACTATGAAAAAGTGTATGTCAACAAATTGGACAATCTAGAAGGAATGGATATATTCCTAGAAACATACAATCTTCCAAAACTTAATCAGAAAGAAGTAGATAATCTGAACAGATCAATTTCTAGCAATGAAATTGAATCAGTAATCAAAAATCTCCCAACAAACAGAATTCTGGTACCAGATGGATTCACAGGTGAATTCTACCAAACATTTAAAAAAGAGATACTACCTATTCTCCTCAAATTACTCCAAAAAATAGAAGAGGAAGGAAGCTTCCAAATATGTTCTATGAGGCCATCATTACCCTGATACCAAAATCAAAGACAGTACAAAAAAAAGAAAACTATAGGCAAATATCCCTGATGAGCATAGATACAAAAATCCTCGACAAAACATTAGTATACCACATTCAACAATACATTAAAAGGATCACTTACCACAATCAAGTGGGATTTATTCCAGGGGATGCATGGATGGTTCATTATCTGCAAATCAATGTGAATACCATATTAACTAAAGGAAGGATAAAAATCACATTATCATCTCAATACATGCAGAGAAAGCATTTGTCAAAATCCAACATCCATTCATGATAAACGAGTGGGTTTACAAGGTACAGACCTCAACTTACTAAAGGCCACATATGAAAACCCACTGCTAGCATCACACACAATGATGAAAAACCTGAGGGCTTTTCCTCTAAAATCAGAAACAAAACAAGGATATCCACTCTCACCACTGCTAATTAACATAGTACGGGAATTCCTAGTCATAGCAATTAGACAAGAATAAAAGCCATCCAAATTGATAAGGAAGAAGTAAAACTGCCACTATTAGCAGATGACATAGAAAACCCTAAAGACCCCACCAAAAGACTATTAGAATAAATTCAGTGAAGTTTTAGTATACAAAATTTAACTTACATAAAATTAATATACAGGAATCTGTTGCATTTCTATACACTAATAATGAAGTAGAAAGAGAAATTAATAAAACAATTCCATTTCCAATTTCACCAAAAAGAATAAAATACCCAGGAATAAACTTAACCAAGGAGAGTAAAGACTTGTACTCTAAAAACTATAAAACACTGATGAAAGAAAGTGAAGTTGATGCAAACAAATGGAAAGATAAATCATGCTCATGGATTGGAAAAAATTTATTAATACGCCCATACTATCCAAAGCAATCTAGAGATTCAAAGCAATCCTTATTATCAGAAATAGAACAAATAACGCTAAAATTTGTACAGAACCACACACACACACACACACACACAAAACCAAATTGCCAAAACAATCAGGAGGAAGGAAAACAAAGCTGGAGGTATCACAATCCCAGATTTCAAGATATACTATAAGGCTATAATAAAACAACATGGTACTGGCACAAAAACAGACATGGATCAACAGAACAGAATAGAGAACTGGAACTAAATCCACATCTATATGTTCAACTAATCTCTGACAAAGGAGGCAAAAATATACAATGGGAAAAAGACATTCTCTTCAATAAATAGTGTTGGGAAAACTGGACAGCTACGTGCTAAAGAATGAACCTGGCCCATTTTCTTACACCATACACAAAAATAAATTCGAAATACATTAAAGACTTAAATGTGAGATCTGAAATAATAAAACTCATAAAAGAAAACATAGACAGTAATGTCTTTAACATTGTCCTCAGCAACATTTTTCTAGATATGTCTCCTCAGGCAAGGGAAATAAAAGCAAAAATAGTCTATTGGGACTACACCAAAATAAAAAGCTCTTGCACAGTGAAGGAAGGCACCAACAAAATGAAAAGGCAACCTACTGAATGGGAGAAGATATTTGCGAATGCTATATCCGATAAGGAATTAATATCCAAAATACACAAAGAACTTCTACAACTCGACACCAAAAACACAAACAATTCAGTTAAAAAATGGGCAGAGGACCTAAATAGACATTTTTACAAAGGCATCCAGATGGCCAAAAGACAGATGAAAAAATACTCAACATCACTAATGATCAGCGAAATGCAAATCAAAACCACAATGAATTATCACCTCATTCCAGTCAAAATGGCTAGTATCAAAAAGACAAGATATAACAGGTTTGAGTGAGGATATGGAGAAAAAGGAACCCTTGAGCACTGTTGGTGGGAATGCAAGTTGGTGCAGCCACAGTGGAAAACAGTATGGAAATTCCCCCCAAAATTAAAAATAGAATTACTATATAATTCAGTAATTCCACTACTGAATATTTACCTGAAGAAAAACAGTAAAGCGAATGATATATACACCCCTATGTTTATTGCAGCATTATTTACAACAGCCAAAATATGGAAGCAACGCAAGTGTCTATCTATAGATGAATGAATAAAGAAGTAGTTTGTATTCCCATTTGGTTGAGATATGAAGGGATTATTCTTAAGTCATAATTATACATTTAGTATTGTATCCCCAAATACACAAAAGTTTTATCCGCCTTTCCCTATGTCCAACAGCCAGAGGATAAATATGAGATCCCAATTAACATTTTTCAAAAAGCATTTCTAGGATTTAGCCGCTATACACAGTGTTTCATTTTAATAATTTATTTTTTTACTATAAGCATAATACTGCTTGTAAAAAAAATCGAATGAGCATTTTCAGTGGTGAAATTCCATCATAGTACAACTCACTGCTCAAAGATTGTCATGTATTCTCATCCTGATTTTTTGTATGTGAACATTTTACTACATTTTATTTTTATAGTTAGAGGATTATAATTCTCTCTTATAACTTATTTTTATAACTAAAAAAGTATATATTATGTATTATGTTTTGATGCTAAATGTATCTAATATTAAAAACCTAGCTCATAGAATTCTATAGCATAGATATGCCAAAATTTAGTTTAGGCTTCACCTTCCGCAGTAGAGTACACTCCCTGAGGACGAGGACGTGGTTTGGCCTGGTCACAGCTATATCCCCAGTGCTTAGAAAAGTGTCTGGCAAAGAGTCTGTGCTCAAAAATTTTGTAGAATGAACGGCTGAATGGCAAAACCCTACTGATGAAGAGTTGTATTGTTTTTTACTATGCCAGTAATGAATTTTGCAATTCCCAGTTGTATAGTGGCATTTTATACATCTATTTATTTTTGCAGGGCAAAATGAGAAAGAAAAAACAAAACCGAAGAACTTCAACCTCTCTCAAATTCCTCCCAACACGTTCAGGAAGTCTCCAGTGTGAAGGGAGGTGACACTTGAATGTATAAATCTGGTCTTCCTAGCTATCGCCTCGTGCTGCCACTCTAGTCTCACCAACGTAGTCCTGCTACTAAATGGCATTGGCCTTTTCCTTCATTTCGGCTTGTGCTATTCGAGGAGGTTGTCTGAATGTATGTTTCCACCCCATGTTCTGAGACATTCAACTGCCAGTCTGTTGAAATGAGAACAGTGCCCTTTGTCCCTGCTAAGTTTCTGTTCAGCAGGCTATATTGGCTACAAAACTCTGTGCTCCCAGTATCTTCATGAACATTTGATTCTCACTTAGCTTTTTTTTTTTTTTTTTTTTTAACATGTGCTTCTTTCCCAGGCTCGGAGGCAATTCCGTTCAAGGAAAAAGCATGATTCATTCCTCGTCCTCCTCCATGTCCTATTGAGCTGTCCCTAGAACAAACCTAACCCTCTGATGCTTACGAAGGCTTCTTAAACCAAATTGGCCAACTTCAGTTCTCTCCTCTCTTGGATGTGTGCTTTCCTGAGTGGCTTTTGCAAACATACCTGTAGCAGGTGCAGTCTCAGTCCTGCAGACATTTCTGATACCCAGGGCGAAAGTCATCCTGGTGTTCAGGTAGGAACCCTGGAAACATACAGAGATATATTAATAAATATAGAAATTTAGATGAATGGGGGCACCTGGGCGGCTCAGTTGGTTAAGCATCCAACTCTTGATTTCAGCTCAGGTCATGATCTCACAACTGAGAGATCGAGCCCCATGTTGGGCTCCATGCTGAGTGTGGAGCCTGCTTGGGATTCTCTCTTTCACTCTGCCCCTCCTCTGCTGGTGCACATACCATGCATGCTCTTTCTCTCAAAATATATAAATAAACATTTAAAAAAAGAAGTTCAGATGAGTGCACATACACTCAAATTTCATCTAAGCAAGTTTTCAAACAGTTCAAGGTTTTCCACCTGTTAAGTCCTACAACCTTCGTGTTTTAATCTTTTGGGAGGGCCTCCTGTTATACATGATCATTTCAAAATTCTGGGAAAGAGCGCAAATATAAAAAAGAGGAAATAAAATCATTTATAACCTCGCCAGCCAGAGCTACCAGTGTGAAAATTTTATACACGTTTTTAAATGTGATTTCTATGTCCAAAGTAGGGTGAACTCACAACCCCAAGAGTTACATGTTCTAGGGATGACTGGGTGGCTCAGTCGATTATGCACCGAACTTCAGCTCAGGTCATGATCTCACAGTTGGTGGGTTCTAGCCCTGCATCGGGCTCTGTGCTGACAGGTCAGAGCCTGGAGCCTGCTTTGCATTGTGTCACCCTCTCTCTCTGCCCCTCCCCGCTTGCATTCTGTCTCTCAAAAATAAACAAACATTAAAAAAAAATTTTTTTTAAAAGTTACACGTTCTACCAACTGAGCCAGCCAGGTATACCAATTTTATACACATTTTCTTCTAATTTCATTTCTATATGTTCTTACATAGTTGAGGTCATATTGCATATATATTTTACAATGACTTTTTCTTTTTTTAAATGTTTATTTATTTTTGAGAGAGAGAGTGAGAGAGAGTGAGCATGAGTGGGGGAGGGGCACAGACAGAGAGGGAGACCCAGAATCTGAAATAGGCTCCAGGCTCCGAGCTGTCAGCACATCGCCCGATGTGGGGCTCGAACTCGGGAATGGTGAGATCATGACCTGAGCCAAAGTCGGATGTTTAACCGACTGAGCTACCCAGGCGCCCCTTTTTCTTATTAGAACAAAAATTTCCCTTTGTGACTAAAAACGTTCTTCATACACATACTTTGTAATAACTGTAAGCCAGCCCCTTGCCTGGATGTACCATATCTGGGGATTACACATTTTAAAAGCTGCCCTCCAAGTTTACTGAAACTAAAAGTCATATTCAGTTCCTCCTTTTCTTTCATTACCCCAATCCACTAGGTCCTAAAGGCTGTCTATTCTATTTCTAAACAGCTTCTTCTACCCCCCCCCCCCCCCCCCCCCCCCCCGCCAAGGGTTTCAATCCCAGCTAGAGCATCTGTGGATCTTTTAAAAAATACCGATTGCTGTGGCCCCACCACAGACGGGGTCAATCAGAATCTCTGGGTGCGGCGGACCAGCCATCGCTGAATCGAACGGTTTCTGATCGGGGGGCGAGGATGAACTGATACACAAGGCACAGTTGTTAAGGGAGGGCTGGCGCTCCCAAGCGTCACCAGCCCCGAGTTTATTTTCACTCGGGTATTTATCCACAATCTGAGGATGGTGTACGTACAAGGCATGTCTCCTACCACAAGTTCTCAGCAGGCAAACTGTATTTTGCTATATTAAACTTTACAAAGGCATTCTGAACCTCCCCACACGACCTGGCTGCGATCCCGACTCAAGGACAAAGGCTGCGCTCAAAGCCTCCGGTTCCCAAAACACCGCTCAAGGCCACTGGCTCTCAACATCTGGGGGCCGGTGCCCAGGCATCTGTGAGTTGGGGCGCTCTCGAGCAGATTTTCCTGCTGCCGGAGTCCAGACACACTGCTCTGGCACCTCCTCCAGCCTCACTGCCATTTGCCGAGGTCTAGCCCTCATCAAGTCCCAGGCAGGTGATTGCCGTTGCCTCCTAATTCCAAAGTTACTTTCCTGAAATGCTGGTCAGGTCACGTCACTCCTAGTGGGAGACCCTTCAATGCTCTCTACTACATACACAAGAGTGAAACTTGGCCTGGGCAAGGCCCTCCTCCCCCTGGAGGCTCCCCTGCAGCCCTGCTTTTCTGCATCCTTTCCTACTCTATGTCCTTTGGGGCACCTCACCACTCTCCTAAGTGTTCTGCTTTTTTTTTTTTTTTTTTATTCCTGCTGTGCCCGAGCCTGTAATGATCTCTTCCTTTCCTCGAGCACCACCATTATCTTATTCACACTTCAAGGTCCATTTCAAACCCCCCACCCTTCTTCAATCGGTCAACAATCATCTACTGAGTGACTACTATGTACCATCATTTGGTCAGCACGTTCTGAGTTGCTACTTCATCTAGGTGGTGAGGATGCAACAGTGAATACAACAAAAAGTACCTGCCATGTGGGGGTTAGTGGGAGAGGCAGACAACAAAAGAAAACACGAGTAAGAAAATGATAGCTAAATGCAATGTAGGGGATTAGAACGTAGGGACTGGGTGGCTATTTTCATCTGAAATGACCTTTCTGCTGAGGTGACGACTATACTGAGATCTGAATGGCAGGAAGGAAGGGAGCAAGCATTCAGAGTTCAGGGGCAAAGCATTCTAATGACGGGACCAGCCTGCGTGAAGGCTTTCAGGTGGAACCTAGTACGATTGAAGAACACAGAGAAGGCCAGAGAGGCTGAAGCACGGAGGTAAGGGAAATAATGGGAAAGGACATTGGAGCCAGCTCATGTGTGCCCTTCTGAGTCAGGGTAAAAGGTTGAAATTTAATTCTTTGTACAATGATGGGAAGCCGCTGGGGGGTTTTAAGCAAGAAAGTGACATGATATGGCTTGTGTTTGAACAAGATCACTCTGGTTGCTGTATGAACAAAAGATTGAGGGGGTGATGGTAGCAAGGACCAGGAGGTGACTTGGTGGGCAGTCCAGTTCTCCTTGAAGTACTGCTGAATTTAAGACAAAAAAATCCAAAGCTTCCCTTACTTCAGGCAAAATATTAAAATTCTTATTATTATCTAATAGGGCCTGCACGGGCTGACCTCCCTCCGGCCTCCTGTATGCCATCTTTCCCTGCCATTGAGCCTTGCTGACTCCGTCAGCTCTCCAAATGCAGCATTCCTTCAGGCCTCAGGGCCTTTGGACTTGCTGTGGTTATGTTATTTGTGTGATAAAATATACATAACATAAAGTTCACCGTTTTAACCATTTCAAAGTGTACGATTCAGTGGCATTGAGTACATTCACCGTGTGGTACGCCTGTTGCCACCGTCTAGCTCCAGAACCTTTCATCACCTCAAGAGGAAACCCTGGAACTGCTATGCAGTCATCGCCCATTGCCCCTCCCCCAACCCCAAGCAACCACTAATCTGCTTTCTATCTCTATGGACTCGCGTGCTCTGGATCGTGCATACAAATGTAATAACACAGCATGCGGGCGTGTGTCTGGCTTCTTTCACTCGGTAGGTTTTCAAGGTTCACCTACATTGTAGCATGTGTTCTTTTTCATGGCTGAACAATATTCCATGGTATGGACAGACCACATTTTGTCGATCTGCTCGTCGGCCGGTAGGCGTTTCGGTTGTTCCCACCTTTCAGCTATTGTGACCAGTGCTGCCATGAACATTCATGTACAACTTTTTGTTTGAACACCTGTTTTCAATTCTTTTGGGTCCATACCTGGCAGCGGAATTGCTGGGGGATATGGTAGCCGTGCTTGTTTTGAGGAACCGATCAGTGAATCTTAGGCACGTTACTAGTTTCCTGTGACTGCTCGAACAAAGTACCACAAAATGGGCGGCTTACACGACATAAATTTATTCTCTCACAGTTCTGGGGGCCAGGAGTCTGCAACCAAAGCGTCGGCAGGGCCCTGGTCCCTCTGAGACTGTAGAACTGTTTCTTGCCTCCTCCCCTCTTTGGCGTTCCCTGGGTTGCAGCTGTGTCACCCTGATTCGCCACAAGCCCTTCCCACGTGTGTCTCTGTGTCTTCACACGGACCCCTCATGTCTCTTCTTCTAAGGACACCGGTCCTACTAGATTAAAGGCCGACCCTCCTCCGGTATGACCTCATCTCAGCTTAAATAATTGCACCTACAACAACCCTAGTTCCAAGTAGGGTCACATTCTGAGGTAGTGAAGGTAGAACTTCAACACACCTTTTGGAGGACACAGTTCATCCCATGACAAACTGACAAATTACTGTGCATCTGAATCTCCTAGAGCTCTTGTAGGGGTCCAAGATTCTGCATTTTCAACAAGCTCCACGTGCCAGCACCACGAGTTCAAGGGCAGGGTGACCGACTTTTTCTGGTTTGCCAAAGACAGTCCTGGTTTTAACGATGAAAACCCAGAGTGCAAAGAAACCCCTCAGGCCTGGGAAAACTTAGTTTGTCACCCTATCGTATCGCCCAGACCATAATTTGAGTAGCGAGGGTTTAGCTATGAGCTATGTGAATTTACCCATGAGTTACATTGGCTATCCATATTTATCTTTACTTTTAAGTAACTTATTTTTGCTAGAACAGTCCACGTTTTTGAGAATCCAGATCTCAAAGGTATCCCCAGAAAGCTCGAAATGGAAATCCTTGACCCGATGGACGCCATCATGTGTTAACTCGTGAAACTATCTGTGAAGCTCAGCGCTGTCCCTGTCAGGTTGAAAACAGATTTCCGACTCCTTTACAGAGCGATTAGGCATGGGCAAGACCTTTTGAGCCTCAAAAGGGGAGCCGTGGGGCTTAAAGTGTTCAGTATCCTCTTCCTGCTGCTGCCTGGGGGCTGAAACACGTAGGAGAAAGCTTTCTGCAGTTGGGTTTAAGCCCAGTGCAATAAGGACAGTATCCCTCAACTCTTGATTCCTCTTAGGACCACCTGAGACCTCACCCCCCCCCCCACACACACACCAAATGATTCAGGCCACCTGGGGTTGGGCACAGGCAATCAGTGTTTTGCTTTTAAATAAGCTCTCCAGGTGATGCAAATGAGTAACCAGCGTTGGGAATAATTATGCGGGAACTTCCTTTATAACCCAAACCTTGCCAATCTGCTCCTAATCTTTGTTTCACCTGCACCCATATTCCTCTCCACTCCCTTCTAGGCCCACATATCCTTTTGTTATGGTCTGGTCGATCATTTCCTTAAACAGGTTCTTCTCTTCCTCCTGTTTAATACAATGACCTCCCTGACCCGGGACCATGTACAACTTACTGGAGGTAATAATTACTCCTGCAACAACTGACCCTGGCAGGCTTTCCCCAAGCCTACTGACTGCTTTTTTAGTCCTTCGCAAAAGGTGTCCTTAACACCATCTACGGTAGAGCTAGCCTGGGATAGCGTTGCTATTTTGACTGCAGAATCTCTCAGGAATCAGGCTAAATCTCCCACAGAATCTATACTGTGTGTTCCTCTACAAACCAGCCACAGGAAATCTGGGTGGAGTGTACATTATTTTTTTATTGGGGTATAACTCACATGTCATAAAAGCCAGCCTTCTGAAGTGTACAATTCAGTGGTTTTTAGTATGTTCACAAAATTGGGCAACCATCACCACTAATTGCATAATACTTTTGTCCCTCCAAAAAGAAACCCCCTACTCATTAACAGTCACTCCTTATTCCTGCGGCCCTTCCCCCTGCAACCTCTATTTCTGTCTCTCTGAATCTATTGTGGACCTTGCCTCTAAATGGATCATTCAACACCGGTCTTTTGGGTCTAGCGTATTTCACTTAGCCGATTTTCAAGGTTCATACAAGCAGCATGGATAAGTAGTACTTCATTCCTTTTTGTGGCCAAATAATTTTCCACTGTACGGATTTATTACAGTATGTTAATCCATGGATAACTGATGAACATTCAAGTTGTTTCTGCTTTGGGGCTACAATAAATAGTGCTATGATCACATGTTTTCTTATCTCTTGACTATATGTCTAGGGGTAGAATTGCTTGGTCATACAGTATCTCTTATGCCTAGCTTTTCGAGGAAGTTCCAAATTGCGTTTGAACACTAGTTTTTGACCTTGATATAGCTCTCTTTCCCGGGTGTGAGGTGGTCTGTTGGACTTCTCAGGAAAAATGGTTCTCAGGCATTTTAAGCATTTTGTTCTGTTATCTGCTAAACATTTTATGTGCAGGAAGAATGGTACCTTCCTACAGAAACTTGTCATTCAGCATCATTTCAAAATGTGAAGACCTCTAAAAAATGGCGCTCCTGCGGTGGCGAGTCTTTAGGGTGTCTGAGCTCCCAGGTTCCTGACCATCCCTCCAGCTGTATCTCCGGCCACCTGTCACAGTCTGTTCCTGGCACAGACCAGGCTTGCTTGTTCCAAGGACACGACTACTGGGCCACTTCCATCTGAGAAGGCCTGGTGGGGTGTCTAAATGCAGAAAGGTGCCCGCTTTTCGGGGATACCCATAAAGCTCGCGTCGCCAGGTGCACACAGCCCTGCATATGTAAAGCTCTACGGTGCATAAAGCAGAAACTTACGTGCCGCGGCGGCCTGGAGGAGACTGCGCTGACCTCCGACCCCACCCCCAGGCTCTTCCATTCCCTCCCCGCGGCCCTGTCCAGCTCTTCGCCTGGGGGTCTGAGCCTGCGCGGGCTTGCCCGCGCGGGCGGCCGTCTCAGCATGCGCAGTCACTGCCAGCCCGACTCCTTAAACGGGCGTCCCGCGGAGTGCGCGCTCACGCACGCGCACGGCCTTGTCTGCGCGTGCACGGGACCTCTCGCGGCACGCGCCCCCGCCCCGCCCCGCCCCGCCTCCTCCCCCCTCCCGCGCGCCCGCCCGCCGCCCGCCGCCGCCGCCGCCGCCGCCGGAGCTCTGTAGTATGGCATCGAGGAGAATGGAGACCAAACCTGTGATAACCTGTCTCAAAACCCTTCTCATCATCTACTCCTTCGTCTTCTGGGTGAGTGGCCACGCCGGGCGGGTGGCCGGGCCTCCGGCTGTCCATCCTTATAGTGATGCTCGGAAAAAGGAAGAGGGGGAAAAAAAACCCAAACCAAAAATCTAATCTCGGTCTTCTCCTTAAGAAAATAGGTTCAGGGGGCTGCGTTGGGGCTGCAGGATGGAGGGGTGCAAGCTTGGGGCTGTTGGGACCCTGGACCCCGCCCGGCGCGGGCTGCAAGGGGCTGCGTGGTGGCGGTGACTGCAGGTTGTCGGTCTTTCCAAAATTTGTTTTAATGCGCTCATTTATTTTTTAAGCTCGCGGGATAGAGTCAGCCTCTGGGGAAAGTTGCGGGTTTATTTCTCTGTTTTCCTCTCTGGACTCCCCTCCCTGACCTCCCTTACCAGCCTTTTCGCGGTGCCTCTAGGAGCTAACCTGGCTGGGAGAGGGCGCGGGAGTACTGGGTTTGATCCCAGATTCCCGGTTATTCCCAGCCCCGCGGGGCTGCGGGAGGGAGGCGCCAGGAGTCCTGTGCCTGCCTGGCTGGGCAAGGGCGACCAGAGCCCCCCAAACGCACTGATGGGGAGAGGGCGCTGCAGTCACACGGAGACGCACTGACGGGAGAGGGTCTTACATAAACTGGAGGAATCTTTGAGCTTCCTCGGAGACCCAGGAGGTGGGTCTTCTGACCCTTTTCCTACTGCCCTCCACCCCTCCACTCTTCATCTGGTCTTTCGGTCATTGCGCGAACCCAAGCCGCAGAGTCCTGGGGAAGGACCCCTGCCACTTGGTGACAGCAGTAGCGCCCCAACTCTACTCCCCATCTAACCGATACTGCTCCCAGTCCTTGAAGCTCAATGCAGAAGGGTGACGTCAGCCCCTCAGCTGAGGCCTCGGGGGGCTGCGTGGTGCACCTCGCGGAGGGATGCGCTCTTCTGCGCGTGGGGGTAGGTGGAGGGGGGGGCTCAAGGCTTGTGCCTTACCTCATCCTGTTTGGCAATTCGTGGGATCAGTGCAGGGCTGACACTGCAGTGATTCACTTGGAGGGGTGGGTGGTACCTAAAGACCGTTCCCTGTTGTTTCTCTTTCCATGTAGAAACCCCCTCCCTCCCCAAGTTCTGCATTTCCACACCAAGCCATAGCCACCCTTTAGGAGAATGAATGTCTGTTACCCGCCCACCCCGCCCACCCCAATAATAATTTGGGTCATTTCACCTTCCAAGGCAGTCATTTTGAAACCTGAAGCTCTGTAGAAAAAGCTAATCCCACCTTTGGTTGTTTTTCTCCGTGCCACCCCCCACCCCAATTAGCCCTAATTCTGGTTCGAAACTAGGCACAGTGCTGTATGAGACTCGGGTTGATGGGTGAACCAAGCTGTTTGTAATGACCAAGGCAGGAGCTGAGATTTATTAAGGATGGAAAAAAATCTCTAATGTGCCCCCACCCCCACCTCACCGCTGGCATTTCCTTATGCCTGGCATTGGTGATGCTTCAGGTCAGGGAAACTGTGGACTATAGGGACCAGACATTCCAAGAGCTCTGCAGTAAAATAGGATAGATTAATTGGTATATCACACAAGGCAGACACAGAAATGGACTTTATTTGGACTGAAAACGACACAGGTTGAAAATGTTCCCGAAACTTTCCAGTAGCCATTCCTGGGAACTGGTTTAGCTTTTTATTTATTTCCTTAAATCTCTGTGTGTGGCACTTTAGTATTTACTTGACTTCCTACTTGCTACTGGAGTAAATCATATGGATGATTATTTTTAGCTTCCTGAAAAATAAGATTTACAGTATATATGGAGTGTTTTTTTTTTCAGCATCACTGCAGGCTGGTGAAGAAGGGAGTCTTCTAGACTGAGGCTTTTTGGATGATCTCTTTAACTCTTCTTGCTCACCTCCTGCTCCCACTCCCTGCATATAATTACTTAAAGCCCCCTAATAAATCATAAACAAGCACCGTATTTTATGTCCGCTTAAGTTCTTGATGCCTGCGTTTTAAATTTTTTATAGTCTCAAATAAAATGTGTACCCGGAGCATTTTCACTAGTTTAGCATTCAATAATCATTTCACACCCAAAAGAATGAGATCTCTCCAGATTCGAGAGTGTTTTAAATAAGACGTTGTCAATAAAGTGTTGTCCAAATGTCATGTTTCCATTGTACTTTAAATGCTGATTGTTGTGTGTTTTTTTTCCATAAAACCACTGTATTGAAATGTAATTCACATGCCATATAATTCACCCCTTTAAGAATGTACAATCAAGTGGTTTTTAGTATATCCACAGATAAGTGCAGCCATCACCCCAGTCAGTTTTAGAACATTTACATTACATTTTCAAAGAAACTCCATATGTTGAGCTATTATCCTCTTCCCCCAGCCCTCCCCAAGCAATCACTAATCTACTTTCTGTCTCCGTAGATTTCCCTATTCTGGACATTTTATATAAAAGAAATCATATGGTGTGTGGTCTTTTGTGATTGATTTCTTTCATTTAATGTAATATTTTCAAGATTCATCCACGTTCCTTCTTTTTATTGCTAAATAATTCTCCGTTGTATGACTATATCACATTTTGTTCATCCGTTTGTGCACTGATGGGCATTGGGGTTGTTTCTGCCTTTTGGATATCGTGAGTTATGATGTTCACATACAAATGTATGAACGTGTATTTTCAATCCTCTTTCCTGGGAATTGCGGGGTCATATACTAACTCTATGTTTAATTGTTTGAAGGACTGCCAGGGTGACTGCACCATTTTAGACCCCACCCTCCCAGCAGTGTAGGGGGGTTCTGATTTCTCCACATCCTTGCTAACATTTGTTATTATCTGACTTTGTGATTCTAGCCGTTTTAATAGGTATCTCATTGTGGTTTTGAGTTGAATTTCACTGATGAGTAATGATGTTGAGCGTCTTTTTATGCGCTTCTTGGTCATTCGTATATCTTCCTTGAAGAAATGTCTATTCATATCCTTTACCCATTTTTTTTATTTGGGTTATTCATTTATTATTGAGTTGCAAGTGTCCTTTACACATTCTTGATTCAAGGCTCTTATCAGATACATCACATGCATATATTTTTGCCTATTCTGTGGACTGCCTTTTCACTTCCTCGATGGTGTCCTTTGAAGTACAAAAGTTTTTATTTTGACAAAGTCTAGCTTACCTATTTTTCTTTTGTTGCTTGTGTTTTTGGTGTGCTATCTAGGAATCTTTTGCCAATTCCAAGATCATGAAGAAAATGCTGTTGATTAGAGTGATTTATCAATTCAGTAAATATGGTTGACAAACATATTTTTTCTAGCACCTAGAACTGCGTCTGGCACATAGTAGGTACTCAAATATCTGTCAAAACTTCTGGGGTTAGGTTAGGTAATTAACAAAAAAGATGACCTTGGGTCTTTTAAGTGGAAGATGGAGGGGAGATTAGTCAGAATTGTTTCCTTCGAGTTCTTTGTGAATTGCTTTCATGGGACTACCTCTCTTCTATTCCTTCCATTTAGATTTAGGACCAGAAGACATTTGAGCTTAAAGTGATGGGAGACCAGTAGCATCACGAGGTGGATGTAGCTGAGCATATACTAAAGGAGAAATCTAATGTTCTGGAAGGGAGATTTTTGTTTTATCTGGTCTCCTCTTCTGTCTACAATCACTCTCCCCCTCTGAGGTATTTGTCTAAAGCAGTGGTTCCCAACAGGGGACATTTTTGCCCACCCATCTCCCGACATTTGGCAATGTCTGGAGACCTTTTGGGTTGCAGCTGAGGTTGGAGTGCTATTGGCATCTAGTGGATAGAGGCCACAAGTGCTGCTGAACATCCTATAAAGCACAAGACAGACCCTCCCAGCAAAGAATTATCTGGCTCAATGTTAACAGCGCCTGCAACCTATATAGTATTGGACGTTCTATAGTAGTAAGTCCTATGAAGAAAAAGAGAGTCTTATGCAAAACTCTATTTACTGGTGTTTGGAGCTGCCAAACCAGAGCTTGTTCAACACAATCCCAGGTGAGAGGAAAAACAATCCCTGTGGTGTACTGTAACTCTTTTTTGAAGATAAAAGGTAGGTAGTTTTTTTATATAATAGTGTCTAAAAGCATATAATGATTTGTCTTCCAGTAAATGACATCACTTGAATGCTAGGTAAATGGATCGTTTATTTTTCCTGGTTTATACGTTTCATTTTCAGATTTATAGAAGAGGAGGAAAAAAAACACACCTAGGAGTAAGTTATCCTGTGCTTCAAAGACTAGCAAACAGTGCCTGGTACCTAATAGGTTTACTCAGGAATGAACGAATGAATGAAATTTTATTGACTACACGTGGGCTCATTTATTTATTTCAATTTACCTTAATTGGGAGGCTTTGAAAACAGTTTCCTTTCCAGTCTAACAGGTGGTGATTTAAATGTGTTCCTGACATTGATATTTACAAACATGGGACAGAGGACTTTCTAAAACATTACTTATCCTAATGATAGTTCAGTTACTATATTTTTATGGTCAGCTATTTGCCAGACATTTTAGTTCTCTAAAATTTTAGTTGGAATTTAATTTCTTAAGCTTAAATAAAAAGACATCTACTTTGTCCTAATACAAAGCAAAATGTCTCTTCTTCATTACAAATATAATTATTTTCAACAAGCAGGACACTTTTATAAATATGCCACTTATTAGGTAAATTCTGTTTTGAATTATAATTTTTAATGTATTTTAAACACTCATGTGAGTTCTAAATCCACTGCACCTAAATCCACTAAATAATGTGTGAAGAGAAATATCCTTCACTTCGTTCCAGCGTATAGTAGGTTTGATTTCTTCTTTAAATATCCAAGGACCTAATTAGCTTATCAAGAGTGCTATCAAACTCTTTTATGGCAAAATATGAGTGATTCTTTTTTTTTCAGTTGGTAAGCATTACCAATCTTTTTGGGGGAGAGGATTTAAACTTATTTTATTTTAGAGAGAGAGAATGCACAAGCAGGAGAGAGGGCGGGAGGGGTGGAGAGGGAGGGCAGGAGGGAGAGAATCTCAAGCAGCCTCCATGCCCAGTGCGGAGCCAGACATGGGGCTTGATCCTACGACCCTGGGATCACGACCTGAGCCAAAATCAAGAGCTGGACGCTCAATGGACTGAGCCACCAGGTGCCCCCCCGCCCCCGCCGTTTTGGGAGGATTTAAAAGAATAATTGTCAAAATGTTTTTCTTTTTTCTCTTGTCATCTAGAAAGTTTAGGTCCTTTGGTTAAATAGAGGAGAATAATATCTTAACAAGAATTCCCTAACATTTTACTAAGTGTTTGAATTTTGGCACATACTAAAGTTTATACTTAACTATTTTGCATGTCTGCATAATTCAATAAACAGTCATTGAATGGCTTTTATATGCCAGGTATTTCATTAGAATGTTTACCAACTTTTGCCAGCTGCTGCTTTTAGCGTTTTACCTTCATTTTTAGGTAATGCACTTGCTCTGCTACTTCCCAACTAGTAGGTGTTATATATTGTCTTCCCACTATGGAAGATGAAGATTAGCTCTCCTACCCCTTTCTCCCACACTCCCACACTCCTACCCCTTTCTCCTTTCTATATTGGGGTAGACCCCAGTGTACTATTTATCATTATCATATGTCGTTCCGGTTAGAGCAGTAGTCAGTGGTTAATGTGACTAGATAAGCCTATTCATAGCTGAGCCATTTAGTGTGTATATTATGATTGTGTACAAAGCTTTTTGTTTTCCCTGTTAAAAATTGCCTTGTTTTATATCCTTTGCTTGTCTCTCTTCCATGTTTGCCCCTAATTTATCCCCATACTCTCCCCAAGAGCTGTGTGTCTTCACTCAGTATGTTCAGATACTTCATGAGTCCTATCAGCTCCTATCGGAGACATTTGTCCTAGAGCATTCTGACCTTCAATCTGGACTAGTGCTCTCTGGGCCTTGAAAACAGCCAACATCATTATAATCTCCCTTTACCATCATCCTGGAAAATCCAGTCTCCTTTTATGTTGGATCCTCAGTTTCCTATACATCCTGTTTTTCTCTCTCTTGCTTTGTTCTTTCATTTTGGTGAAGCAAATCTTCTAGTAACTTTCTGAAAAAGGATGCTTGGGAGGTTAATATTTTGAAGTCTTGCTGGTGTGAAAATCTTATTTTGCTCTTGCACTTAATTTGATAGTTCGGCTGACTATAGAATTCTAGCTTGTAAACCATTGACACTCAGAATGTTGCCATCTCCTCTCCTCCTCCCAGTCTCCTTGCTCTTGTTACTGTTGAGAAATGTTAGTCTAATTCTTCCTAAATTCTGCCTTTTCTTCTCTGAAAGCTTTTGGGAACTCTTTCTTATTCTTAGTGATCTGAAATTTTACCAGAATATGTCTTGGCATATATTTATTTTTGTTTCTTTCCTGTGCATTCTTTCAATCTGGCAACTGAGGTCCTTCAATTTGGGGAAATTTTCTTGAATTATCTTTTTGATTACTTTCATTTTCTCTATTCTCTCTCTCTTTGAATGTACCTCTTAGACGGATTTCTCTAATTTTCTTTCCTATTTTCTACCTCTTCATCTTTTTTTAAGATTTTATTTTTAAATATTCTCTACATGCAGCATGGGGTTCCAACTCATGACCCAAGATCAAGTGTCACATGCTCCACTGACTGAGCCAGCCAGGAACCCCTTCCTCGTCACCTTTTTGCTCTACTTTCTGGGGCATGTCTCCCACTTGATCTTGCCTGCTATTGCATTTTTCGTTTGATTCATATATGATTTCTAGCAGCTCCGTTTTGAGATCTGAATATTCCTTTTCCTATCATCTTACTCTTATTTCAAAAAAGTAGTATCTTTTTAAAATCCCCCTGGCAATACCAATGTTTTTTTTTTTTTTTAAGTTTGCTTCTGCATAGTTTCCTTCAAAATTCTCTGTTTTCTGGCACATTACAGACTTCCCTCCAATTTTGGCAACCTTTTGCTCTTTGGTCTGTACATGTTTAAGAGTAGAACACTAAAAAGCTGATTGGAAGCTCCTAGTATATTAAGCGGGAATTCGTTGATTTTAAGTTGGGTGGACAATTGAGTTTGGAACCAAGGTCAGTATCTTTAGGTCTTTTCCCTCGGCCCAATCAGATTTCCTATGGAAGCATCTTCCAATCCTCTCTTTGGATGAAGAAGATTAGGAGGATGGGAATCCAACATGGCGGAGAAGTAGGGGGCCCTGAAGTTCCCTCATCTCTCAGACACAGCAGTATTGAGGCCAGAGGACTTGTAATTCCAAGAGTCCGGGCTGCAGAGTGACAGAGACATCTCCAGGGACCCACAGGGACAGCCCGGAGGGCCATAGGGTTACTTCAATGAACAAATCAAAGCACACCTGGTGGAGGGTCCAAACCATCACTACAAGTAGGGAGATAAAGCAAGCAGAGTCGCAACAACAGAGAGCAGGTAAAACACTCCAAAAAACACCTCCTGGAGGGCTAGGCCTTAGATAGTCTATGACCCCTCTTTAATATAGTTAGTACTGTTTGCAGGTGCAGGGCACATAACAAGCTTTTAAAACACATAAGGGACAGAAAACTAGCCAAAATGACGAAACGGAAGAATTCTTCTCAAAAGAAATTCCAGGAAGAAATGACAGCTGAAGAATTGCTCAAAACAGATATAAACAATATATCTGATCAAGAATTTGGAATAATAGTCATAATATTAATCTCTGGGCTTGAAAAAAGCATAGAAGACAACAGAGAATCTATTGCTGCAGAGGTCAAGAAATGCTGTAAATGAGGTGGATGAAGAAGGTTAGAAATTTGGGTGTCTCCACAGGCAGTATATAAACGTTTGTTAAGCCCCTATTTTAAGTATAGAATCTATGTCCACTTTGCCTTTGTTCCATAGTTCAGAGACCCTCTGTTTCACCCTCCCTGGAAAATAAATCTGAGCCTATGCTGGAATAGGAAAAGGTCAGAGACAGAAGTTGGAGAGGATCTAATTACTTTACAAAAGATTTTTTTTTAACCAGATCTTCCTTATTTTAGCCCCCTTTCATCCCCAGTTCCCAGTATGCATGAAGCTGTCTTTTAGGAGTGCTTGTGTGCAAATATTTTGTTCTTGGCTTTTCTCATAGCTGCCATAAGATTTGGCTTTTTCTCAGCTTTCAAAATGTCATTGCGGTTGTCTCCTCTTCCATTCTCTTTGTTATTGTGGGTTTTAAAAATCCTTTTAGTGTCATTTCAGTGGAGTTTTGGGAGATAGCCAAGGTAAATGGATGTGTTCAATCCATCATCTTTAACTGAAAGCCCTTTATATTTGTATCTCTTCATTGCATGGTACTAATTAAATACGTAGTTGATTGTGAGTGATCGGCTGGAAGATCTAAAATGGCAATAGTCGGGCTGTGCTAGTAGATATTGGTACCTACTTTTCAATTTTTAAAAAGCTTTTGGATGTCAAGGGGAGCGTTCTGGGTTGGAACAGGCTTACTAAGGTACAGCCTCTTTAAGGTCGCCTGGCCTTCAGGGACTAGAGTTGGATTAAATGGAAATGAAGCTCTGAAGGTTGCTGCTGCTCTTTCTGCTCTTCTCATTTCTTCCCACCAAGTGAAAGCCTTTGTGTTCTGACCGAATTCAGACCTTGCTGTATTAATTTAACGTGGAAGCACCAGAGTTCAAAGTACAATGTTAAGCGGGTTATTGCTCTGCTCTTTTTCTGTTACTACAATGATAACCGTTGATGTTTATTATAGGACACGTACATTATAATCTGAAGAGTCTCTTCTTAATCAACTTCACTTCCCATATGCAATGTGCAGTTAGGTAATGCGCACTACCTTTTATAGCATTTGGGGAACATTAAGTCTTTTTTTCCACTTAGTAGTTGCTTAGAAACTAGCTGAAATTTTGTCCAATTAGAATGAAATACTTGCCTCAATTTTAATTATAGCTAGAGTTCTTGATTTGACCTTACCATGAGCTATATTACTTATGATTCATGGACTGTTCAGCATTATATACTGTTCTAAGTAAGCACCTCAGAGGGTGCTGAAAGTTGAAAGTCATCTCTGACTGCGTTTCTTTGTTTAAATGTATTAAACCCTTGACATGGGTGACTAATGCACTGCTAAACCAATTTGAAACACACTTTAAAAATATATTCTTACATCTTTTTCTCCTCTGTTCCCATTACAGCAGCTTCTGATTTGGCTTATCTCTTCCTGGCAAGCAGATCTTTGGATTACTGTTCTTAAATGTCTTTTTTTGGCTGTTATCCCCCTTGCCATGACAGAAGGCTCTTCATTTTTGGCTCAACATTTTGGCCTCTTTTATATAGAGCCCCAATATCCATCAAGAAAAGGACATGGTGGGGGTAAGATAGGAAGGGGTTTTTCTTTGTTTTCCCTTTATATTATTTGATCAATTGCACATGAAACATGTCAAATAGTTTGGTGGTAGAATTAACGATCACAATTCTATTGTGGAAGATTTTCTTTAGTGCTTTCTGTCAGGCACATTGGGCTTTCTCATCATCTGTTTTAGGAGAAATTACAGGTGCCTTTTACTAGAAGATGCGGTGAGTCAGGTACAGATGCTAGTTGAACAATCTAGATCAGTGATTCTCAACCCTGTTTGCCCATCAGGATTGCCTAAGGAGACCTAAAACACAGGCTTAGACTCCCACCCTAAGAGATTCTGATTCCATTGGTCTGGAGTTGGGTACCAGCATTTGTATCTTTTACATAATCTCCTAGGTGATTCAGCCGTTCAAGTAGGATTGAGAACCATTGATTCCAAGAGAACTCAATATATAGCAAGCCTGGTTCATCTCGACTCTTCCTGGATCTGGAGCTAGCTAGGGGATATCTAGCTGTGGAGTATCTAGCACTGGCTTATTGATTTGTTCTGCTTTGCTTCAAAGTCTGAAGCTAGGTTTCCAGTGTCTCTTAGTAAATCGAAGTGGCCTTGTCACTCTTGAGAGACCCTGAGTCTCCCAACTATAGGAGTTGGGACCATCCTAACTATAGGAGTAGTCATCAGAATCACTAAGGGACTTTTAAAAACGCAGATATCTCCTGAAGTTTTTATTTTAATGAATCTAGAGAGTGACCTGGGTATGTATTTTTTAAAACCATTCCCAAGGTGATTCTGGTTCCTGGGATGTGACTCTGTGGTCCATGATGCAGTTTGTTATAAATTCTTACCATATGAATGCCTTCCTGTGATGTAATCTGTGGTGCCATAAAGCTAGCCTGAGAAGATTCCGTAAGCAAGACGTAGCCCAAGGGTCTCCAATTGAACTCTTGGAGTTTGGAGTAGTTTTCCTTTCCTCAGTAGGGGATCTATTTCTGTTCACATTTGCACTGAGAAGCTAAGAAGAGTCCTGGTTTGCCCTCTGTCAAAAGATTAGACTATTATCCAATATATAAAACAAAAAGTGAAGTAGGAGAGTGAAGTTTATGAGTTAAATAGATTTCTGATGTTTTGGGGGAAGTGTGGTGGTGTTTGAGGGTCGCTTTGGTTACAGAAGCATGAGTGGTTGACCTTGGCCTTAGAACCATCTGGGTAAGACTGTTGTTGATTGACTCCAAAAAATGTGTTCACTGCAGTACATCTGCTGCTGCTTGGTTGGCCTAAAATTGTGTGAGGCTGTCATTGTAATTGGCTTTCAGAAGACTGTTCCCTGAAGCAGGTTGAGTTCCCATTGATAATTAGACCGAGGTGAGTTGTCACTGATCAAATAGGTTTAAAAGTGGGTACTGGTGGTTACTAGTTACCATGCCTATTGAATAATCAATTTGCCTCTCCCCAGAAGTATAAAGACTTTTGTTCTTGCCTCAGACTACCACTTCTTGCTTGGCGATGAAATGAAGTTGCTTCTGCACTTTAGTTCCCACTCTCCAGACACCACCATGGTGTCATACAGAAGTCCTGGGTCAGTTAATTGTTCTAATCATTCCACAAAGATTATTTGAGAGTTTATAGTTTCCAGGGATTGTTCCAGGACTTTTCAAAGGTAGATTCCATTGCACTGAAAAGGAACTTAAAGCTTGATAATGACTCTGGGTGGTAAATGTTCCTTTCAAATCCCCATCACTGCTTATGTTCCATTTCTATTTCTGATGAAACTTTTGAGGATTTCTTGCTTCCCTCAACCTCTGTTTTATATTCTAAACTTATCAGTCACTTGGTATTCTTTTAACTATTGTGCTCCATTGTAGGGGATTTGAAATCAGTCCTATGTGAAGCCTTGATTTGGAGACTTGATGTGCGGCCTTAGGCAAGTCACATAAGTACTTCTGAGCCTCAGTTTCCTCTTCAGAATTGAGATTTGTGCTTACTCACCTTAGTCAGGTGTTGAAGGCTAAATGACATTCAGGTGCTTTGTAAAGTGTGACACATGCATGTTTTGGCAACATTATTCCTTATGGTGTAGAGTGTTGCTTTTTTCCTAATATCTTGCATACGGGGATGTATTATGTCAATATTTGTTTAATGAGTAAATCGATCAGAACGCTCTGGATCCTGAAAATCAAGGATGATTAACTTTTTGGATTTTATAGTTTGTGACCAAGGAGAGCTGGGATTGCAAAAGCCTTTGAATAGGAACCAAAATTATAATGAGTTAAGGTTGCTGAATTTAGCTCTGTCGTTGAGATAAGGATTTTCTTACATAGGATAAATAAATATAAATCTGTCACTTAAAATTAAACCAAGTATTGATGACTTACCTTATTACTTTTTAAATAAGCTTTTAATTTTAGAACAGTTTTAAATTTATAGAAAATTGTGGAGATAAGTACTTGGTTTCCTTTATCATACGACCAGTTCTTCCTATTATTAACATCTGTTATTAGTAACAAGATCGATACATTATTAACTAACATCCATACTTCATTCAGATTTTCTTTTACCTAATATCCAATTTAGGCTACCATATTACTTTTAGTAGTAATGTGTCCTTAGGCTTCTTTTGGTTATGATGATGGTTTTTCAGACTTTCCTTGTTTTCAATGACTTGACAATTTTGAAGAGTAGGCGTCATATACCTTGTACAGTGGCCCTCAATTGGGATTTATTTGATGTTTTTCTCATGGTTACTGGGGTTACACGTTTGGGAAAGAGGACCATAGTGGTTAAGTGCTGTTTTCATCACATCGTATGGAGGGTGCATACTAACAACATGACTTGTTGCTGTTGATATTGGCTTTGATTATCTGGCTGAGATAGTTTATCAGGTTTTTCACTGTAAAGTTACTCTTTTTCCCCATTTCCATACTATGTTCTTTGGAAGAAAGTCACTATGCCTAGCTCACACTTAAGGATTGCGGAGTTATGTACCACTTCCTTGAGGGTAGAGTATCAGCCATTATTTTATTAACAGATGATGTCCATTCAATAAATGTTAAAACCAACAGTAAATATTTGTTCAAAAATAGCAAAATATTAAAAACATTTGAGTTAATTGGGAACTAAACAAGGATTCTTGTTTGGCATCGTTATTTATTATTTTGGTTTATTTAGCCAATGCAGTAAAATAAAAACAATTTAATGTTGGATCTTTTCATAGATACAATTGCTGTAACTAAGAAACCCAATAGATTCTAGTTAAAAAAAAAAGACTAAGAGAATTTGATAAAGTGGTTAGATACAAGATAAAAATACAAAAATTAGGGGCACCTGGGTGGCCCAGTCGGTTAAGCATCTGACTTTGGCTCAGGTTATGATCTTGCAGTTTATGGGTTCAAGCCTCACATTGGGGTCACTGCTGTCAGCACAGAGCCTACTACAGATCCTCTGTCCCCCAATATTTCTGCCCCTCCCCCACTTGTGCTCTCTGTCTTTCTCAAAATAAATAAACTTTAAAAAAATACAAAAATTAGTTGCTTTTCATTATTTTAGCATAAATAAAATTTTCCTTTTAGGAAAGGAGAGGGAGGAAAAACTTCCAGTCTTAGTAGCAACAGATATCATAACTACTTTAGAATAAAGCTAACAAGAAAGTCAAGGCTCTTTTTTTTAGTTTTATTTATGTATGTATTTATTGATTTATTTTTAACTTTACATCCAAGTTAGTTAGCATACAGTGCAATAATGATTTCAGGAGTAGATTCCAGTGATTCATCTCCTATGTATAACACCCAGTTCTCATCCCAATAAGTGTCTTCCTTAATGCCCCTTACCCATTTAGCCCATCCCCCTACCTGCAACCCCTCCAGCAACCTTCAGTTTGTTCTCTGTATTTAAGAGTCTTGTGTTTTATCCCCCTCCTTGTTTTTATATTACTTTTGCTTACTTTCCCTTATGTTCATCTGTGAGTGAAGTCATATGATATTTGTCTTTCTCTGACTTAATAATTTCGCTAGCATAATACCATCTAGTTCCATCCACGTAGTTGCAAAGGGAAAAATTTCATTCTTGTGGAAGGGCAAGGCTATTATATGAAGAAAACTAAGGTTTTACTGAAGGATATAAAATGAGATCTGAACAGATTAAAGGACACTGTGTCCTTGAGTGAGGAGATTGAATATCATAAAAATATCAGTTTTCTAAAAATGTGTTTAGTGCCATTCCAAGGAGAATCCCAACAGGACTCTTTTGAGGGGTAGAGGTGATACTGATAAAATAATGTTTATGTAGAAGAATAAAGCCTGAAAAATGAAGAGAAATTTGGGGTGAAAAACAAGTATGTGCCTTATCAGTTATCAGAATATATTCCTGTGGCAGACATACTATAAGATGGCTGCCATGATTCCCACTTCCTGGCATTTATGTCCTTGTGTAATCTCCTCCACTTGGTTATTAGCAGGACCTATGACTTGCTTCTAAGAGAATACAACAAAGACGTTCAGATGTAGTGAATACATGGTCACGATTATATTAGATAAGACCACAATGTCCATCTTCCTGAGAGACTCTGTCCCTGGCTGGCTTTGAAGAAGTAAGCTTCCATATGGTGATCTGCCTTATGCAGAGGGCCACATGGCAAGGAACTGAGGGCAGCTTTGGCCAACAGCCAGCGAGAAAGTGAGGCCTCCAGTTTGGTACCTGCAAGCAATGGAATGATGCCAACAATAAAGTGATCTTGGAAGCAGATCCTTCCCATTTAGGCCTCAGATGAAACCGCAGCCACCCGACACCTTGACTGAAGCTTTGTGAGACTCTGAAACAGGAGACCCAGCTAAGCTGTGCCCAGACTCCTGACCCTGCAGAAACTGTGAGGTAATAATTGTATGCTGTTTTATGCCTCTACATTTGTGGTAATACATAACTAATGCAGCTATGAAGTCACTAACTGATTCAATATCGTATGGATTGAGAAATAGACAAATAGGTCAGTGGAACAATAGAGAATCCAGAATTAAATTCTAGTGTATATGGTTCACTGTATGAAAAAACATTCATTTTAGTGAGAGATTCTACTAAATGATGCTACTGGATGTATGGAAGAAAATAAAATTGGAGCCCCTACTTAAATAATATTAAAACTTCCAGTTGGTTTAAATGCATAAATGTAAAACCAAAATCCTATAAGAAAATGTAGAGATCATATGTACGATATGAGTCAGAGAGACTGCCTTAACCTGGCTGAAGACTCAGAAGCAATTAAAAACCATTGTATTTGCTTATAAAATTTTTTTTAAATTCTATGGCAAAAGGTACAATAAAGTCAATTGAGCAGTTATGGTGAGAGAAGGAGCTAGTGTCAGACTATTAGCTAACATACTGCCTTCTTCATTAGGAAAGTCCTGTTACAAAAAATGTATTTACATTCTGATGCAAGCTTCTTCTCATTTTAGACTGATAACAGTTTGCTGATCAGAGCTGGCCCAGTGGCCATGCTTTGGGAGTCATTGCTCTGGGGAAGGGAGCAGCAAACCATTTCCATAAAGGAACAGATAATAAATATTTTAGGCTTTGTGGGCAATATGGTCCCAGTTGCAACTACTCAGCTTTGCCATTGTCATGTGATATAGCATAGACAAATGTAATTAAAGAAGCAAGTCTATATTCAAATAAAACTTTATTTACAAAAAGAGATGGGCAGCCGGATTTGACCCATGGGCTATTATTTCCTGACTCATGCTCTAGGAGGTACCAATGTAAGGAAGGGATAGTCCTTAGCCTTAAGAATCAAAGTTTTATACGGGCCTATAGGAGTGGGAGTGAAGCAAGCCTCAACAGTTTTCGGTTTGAAAGACCTAGCAATGCCCTATCCAATAAAGCAGCCATTTGAGCACATCAAATGTGGATAGTCCAAATCGAGATGTGCTCCAAGTACAAAATACATAAATGTTGAAGATTTAATATGAAAAAATAAAAACTCTCAATTTTTGTATTATGTGTTAGAATGATAATATTTTGGACATGTTAAGTTAAATAAAACATTATTAAAATTAATTTTACCTGTTTTTTTTTTCTATTTTAGAGCATAAGTAGGGAGAGGGGCAGAGGGACGGAGAGAGACAATCTCAAGCAGGCTCCATACTCAGCGCAGAGCCTGACTTGGGGCTCAATCCCATGACCCTGGCATCATGACCTGAGCCAAAATCAAGAGTCAGACACTCAATTGACTGAACCACCCAGGTGCCCTGAGAGAGAGAGAATCTTAAGCAGGCTCCATGCTCCGTGCAGAGCCCAATGCAGGGCTCGATCCCACAACCCTGGGATCGTGAAATCAAGAGTTGGATGCTTAACCAACTGAGCCACGCAGGCACCCCATCACCATACCCGCTGTGACGGTATGAAAATTTTACATTAGATATGTAGCTCACTAGTCGATCTCTATTGGACAGCACTGGACTAGAAGTGCTACAGTTTTTTAAAGTGCTGGAAGTTTAAATTAAGTGCTATGGGACCAAGGGAGAGAGTTCATCTAGCTGAGGAATTTGGAAAAGTCCTGTGGACAGAATCTACCTTGGAGAATGATGGGATTTTGACAGGTGGTGCCCTGAGAGGATCCTGAAGGCTAATCAGATGGAGGAAGTGGCATAAGTAGAGATTTGTAGAAAGCCCAAGTCTTTCTGTGTTTGGGGCAGGAGTGAGTTTAGCTATAATAAGGGACAAAACGTGGTGCATCTAGAGAAATAGGCATAGGCCTTATTGTGGGTTGACTGCATGAGTTATGGCTTTGGGCCTGTTTTTGCTGGCAGGGGTAGGGGAACTAGGCCATATTTTTGAGCAGGGAGTGGTAGCTTTGGAAGCTGTTTACAGGTAGGCCTAATCTAGAAACAGTTAAGTTGGTCGTGTTGGAATAAGAAAGGAAAGAAGTGGTGAAACCTGGTTAACTAGGAAAGCATAAATGTCTCATATAGGATGACAGCGAGAATGAAAGATAGATGACAATGGCAGTCACGTTATGATATGGCAAGGATATTTGTGAATTTTTGAGAAGCCCGTGTTCTGTGCTTGAAGAACCCGAATGATGGTGATGGCTTTATGGAAGTGCAGACCTTAGAAGCTGGTTTGAGATTAATATGATGTGTTCCATTTTGCATGTGTTTAGTTGGAGACCCCAGTAGATTTAAGAGAAAGGCCAACTCTCAGAAGCTTGCTCACTTGTGTTCTTTGCTGACAAAAGTGGCCATGCGCACTTCTTTACTTTTGGCCATCTCTGTACTTCCGGACCCTTCCCACTGCCCACTGTGATCACAGTTAACTGACCAGGAGAAAGGATCTGACCCTTGGCTATTTGCTTGTTTGCCGGTCAGTGGAACCTAAGATGATCAGGCTTGTGAGATCTAGACGGAGCTGTTCTTTTGGAGGCACTTGAACTCAAGATACAAGAGACATGGCTGGTGTAGGAATGGAAGGAGAAAGAAACATAGGGACAAGTAGGACAGAAAGGAAAAATTTCACTGAGTGGGCCAAATAAATCCCTGTCCAAGAGTCTATGCTGGCTCCTGAATAGCTCTATAGCAGCCCACACATTTCCCTCTGGCCTGGAAGAATGCCTTTTCATGGTTCTGGTGAGGTATGACCAAGCAGATGTGATTCCTATCCTCCTTATTCTCTCCTTTTTCCTAACAGGAAAACTCCTTGGCTAATCAGGAAGAGTGATTAGGTGGATGTTTTGAATTGTTGAAAAGGTAGGTTTGGAATCAAAAGAGGAGGTTGGTGTGGAGATCAAAATTGAAGAGAGTCTATTTGTCCACATAAGAAGCATGAGATCATAAACAGAATTCTTTTCAACTGCATGGCAAGCCCAGAGCTCTGCATGTAGCTGATGCTAAATTGCTTGCTGGTAGTGGAGGTAACAGGTGTAGCAAAGCATTCAGCACTAATGCAAGCCCAAGCTTGCAGTAAATCTTGTTTAAGGGATGAAGGTTCTACTACAGGGCAGAAGCAAGTTATCGGCGCAAGTTACTTATTAATCTCCTTAACAGCAAGCAGCTGCTCAGTTTGTGATGTGAAGCTAGCAGTTGTTTATATCCTTCAGAGATGTTTTGAGAACAAACAAGTAACTGCTTTGTATGTTGTATTTTTCATAAGACAGTCCTGGTCTATAGAGGTAGCCAGCCTGACAGTTTTTTATAAATGGCTTGGAACGGGTAGCTCCGAATGGTGACTCAATGAGTAGTTTGGAGGGCTTTGATTTGGTGTAGATGATAAGTGGAGGTGAAATGCACTTCTCCGCATCATTGGAAACTCAGATCAAAGTCTTTGAAATCAAGATGTCAGGTGTGAACTTTATATAGCATGTGAATTCTTTTGTGATTAAAAATACAGGAAAAGAGAGGTTCATAACAGAATATACTAAAAAAAAAAAAGCTATGCAAATAACCTGTCTACAAAACAATCTGTATATGTGGTATACCATATTTGTAAAGAAGAAAATGCATGTAGCAAATGCTGGAGAGGGACCCATATCAGAATGTTAATAGTTATGGTTGGGTGGTGAGATAGTTCATGGGTTACTTTTTTTGTGTGCTTTTCTTTATTTTCTGAGGCTCCTTTTCCTCCCCTTGCATATAGCATGAATTGCATTTGCAATTAAGGAAACAATAAATCCTGTTTTAAAAACAAAAATTTTCTGGGACCGCCTGGCTAGCTCAGTCAGTAGGGCACGTGACTCTTGATCTCGGGGTCATGAATTCAAGCCCCACGTATGATGTAGGGTTTAATTAAAAAATATATATGTATATTCTAGGCATTTTATAATATGTAGTTTTCCTTTGTTTCTCAAAGATGGAGTGCCTATTTTTACATCATCATGTCATTTATAATGTAGCAGTTCTTTGACCCGTCCATCTTAGCTATTGAATTAAATTGATGCAGGGCAAAAACATGCTGAACTTGATTTTTAAGACTTGTCTCTTCAAAATAAAATGCCTGCTTCTATTAAACAAAATTTTTTTTCACCGTGTATTTCAAATATAATATTAAGATAGGGCATAATATGATAATTATCTTTGTATCTATCACCCAACTTAATCAGATCGTGACATTAAGCCTTATTTGCTTTGGGGATTTGGTTTTTAAAGAAACATAAAAAAATTACAGTTGATTCCTCTACATCTCTTTGTCATAAATCCAGAGTTTATAAGTGGAGTAAATGTATAAATGTTAGATCTATAATGCATATCTACAATGGTTATTAAGTATTGCTTTTAGATTTTAAAACTTTATATACATGAATCACACTGTGGATATTGTTTTGAAGCTTGCATTTTTTTTTTTGCTCAACACTGTTTGACATGTTTCCATGTTAATAAATGTTGCTCAAGGTTAGGGGCTGACAAACCATGGCCCAGGGGCCAAATCTAGCCAGCCACCTCTTTTCGTATGTCAACTAGGTATTATCTATGCCTGCTTTCACAGCAAAACAGTAGAGTTGAGTAGTTGCAACAGAGACTGGGTGGCCCAGAAAACCTAAAATATTTACTATCTACAGAAATTATTTGACTTCAGAAATTAGTTAATATTTACTATTTGTGGACAGTTTGCTGACCTTTGCTCTAGTTCATTCTTTGTATGGATATATCATTATTTATCTGTTTTCCTGTCTATGGAGACACTTATTTCCTGTTTCTTCCAAGAAGCGATGCTTTGGTGAGCATTGATGTGTGTATATATGTCTTTTTACCATGTGAGTGAGAGGGTTTCCAGTGTAGCACACTGATCGTGAAACCATTACACTTTTCATACATTTTGGTCCTGTTTTCCATACTCAGCAAAAAAAAAAAAAAAAATTCAAGGCCGACAATGGCACTGTTAGCTGATAGGTATGTTATTTGGTGGTTTGAGATAGAGAAGATATTTTTTATTTTTAATGTAAATGGCTTCTCTCAAAATCAGTTTTTATTGCTGAAAAGGGAAAAGGGCTGAGTGGTCCGTACAGAGCACTCAGAGAGTTATGGTCCTGTCGGTAACAAGGGAGTAACCCCTGTGTGTGCAGGAAACCGTATTAGGTCATGCTGATGTCGTCGTCGTTACTATTTATAGTTGCTACTTGATTATCGAGCATTTACGAAAGGACAAGGATAGTACTCAACACTTCACGTGCATTATTTTACTTAATTCTCATAACAACATGTCGAGGTAGTAATTACTGTTCCTCAGTTTGAAAAGGGGCAGCCAAGGTCCAGAGTTTGGCCCAAGGTCATGTTTGAGTGAGGCTTCAGTTGGGACCTCTCTACCTGCCCTGGCCTGGCGCTTGTGGTCAAGTTCTCGGTGGTAGACCTTTGAAGATGGGTTAGAGGGTAGCCTGAGAATCCACGCTGCTCCGAGGCACAAATCACATCAGTTCCAGCCTTGGCTCCTAGAAGCTGGCCAGGGGTTCAATGCACAAAAAAGCAGACTTGGCTTTCCAGAAAGGTCAAAGTTTACAACTTCAGTGGGATTGATTATCTTACATGTTTCTTTTGTAGAAAACTGAAGCCAGGGCCATCTTTTCTCATGTTTTCCTATCCTCTCGGCTCACAATGCCAGTTTCTCAAGTGGGGGTTTTACTGCCGCACATATAAGTGGATGCTGGGGACTGTCAGGCTCAGAGCTCCTCCTGAAACGGGGCAACTGTCCATTTGCCTCTAAAAGTTTGAATTTCTAAATGTCTTTGTCTCACTTCAGTTTATGGCTGGGGTGGGCAAGATATTAAGAAATCCCAAAAACTTTCATGGGAATGGTCATTCTACTCTCATTAAAAAGGAAAAAACAAAACACGTATCCCGATGAGACTAAGTTACTGTCCCAAACTGCATGGGTATTATTTCTCCCACTGCTTTGAAACATGGTGAGGATGTGAGCTTGTCTCTCATGCTTATAAGCTCCCAACCACTTTGAAGAAGACAGAATCCAAGTCATTAAAAGCTGCTGGAGATGCAGTTTTTTCCTTGCCTTCAAAAGAACAAACCTGAAAGCAGTGGGAATCATCAGGCATTTTCTTAAGAGAGCGGACACTAGCTTAAATGCAGTTATCTAATCCACAGGGGGACACACAGATTAAGCTCACTGGCCCAATTGCCAAGTAAGTTTGTCAGCTAGAGTGAACTTGCTTCCTCCCGTGAACTTGCTTTCAAGCAATAATCTGACCGGTCATTTACACCCCCTATGAACGGCAAGAAAACTACAGTACCCTGCTTTATAATGACAATAAAAACTTTTTGCCATGAAATATAATTGCCAGCCAAAAATTTTCCATGGCTGATGAATGTCCGTTTTACAGTCAGGCAACATGTACACTTGTGTACACGATCGTAAGTCTCTCAAATCTGCCATGTATGTTGCCTTCTGCAGATGTCTGTTACACATCAGTTCAAGGACTTATGGTTATTCTAAACTCATTGTCAATTGGACTCTTTTCGCATATTGATTTTTCGACACCGCCAGCTCTAAATTTAATCCATTGTGTATAGCAATCAAGTACTTTAGAAATTATGAACCTAAGCACTCCTCTAGGAAAAGCCTCTGATGAACATGACTTTATCACATCACTTCCAATTAGCCTGTGAGCTTTGTTATCTTCATATCTGTGCAATTGCATTCATCCTAAACACACAAGTCTGCTTTTTCCAGTTATCTTGTGATTCGCATGTGGACTGCACATAGATGTGTGGAAACGGTTGTGTGTATTACTTTGTGTTTGAAGAATTAAGTCTTTATGCAAGAACCAACTATAAAGGAGTGTGAAAATACTTATGTACAGCTTAAAGAATAATTAAAAAAGCAAATACTCATCTAGTTAGCCTCCAAGTTTAAGAAATAGAACAGACGCCTCCTGCATAACCCTATCATATCTTCCTCTCTCCCCCTGTCGGGAAACTAGACTTATCATTCCCTTGCTTTTAATAGCTGTACCACATATGAATGTGCCCTTAAATGACCTAGTACTTCTCTCTCTCTGTGTTTGCCTATCTTTGAACATTATGTACATCGAATAATACTCCGTGCGTCTGTGATTTCTTTCACTTTGCGTATGAGATCCATCTACGTTGCTTCTTGGGGCTACGTTTATTCTTTTTCATTGCTTTATAATATTTCAGTATATGACTGCACCACAAATGATTCATTCTGTTGTTGGACATTTGGGGGGTCTTCAGGTTGCCTTTATGAATAACGCTGCTATGAATCTTCTTTTGTTTCCTGTTGAACATCCGTAAAGATATAAGTGCGTCTTTAACTTAAAAGATGCTGCCAAACTACTTTTTCTAGTCATGGATGGGTGAGAATTCTAGTTGTTTCACATCTTCTCTAGCACTTAATCTCGTGAAACTTCTCAATGTTTTTGCACGTTGGTGGATGTTTAGTAGCATTATGGTGCTTTTAATTTGTGTTCCTCTCCTCTGGTTAATAACAAGGAAGAAAATATTTTCATATATTTGTTGCCCATTCTTGTATCAATTTGGGGGCCATATTGCATTGCCCCATGAAAAGACATCTGATTTTTTCCCCTAACTCCTATGATTTCAAAGATTTTTAAACTTTTTTAACATTTTTTGAGTATAGTTGACACACGATGTTACATTAGCCTCAGGTGTACAATATAGTCATCTGCCTTCTCTATATGTTACACTGCGCTCACCACCAGCATAGCTACCATCTGTCACCATACAATACTCTTGAAATACCATTATGTTCCTTATGCTGTGCCTTTTGTTCCCATGACTTATTCAATCCATAACTGGAAGCCTGGATCTCCCACTCCCCTTCACCCATTTTGCTCACCCCCAGCACCCTCCCTTCTGGTGTGGATCTGGAGATAAAGGAACCTTCCAGTAATGTTGATGAGAATGTAAATTGGTGCCAGCACTGTGCAAAACAGTATGGAGTTTCCTCCAAAAATTAAAAATATAAATACTGTATGATAGATTATTTCCACTTCTGGGTATTTACCCAAAGAAAATGAAAACACTAATTTGTAAGATTTTTGATTAATAAATTGCATTTTAAGAAATGGAGTGCCTGGGTGGCTCAGTCAGTTGGGTGTCTGACTCTTGATTTCAGCTCAGGTCGTGATCTCGGGGAATTGTGGGATCGAGCCCCGCACTGGGCTCTGTGCTGAGAGAGCGGAGCCTGCTTGGGATTCTCTCTCTCCCTCTCTCTCTGCTCCTCCCCTAATTGCACTCTTTCCCTTTCTCTCTCTCAAAATAAATAAACATTAAAAAATGTTTTTATAAATGTAATTGCTTATATTTGCATGCAATATATTTGTAGATAATTTTGGAATACATACAATCATTTATATACAATACAAAAATATGTAATTATTAATCTGGTCATTTATTCATCTGACTGTGCTTGTTCCTTTGTTTTTCTAAACCTTGCAGCTGAGCACTGACCTAGTGCACTAGGCAGTATTTTTTTTTATTTGAGAGAGAGAGAGCACGAGCTGGGGAGAGGGGCAGAGGGAGAGAAAGAGAATCCCAAGCAGGCTTCATGCTCAGCACAGAGCCCAACATGGGACTCAATCCCATGACCCTAGGACCGTAACCTGAGCCAAAATCAAGAGTCAGATGCTCAACCATCTGAGCCACCCAGGTGCCCCAACCTAGGCACTTTTTTAAAAAAGTTCTGAAAATGCCCAGTGGGCCCTTTTTACTACCTTCAGTTCTCCTCAGTGGTTTGGAGACAAGGCGTTGGACTGGAAACTCAGGTTTCTTTCAACCATCTATGTGTCTGATAAAGCAGAGTTGGGGGCTGTGCAGTATTTAAGACCACGAATGCTTTGAATACTTTTAATCTAATTTCTTTTGGGGGTTATTTCCTTGAAATATGTTTCTGAATGTATTAAATATTATTTCTTTTTAAACATCTTATTTCTTTTAACCTGGTGTCTCATATGTTCGGAGATGTACTGATCAAACTGGCTATTGACCCACAGTCGGTCTCACAGCCTGAGTTAATATGCATTTTGTTAGCTTCATTAGTAGGCAAAAGTGGTATAGATTTCTCTTTTAATTTTACTGAAGGTTGACCTTTGGGACTTGAGTTTTCAAAAGCTGATTCTTTGAGAAACCACTTATTAAAAGTCTGGTGTATATTTGCAGCCTGTCCTCAGAGTAAATGATCAGTTCTTTAATTCCTTTCTGTTCTACTGGAATAAATGACCGATTTGTGGTATTATCGAGTTGGTCAGTGGTGATGATTTATGGCTATGAAACCTAACATATAAGTTAAGGACAACTCTTAGAAAAATGTGCTTGTTATGTTTCCAGATGCTTATTAGCTATGGAGGAAGGCATCGATAGTATTGCTTGCCTGTATTCGAAAGTATCCTAAATAAAATATTGAATGAATATATTGTATGCCTGAAGCTAATAGAACATTGGTTGTTAACTAACTGGAATTAAAATAAAAATTTTAAAAATAGGGGCACCTGGGGGGCTCAGCCGGTTGAGCTTCAGACTTTGGCTCAGGTTATGATCTCGTGGTTCATTAATTTGATCCCCACATCGGGCTCACTGCTGTCAGCCTGTCAGCACAGAGCCCACTTTAGATCCTCTGTCCTCCTCTCTCTGGCCCTCCCCTCCTTGTGCTCTCCCAAAAATAAATATTAAAAATTTTTAATTTTAAATATAAATGAATGAATGAATGAATGGTAGAGTTCACCTGTTTAAAAAAGTGTTCTAAATAACCCATAAGTCACCAACAGTCTCCATTTTTTTCTTTCTCTGGGATTGTAACCTCTCATTACTAGCTTTTGCTAAATGTACATAATACACCCTTACATAATAGATCCTTGTTATAGGGATATAATGCAGAAATCCTCAAGGGGCGGGGCGGGGGGGAAGCTTGCACCCAGGGGACATTTGGCAGTATCTGTAAACATTTTTAGTTGTCACAACTAAAGAGGGAAGGTGAGGCGGATAATCAAGTTTCTTTCCCTCCATGTCCTCCCCAGTCACTGTTATTTCCATGTTTTATGAGTGAGTGAGCAGGTCCCGTTCATGTTGCATATATATGCAATGCACTTTGCCAATTTAAAGTGTACGATTTTGATAAATGTGTACCATTGTGCAACCGCCCCTGTACGTGTGTTTAATACGTTTAAATTTTAGGGGCACCTGGGTGGCTCAGTCGGTTGAGTGTCCAACATCGGCTCAGGTCATGATCTTGCATTTCGTGGGTTCGAGCCCCATGTCAGGCTCTGTGCTGACAGCTCAGAGCCTGCTTCGGATTCTGTGTCTCCCTCTCTCTCGGCTCATCCCCTGCTCGTACTCTGTCTCTCAAAAATAAACAAACTTTAAAAAAAATTAATATGTTTATATTTTAATTCTGTAGCTTCAAATATGCATTCACTAAATAATACTGTATTACAAAGGCAGAAGGAAACTTAAAGTAATTCAGGTACTGATGGGTGGCTTGTCACTGATAGGTAGAATATAGGTGTATAGGTGTAGGTATAGACTGATAGGTAATTCGTAAAGGAAGATACCCTTGAACTGAGTTCTGAATTTTGCTCCACTATAGTATGAATCTGATGGGTGCTTTATTTTACTTGGTGAGTCACGTTTAGTCCTCTGAATAATTGGCTTAGGGGATAGCTGCTGCAGCGTAAAATAGGAAACCTGTATTAGCCTCTGTCATAAAGTACCGAGTTTTGTGTCTACAAATTTCTGGATTCCTTTGCATTTTCTAGTTTTTTTGTTGTCATTCATGCAGGTTAAAATAACACTGGGTGTTGGAAAGAAAACCCAGAGTATATACTTCTATCCTAAAAGACAATTTCCAAAATGTTGGCTACTTTGGTGGTTAAATTTAACCTCCGTGAGTAGTCGCGGTTGTCTGCGGTGAAGTGAATGGAAACCCTTGCTTGCATGGCTGAGCCACATTCTGAGAAGGGGGAGCTTTGCTTGACCACTAACTGCTGTACTTAGAGCTCAGGAGATGACCTGAGATGAGAACTGGAGTCTAAGTGAGTCTGAATACTTGGCAGGTGTTTTCTCTTTTCCCCTTTAGCTCCCTTTCCAGTCAACGTGGTGTTTATATTCAGGGTTTCATGGGGGGTTTGTTAGTGTGCCTCAAGGAGAAGCAGAAAAGTTAGGTGGGAAGGTGGTCAGCAGTTACTCTTGGTTTGTGTTCCTATTACTGGGCCGTAATGAGAACATAGCAGTTCTTATATAATAGCAAAAAAATGAGGTAAGGTTTGGAGCATTGCAACAGTTAGAGGTATTTAACTACATTTTAATACTATAGGTTATGGCTCAGAATAACTATGGGAATCTTGCTGGTTTTATTTGTGGGTTTAGTTTAGGCAAACTATCTACAGTCCCAAAAGGATACTCTGTGAAAAGGGAAAAAGAAAAAAAACATACCCACAAATTTAAACTGTGTCTGCCGGTTTTCTCTCTTGGCCTTATGTACCAATCAAGAAATTGTTGGAGAAAGAAGTCATGTTGAACAATTCTGCCAACTCCACCATGTAATCTTGGGATCGTTTGTGTCACCCCACGTGGTAACCTGAGTATTTCAGAATACTCATGATGAAAAGAGTCTTCCAACTTAAGAAAACCAGGACTCTTTCGGACCAACCTCTCAAATGCTAGGAAAAGATTTTTCTCTGCGGATGTTTGTCCTCAGTCCCTTCTTCAGTGGCCTCTTAGCCCAAGGTGCCATCTTACACACTGGCAATGGATTTCCAAGAGTGAGTGTCTTGTCCAGAAGAAATAATATTTTGGAGTGGCCTTTTCTTTGTTTTGAAAGAAGGCATTGCTAGAATGATCCCAGTTTATTTTTGCTAATGGACTAGAACATAGACAAAATTCTCAGGCATTTAAATTCCCCATTTGCCCCTACGTCGCTGCTTCCTTACTCTTCCCTACCACCTACTTTCCCTGGCCCTCTTGACAGGGAGGGTGTTTTGCTAATGGGTACGTGGTTATTTAACCCCCAGGTTGAGGCCAGGTTAGCATTAGAAGGATGGGTTGGATTTTCTGAGTTTAGAATTTCTGTTTGATGGCGCTCAAGCCTTTTAGTCGGTTAGCCTCATGATTGGCAAGGAGCCCCTAAAAGATAACAATTTGGTAAAAGTGCTTCAAGAGCAGTGTGAGTCTTTAAAACCTGGAGGAGGGCTACAGATTTGGAATACTGCTGTACTAAACAGATTTGTGTCCTGGTGTGTTGCATTCAGCTAGAATTTTCCCATGTCTTTAAAAATTCTTTAAAAATAGCGTTAAGTGGCCACATATTTGTCTATCCTGAGGTTCACTTATTTAAGCCATTTTCTCTGCCATAGCATATATATATAGGTTGTTTCTAGTTTTTCATTAATATAAGATTGTGATTAGTAGCTTTGAACTTAAATCTTTGACTTTGCATTTCATGATTTGCTTAAAGTAACTTCCTTATGGTAGGATTAAATATGGATGTTTTTAGATAATTGAAAATTTTTGCTAGAAGAGCTTTCAGCAGGGATGTTTGCCAATATTCTCCTGCTAATTGCATAAGAAAATGTTAATTACAGCACACTCCTACCATTGACAAATATTTAAAACATTTCAGAATTCTTAGTTTTAAAAAATGAGTAAATTATATATGTATGCATGTATTTAATTACAAGGTGAAACTTTAAAAATCTATTTGTATTATATGAATTGTTCTTTTACTCTGGCTGTTTTTTCTATTAGTGGTGTTTTATTGTTTTAAAAAAGTCTTTATACATTAAAGCTGTCCATTTTTTTGTGTTGCACGTTACCTAATATGTCATTCCTCTTGTAATTTATGAGGTAGGAGCTTTATAAATTATGAATTTGAAAAAATAAAAAGTAAACTCATATACAGCTATAATGCTATAGAAAAACTTGGTATTAATCTGTATTTCCTTCTCTAAAAGGACCTAACTGAACGTAATCCTAAAGGCATTGTGGCTGAGAATTGTGATCTGGTCTGGATTCGGCTTTTCTTCAGCACTGTTATGACTCATTTGCCCTTTTTTTCTTAATTGCCTCACACCTCATGAGCTGGGTTGAAATTGTACTTTATTGTACTAAGGTCATCACTCTTAATTGCAGGAAGTTGTTTGTCTTCGCTACTTATAAGTCCTTGATCAAAGTTTCCTTAATAATGTCTTTCAACTTCTAAGACGTTTTTTTTAGTTTTGCAATGTCATGGGCACATTTATTGGGAATGGTTCACGTCTGTTAGCCTGGACACGAATGCTTAGGAAAGTTGTTGCTCTCAGGGAGTTTATATTCCAGTGGTGGAGAACACGCAGTGAATGTGGAAAGAAAAGGTAGGATTTTGCCACGCATATTTGTTTGCTTGCTTGAAGATTTTTAACAACTTTATTGAGGTATAATTGACGTACCGTAAAGAGAACATATTTAAAGTGTACAATTTAAATTTGGGGAAATGTATGTATCTGGGAAACTATCACAACAATTAAGAAAAGGAGCATATCCATCCTGCCAAAAGCTTCCTGTGCCCTTGGTAATCTACCATCATGCTACTTCCCATTTCCTGTTCTCAGGCAACTCCTGATCTGTTTTTCATCACCACAGTTTGCATTTTCCAGAACTATATAGACATGGAATCATACAGTATGTATTTTTTGCCTAGCTTTTTTCACTCAGCACCATTATTTTGAGATTCGTCCATGTTGTGAGGTGTATTTATTTCATTTCATTTTTCGTTTCAAATTTATTCATTTTTATTCCTGAGTAGTTTTTCATTAAATGGATGTATCTGTTTGTTTACCCATTCATTTGTTGATGGACAGACATTTGTGTTTTTTCCAATTTTTGGCAATTAGCAATAAAGCTGTTATGTATGTTTATATACATGTGTTTCTATGGACATATGCTTTGATTTCTCTTGGGGTAAATACCTAGGAATGGAATGGCTGAGTCATATGGTAGGTATCTGTTTAACTTTTCTAGAAACTGCCAAACTGGTCTCCAAAATGGTTGTACTGTTTTACATTCACATTTACAGTTGCAGTTTCTCCATATCCTCACCGACCCATGGCACGGTAAGTTTTGAAATTTTATTTGTTTTAATAGATGTGTAGTGGTATCTTGTTGCAGTTTTAATTCGTATTTCTCTGATGATTAATGATGTTGAGCATTTTTTGTTCTTACCCATATTATTTTATTGTGGTAAAATACACACAAAATTTACCATCTTAACTGTTTTTAAGTGTCCATTTTAGTGGCATTAAGTACTTTCACATCGTTACGTAATCATCACTACCATCTATGCGTAGAGCTCTTTTCATTGTGCAAAATGGAAACTCTCTACTCATTAAACAATAACTCCCAGTTTCTCCCTTCCCCAACCCTTGGCAGCCACCATTTTGCTTTCTTTCTCCATGAATTGGGTGACCCTAGGAACCTCCTGTAAGTAAAAATACACCGCATTTGTTCTTTGTGACTGGTTTATTTCACTTAGCACAAAGTTCTCAAGGGTCAGCCATGTTGTAGCATATGTCAGAATTTCCTTCTGTTAAGCCTGAATAACACTCCATTGTATGTATATACCACATTTTTCATGTGCTTATTTACATCTGCATATGTTCTTTGGTGAAGTATCTGTTCAAATCTTTTGCGCATCATTTTTTGGAAGATTATTTCTTATAACTTTATGCTAGAGGTCTTCATATTTTTTGGATACAAGTCCTTTATTAGGTATATGAATTACAAATATTTTCTCCCATACCGTCCCTTGCTTTTCAGTGTCTTTAAAAGAGCTAAAGTTTTTTAATCTTGATAAAGTCCAATTTATCCATTTCTTCCTCTAAGGATTGTGCTTGTATTTTCATATCTAAGAAATCTTTGCCTAACTGAAGGTCACAAACATTTTCTCTTGTTTTCTTCTGAAAGTTTTATGCTTTTATGTTCTACATTCAGGTCTATAATAATCCATTTTCATTTTATTTTTGTTTATAGTCCAAAATGTGGCTCAGAGTTCACCCCATGGGGGGGGGGGGTGAATATGGACCTCCAGTTATTTCAGCACTGTTTGTTGAAAAGGCTTTTTTCTGCTAATTTGCCTTTGCACCCTTGTTGAAAATCATTTGCCTATATTTGTTTGGGTCTATGTCTACCATCTCTGTATTGGTCCATCTATTTGTCTATACTTTAGTACCACACTGCCTTGATTGTAAATGCTTTATAATAATTCTCAAAATCAAGCAGTGTTAGTCCTTCAACTTTGTTCTTCCTTTTTATTCCATTTTCTGGAAGCGATTGTATAGAATTGCCATTCATTTTTCCTTAAACATTTAGTAGATTTCACCAGTCAAGCCATCTGGGTCAGGAGTTTTCTTTGTGGAAAGGTTTTTAACTATAAATTCAGGATTTTTTAAATGTTTATGTATTTATTTTGAGAGAGAAAGCATGAGTGGGGGGAGTGGCAGAGAGAAAGGACAGAGAGAGAATCCCAAGCATGCTCCATGCTGATAACGCTGATCTTATGAACAGTGAGATCGTGACCTGAGCTGGTTGCTTAACCAACTGAGCTACCCAGATACCCCTAAATTCAGTTCCTTTAATCAATATGTATCTATTTCAGATTTTCAATTTTTTTGAGTCATCTTTCAAGGAATTAGTCCATTTCCTCTAGGTTATCAAATTTGTTGGCATAGAGTTTTTAATAATATTCCCTGATTATGCTTTCAATATTTGTAGAATGTATAGTGATATTTCCCCCAATCTTGTTATAATTTGGGTTATCTCTCTTTCCAGATCAGTCCAGCTAGAGATTCATCAATTTTATTGATCTTCTCAAAGAGAAAGTTTTTGGTTTCATTGATTTTTCTTCCTCTGTGTGTGTGTGTGTGTATGTGTGTGTGTGTTTACCTTAATGATTTTGGCTCTGATCTTCTTTCCCTTCTTCTACTGACTTTGGGTTCAATTTTCTCTTGTTTTTCCAGTTTTTCAAACTGGAAGCTGAAGTCATGGATTTGAGATCTTTCTTTTCTAATTTAAGCATTCAATGCTGTATATATTCCCCTAAATACTGTTTTAGCTGCCTTTACAAATTTTTAATATGTTGTCTTCTCATTTTCATTCATTTCAAAGTTCTTTCTAATTTATCTTTTGAATTTTCTCTTTAACTCATGGGTGATTTAGAAGTGCGTTGTTTCCAAATAGTTGGGGATTTTCCAGAGATCTTTATTTTACTGTTTTATAAATTAATTTCTTTGTGAGAACATACATTATATGACTTGTACCCATTTCTTTGAGATTTTATAGCCTAGAATGTAGTCTTGGCAAATGTTCCATGTATGCTAGAAAAGGATATATATTTTGCTCTTGTTGGGTGAAATGTTCTATGTATGTCAATACTGATAATGTTCAAATTTTCTATATCCTTAACTAATTTTATCAATATTTGTTCTGTCAATCGAAAGAGTCTTTTTGAAATTTCAGCCATAGTTCTAGACTTGTCAAATTTTCCTTGAAGTTCTATTAGTTTTGCTTCATGTATTTTGAAGCTTTCTTCTTAAGTGCCTTTGTGATAAATTGAGCCCTTTTTCATTATAAAATGACCTTTTTTATCACTGATAATATTCTGTGCTCTTAAATGTACTTCATTTAATATTAATATAGTTATTCCAGTTCTCTTTTGACTAGTGATAGTATGATATATCTTTTTCTATCCTTTTACTTTTAACCTATTTGTGTCTTTATATGTAAAGCATGTTTCTTATATTTAGCATATAGTTGGTTCCTGCTTTATTTTTTCCTATTTGACAATCTCTGCCTTTTAACTGGAGTATTTAGACCACTTACATTTAATAAGACTATTCATATGGTTAGGTTTAAATCGATTGTTTTACAATGTTTTCTATTTTTCCCACCTTTTCTTTATTCTTTTTCCTGCCTTATTTTTGATTATTTTATGTTGGCCTATTGGCTATAATTCTTTGTTTTGTGAATTTTATTGGATGCTTTAGGGTTCATAGTATACATTTTTAACTCATCAAGTTCTGCCATGATAGTATATCATCTCATTATTATAAGAATCTTACAATAATATGCAGTACTTCCATTTTTCCATTCCTAGCATTTCTCCTTTTGTTTTATACATTTTATTTTTTTGTATGCTTTAAACACCACACTTTGTTGTTATTATTTTTGTTTAAACAATCCTGTTTTTAAAAACATCTAAATAATACGGGGAAATCTTATATTTATCCAAGTTTTTATTTCTAGTACTCTTCATTCCTTTATGCAGATCCATATTTTCATCTGGTATCATTTTATTTCTTTCTAAAGTATTTATTTCAACATTTTTCTTGATATAATTTTGCTGGTGATGAATTCCTTCAGCCTTTGTATGTCTGGAAAATTATTTCACCTTTGTCTTTGAAAGATATCTTTGCTGCTATAGAATTCCAGGTTGATGGTTTTTAAATTTCTGTATTTATTAAAGATGTTGCTCCTTTGTCTTCTTGCTTGAATTGTTTCTAATGAGAAATATGTCATCTTTGTCTTTATTCCGCTATATGTCACATTCCTGTTTTCTCTGGCAGCTTTTAAGATATTTTTCTTTATCATTAGTTTTGAGCAATTTGATTATGATATGCCTTGGTGTACATTTCTTCATGTTTTGCTTTGGGTTTGTTGAGCTTCTTGAATATGTAGGCTTATTGATTGCACAAAATTTGGGAAATTCTGTCTAATATTTCTGTAAATGTTTTTTTCTGACCCATCCTTTCTTGGCTCCTTTTATTGCAGAATGGCATTTAGAAATTAGGGCCTGTGCCTTAGGTGCACTCATTGGGTACTGGAATGTCCTTGCTTCTAGGCCTTCCCCGTGGTTAGGACATACATGTAAACATGTACTAACTATGCAAACATATGTATTGATATCTTGTCTTTTTTCATTCTTTCATCTTTGTGTCTTCCTCCCCATCTATCTACCATTCGTCAATATATGTATAATATATGTAAATATAGTTACTTACTTCTTTAATCCTAGTACATACTAAAGTAGTTTCAGAATTGCTAAGCCAAACACCTGTGAGAAACACATTTACTAGCAAAAGTAAGTTCTCAGTACATTTCTTTTTTTAGTCTTAAGTCAAGATATTGTTTCCACTGTCACTAAGACTAGTTCTTTTCTTCCCCATTGCATTCAGAGTGGTTACGTATTCACTTGTGACACAGTTGGGTTGTTTTGTTATGGTTTGTATTCCATTTTTTCTCTCTTCCCTTAAAATACACACATCTTGGTTGATTTTAATTATTTATTTATAGTTTTGGTATGGGAAGCATTACTCTGGTTCTCAGAGTCGGGCTCTACAAAAAGGTATACTTGCAAGCGTCACTCCCTCCTCATCTCTACTGTCCCTTTCCATCGTGTCCTTTTCCATTCCATCCCATCCACCCCCTTAGATAACCAATTTCTTTAGTTTCTGGTTCATTTTTTTTTTTTTAGTTTCTAGTTTATCCTCACTGTAATTCTTTTGCACAAATGAGAAGACACATGAATGTTTTCTTATATTCCCATTTTTCTTAAGTGAAAGTTAGCATCCCATAGATACAGTTTTTGCACTCTGCCTTTTTCCCTGAACAGTTTATCCTGCAAATCATCCCATATCCATATCAGTGCTTAGAGATCTTCCCTCTTCTTTTTTAGCAGTAGCTTAGCACTCTGTTGTGGCTGTACCGTAATTTTTTTTAGCCACCCTCCTATATATTGGCATTTAGATCATTTCTAATTATTTTTTTTTAATTTTTAACATTTATTTATTTTTGAGAGACACAGAGACAGAGCATGAGCAGGGGAAGGGCAGAGAAAGAGGGAGACACAGAATCTGAAGCAGGTTCCAGGCTCTGATGAGCCATCAGCACAGAGCCCGATGTGGGGCTCGAACCCACAGACCGTGAGATCATGACCTGAGCTGAAGTCGGCCGCTTAACCAACTGAGCCACCCAGGCGCCCCCATTTCTAATTATTTTGTAATTGCTAACAATTTTGTATTGAATAGTCTCGTGTGTAAGTATTTTTGTATTGGAAATATTTCCTTAGGGTAGATTCCCAAAAGTGAGATTCCTGGGACAAATAGCCCTGTTTGTCCCTCTGTTCACTTGAAGAATTTCTGATTTGTATAGGAAAATAGAAGTTTTTCTTTGCATTTCCTTCCTCCCATGGTTTTGAGTGAAGTAAAAATAAATTTGTAAAAGAATGCAGGTGAGGACTTTTCCAATGTGTCTGGTATTTTCAAGTACACTTTTTCTAATATCTAACCTTCATCCCGTGAGCATTAGATTCCTACAGTCATCCCCCATTCTTTCTTTAAATGTCTCATCCATATGTTCTAAAATGTCCTTAATTTGTAGGTTGAGCTGAGATTTGCTCACTGAAGTGTAATTATCTGCATTTTATCTTTATCCTGTCAAGTATAAAAATAAAACAAAACTGGTGTTACATTAATGATACATAGTCAGTTAAGGACAGTTATTTTTTCTTCACTGAATTTGGTACCATGTGTGTTAAAGAAACTTGGTTTAAAGAAAGAAGATAACTATGGATAGTTTTCAAGTGGAATGGAAAATCAAACTTGCTTAAGTGGTGGAAAAGTCTGTTTGGTCTCAGATGGAACTTTGACTTTTTGAAATGTTAAACACAAACTGTCAAGTCGGAACTAGTGGCCCAGAAGGATCAGTGTTGAGTATCCCCAAGGCTTTTCTTACTCCCTGCCTTCCACAAAATGTCCGCCCCTCCGAATCACCAGTGAACACGCCCTTTTTATCTGCTTTGTTGTTATTTTTATAGTTCTGCAAATCTTTGTGGGAGACCAACGTTCCTCTGGATTATATCCTGGAATTCAGATTTCCACCGGGGCTTTTACATTAAATTGTTCTTCTCACAGGCTCTTTGGTGCCAGATTTCCTTCCAAAATGACAGGTCGTCGGATATGCACTTCTATTGCCCTTTATTTCCCAAAGTCATCTTTGATTTATAGTGTGTATCTGGGGGTAAGAGCACAGGGCAATGAGAAGCAAATGCCTTTATCTGCAGATAACAGCTTCAGAATGATCCCAGCCCTTATCTGCATGTTAAAATGGACAAGTGGTGCTTTGGCCACTTGTGTCAGCTGCCTGCAAACGAAATAGCCTGTACGTCTCAGATGATTGTTCCTTTGCTTCCTTAATGCTGCTAATAGTCCCCTGGGAGAGGGGAAAACTCATCGTAAATCTGAGGTGTTATCTGGAAAATAATATCGAGACCCTAACATCCTCTGTGTTATGTTATAGACCCTCTATAACACTGAGAGGCTTCAGTAGAAAAAGGAGTGACATTGGTTACTCTAGATTATTTTACATGCGGAGCTGTTGATATTCTGAAAGCTTCATTCGCGGTATCTAATACATCATCTTAAACTGAAGTGCTTGTTTTCTTTTTAGTCTGTGTAACTGTCGTCTATGGGATGCAGGCCCATCTTGGGGCTGACGAATTCCCGGAGTAGCCTTGATCCTCAAAGTATGGGCAGTGCTGGCATCATCTGGGACTAGCTGGAAATGAAGAATCCTCAGGTCTGACCCCAGGCCTCCTGAATCGAAATCTGCATCGTTCACAAGATGCCCAGGGATCTAGAGCACAGTAAAGCATGAGAAGCACTAACAGAGAAAATGGGCAATTTGTTTAGGAATCAGGGCATCTGGGATTTATTCCTGGTCGGGTTCATTTTTTTTTTGTTTGAAAAAGGAGCCTCTTTCTTAATTGTCCAAAGCTTTGATTTTCTCACATTTAAAAACTGATTTATAACTGGGTTTTTCCATGGAGCGCCTGGGTGGCTTGGTCCTGCTTCGGCTTAGGTGCTGATCTTGCCATTCCCGAGTTTGAGCCCCACATCAGGCTCTGTGCTGACAGCTCAGAGCCTGGAACCCATTTCACATTCTCTGTCTCCCTCTCTCTCTCTCCCTCTCCCTCTCTCTCTCTCTCTCTCTCTGCCCCTCCCCCACTCATGCTCTGTCTCTTTCTCTCTCATAAATAAGCATTAAAAATTTTTTTTTAAGTTTTAAAAAATGATTTATAACTGGGTTTTTTCAGGTTCACAGGAGATGAGCAAAGGGGTCATTTAGATATGATGTCTGAAGAGACACTTTTGAACTCTTCGGGGAAAAGCACGTAACTAAAGACTGGGCATTGTTAGTGACTCACTCTCACTTCTGAAGTACCTTTGGATAACTTCAGGCAAGGAAGGGTCTCTGAGTGATACAGCCAATCCTCATTATTCATGGATTCTGTATTTGCCAACTTGCCTCCTTGCTAAAATCCATCTGTAACCCCCAAACCGGTACTGCTTTTGCAGTCATTCACAGACATGCTCGGAGTTGCAAAAAATCTGAGTCCCCTGACACACACATTCCCCGTTGAGGTTGAACATGGCAATGCTCTGCCTTCTTTTTTAAACTCTCATGCTGTAAACAAGCATCCTTTTCATTGTCTTTTTAGTTTTCACATCGTTCCCATTTTTGTCCCCATTTTGTCGGTGATTGTACCGTTTAAAATGGCCCCCAAATGTAGTGCTGAAGGACTGGCTGGTGTTGCCAAGGGTAAGAAGGCTGTGAGGCGCCTTGTGCAGAAAATACATGTGTCATATAAGCATCATTTAAGCACGAGCTGTAGTGATTTGGGCCATGAGTTTGTGTTAATGAACCAACAGTATATATTAAATAGGTGTCTTTCAACAGAAACACATAAAGCAAGGTTGTGTGTTGATCGGTTGACAGAATCGTACGGCCCAAAGTTCTTAGCAATCTCTATGTTTCCACTAGGAGCAATAGGCCGCTATTTGTCAATTCAATGTTTGTGGCGACTGTATAGCACCTAAGTGTTGTGAATGATGAGAATCAACTGTATGTTTAAAAAAAATTAGACTAGCATTCCAGTGGGGCGTCCTTTTCTCCTTTATGGATGATGGTGAGACCAACTCGTTATATGAAATTTAGCTGTACTCTGTGAACACAAATTCAAATGAACATACCTAGTTATTAATAAAAAAAAACCTTCAATATTTGGAGGCATTCTTGGGACTGAAACAATCTGATAGGGAAGCTTTTCTCTTCCTCTGGGTGAGGAGGCATGGCAGGTGAAACAGCTGTACTCCATTTGCTTTCAGGCCACCATTTACATGTTAAGCTCATCTTTGTTTGGGTCTGTGTCTTCTTTTTCAGTCATCCGTGCTGCAATCTGTGTCCTGCCCCCCCCCCCACCCCGCCGGATCCATGATCCTTGTGGCTGCGTCCGTGCAGGCCCACATGGCATGTTGCCTGGGTCCTGGCTACTGTTCTGATCACTCTGACCTCCACTCCGCTCTCCAGCGCAGCCCACTTTCTACCACAGTAAATCCAATCCTTTCCCTCCACTGTGTGAAATCGCTCGGTGGCTCCTCGTTACTTTGGGATAGTTTCAGATCCTCTGAGATGTGACCTCTGACTTCTTTGCCACTGTGCTTGAAGATCCCTGACCACGTGACACTTTCCCACCACTGTGCCTTTGCATGGTCCGTCCCTCTGCTTCGCATTCTTCTTCACCTCCCAAGAAGTCGCCTCTAGGTCTAAGGTGCTGAAAATTACCTTTTGTATTGGGATTGTAGATTAAAAAAAAAATTTCCCGCCTCCATTAGGCAGTGAGAACCTTTTATTCCCCTTGATGGAAAGCAGTGGTTTTGTTCAGTTCGGTGTCACAAGTACCTTTTATAGGAGAGTGTGTGGCCATGAGGTCACTGGAAGTATTGAATAAATGAGAATTTAGGGGTGAGTCTGATCTGATTAGTGTCATAATAGACGAGTTTTGTATCAGTAGCCCTGATGTGCACCAGTTCTGATATCACTAATCTTCAAGGAAATCCTGTGTAGAACACATAATGAGCATTTAATCCTGGAAAATACAAAAAATTTGAGGGTGAGGAGGTTAGCTATGAAGTACAATAGCAACTTGTTTTATGTGGTCAGTTGGTTTAAAAGAATTGTGTGATGCTTAGTGTGGCACTTGTTAAGAAATAAAGAACATGGGGTGCCTGGGGGACTTAGTCAGTTGAGCATCCGACTCTTGGTTTCAGGTCAGGTCATGATCTCACAGTTCGTGAGTTCAAGCCCCACATCTGGCTCTGAGCTGACAGTGCAGAGGCTGCTTGGGATTCTTTCTGCCCCTCCCCCACTCTCTCTCTTTCTCTCAAAAAATAAACGAAATTTTTTTTAAAAAAGAAATAAAGAGCATTGAATGAATTAACTCAATAAAGTATTAATACTCTAGATTTTAATTCCTCCTTTCCCTGATTCATGCAATGAGTAATATATAGCAATGAAAATAAATGAACTATTGCGATGTAGAACACTCTGGGTGAATCTTATTAATATAACAAATAAAAGTAAGTCCCTTAAGATTACATGATAGGAATATATGAATGTTCAACACAAGAGTCCAGACAGTGGTTACTTGGGGAGGAGGGAGGCGGAGGAAGGGGATGGGGATAACCACATTGACCACATAGACTGTTCATATCTCTAGTCTCCGTGTTAGGTAGTGTGTGTGTGTGTGTGTGTGTGTGTGTGTGTGTGTGTGCACGCGCATGTGTGTGTGTTAATATTATAAACACAAATAAACAAGGCTGTGGGGCACCTCGGTGACTCAGTCGGTTAAGCCTCCAACTCTTGATTTCGGCTCAGGTCATGACCTCACGGTTTGTGAGTTTGAGCCCCCGGTAGGGCTCTGCACTGGCAGTGCGGAGCCTCCTTTGGATTCTCTGTCTCTCCCTTTCTCTGCCCTTCCTGCCATTCTCGCACACACACTCTGTCTCAAAGTAAACTTTAAAAAAAATAAGGCCTTGAAGAGTGGTCATGAACCGAAGATTCTGATTAATATGATTTATCCAATTCTCTTTACCTGAGTTTCACACTTTTAAAAACTCCCTATTTGGAAATGTTAGGGGAGCCTCCCTCCGTTTATCCTCTCTTGAAGTGGACCAAGCACATATGTAAGAATTTCAAGTATTTCATATGGGGAGGAAAGAGAATAAAATGACCAAATATAAAACGTAATATCAACGGTAAACTCAAAGACAATAGGCATTATGAAAATGAGAAAATAATGGGAACAGTACACAAGTAGCCCATCTTGTTTGAGTCCGTCGAGTACCGGAGATGCGGGGATGAATCGCAGTCAGCTTTAATGGAGTCCCCCATTTTGTGGCGCTCCTGTTAGCTTGTCCTACATTTTCTTGGCAGCAGGAGGAAAGCACAGGGCACTCTTGAAAGAAAAGCAACTCTGTGAGGCCCGTGAGAAAAGTATGCATCCTATCTCTTCCCTGTTGCCTACCACAGAAAAAGAGCCTTGTCGCCCAATTTTATGAGAAATACCCTTCCTTGGAAAACTATTTTGTTTTCTCCGTTTCTCCCAAGAGCACTTGCTCTCAGGCCCAATGTCTCTGTCAGTCGTGCCTTCCCTTTTCCGCTAGAATCCTTGAAACCGCTTTCTAGTAGCAGTTGGTGCAAGACAATGCGCATTTATTTGGGCGGCAGCTTTTTCTAGTTTTCATGCCAGAATGTCTGCCTGCACAATGAGCTAGTTTTAAGGCACTTTAGATTTCGGCTGATTCCCAGTATCAGATGTGAACAGACAAAATTCTATGTGAATTCTCTCTTTTGGCAGGAGCTTTGGTTACCCTCTTGGCGGAGTCCAGAGAAAGGAGTCGAGCGTTGCCTGGATTCCTCAGTCATTAAAAAAAACTATATCATGAGGGTCTTCTTGTCTCCTTGGTGATACGTGACCATTTTCCTCCTGGAAGAGCTTTTCCATGTATTTTTAGTAACAGCAGGAGAGGATAGATATTTGGGTGAGCTGTGTACCCAGCTGGAAAGCCTAAGCAGACAAAGGCTCTTAAGTTTCCCTTGATCTTGTTTTTCTCCCCAGCCCCCTACTTTCTTGTTTTGTAAAGCACAGAAATGGAAGGCCCACTTGTGAAAAGCATCTCACTTAAGGCTTACTGGCTGCCATTCTCTTCTGCGGCCCTTTGTTCTGTTTCTTCCATCTGCAAAGGAAGCTCTTAAGCTGTGCCAGCTGTTTGTCACTTCCAGAGATACCATGCTGGTTCCGTCCCGTCTGTCCAGCCCCGCCAGGGAGTGGAATCTTACTGTTTGATGACCTATACGTAGGAGGCCCGAAGAGAATTTAACCACGTTTGTGTGTTTCCCCAGCCTCATTCCTTTTGTCTATGCAGCTAACACTGTCAGAGTCTTATTGCCTGAACGAATTTGGGTAATTTCAAACTAAACGTGATATTCTTTTTGCCCACTTAGCAGGAAAGCTGCTTTGTGCTCTTTCTGATAGCAGCAGGTGTTATCGCCACATTCTCTCCCATCCTCCAAACCCGGGTTTTTCACATGTCGGCGGTAGAGTTCCCAGAAGTAATGCACACGCACGCCTTGCGCCTCTTCCTACACAAGTTTGCCCGAGTCCCGCTAGTCACAAGCAGCCACATGACCAAGTCCAGAGTCATTGTGATTCAGAATGTGGCCCAAGGACTTGGGGAGGAAGTGGGACTTACCGGGGCCGTGACTGTAATAGTCTCCCACAGTGGACTTTTGAGTTGCCAGATGCTGTTAGTAAAATGGAAGCAGAGATGCTGGTTGCTGGGATTAAGGAGGAGAGCTGAGGGTGGAGGCAAACCCGGTTTCCAAAGCGGTGTGATCAAGGTGCTTTCTGAATAAGAAATCCTAAGATTGTCCGGTGAAGGGATATTTATGAAAAGCATCTTTAGTATTAAAGCCTATTCGCTTTTTGTGAATTTTTGAGAAGGGGAGGCACCAAAGGCAGTGGATAAATGTAAAGACCCACAAAAATGAAGAACTCCTATATGGCGAACACTGGGAACGAAGGAGGAAAACACAGCTGGGACATTATTGATAACACACAAAGGGGAAATATTCCTAAGAATTAACAAAGAAAATATGCCAATGGGAAAAGCAGCAAAGGTCATGAAGAGGATATTTACAGAAGAAGAAATATCAGCATCCACATGGCTGCCAAAAAACATTTAAGAAAGCATTTGTTTTAACCAATAAACAAAGGCAAACAAACAATACATTTCTGACAAATGTCAATTGCCGATGTGTTTTCATAGCACTTACATATAAGAGGAAGGTAGGGGAGTGGAGATACGGGTGGAGGGGGTTGTATTTTAGAGAAGGCCTCTCCCAGGTGGTGCCTTTGGAGCAGAGGCCGGAAGGAAGTGAGGGCGCAGGCCGTGTGCTCCGGAAGCATCCCAGGCTGAGGTAAGCACCACGGTGAGGTCCTGAGGTGGAAGCAGTGGGAAAGCCAGCTGGTGTGTGGCCGCAACCACCTGAGCTGGGAGTAGTGGCGAATCGGTTGGTATGTATACCTGATGACGCAGTCAGACACATTCGGTGTGATAAGTAAAAAAAAAAAAAAGCAAATGTCAGAGCTTACAAAATGGGAGAAATCTTTGCAAATCATAGATCCAAAAAGGGACTTGTATCAAGAATATATGAATAGCTCTTACAAGTCAATAGTAAAAAGGCAAATAAGACAATTAAAAAATGGGCCAACGGTCTGAATCACCATTTCTCCCGAGCAGATGGCCAGAAGGCTAATAAGTGCATGAAAAAGGCTCGATCTCGTTAACCATTAGGAAAACGCAAATTAAAATAACACTGAGATGCCACTTCACACCCCTTAGAATGTCTATAATTAAAAAGACAGAAATACCAAGTGTTGGCAAGGATGTACAGAGATTGAAATCCTCATATATTGCTGGTAAAAATGTAAAATGGTGCAGCCGCTGTGGAAAACAGTCTGGCACTTCCTCCAACACTGAAACGTGGAGTTACCATGTAATCACGCAATGCCACTCATATACATACACCCAGGAGAAACGAAAAGTGCCACAGGAAAACTTGTGCACGAACGTTCGGAGCAGCATTATTCATAACAGCCAAATAGGGGAAACAACCTCAATGTTTATCACCTGATGGATGGGTAACTAAAATTGGACATGTGCTTACAAGGAATATTATTTGGCAGTTAAAAGGAATGGTACAACATGGATGAACCTTGAAAGCATTATCCTAAGTGGAGAAAAGCCAGTCGTAAAAGACCATATATTGTATGATTCCATTTACATAAAATGTCCCAAATAGGCAAATCTATAGGGACCGAATGTAGATGACCATTTGCCTAGAGTTGGAGGGTGGGAATATTTAGGAGCAATAGCCAAGAGGTATGGGGTTTCTTTGGTGTTGCTTTAAAAATATCAACATCTTTTTATGCATTTAATTAATCTTTTTAAAAAGGGCATATAAATAACGATGTTTTAGAATAATCAATGATGAATGGAGAATAGAATTTTGAAGAGGCAGCACCCAGCTCAGCCGAGAAGGGGGAAATGTGCAAGATAAAGATAAAGCATTCGTTGACTTTGATCTTGGTACCTATAAGAACCAGAGCTATAGCCTTCTGCAAGGTGTTGGTTCTGAGTTTTTAAGTACAGGCTACTATGTGGTAAGCAAGATCTTTTGGTCCGGGAATCTTGAATCCAAAATCCGTGATATGGGGTAGTCTACAACCTAGAATGATGAGTGCAGCAAAAGACATTTGCCCTCAACATGTCTCTCTCCTGGTCAGCTACTGCTGTGACTCTGCCTCCCCCACAACTCAGGGCAGCCACAGTCACAGGAGAAGGCCTCTTTGTGAAGATGTATCTGAATTGGAACTTGGAATCTGTTTTTTGCCTAGTGGAAGCGTTTTTAAATTATCACATTTTTCATACTATCAGTTTTATTGTAAATCTATTGTGATTCGACCTCTAAGTCTATTTATAACATTCTATGAGGAAATGGGTCTAGGTTTCAAATATATGATTTAGAAGTGATCTTTCGGGAAGCCAGCTTTTTTGTCAGATAGAACTGGCTACAGTTCAGAGCCCTTCTCCGCGTCGCGGTGTGGATGTAGGTAAGGACAGCCTGAGAAAACAAGATAAGGAGCTCTGGGTCTTGTAGATTCATGCAGAGTCAAATTCCTATTCTAGTGTTTGCTGCTCCAGTGTTCTGGGAGCTGAGGTCGAAGTCTGTGCTGTACCTTGTTAAATGTGATTTGCATGCCGCCGACGTCTCGGAACCCCCATGTATGATGAATTTCATTAATCCAGTGATTTGTAAAAAGAGTCTGAATTAAACCCTTCTTCGTGCTCCAGAGACTGTATTGGGCTGTTCTGTATTGGTTGTCACCGTCGCGCCAAGGGTAGTGATGTAAAAAAGGAAAAGACAGCTAGGAATGAAAGATAATCCAGAGACCTGCAGGTACAATATTGCCGATCTTGAAACAGGGAGAAAATAATGTAGCTTTATTTAAATGTCTTCCTTAGAATAACTGCTTTTTTTCCTCTAGTTTTGTGAAGACAGAAAATTCTACTCTCATGCGCTTCAGTTTCTTACTCTGTAATTGTAGTTTTCGCTTAGATTGTTGGCCTAACGTGCCTGGAGAGCCCATAAACATGCAGATACCTAGACCCCATCCTTAGAGCCTCTGGTTCAATGTGCCTGCATGGGGCCAGGGAATTTGCATTTCTAGCAAGCAGCCACGCGATGCTGCTGAGCAACCACACTGTTAGCATTCATCTGTAAAACTTAGAAAGCCGCCTTCAGCTCTAATATCCTGCAGTTCTGTGCTTTCACGTTCTGGCATTCGAGGCTTATGCTTGGGACCAGAAGCGAGCACTCATCGCTGAATTGCCACGGTCTTTAGGAACTCACTTTCTTCCCGACTCTCCCTGCAGAGACCGGATCATATCCATGCTTAGTGTCTACAAAAGGACTGGTTACTGCTCTGATTTTAACCTTGAGGAAAAAGGGGAGGAAGAGGAGAAGCCAATTCTTAATTGGAATTAAGATTACCAAGTGAGTCCTGAATGGCTTCAAAGCCCCATCGTTTTGCTTCCTGAGTATCCCTAACGTCTGGCATCCCTTGAATCCTCACTGACTTAGCCTGCCCATCCCTGGTGGGGAAGGATCCCAGCCTTTAGGAAATTCAGGAGAACTAGAGGAATAAATCAAAGGGAGGAAGATGAAGAGGGCAGAGAGCTGTGAGAAATAAGTCAAAGTAAACTGGGGACACTAAGATTTTAGTTCCTTTAAATATTTGTTCCTTATAGGCAATTCACACGTCCAGGAAGATGCCATTCAAGGAGAACAAAGTAGGGTCTCAAGAATCTACCATTCTAAAATAACTTGACTGCCGGCAACCCGGTGGCAGGATCCAGTGTGGGCAGCCTTCACCTGAGAAGACAGTATTTGGTTGAAAATGTTGAATTCTATTGCCTGTTTTCTGGCCATTTCTTAGTGGATAAAGAGCTGTGTAATATCTTCCTTTCCTAGGTGTTATTCCTAAAGCTTCTTATATATAGCTCTTGAGGAATGGGTGAGAAGTTAAAAAGTGGTCTGCTTTTATTTTTTGTTATATTACTTTAATATCTAGTATGTCCATTGCCTTTCAGTTTTGAACTTTTTTATATTTTATTCATTCAATGGTACCAGCCATACATAATTAAATATTTAGAAACTACTCCCCCAAAGAAAAAGTCCCACAATCCCATTAATCAGAGATAACTTCTTTTAACTTAGTATAACCTTCCATGCGTTTTTGTAATATTAGTATGCTTATTTTCTACACAAATGGAGTCCTGCTTCCCAAAGAATGTAAATGCCTATTTGTCACTAACTTTATTGCAGATGCTTTTCCATTTCACTCAATACATTTCTATGTCCTAGGACTCCCTCTAGGTAACCAGTGCTCCCTGATACTTTTGCCCCCCCCCCCCGTTTTTGCCATTAAGCAATGTAATGACCTTTCTTGCATGCACATTTTCGCACGAGTGTCCAGTTACTTTCCAAGAATCAATCCTTAGGCCCTGAATCCTGGGTCAGAAGATACACACTCTGAATGCTTTTGATACCCACGGAGAAATGTTGGGCCTGTTTACACACACTCTCAGCAGTGTCTGATTAGTAATCTGCATGTTTCAATATGAGTTTTTATTCTTTTTAAGAGGCTACTTCATGGCATTAGAGAATTTAAGTGTTGGTTTTGGAATGAAAGCATTAGCAAGCCGAACATATTTGAAGTGTCGCTGGTGAATATTACTTAGAGCTCTCTCTTGACACAACTGTATTTAGGAGGCACACGTATGAAAATATCTTTCCTCAAACACTATGTTATGTTTATTCTTGCAGTTGAAAAGCTCTCGCAGCCAAATGTCTGTTCACACATACATTCCAAGACTATATTCGGTTTTGATCTCCTGTTTTAAATATCTTTTAGAATTAATGGATTTCTGTGCATGGTGCTCGGCATACAGCTTTTTTTTCTTTAATTAAAGTTAGAAAAATTCAGGGACCTCTGTTTCCTACAACAGTACAGAGAACCCTTTGAAAAAATACTCCTTTATCTTCTGAGTGGAGGCAGGGACATATTCCTTTGAAAGGAAAAACTTGAAATTCTAAAGCCGTTCTTGCCAATTCCTGCAAATACGGCCCTCAGATTTCACACCAGGTTCTTAACAAAGACACGGATGTCTGCAATGACGGAGAGAAGGGTGGACACAGCAAGAAAGAATGTTGCTGTGTTATGTTAAATTTCCCTCTTGGACCTCAAAACTGCCCCTTTTGCCAGAGCTGGATAAAGTTCCATTATAAAAATAAGAGGTAGAACAGAAAATTTGAGGGATGTTTGTCCCAAAAATGTGCAATTGGCATCCTGAAGAAAGTTTTATCTGATTCTGAATTATTTTGGCTAATACAATTGCCAGCTTCTTTTTTTAGTTTCTCTTTGGAGCTTGATAGAAACTGGTTCAATGTTTGATTTAACGAACATTTCTGAGGCATGTTCTGTGTCATAGGCATTGTTGGATGCATTCTATAAATATCAACTGATTTAATACCCACAATCCTGTAAGGTCTGGGTGCTAATATGAGCCCATTTCGCAAGTGAGGAAACTGAGGCACAGGTAAATTACATAAATTGCCCTGGACTCAGCCAGCGAGTGACAAAGCCGGTGGTCAGACTCGGGCAGCCGGACTCAGGATTCTGTGCTCTGAATCACTTAGCTGTGCTGCCTGATGTATGTAAGCATACACACAGTGTTATAGCAGGGATGGGCTTTAGGACATGTTAACTTCTGTTTTTGACAGGAAGAAACTGGGCCCCCTTGACTACACATCGAAATCACTTGGGAAGCTCTTTAAACTCACGAAGCTGTGGCCACACCCCCGGCCCAGTAAATCAACAGGACCCAGACATCATAGTTTTTAAAGCTCCCCAGGTGATTCCAGTGGGCAGCCAAGGATGAGAAGCTCTGATCTAGGAGCAGAGGATTACTGATGGCCATTACTTTATCAGAAACATTGATGAAAAAGAACACTGTGGCCGTGTCTTGATTTCACTTCACCGAGGCTTCCCTAAGAGGTGAACCGATCCACAAAGGAGCACTCTTGTCTCAAGGGGAGGCAGTTCAAGTTTGGGAAAAATGATTCCTTCTGGAGATTCTGGTTCTGAGAATGTTTTAGAAAAGTCAGGAGTGTGCATCCATTTGTGTTAATAGAATTTCGCCAACTATTTCACTTTATTGCTTGGATGAGTGGAATAGAGGCCCTCGTACTCAAGTCAGAGTGCAGTTAGTTTGACCCTGTATGTCTGCACCTCAATGTGAACCCTACAAGAGGTGAAGCCATTGGCAATAGAGAAGGGAGGCCATGTCTCAGCTAGATGGCCGAGTGGCGGCCAGAGGCTTGGGCTAGGACGTCCTGAGTCTTCTTCGAGAGCTGTAGACCTCTTTCTTTCTTTCTTTGACTGGACAGAGAATGGGAGCATGGAACACATGAAAATTTGGAGTTTTTCTGTAGGAGCAGCAGCTATGTAAAACTGAAGAGCAAAATACCTTTCAGAAAAAATGATTTGTAGTCATGGCAGCACGAGCATAGCATACGTAGCATTTAAGGAAATCTACCAAGCGTGGGTCAGTAGTTAATAGTAAGTATTTCCCTTGTTTCTTCTGCATCATGCTGGGAAAGTGAATCGGGGATTGCTCGTGTGTCCAAACAAGACTAAAACATGTCGGGGAAATGGTGAACACAGTCTCTTCTGACTTGACCCTTCAGTTTGTCCCAGAAGCCCGTCAGTAGTGGTAATCCCATTGGTAGAAGAGCACCAAGGCCTTTCTCATTCTGGCTGTACACAAAAGGTAATTACAGAGGGTCTCGTTTCTGTTTGTTCCTGTTGTAAAGTCTCTTGTAGAGTTGCATTTCTGTGACTGCTGTCTTAGGGCATGTGAAAGGAACGTGTTGACTGGAATAGACTCTGTCTACCACTATTTTGGGGGACAACAGAGACAAATGGTACAGATTCTATGGAATTTGCAATGTAATCTGTGACCCAAATAATTTTTTTAATTGCAAGATGCATCCTAAATACAGAAGAATGTTTCACAGCTATAATACGGCATGAAGAATACCAAGGCAAATACCTATGGGTCCACCCCCCCCCCCAACTTAAGAAATAGGACAAGAGCTCCTGAAAGAATTTTCCCCTGCACTTCCTCCATTTTGATGAAATTTCCTTCCTTCCAGAGATAACCAGTGTTCTACCCTATGTGGCCCATTTTCTTTTTAGTGTCCTCATGCATGTGTTTATCCCTCAACAATACATTACTCTCTAAAAAAAACCTAGCAGCAAGCACCAACCTAGCTGTGTAAGGAAGGGAAGACGTTGCTTCTATTCGAGGAAGGTCCCAAGAGAAGGTAGTCCCAGCCAAGTCTCTGGGAGAACTGTGGCTTCGGGTTGCATGAGGTTATTCTGGGGAACTTGGTGGGTGAAGGCACGAGTGAGTCCCCAGGAAAACGGGGCCCTCCGCCACCGGGGCGTGTAACGGTGCAGTAGCGTAGTGCCAGGTACTAGAGGCCCGGCAGGAAGGTCAGGGGACAGGGGCGGCTCTGCGTTTCCTGCTTTTCAGCTCGCCGGGGCCTGCCTCCAGCTCTCAGAAATAGGTCAAAGCACAATGCTGCTGTGGACTGAAATGAGAGGCCTCCGCCGACGCGGGCAGCACGGTGTGGTCCGGCGGACAGCTGGCGGCCCAGGGTCAGGAAGAGCAACACGGGGCGGATTTGGGCCCCGCTCGCCTGGTTCCGTCCACCACATCGGCGGCAGCAGGCATCTCGTGAGGACGGTGCTCGGTGCGCCCGTCTCTGCGGTCACCTCGCTCCAGCCCGGATTGGCCGCCCTCTTCTTTTGGAGCCCAGCTCTCATCCTGGGGTTGTTCTTCACTCTCACTTGGGACATCCCTCGGCCTCTCTCCTGTGTTCCAGCTGCTTTTCCTTCGATCTTGTCTTCCTCTCTGCTCCATTCGACGAGGCACATCCTCCGGCAACCTTGTGGAAAAGGGTGCATGGGAAGTCGGCATTTTGAGGCCTTGCATGCCCGGCAGTGTCTCTTCTAACTGTCACGCTTGATTGGCAGTTTGGAGATAGAATTCCAAGTTAGAAATCAGAGTTCTGAATTAACACGTTGCTCCGTTGTCCTCAATTTCGACTCTTGCTGTTGAGAAGTGTGAAGCCATTCTGATTCCTGATGGGTTGCTTGTGACCTGATTTTTTTTTTCCCTCTGGAAGCTCATAAAGTCTTCTTGCCCCTGAGGATCTGCGGTGTCCCACTAACGGGCCAGGGCATGGATTCGTTTTCATCCACCGTGCAGGGTGGTGTGTGCCTTGCTGTGTGCCGTTTCGCCCTGACACCTCAACTCCTTCCGTTTGGGAAATATTTCTTGAATATTCTTCACTCTCCAGCCGGACTCTTTCAGTTCCCACCTTTGCCCATTTTTAATCTCTTTGTATTTGCTCTAATTTGTGGAAGATACCATCTAACACTTCTATTGTCCTTAATTTCTCATACTACTTTTTAGATTCTGAGAATGTTAGTTTTGGCTTTTTAATTGAGGGGGGGGGTGTTGTTTGCTTGTTTATCTTTTCTTAGTTCATGGATACAACATGCTACCTCTCCAAGGATATCACTGATACATATTTGCCTAAGTTTCCTCTGAGCTCCGTAGCCTCCATTCCCTCCAAGTTCCACTTTTCTGTTTGCACGTTTTCATCTCTGTCACCTTTGGTAAAGGCTTTTCACAGGCATCCTGTAATCCTCGGTTGTTTGGGGGACTAGAAAGCTGTTGTGAAGATCCGATCGGTGGGCAGAGATCTGGGTCGGACATTTGGGGGGAGACCCCAGTGTCGATGTCTTGGAGTCTTTCCCACTGAGTTGCTTAGATGCCCCAGAGAAGCCTTCCAGTCTCCTGCTGGGAGGGGGCCTGGTGTTCAGCCCGGCAGCTCCTGGGGGAAGAGCACTGGGTCGCAGGCTGTCTCTACATTCTGGGCTCAGCGTGCTTTCATCCAGTCTCTTAATGCCCCTGCTTGCCCCAGAGTACCCATAGCCCAGCTATGCCTCCCGAGCCAGATACCCCGTTTTCCCCTCTTCGGGAACTGACCCTCCTGAGCAGGGAAGGGACAGTGGAATGGAGCAAGGAGCTAGTGGAAGCGGCTCCTAAGACTGCTTGCTTTCCAGCCCGTTGCTCTTCCACGATCGTCTTTATCCGCCCCCCACCCCCGACTCCACTTTCCTCCCTGCTGGCTTTAGATCAGTCCCCTCCACCACCTCTCCTGCCACCTGCTGAGTTGGTTACCACCCCCATCTGTTTTGCAGCTTCTGAGACTTTCTTGCTGTTGCCCTCTGTCCTTCTCTGTCCTTTTCTCCTGGGGTTATCTTTGAAAAAAACCCTCTTCCTTTATATGGTCTTAGTGGGGTTGCAAGAGAGAGGAATGAGGTGCGTTTGTTTAGTCCACCGGCTTATCCTAGAGGCTAGAACGTCTTTCCTTTTTTTTACATTATCGGATCTAGTACATTTTTGACTATTTGAAGCCAAGGGCCAAGTCCGTTAACAAGGTCTGTGACCGTTTACCGGACACCTCTGTGCCAGATGCCGCTGAGCCCTTTGCTTGTGCAGACATGCAAGTAGGGATGGATGTTCTCCTTAGTTTACAAAAGACAAAACCGACGCTCGGATTAAGCAGTGCACCCAAGGTCACTGCTCAAAAGTGGCGGTGCTGGCATCTGAATCCAGTCCAAGATCTGGGTTTTGAAACCCTGTGAAAGTTTTTAACACACCCAGTGTTTTCCTTAGACCAGGAGCTGATTTGAACTAACGCCTCTGAATTCTATAAGGATCTCTGAGTTAATTGGACTTTGAAGGAGGAAAAATATTCTGGCATGTATTGGGTTGAGTAACCTTGCCTGGGCTTTTGAAAAGGGAATGGGGCACCCACAAAGCGTGAGAAGCACCTGCTTTCCCCAGCTGCATCATCTCCCGCCTCCCTGCTGGCTTGGTGTGTGGCTGAAGGTCATTCACAGACGCCGTCGTGCCGGCTGTCCATAGAACAAAGCGTGCATGGTTTTCTAGCCCACCCAGTAGAATATGTGTCCTACTGGCGAGACTGTGCTATAATGAGAGACTTATTTTCTGCATGGCCACCAAGCTAGGTAACTCATTGCCCATTCAAGGTCATGAGCACCCGCATTTCATTTCCCTATTGACAGTTTTGCTTTTTTCTGCAACAGTGTGAAGCCATGGATTTGCAAAAGAAATACAGCCATAAATGGGGGCTTTAGAGTCTTTACAGATTCAATTATTATAATGATATTTTGCAAACCTTTTTCAGGCTGAATTTTTCAGACCATATTGTGTATCCAAAAAAAAAAAAATTATGCTTCAAACCTAAAAAGTTGCCTATAACTTTAAGTATGCACTGGGTAGATTTGCATATTTGACTATTGGAAGTATCGGTAAACAATGAGACTTTTTTTTTTTTCCTGAATGTTGAGAGTGTTATTCTTATAATAGGTTTCAGCTTGAGTGAGCTTTCTAACCATGGCCGCTTGCTTGTGAAGAATAGGATTCTATTTATATTCTTTCCCATAACTATAGCTGGTCCTTTGCCTAGAAGAATGTAATATAAAACACAAATAACTGAAAATAAGGTTTCTAAAAGTGCAAAGTAGTATCAACCTGCCTCTGCCTATGTACCCTTGAAATTAGCTGGGGTGCCATTTGAATACAGTGTTTTGAGCCAAATTATTTTTTGTCTGTGCAGAGAGAAGCCTTTTCATTTCAAGGGATTTAACAAGGGCTGGAACTATTCCAGCTGCTTTAAAATGCACATTTGGGGCCTTTTTCTGTTCCCTCAAGTTCGAAAGAAAAGAATATGCTAAGGACACTCTGTAAACTGCCTTACAGTGTTGGCTTTCACATTCAACTAGATCTTTACCCAGGAGAGGATAAACACAGGCCTTGAGTACTTTATCCGAGAGTAATAAAGGGCTTTACCTTGTATTTTGTTTTTAACATTTTTCACAAATGAAGGGAAAATTTTTAGGTGTCTCACGTCAGAAACACCTGCTATACCAACGCCAGATTTTGAGTCAGAAGAGAAGTTCAGAAAACCTTGTCAACACAGACCTGTGGTCCCGAGGCCGTCACCCCTTGAGGCCTCATGTGACGGGGCTAATCCCAGTAAAAGCCTGGACTTTGGAGTCAGATGTCAGTTCAATTCTGCCCGCACCTTACGTTCTTGGAAAAGCCATTTGACTTCTCTGGGCTCATTTTTGCTTCAGTAAAATGGGGATAAATCCCAGCTTGCATGGTTCTTGCAAGGTTTACAGAGAGTACATGAAGAGGGGGGCTGTACTTCTGCAACTGGTGTGTCACGGGGGGGGCAGTTATAATATAGCACAAATTGACAGCATTTACTACCTGCTGCCTCTGTTTTGAGGATTTTATGTGTATTAACTCACTGAAGCCTCACAGCAACCTTGCAAGATAGGTACTGTATTAATATCCCCATTTCAAGGACGAGAAAACTGAGGCACTGAGAGTTTTAATGTGCTCAGAGTTATATAGCTAGTAAGTAGTGGAGTCAGGCTTTCAACCCAGACGGTCTGATTCCAGAGCCTCTGTCTTAACTGCTACCCAGTTAGTGTCGTTTCAGTGGTGGCTGAAAATATGTTGGCTTGTGGTCATTTGTCTCTGTGGCGCCCATTGTGTGCTGTACATAGTAGTAGGTGTTTGCTGAATGAGTGTATGAAGAAATTTCCCAAACTGGCTGAGGTGGGCCACTCTTGCTGCACAAAACATGTTCTTACTCACTTTCCCTGAGTCCCTGTCTACCTCCTATGACCTTGGAGTACCGGTGCCAAATCCTATGTCAGTACTTCTAAATGTGTCTTTATTTTTGAGAGAGAGAGAGAGAGAGAGAGAGAGCAAGCATAAGCAGGGGAGGGGGCATAGAGAAAGAGAGAGACGGGTGAATCCAAGCAGGCCCCGCGCTGGCAGCGCGAGGTTTGACCTCACAAACCACGAGATCATGACCTGAGCAGAAGTCAGATTCTCAACCGACTGAGCCACCCAGGCGCCCCCATGTCAGTATCTCTACTGCGCTTTCCGTAGCGTGCCTGATCACCGGAGCCAGCCTGGCCCTAACTGCCTCCAAATGACGCCGAAAACTTCGCCTGGTAAATGCAGATCTTTGAAAGCAACTCCCCTAGAGCAGGCGTGGGCCCAGTGATTCAGTAAGAGGCCAGATAGCAAAAATTTTATACGTTGCAGGCCACAGGGCTTCTGTCACGACTTCTTCCCTGTAGCTCAGAAGCAGCCACAGACAATAAAGAAGTGGATGGGTGTGGCTGCGTTCCAAAAAAACTTTATTTACAAAAAGCAGCTGGCCGGCTGCATGCGGTCCGAGAGCTGTCTTTTGTCAACCGTGCCACCGAGGGCTGCTTTTCCCACTTCATAGTGCCGAAGCATCCCCTGGGGTGTACCTTTTCCAGCAGAGCTCCTGGGCGCTGCCCCCGTTGAAAGATAATATTCAGGAAAAGGTGAAATCGTTTCTTTCATGCAGATATAAAAACGAACACGTGTTAACAATTTTATTTTGCTCATATGAGGGAACCTGGCAGATGCTATAAGCAGTTCAAAGGCAAAAAGCAGAAACGTATCTTGAGTAAAGGAACTGAATTGCAAATGGAGGCAAACCTGATTTTTTTTTCGGCCGGGAGGGGGGAAGTCCATCAAAACTGAACAGTGACAGAGTTTTTATGTCACTCAGTCACCTACAGCTCAGAGAGTTGCAAAATAGCTCGAAGGCAATGAAAGCGAGGAGGCCGATCATCTGGAGGGGTGTGCTAGAGTAGCCAAGGCAGAGGTTTCCTCTGAAACACCTACTTCTACACCCCCGGAGACTGGTTCTGTAGGCCTGGTGGTGTACTCCGAAATCTGCATTTGAAACAGATCTCCAAAGCTTTGGTCAGGCAGGAAGGCTTCGTGCAACACTTCGAGGAACTCCTCACTATTGTCTATTGTTCGTGTGCACCTCTTCTGCCCAAAATGTCCCTTTCTGCTCAGCACTCCTCTCCCCTGGTCTAGGGAAATCAACCCTCACCTTGTGAGATTCACCCATCCATTTGACCAGCTAGGTGACAAGTCATTTCTCTGTTGTAGGGACAGGGAGAGATTGGATATTAGGAAAAACTCATCCTCATCTTCTATTCTTACTATTTGTTTGTTCACGTCAAAGGACCAAAGGGATGCTGTGGAGACTTAACCCAAACTGATCGTGAAAGTAGTTTATGGGGGTGGGAGTGCCTGGCTGGCTCAGTCCGTTGAGCAGCCAACTCTTGATTTCAGGTTGAGCCATGATCGCACGGTTCATGGGTTCAAGCCCCACATCGGGCTCCACACTGACAGCACAAAACCTGGTTGGGATTCTCTCTCTCTTCCTCTCTTAAAAAAAAAAATAGCTTACGCAGACTAAGGAAAGGGTGCCTGCAACAGAAGATGAATGAACTTGGAAAGCTTTCAGTGCAGTCTTAGGAAGGGGAGGAAGGGGAGGAAGGGAGCCCAGGAGAACGCGGCCAGCCCCGGGAGGGACAGTCAGGTGGGCACAGGCAGGGAAAGCATGAAACATGAGAGTTAAACAGTCGGGAGCACAGAGTCCTCAATAAGCACGTTCGGGAAGTCAGAACACATTAAGTTGGCAATCCGTCATAGAGTTACTTTCTTGCGGATCTTTAACTGCCAACAGCTGCTCTGCTCTGTCCACTGCTGTTCCTCCCTGGACCCAAGGGCAGTCCCGGCTTGTGCATTTCCAGAGCATGAGGGAAGTTCAGAAAAACCCCAGACCGTCAGCCAGTTGACTTCCTTCTTACTGGGTCTTCTGACTATGTGAAAAAATAAAGGGACGGATGGGTGGGTGTTGTCGATACAAGGTTTCTGGAAATTACCATCAAGTCATGGCAATTGGAACATAATTTCCCTCTGATTTGCTGTCCAGGAGGAGCTTTCCTTTGTGTCTGAGAGGGAGAGTGGGAACGTGAGGAGGGGTGCAGTCACCCCAATCTTTCCCTCCAACACCTCCAGTGTCCCAGACTGTGTTCCTAGTCACAGGACTGCAGATGAAATGCATACCATTTCATGCTAGCGGGAGAATTCCCAGTGAACTCCCTGGCTTAGTGAGTTCAGCAGTTTAAAGGGAAGACAGGGGCGCCTGGGTGGCTCAGTCGGTTGAGTGTCTGTCTTCGGCTCAGGCCATGATCTCATAGTTTGTGAGTTCGAGCCCCGTGTCGGGCTCTGTGCGGACAGCTCAGAGCCTGGAGCCTACTTTGGATTCTGTGTGTGTGTGTGTGTGTGTGTGTATGTGTGTGTGTGTCTCAGAGATAAATAAACATTAAAAAAAATTAAAGAGAAGACAGTTTCCCGTCAGGTAATTCTCTGAAAGATGCTTCAAGGGACAGAGGCCACAGATCCTGGCTGCGTGGAGTCGGGAGTGGATGGTCAGTTCTCCCTCTGTGGGTGGGGATAGGTGGGAAGGACTACCTGGTGGCACAGACACGACACGCAGTTGTATTACACTGAAACCTGGGTGGCTTTGCTTCCTGGCCTTGAAATGCCAGCTTTGAGCACCCCAGACTCCTTTGGCATCTGTGTCTTCCCAAAGATTCCATCCGCATCTTGTCTTTGCTCTGAGATCCTATCTCAGAACTTGCCTGTTTTGCCGCCCCTGTCGAGTTACCACTTATTCTGAAATCTCAGCCAGCCCAAAAATGCAGTTTTCTGCTACTGTCAGGAGCCTAAATGATAAGAACATCCAGGTGGTGGCCCCTGCTGCCCCAGACATATCCCGGGCCCCCTGCGTGACCAAGAGGCAGAGGTGGCAGCAGCCAGGGCAGCTGCTGGGGCCTCTCTTGCACCAGGAATGTAACACCAGAGTCTGCCCTGCTGGAATGTGCGGCGCCCGGGTGTGAAGCTCATGCGGCTGCCCTGCCCCTGCTGTGTTCGCCATGCTCGGAGTGCTCGATGCCTCCGAAGAGAATCCAGCAACAGCAGGCTGCTCTCCTCTCGCAGGAGATGTTTTTCCCGCCCTCGCCGTGCTTACCCTTCGAGGGCCCCTGCGTCGGGCACCTGCGTCGGGCATGGGTGCCAGTGTTAACTAGCTCAGGCAGAGCCTCGGGCGTGCGTCCCTCTCCGAAGGCTGTGTGAGGGGCAGGAGGCTGTTTTCAGGCAGAACATCTTGTCATTTTAGATTCGCAACCCAGAGTTCCTCATTTGGAGTGGGAATCTGAGCGGCGCTGTGACTGCCGCAGTATTCACATGCTCTATTTCGTATTCGTGGGTTGCCAACCCAGAACATTCTGGAACTAAACTGTAAAATTCCATACGATTTAAGAATGAAATTTTAGGATTGTTTGGGAGCTTTCCTGTACTGTATAGGTAATTTTATTTGGGGGGGGGGGCTGTAGATATTAAGAAATACAGAGGTTTTAAAAACCTGCATTGGGAGGTGACACAAAAAAAGAAAAATCTCTAAAGCAGTGAGCTATCCAAACCAAACATGAAGCCATTCAGACTTTACTAATTTAAATATAATATATTTTCTTGGGACACCTCGGTGGCTCGTTGGTTGACTGTCCCAACTCTTGTGAGATCAAGCCCTGAGTCAGGCTCTATGCTGAGTGTGGAGCCTGCTTGGGATTCTCTCTCTCCCTCTCTCTCTCTCTCTCTCTGCCCCTCCCCTTCTCACTCTCACTGTCTCTCTCTCAAAATAAATAAGTAAACATTTTTAAGAAATTAAAAAACAAAATAAAGGTAATATATTTTCCCATTCTTTTCGCTGAGACCGGCGTATCTTCTGTGCCAAAGAAATGAGTGCGATGTATTTACTGCAGTGCAGACCCACTTGGAAGTTCCTAAGGGATACGGCAGGGGTCGATGCACCTGTCTGCCTGGAGAGCAAGGTGGAAGCCATGTTTTAGGGGAAAACCAACGGGATGGGGAAGAAAGGCAGATAGGGAAGCCGTGAGTGGGGTAGACTAACCTCATCAAGGACACAGTTCTGACAGTCTGTACCTTTCAGTTGCAACTCCAGCCCATCAGTGATGGCAAGCCATAGGGAAAACCCTCTAGCTGGGTCCCGCTACCCTGACCACCAGCAAGTAAAGAATTCTCCTTTTCATGGAAACAGATGGGATGGTCACCTAACTCTTATCTTTTGTTGTCAGGCAAGGCCCAGCTTTAGTCTTCGAGTCCCTTCCTGGAATACAGGCCCCGAATGTGCAACACAGGAGATTATGTGGCATTACAGAGTCCCCATCTTAGAGTCATTGATTTCGAAACCGTTTACCTTCTTTGTTTGACGTTGACAACCAGATTTTTCCTAATCCTGTGTCCCAAATGAAGGAAGTTGTCCCTCTGGACCTACAATGTCTATCTACAGAAATGCTATAAAAATAAAGGCTCAGAAGCCTCATTCCCCAGCTCCAGTAGTGGTCTGGTCTGGTCTGGCCTGTAGAGACTTGGCTATGAAGTACGGCAGTTCCTCCATTGTCCACTGCGAGCCTTCCAAGGAGCCACCCCAGGCCCGGAATCCACAACCTCCCCAGGCACAAGAAACCCACCGTTAGGCACAGCACTAGACAGAGAGCAGATGGGGCTGAGTATGACTTGACATGACATTTGGAATAAAGAGTGTGGGAACGCTCGTGACCCATCTCTGCCCCGTGGCGTCTGGAAACCGCTGACTCATGGAGGACAGGGAATGTGCTTTTCATCACTCTCTCTCTTCCTGACATTGAACATGATGCCTGGCACATAGAAGCCCAATAGCTAGATACTTAGAGACTGCCAGAATTAGGGACATTTTCTTTCTGGATAGATTGGGAGAACCTATAGATAGACCCAAGGGTGTTGGATTCTGTGGCAGTTCATTACCAAAAACTTACTGTCTATATGCTAAGAAACAGACCAGTCTGTTGCAAGAAGACTTAGGATATAAGGATTGGATATCAGCAAGGACTGCAGAGGTTTAAAATGACATTTAGACTTTTAAACTTAGGCTTAGAACATACTACTTCACTGGTCTTAAAGCAAGATCAACCCATTGTATAGAATTTTACTTTTCATTTTTAAAGATAATTCTTTTCTGTAAAGCTTCATTTGACACAGTAGTGTTAAAAATCCTGGGCAGATATACCTGGTCATTCTGTCATTGGTAGTCTTTTTAACTTTTAGGAAGTGATCCCAGTGAACCAAACCTGCGCCTCTGAATAGGATACTGCCTGCCATTACAGTTATCTGGGAAGAACTGGGGGGCACCCAGGTCGCTCAGTCAGTGAAGCCTCTGTCTCTTGATTTCGGCTCAGGTCATGATCTCACAGTGGTGAGATTGAGGCCCGCATTGGACTCCACACTGGGCTTGGACCCTGCTTGGGATCCTGTCTCTCCCCCTCCCCCTCACCTCTCAAAGTGAGCTTTGAGAGCTCACTTGCTCTCAAAAAAAAAAAACAAAAAAACAAAAAAACAAGGCAACTGGTAGACCCTAGCTATTCATGCTACTTTTTGAACAACCCATCTTAATGACAGCACAGCAGAAACCCAGCTAGAGAAAGGACAGAGAAAAAGTCATAAGACCTAAGACTATAAGGAAAAGAGTAGAAGGTCAGAGGAATTCTCATCAAAATATTTCAGACAGTCCCCTGAGCCCAAACTGGTAATGGTGGTCGGCTCCGGGAAAGGGAACCAGGAGCTTAGGAGTTCTGAGTAGAAGGTAGATTCTCTTCGCAAAATGATCCTTTTGGGTCCTTTAAATTTTGTATTACATTCATTTAGGATCTTTCAGAAATTAGCTACAAACAAAAGACAGCAGTTTCCCGATGAAAAAAAGGGAATGATTGCTGTGTCATTTGTCTTTGGGAAACCTAGCAGCCAAGCTCTGATGGCAGCTGCATTGGCCCATCCCACCCGGTTTTGCTGAGGTAATTACTTTCCAACAAGGCTTATTTCACAAACAGATGCAGAATTTTAACCCAGGGGATGCTGTATAGATAAGTGATTTCTGCTTTTACACTCTACCCTTTGGCTTTGTGTAGCCAACGGTCCGTACATTTCTAATTTATAAAGGCAAAAGAATCAATTGAATATAGTACTCTGCTTCTGGATCTCTGAAATGAGTCTGACAAATTTTCAGGTCACCAGGCCTTGGCCAGACTACAGTATATTGATTAATGGTCTTAAAACTAGTTCTTTAAAAGATTTGAATGTTCTCAGGCTTAGTTCTAGGATCTAAGCTTCCTTTGATTTGCGTGGGGCTGAAAGGCTCCAAATAGCTGAGTTTCCTTGGTGCTAAAAGAAAAACTATAACTCTGCTTAAGACTCTGACTGGCCTCAGGGCGCCCGGGGGCTCAGTTGGTTGAGCGTCTGAATTCAGCTCAGGTCATGATTTTATGGTCCATGAGTTCTAGCCCCGCGTCAGGATCTGTGCTGACAGCTCGGAGCCTGGAGCCTGCTTCAGATTCTGTGTCTCTGCCCCTCCCCTGCTCATGCTTCTGTCTCTGTCTCAAAAGTAAATAAACATTTAAAAAATGTAAAAAAAAAAAAGAAAAAACAAGACCCCGACTAGTCTGCGATATGTTGCATTCGATCAGGTTTGAGCGCTGCTTGGAAAGGTGGAGGAATTGAGAACCATGTTGGCAAGTTCACTTTCAGTAAAGTGTAAGGTAAGACGGGGGTGAGGCATGGGGAAATAGGTCTATTCCATATGCCTGTGATTTGGGTTTCCAGAACTCATTCAGTTCACACTTGGTTCATTTCTTTTTTTCCCTGATGAGGAGTGTGTAAGGTGTGATCCACGGAGCTACCTTGCAGACCTTAGTTGTGCACCCATTTCCCTGTGTTTGGGATAGCCTTGTCCACTGAGGATGAGAAGCTGGTTTTCTCTCATTTACTAACAAGCGAAAGGGTGTGGGAGACAGAATCAAAGATCTGAGGTCGAAAGAGCCAAGTTCTCCTCTAGCCCCTCCACAACCTTTGATGGCCGGCTCTGAGCAAGTCTCATGTGAGTTGTGGGGTTTTCAGTCTGCCCCTTCGAGGCCACCCCCTCCTCATGTCCCAGGGAGGCTGTAGAGTCCTGTCTAAGGAGAGCCCGCGTGAGGCCACACTTGATAAACAGCAAAGTGCGATCATCTTCAGTTTTATTTACTCTCGTTTGTAAGCGTTACTGGCAGACCCTCTGATTTCTGAGAAACTTGGCTTTCACCGGGATGAGGAGACAGGCTACTGAAGCTAATGCCATGTGGTTAGTAAGATCAAAGACCTTCCTGGAACTCGGCTTCCATTCCTCCAATTAAGCAAGAAGAGGATTGAATTTTCATCGCTGAGGATTTTTAAAGCTCACCATACATTGTAGGAATTTTTCTTGACTCGGCTTCCAGAGCACCCCATTCTCTTGGTTTTCCTTACAGCTCACTGCTTTTCTCGGCTCCCTTTACTCGTCCGTCCGCTTTCTCCATCCTCACTCTCTTGGTGACCTCACCCCGTCTCACAACTTTTTACATACCACCTAAATCCTGAAAACTCCCAGACTTTCTCCTGAAATCCAGACTCCTATCCCACAGACTTCTCTACTTTATCTCCAGTCATCATGTCCCCAATCTGAACAGATCTTCTCTCGAAGAAAACAAAGGACCAGTTCTACCTATAGCTGTATAAGCTGCTGCTCCATTCTTTCCCAAATTATGTTCTAGATACATCTCCAAGCCCTGCCGCCTCCCCACCAAGTGCCTGTGGTAGACTCACATAAAGGAGAAATAAATATCTGTTAGAACTGATCTATGTTATCATCCACTTTACTTATTTTAAAGCTGAGGACACAGGCCCGAGGTGTCATTACCAGGTTTCATAAATTCTTGTTCTGTTGGCAAACAGCTGTGAGCTTTGGGGTAGTGTGTGTATGGTGGTGGTGGTGGTGGTGTTTGTTTGTTTGTTTGTTTGTTGTAGAGCAATGCAGTACAGTTCTTTATAAAGATGAGATAGCCCAGGCTGGCTCTAGGCTAGAGGTATGACCAAATAATATATTGGCCATAATTCTTGCATTCAACATTTCTAGTTTCTACCCTGTAAGCTACAATACTCAGCCCTCGAGAGTGCTATTATTAAAAACGTTGAGTCATAAAGCTATACCAAGCCTACCAGCTAGAGGAAATGGTGCTGCCAGGTTGGTTCTCACCGTGCTCATCTCTGAGGCCCTTACAACCAGATTCACGATGAAAGGTGCTACGGAAGGACAAATTGCACATTATTGTCTTTATTTTCAGGTTATTAAACTTTTTAGGCTAGCAATAGAGTAACTTCTCAGCGTTTTGACCAATAAATGTTGACTTACTAGGGTCTTGATAGGGCTTAGTAAGCTCACGGGTCCTTAGAAATAGGTTTCGGTTTTAGCGTTCTCTGTACTAAGAAACATTGCTTAGAAATCGTTTCTAGAGCCACAAAGATTAAGACAAGAAGAAACAAATGATCAAGGCAGAATATTCTTGCCTGATTATAAGTAGCGTATCTAACATTTCTGTATCTTACTCCAATTAAAAAGAAAAAAATAATATTGAGCGTCCATTCTTCTAAGGTGGTGCTCCTCAACCTTGGCTGCGCACTGGTATCACCGGGGGTGCGTAAATGCTGATGCCTGGCTCCACCCCCAAAGATTCTAACTCAATTGGTTTGGGGGTGGCCCAGGCATCAGGATGTTGCAAGGCTCCCCAGATGTGTCTAACGTGCAGCCAACGGTTGCGAATTCTTGTAACGGGGACTTGAAAATACTTTGTGGACACCTGTCCTAATTTGTCGGAAGAGACAAGAACCTCCTTGGAATTTTCTGTATCTTTTACTTATTTGTGGAAGATATGAAAATGAACAGTAGTTCCTCTTTGACGTTAAACATTATACTTTTCCAGAATCTGGAGCACTACCTACACGTACATGTAGGTACATGTAGATACATTTCAAACCCTATTCAGTGGAGGAAACTCATTAGTGTTTCTCTCAATATGTCTAAACCCTGAGACCAGCTCACCGTCACCTAGCCAGCAAGTTACAGGCCTGAGATTTGAATCCTGACCTTTCTGACCCCAAGATTCCTTTGTTTGAGGACAAAGGGCAACATCTATTAGGATCCACCAAAACCCATTTCGTCTTCTTGCTAGGCACACAGCTAGACTACCTTTCCTGGCCTCCCTCAAAGTTGAGTGTGGTCATGTGACTGGATTCTGATCCATGCAATGAAAGCAGAAGTAACACATGTCCCTTCAATGCCTGGCCTCCCCAGATCATCCTCCATTCTTTCTCCATCATCTGGCTACAAGTGAGAACCACCTTTGGACGGCCACCTGCCGAATAGCCACAGCATAATTCTACATGAACAAGAAAAATGGCGTTAAGGGAGAGATCTGGAGTTTATGTGTCCGAGCAGCTAGTCTACCCTACCCGAAGATACCTACTGTGCATTAATGACTCCATGGATTGGGAAAGGCTGAAGATTAAGTGGAGAGGGGAGAAAATAATGGAGTAGAGATCCCAGGATGTGGGGTCCAGAGCCCAAGTGGAAGCATTAGTCTTAAACAGGTGAAAGGACCTATCTTTGATTTTTGACAATTGGGAAGGAGAAAGAAGCAAGTGTGGAGGCAAGTGTATTTGGAGGTATGGAGGAAGTTACAGCGATTTTTTTTCTGATGGCTTCCGTTTTCCTCGTGATGTCTAAGAGATAACTCATCTATGGGAACTTAATGAGGCAGGGTAAGTGGTTCAAGGAGATAATGTTTGAAAAAGCCCTTGTGGAGAGTGGGAAAGAGATACAAAGAAGGTAGTAGCAGTTAGTATCAAGAATTCATTAAGGATGGACATCATGTAAATTTGTCATTGCAAACACTTTTTGTTCTTTACTGCTCGTTCCTCGGTGCTTGGCATTATGCCTGGGACATGGCAGGTTTTAAATGAATGGTCGAAGAATAAATATGGTGACCCTAAAGAAGTGAAAGCTGGAAAAAAGGGGAGTGTGAGCAGAGAGTGGGATTTTTTAATTTACTATTCTGGATGTAGAGTGTTTGCCGGTGCTGAGAAATTTTATGTGGTGGCCTGGGGGGTAGGTGGCAGCAGTAGCATGGAGGTGAGGATCCTTGACCACGGGGGTTCCTCAGGACTAAGATGCTGAAGGCACGCAGTCACTCTGGATCATAGGGTATGGAGTAGAGGAGAACTGTCAACCAGCTGTCAGTCTTCAAGACTACAAAGGGATTGGTTCTTTAATAGGAAAAGGCAGAGCCTGGTATATGGTATAGCCACATAGTCTGAGCATCAGGGGAGAAGGGATGGCCGTCTGTGAGTGGAAGGGCAGTGGTCTGGAAGTGGCTTTGTGTCATGAGAAAAGTGCTAACAAGCTTCACGGCCATAAATGGTAAGTATTTCCTGTGCATGTTTCTAGAGTGAGATGGTGATCACTGAGGTGACTCTAATCTTGGTTGGGCTTACTCATATGTCTGGGGGTTAGCTAGCTATCAGCTGATCCATGCTGGGGTAACCCGGCTGTGTTCTGTGTGTCTCTCATCTTCGTCCTGGGACCAGGAGACTACCCTGGGCATGGCTTTAACACAGTGATGACAGTGGACAAGAACACGAGCAAGCACAATTGTTCAAGTGCTTTTCAAGTCTGCATGGGTCGTATATGTTAACATCCTATTGGCCCAAGCAAGTCACAGAGCTAAGTTTAGAGTAAGTCATAAAGTTATATGGCAAAAGGGTATGGATATGAAGAGAGAGAGACAGAGAGAGAGAGAGAAAGAGAGAGAGAAACCAGGGTTATTTTTGCAGTCTGTCACACTTCAGGAAAGTAGATAAAGAGAGAAATGGAAAAGACGGACTAGAAGGGTTTATACCTAGGCGTAAGCAAGACTGACTTGGAGGGAAAGCAGGTGTGGTGAGTGGCTAGTAGAAGCATTGGTTCCAGTAGATCTCTGATCTAGGTGGAAAATGTAAGCCCTCTTGGGAAGAGCATGATCCACTTACCCTCTTAGCCTTGGCCTCCCCGTTTATAAATGGGGATGTTAACATTTTCCAGATTAAGATGACAATGAGGCAATACATTTGAAAATATTTGGTAAATGATGAGCTTAAAATCTGGCGGTAGGTGTGCATAGATCAGCTGACAGCTCGCCACACCTAGCATGTGAATAAGCCCAGTAAGATCATCAAGCCACAGAGGAATGTTGGGGCCAGATTACCAGGTAAAGTCTGTATAGGTATCTCAAACCCCTACTAACATTTCAGTGACCCAACCATGGGTCTGCTAAGAAAGGAAAAAGCATTTTTCCTTTATCATTAGGAGACTATCAAACCGAGTAACTTTTGCCCCTGGGGTGCAGGGCATGGATGACTGATACCAGGTAGCCCAGAATATAGACCCTAAATCGGTAATAATGCTTGGCTCCTCTAGAGGGCAGTACCCTCCACCCAGCCCCTGCTACGTCCTCTAGTGGCCGCAGTAGGATGTTAAAGCTCTTTCAGAGAACCTGCTCAGAGCCCCCTGGACTGGAATCTGGAAAAACAAGCCTGCCTAACCTCCAGAGTGGCTTGCTCTAGGCTGGCGCTCTGACCTCCCTTGGCTAAAGGTGAGCTTCCCTCCTGATTAGGGAAGACTTCTCAAACGTAGGAGTCCAGACCCTTTTGGCGCCTCTCGGGCAGTGTCCAGAAACAGGGGTCTGTTGTCATTAATCCCAAATTCTCTTCTTCCCATGCCCCTTCCCAGTGCCCACCATGGGGCAAGGGGGACTGTGTTAGCGTCCCGCAGGTCCCAAGTCAGGTATGCAAATGACTCTGGTATGATCCCGGTCGCATCTATGAGGACCCATTTGTGACTCTGGAGAGACTGCGCCAAACATGACCTTTTCATCCTGGGAGAACTTGGAGTGGCAATTCTGTTAAAAAAAAAAAAAATCTGCCGTCTTCTTTCAGTGAACATGGAAGTAGCCCTCAGTTGTGCATGGTGTGGCCAGGTACATTGTGCCCATCTGCAGAAGCTTCCAGATGAATGTCCTGCATCCTGACCTCAGTAGCACAGTAAAAATCTTTGCGTGCAAGGTTTTATTATCTGCCATATTGCTCTTTGTTTCATCTCAGGTCAGCATTAGAGCTGACTGTCAAAGCTTCTTGTTTTATATTCGACTGTCAGCTCGCCATCCTCGTTGTTTTTAATACCTCTGCACCCTTGACCATTCCTTGGTGGATTTCGAATCCTGGGTCATTTCCAGCATTTGTATCTGTCAACGTATTGACTTGGTTCTCACTTATATTTATTGACTATTTGGCTTTCATTTGGCTTTTGTTTTTTGGTATTTGATGGCACCATCGTTAAGATAGCTCCATTCCCTGGGCTATGTTTATTTAAGTTTGTTCTGTAAAACTGACATACGGGAAATGTCAAAAACCCGAGATCTATAATGAGAAGCTACGGCTCGTTTATTTTAGAAATCTGTAATGTAACTCTGTGCAGGCCCACCAGCACTGACCATGTAGATTCCTCCTGCGAGGTTTTAAATTTTGACCGGAGGCCAACTTGTTTACAGCTGTACTTCAACACAGATATATCACAGAAACTTGGCAGTTTCCAGAGCTTAAAAAGTATAACCAGCCTGTTCTTTGCCTATTTGTTTAAGGAAGCGCCTCTGCCACTGAGCTTCGGTGCCTGGAGCAGGATTTATCAGAACCTGGGTGGGAACTGTCATTCCGGTGTCCCCAAGAGCTGGGAACCATGACCACAGCTGTAGGGAGGCACCGAAGCGATGTCCCTGGCTCCCCTGGTTGGGGCCCTTTTCATATCTCACAATGAGGAGTCCGCCCCTCTCCTTCCCTGAGCCACCGCCCCCTGCTGGGAGTGATGGCTCTGACTTGAGCCCAGTGTTCCTTCTCCTTCCAGGGATGTGATTTATTCCTTCCTCTGCCAGCATTTCTGGACCACCTGCCTGCTGGCTTTCCTGGAATGCGGGGCTCGCAGTGGGAGAGGGGACTTCTGCCGAGAGGGATATCAAGACTACCTCTTGCCTGTTGCCGAGTCAACCCACGAACCTCTGACCTAAGGAAATTCGTGCAACGCAGGATGTTTTGCATTCTTAGAGTTATTTTTAATGGCCAGAAAGTTTTAGGTCTCAGATAGTCTTTGGTTTTGGCCTAAGTAGCACAGATAAATTGAAGAACTATGCCATGTATTTCAAACGCTTTTCCCTTTGATTTTTTTTTCTTTTTAAAAAAAGTCTGCAACAGTTTTGTTCAATAGAAATATAGTGTGAGCCTGATAGGTCATTTGAATTTTCTAGTGGCCCACATTACAAAGGAGAAAGAAAGAGGTAAAATTAATAAAATCTTTTGCATTTCGATATGTTTAACACAAAGTCTTGGATATCCAGTGTGTATTTTACACTCACAGCACATCTCAACTTGCATCGACCGAGTTCAAGTGCTCCGTGGCCACCATGGCTACTGGTTACGGGGGTGGCTAGCACAGACCTACGGCATTAAGGAGGTGATGAGGTACAGTCTGGAGAATCTTCCACCACAGTTCCCATGTTTTTGTTGTTGTCGTTGTTGACAGCAGCATTCTGATTCGGTTTGGGGCAGTACACTCGAAGGGCTTCAGTCACACCCACAATCGTCACATCGTTCACTTGATTGCCCTTCAGCCCCTTGGGTTTTGAAGAGCATCGGAGGAGAACGTGTGGAGGACCAGTGCCGTTTCTGAAAGAGCCCAGGAACAGCAAAGCCGAGCAGAAATATTCAGCTCGACTGCACGTAGGGCAGTGCCCGCGTGGCTGCATGTACGCGATGCCAGGCTCGCCTCTTCTGTCTCTTCCTCTCGTGGCAAAGGACTGGAGATGGGACACTCAGGGCGAAGACGTCAAAGAGCATTAGAGCTGTGATGCCGCTTAATGCCGTCTTACCCGAGGGCCTCTGATGCCCCGAGGTATGGCTAGGCACATGGATGTAGGACTTCCAGAAATGTGGCCTTCTCACTGTCTTGTTTCCCCCAGACTTATTTCATCTTCAGGTCCCTGCTCAATTTAGCATCTGTTATCCTACAGTGATAGAGTGCTTTTGCAGCCTTGTCTATAAACTCTAGAAACCAGGCCATTCTCATCCATATGGCAATGGCTCCTTCCTTCCTTTTGTAGCACAAAAATGGCTTCCTTCGTTCCCTCCCTCCCTCCCTCCCTCCCTCCATTCCTTCCTTTCTTCCTTCCTTCCTTTTGTAGCACAGGGAGGGGGCGGGGTGACTCTGGAATTGGCCTGATTGTATAGCTGCGGCGAGAATGAGTTTGCTTTCCAGCTCACAGTATCATTGTATGGAAGGTTTAGGATTCTTGTGGTTGTGCTGGAGAAGAAAAATGAGGCGTTTTCAAGATCTAGAAAGAACAACAAATAACGGTTTTAATTGACCCATTCCAGTTATTCGATGCCTATTTACAATCCAAAATGTCCAAGTCATTTTAGAAAATGGCCGTGTCCTTCACGCAGCCTAAAAAGCATTGCCACGTGCTGTTCCATTTAGGATTCGGATGTGTTGCCAAACGTGTGTTCATTTTGAGGAGACAATATGTAGTGGTCTGGAGCCATCTTTATGTTAATGATTTTTGAAATAAGCCATGAGTTTAAAGAATTGTGAATGAACAGGCCTCTCCTAGGAAATCTTATTCTAAATGGGTTTGGTGAGTTTTGTTTTTGTTTTTAGTTTCTGTTTCTATTTTCCATGTTAGGACTGGATTTATCTCCATCTAGACTCAAAGTTGGGCCTAATGGCAAGGATTGTGCCACCTCGGTATGCCCAGGGAGGGACCGTTCATGGATACAGCAATACCCTCCACATACCGTGGTTTGGAATCCAAACGCATTTACGAATGGGGACCAAATAGTTTTTGTGTGTATCTTTACAGTTCCGATGTAATGATACGTTATGGGTACGGTATACTTTTAGACCATTGCGGGGCCAGCGTATCTTTCCTTTTTAATCCCTATTATTTCATCTTTCCACTTTTACGGCTGTCTTTTTCATGTGGTCTAGGATAGATTCCGAGGATCTGTTTTTACTCCGGAGTCACCTTGAGAAGTCTCCTGCGACTCGGCACCACAGTGGCGCAGAAATGCTCCATCTGTGATGACAAGCGAGCTTGCTCATGTTCCCATCTGCACAGCGCAAGAGCAGAAATCGAGTACCCAGAACTAGATAAACCTCAAATCCCAGTCTTTTAGCCTGTGTTGCCCATTACACATTTCTCCACTGGCAAAGTGGGGCAGGTAGATTTTTTTCTCTCCCTTTAAGTTGGATAATAAATGACTGGTTTGCTAGAATTCTTCATTATTCCTAGATGTAATAGATTTTGGAACCCGAACTACTCTTCTTAATGTTTTTAATCCACCAAGCTTAAAAGTAAATATTTTCTAACCAATTATCCTTAAACCCCCATTATGAATTTCCTTTTTATTCTGGCGTCCTCAGAGTGTGGTCGCAGTGCATTTTATGGCAGGGAGTTTGGGAGCAACTTAAAGGAAACCTGGTGGTGGCTGGCATGAATCCATGTGTTTTTATTGCAGTGCACCTGACATCCAGTGTTCTAGTAGTTTCGGGTACACAGTGTAGTGATTCAGCAATTTTATACATTATGCAGTGTTCACAATAGTTATTGTCACCGTACACAGTTTTTACAATATTACTGACTGTATTCCTTATGCTGTACTTTACATCCCTGTGACTTATTTATTTTATAGCTGGAAGTTTGTACCTCTTGATTCCCTTCACCTATTTTGCCCATCCCAGAACCCTGTGATGTATGTATGTGCGCACATATGCACACATGTGCACGTGCGCGCGCACACACACACACACACACACACCATGGAATATTACTCAGCCATAAAAAGGACCATCTTGTCATTTGCAACAACATGGATAGACCCAGAGAGTATAATCCTAAGTGAATCAAGTCAGAGAAAGACAAATATCACTTATATGTGGAATCTAAAAAACAAAACAAATGAACGAACAGAAACAGACTTGTAAGTATAGAGAACAAACTAGTGGCACGGATGTGTCTTTGAATCGCCATAGTCCTCTCAGGAGTTTCAGGTCCTCGCCTATTTGCATAAAGACCATTTGAGTAAGCATTGCCTCACTCTTTGTTTTGATGTGCTTCCAGAATCCCAGGTTTAAAATGGAATAATTGCTACAGTTTCAAGACATCTACTGCTCCCCTAATTTGGGAGACGTGGATTGAAGGAAGAGTGGTTGTTCCTTAGCTCTGTGATCTATTATACCTTAGTGTCAAATTGGACATACTTCCTTAAATTCCTAGCTTTCATGTTGTAACATTACTTCTCCAAGGCAGTGCTTTCAACAGATATAAAGCTTCCAAAGGCTTTATACATCTTCTGTACATCTTATGCAGTTATATTTGTAGGTCTTGTGACTGTACTAAACTCCAGAAAAGGCACATCATTTAGAGAACATTCTCTAGTGGATTGGTTCTAAAATTACACCTGCCTTAATTGGTATAAACTGCTCACCTTCTAATTGTGCTAGTGCCATTTAAGTTTCACCAGAACGGCATCCCGAAGTTGTCCCAGACAACTGGTCTTCACTTTGTATCTGTAACGACGATGATGCTAATTGGTAACAGTCCACTGGACAGAGCCGTAGGATCCCGAGTTAGTATTTATTTGTTCCGTTTGCATAAAACTCTCTTACACTCACCTCCCAAATCAGTGGCTATTAACCTTTTTTTAGAACATTTTATTTCTGAGCAACTCTGTTAGAAGATATTCCAAAAAACGGAATTATTAAAATATTAAGTGTGAGCCGGGGGCAACGAGAATTGTGTTAATAAGCGGAAGCAGAGTTCATGTGAGCTCCTAATTCTGCCGAGCGACTCTAACATCAAGAATTCCTTTCTGGCCGCAGGAAGTGAGGGTTTGAAACGGTTGGCCTTCTGGCATTTAATTAATCTTAGAAAAAGTTAAGGGCCAGTTTGATTTCAGGACTTAAGGCTGTGATATTCGTTGACTATCATTCGTCCACATTGTACCGCCCAGAAGGCATATCTTCCAAGTGTTACACACGTGACTGTCTACAAAATGGCTTCTATCATAGAGAAACACTTTAAGGCTTGACTATTGAGTGATGATTTCATTGTTGTCATCCCTGTTAATAGAATTTTTTTTTCTAGTACTCAGGAACATAAACCGGAGCATTAATTGGTAAAGAGGAAGAAAGATAATCTGTAGGAGGGTAAACCTTGGGAGGATATGCAACCATATAGGGAAAGAAAACTAAAGGTCATTTGGGCCAGTTTTTTGTTTTTGTTTTTTTTGTTTTTTTGGGGGCGTTTTTTGACTGCAGAAGTCTCTTCTGCTCTTCCGTGGACCTCTAGAGATGGGGAACAAACAACCCTAGCAAGTAGTCTAAGGCAATGTGTTTTGTTTTAAAAATGCTTATCATTTTAACTGTCTTTTACATTGGGTCCTTCAATGATATCCGCCAATTTGCCAATCTAATTTCCTTTAACATTTTCTTAACTAAATCCTGCCCTCAAATTTTATTATATTTGGGATGATCCCTAGATGCCTATGTCAGATCTCGCTCTTTCATATTAGCAAAAGATTGAAGTGAGATACACTATTACCCTAGTTCCTGGTGGTTAATACCTGAAAACATACAAATGACAATTTTTAGCATCAGACATTCTCCCTTTGAGTTCAAATTGATTTGCCTATTAAATATGTATACAGATGTTCCTAATGCAAAGAAGTAACTGACAGAAAACTCCTTGAAACCAGGTAGCTGATAGCAAAGGCTCCTGGGGTGTGTGAAGAGCCGAGGGCGAGGAACAGGGCACATGCCTTTAGAATCTAAAAGTTCCAACAGACCTGGATAAGGCTTTTGAAAATAACCACCATCTAGCACTCCTCTGTCATTCCACAACCCATGTGCCTATGTGAATAATTGTAGGAGTTTGGAAACGATTGTCGATATCATTTTGAAGATCGGTGTTGAGATGATTTAAAATAGAACCAGTGTCTTTGAGACTTGGCACTCCCCTTGTTCCCCCATTAAGACTGTGACTCCCCTGTTTCTCTGTTTCACCCAGCAGATTCCCATCCTGGCTCTATCCCATGTCTCTCTGAGATAAGCTGAATTCTAGAAGTGGCGGGAGAGAGCCCCTCATGGCAGCAGTATTACCAACTCCTCCATCTTCTTAAGGACTTGACTCTCAGCATCCAGTCTTTTTCCCCCTGCTTGCCCCCTTTCCTTCATAAGGGACCTCACATTTATTGACACAGCTCTTCACAGCATCCAGAGGGTCCTCATAAAACTTCTTTCCAGAAGGCCAGGGACATGAGAAAATTCCGTCAGAGGAGCGAGAACTGGCACTTTGAACCTCAGCTCTCTGATGTTGCTAAACCTCTCTCCTGCCTGAGCGCATACGCTGATAAGAAGCCAGGTCAGGAGGGACCAGGAAGTGAGCCCTTCCCCCATGAACAAATGTGAGGACACGTATCTAGGACACAGGCCACGAGAGAAGCAGCATGTGGCCCACCAGGCAGGATGGTAAGCCCGGATTCTGACTCCATGGTGAACTTCCAGGTGGTTCCTCCTCCTGGAAGTCAGGATCTGCTGACTGGATGCTAGGCCGTTCCGGAGTCTGCTTCCGCTCCTGGTTTGATGGCAGCCTTACACAGACATACATCTGGGGGTACTTCTCTGACTGGTGACTTTCCTCAGTGAAAATCAGTGACATCTTCACCTGGACCTCTGAAGGTTGGAAGAGAAAAGAGCTAATGAATACAGTCAATGAAATCAATTTTAAATTATTTTAAAGGAAACATACCCTACTTTGAATTTTCTACATAGACCTAGTTTGAATTTTCTACTTCAACTTGCATGGAGGGGGTTTTCTAGTACAGGCTGAGATGCCTTTGAAGGAAGAAAAATGTTGTGGGGTGACTCTTACGTTACATTTTGCCAAGACTCTTAGGGGCAAGGCAATGTCCTAAAAGGGTCTTCTATACTATTTCCATTTCCCAGGGAAGACGATATAGGTCTTTGGTTAAATCACTCATGAAACAGGCCCCATTTCCTATTCTCTGTTGACAAAGACTAATGATACTTAATTTCTAGAAATGTCCTTGCCAGAAAGAGAAGAAAAAGAAAGCAAGCTTTGGAATAATCTAAAGTACTGATGCTGATACTTAATGCTTATTGAACACTTACTATGTGCCCCATACTATGTTACTTCATTTAGTCCTTAGTACAGTCTTGTGAAAAAGGTGGTAACATTATCTTCATTTAACAGATAAGGAAACTGAGGCAGAGGATAAGTAAGTTGCCCAAAGTCCCACGTCAGTAAATGGCAGACGTGGAATCCTAAGCCGTTTTCTAAAACACTGTTCTACTAGCTGTGTGAGGTGGGCTCTGGGTCAGCGTGGCCGCCCCATTGTAAACTCCAGGGCATGCCGTGCAGGCCTTGGTTTATGAGTAGTACCCTATGTGAAGTTCATTGCAGACTTTCTATTTCTAGCAGGGGATTCAATTACTCGTTTTCAGGCAAAATTTTTGAAATTCTTTACTGGCAGTCCCACTAATTCATACGCACTTGCTAATTAGGGGAAACTATTTTTGCCAAACTTAAATGCATTGTACCCCAACTTCAAGACAGGCCACATGTGGGCCAAACCGTGCAAAAACCTCTTGTTATTTATGATTAGAATACCTAAGTTTACTTACCCTCTCCACTCTCTAGTAAGACAAACCACTCAGCAGTAGGACAGAAGCTGTTTCTTTTATTATTTTCTTTTCCCTTGGCTCAACTTGCTTCATAACCATTGTTCCAACTTTGAGTAAATGACCCTTATTCATTCTTTTCTCATAGAAAAACATTTGAAACTGTTCCAAACAGTTGACCCTGTTTACAATCAGACTTTTTGCACTTGGGAGCAGCGAGGCGCTAAGCAAATCCCCGAGGTATTTTCTGGATGAGAATCAGCACAAAGAGTAGATCATGGAAAAAGTTGGATTCCAGCCCCAATGCCATCGTGTTGGGCAGAAGTGAAAGATGACACCAAGCATAGAAGACAGCTCCAAGGCACCTGGTGGGATGGGCCACGCCAGGGGACCGCAGGCCTTTGCCCCTCATGACTAGCAGTCGGTACGAGGCCCAGGCAGGAATTTCTTTTCCAGTACTTTCTCCAATAAAACCGTTGTCCTACTGAAGAGACACCACAAGGCAAGCTGCCAAGATGTCACAAAGCATGTGGCTGTAAGCAATTATCCCTTCATAATCCCTGCATCCTGACTTTCCGGGAGGTTTTGCCTTAGCTGGCCACACCGGAAGTTCCTGTGTCCTGGTAGGAGTTCAGCTTACTGCTGCTTTTGGTATCCTGCAAACTGGCCTGTGGGTATTCTCACAAGCAGATTTCCTTCCTGCAAAATTCCAAAAGTGCTGTTTTTAATTCACATGACCTGTGAATTCCTGCGAATACAGCTATTCTGATGTTGCTTTAACCTTGTGTACCGTGGCACATATTTGCTTCCCGTAAGAATCCTTCCCCAGTTGACTTCCGTTTTACATAATCAAGGTCATGGCCATATCTAAGAGATAGATAGTCTTGTGTCTTTGATCCTAGGCTTAGAAATGTCATGACAGCCATTGCTTCAGTTCCATACCGGGGTCCCTCGAGTGGCCTGGTTCAGCAGCAATTGTGTTCCTTCCTGAGCGGCTTAGTTATTGTTGGGGATGCTGAACTCCCTTTTTCCTTCCCGGCACCTCTTGAAACACGGCCATCTCCCCCCACAGGAGAGCAAGGCCCTGCTGATAGGAAACCTTTCCGCGTGCACGTGTGCACAGCAATTGGCCAGCGTGGATGGCCGCCAATGGTTTTCTCGAGTGCAAGGAGTTTATTTTCCCCGGATGACACTGCTGTGCCATGCAGGTGGCCTGCAACATAGTAGGCTCCTCATTGATAGAAGCTTCTTTGTGGAGAAGCACCCCTGGTGTGCTCGGGGTCCCCATAGACATGTGTGACGGTTGACTGGTGCAAAAAAAAAAAAAAAATTCATGTTGCGTCGATTTTTGGCTTATTGTGAAGCACAGGATGTGTCAAGAGTAGGGTATACCGCAGGCCCCTCAGCGGGTAAAGGATTGCCTCAGCCCCAGGAGGGCTGGCTGGCGGTTACATCAGATCTGGAGCCCACAGACAGTCCCTTAGAGCCACTCACCCTTGCTTGGCTTGTTGAAGGTCAGTGTTAAGGATTCCCTACTGCGTGCCCGAGTCTATAGGGCATGGCATGGGTCCGTGGCTAACTCTGTGAGCAGGGAAGAAAAGGGAACTCCCTAGAGCTGCACCTCGGGGAGCTATACTTCCCTCCCCGCTCCCTCCCCAGTTCTGGCAAAACGTCTTTAACCTTCTGTCCATTTTTTTAAAAAATCGAGATTATATCAACTTATCTCCTTCTCTCTCTGTGTGGTACGCTCTCCCCAAAACCACAAAGCAGGGTCTCCAGGGGGGGCAGTCTAAGTGCTACTTATGAAAAGGTTTTCACTAGAGGAGAAAATACCAGCATGTGTGCTCGTAGCGAGAGCAAGCATTGCTTTGAGAAACTGTCTTTTAAATTGTGTGTACAGGGTTGGAGTGCCTGGGTGGCTTAGTTGGTTGAGCGGCCAACTCTTGATCTCGGCTCAGGTCATGATCTCACAGTTCGTGGGATCGAGCCCCACGTCAGGCTTTGTGCTGACAGTGCAGAGTCTGCTTAGGATTCTCTCTCTCTCTCTTTCTCTCTCTCTGCCCCTCCCCTACTCATACACACACATACCATCTCTTTCTCAAAATAGATAAATAAACTAAAAAAATAAAATAAAATACATACACAGAGTTTCAGTATAGACTGTCTTTCTTGCATAGATCGATTGTGTTTACGTGTGAAGCCCTGACTTAGGTCCCATCTTCTTGGTCTCACGCGGCCTCCTGCTCCCGTCAGCTTGCTTTCGCGGTTGGCCCAGCTCCTGCTCTGCCGAGCCTCCGTTGCGGGAGATCCTCCTTAACGATATGGTGGACCTGGGGCACTGCCGGGTCTTCGGTCATTGTGGCCACAGTGCACTTTCTGAAGCAAAGGATGTACTCACGGACTTAAGTTTTCCTTATGAGTTAAAACGAATCAGTTTTGTATTAATGGTCAATTGATAAGAAAACTCACTGAACCCCAGCCTGACACTCGCTGAGCACTTTGGTTCATTGATCCTTCTCTCTAGATCCAGAAGTGTATTTTTCTTTCTTTCTTTTTTGAGAGAGAGAGAGAGCATGCAGGTGGGGGAGGGGGATGAGGAGAGAGAGAGAGGAGAGAGAGAGAGAGAGAGAGAGAGAGAATGAATCTTTAGCAGGCTCCACCTTGAGCGTGGAACCTGACTTGGGGCTCAATCCCATGACCTGAGCCAAAATCAAGAGTCAGACACTCAACCGACTGAGACACCCAGGGGCCCCTAGATCCAGGAGTTTCAAGGGGACAGCAATCAGAGACTGCCCGTGGGGAGAAGGCAGGCTTTGGTACCTAGCATTTTCATGCTTTAATAGGTGGAGAGCGGGTGTCCTGATACGGGCGGAGAATGCATTTAACTATCTACACAACACCCTCAGCCTCTGACCTATGGCATGGGAAAAGGAATTGTTCTAGCAAGCTCCTTGGAGCCACATCTACCAAGTCCCCTTAAAGGCATATTTATTTAGTCTTTAGAAGGAGAATGTGGGTAGAATGGTAGCAGCCGCAGTTTGCTGGGCATGGGTTGTTAGGCACGGACCTAAGGGATCGTGGCTTACTGCATCTGCTCTGAGTTGCTCACCCTCTCAGCTGGCTGTCGCCATCCCCCTTTTACAGAGAAGAAAACTGGGTGTTAAGAAAGTTAAGTCACTTAGCCACGGTCACATACCTGAGCACCGGAGAAGTGATACCAATGAGCCCAGACCGTGAGCCCTTCCCTACCTTGCCATGTTGTCTTGTCGGGTGACTGTGTATTCCCTCCCGTGCATTCTGAGCCATCAGAATCTGCTCCATCTGGCCGGCCCTAGTCTGAACATTAACTTTCTGGAAACCCCTTTTGCTTCTCCTGGTGAGAAGTGAGTTCCTGTTCTCTGTTCCCATGTGGCACATGGTTGTCCCTCTGTGGCATGTCCCGTTCTGCCGTGTGTTGGTTTATCGTTGTCAGGTGTGACTATTACCTGTTCTTGGACTGCAATTCTCGATGGATGGTTCTCTGGCTACTTCTTTGGCTTTGGTGAGGGGGGACCCGCTTTCTTCATCCGTGAGGTCTGCTTTGCCAATTTCAGGTTCAGGCTCAACCTTTCCCTCGTCTCTGAGCAACGATTCTTGACCTTGAGGGCTGAGAAGATTTTCCTTCACTCTCCTGGTAATCATTGTGAAGGGATCTTAAACGAGGCTCCTGTATCTTCTGATCGTGACCGTATCTGCCAGTGGGATTCTCGTAGGATCTTCAGCCGTGACCAGCACAGGCTTTTTGAAAATATGGACACGAGCAACAACGATAGTTTTTATTTTACAAGAGATCTCCATTTTGCGCTGTTACACGCCTTCATGAGTTTTGAAAAGAGAGGAAGCAAGGAGGAACAGAAGTGGGTTTAAAGTATGCTGGTATCAAAATTGGGCTCACCTTGCGTTTTTAAAGTCTTAAGGTAATCGAAACTCGGTTTGCCAAGATCGGATGTCCAGGGTGCCTTCCTTGCAGGGGAAGGAGACTACTATTGCTTGAGCCCCTGCTCTGTGCTGGGCCCCACTTTCAACATGTTTCTACTCCTGCCTCCCGCCCCAGCCCCGTTCAAACTCATAAATAGCATGACAGCAAAAGATGGGAACAAAGGGGCACTTCCCAAGATGGCATCTTACTGAGTTTTCCCAGGCGTGGAAGCAGGCTCAGGGAGGTGGTGCTCAGAGTTACACCACTCCCTGTCTGATAACGCTTGAATTGGAGCCCAGGCCCACCCTTCCCGCCACGCCCCAAAGTTCTTTGTCCACAGCATTTGTTGTTCAAGGAGCAGCCTTGGAATTTTCTAGGTGGGATAAAAGAGATGCTCTTTCAATTCGCGTCTCCTGAACAAGCTCTCCCCTCCTTCTGCCAGGGCTGACTTGATCAAATCACTCACGCTTGGGGATGAATTGCTCTTTTATTGCTTGTTAAAGGTATTTTTCTCTCTCAAAATGTTAAATTTCGACTGTAAAATCTGCCTTTTCAAGTGAAGTTTCAGGGACTCTGACATTTACAGGGGAAGGAGAGATTCGAGCAAGATCACACCTCGTGCTTCTCAGATTCCTTAAGTGGGAGGCCTGTGCCCGTGAGCGGCACAGGTGAGCGGCACATTGATCAAGCCTTCCAAGTTTTAGGCGCTTTAGTTCTGTTTCATCTAATCCTGACCACAGCTCCACGAGATAAGTGTGTTGTCCCATTTGACACATGAGATAAGGGAGGCTGTGCCCAAGGTCACGCCCAAGGTTAGGTAGTCAGGGAAGCCGGGGGTCTGTGGATCAGTCTCTCAGTCTTGCGCTAGAGGATTTGTGTGTAAATTCTTGGCCTTGGAGGAGGAGCCCAGACGCCCGGTGAGAAGTCCGCAATACGTTTGCAGCTGGATTGATGCTCAGAGTGCAGGTCCCCTCTCTCAGGTACTACTCCTGTCTGCAATTCTGAAGAGAGGCTTTGAACTTGCTCAGTGAAGGCTCGTTCCTTCCAGATGTTTGTTTGGAGTTGAAGAACCAGGAAAATTGTATGAAACTAGAGGCGCAACCGTCCCTGTGAAAGCACGCGCTTCCTTCTCAACTTGCCGAACCCACGTTCTGGCTTCTTTTTATCTCCAGGGCAATGTTGGCAGAATTAGCTCCGAGGGAGGGAGGCCGAGAACCCTCTCCGAAGGAGGTGGCGGTCCTCTGGCCAGCTCCGCCCAACAGCACAGGTCTCTCTGGGATGCCACTTCCCTGGCGTACCTTTCACAGCGCTTTCGCATTTGGTTCCGGACCGTTTCCCCTTTGGTCCCCATCCCATGGCATGAGTACTGTCTTCATTTTACAGATCAGAGGTTGAGGCTCAGATCAAAAGTGGCAGAGAGAGGTCAGATGCAAAAGGGGGAAGGGGTTAAAAAGAGAACAGAGAAGACATGCTGTTTTCAAACCTGAATTATCTCCTTCGAGTCTTTTGGAAAGCCCTCTTACCATTTTGCCCTGGGGTTTGGAAGTCTGTCCCCACAGGCCGCCACCTTTGCGGCTATTGCCACTTAATTTTCATCACCAAATGTAAATTACTGATTTCCATTAGGTCCGAAGAGTCCTCCACCTGTTACAGTAGATGTTGGTCACATTTTTTCCCCTGAAAGCCATTAGCAGTTTCTTTATTTCTGTCTCTGGCATCCTCTAGTGTGTGCATTTGTTTTGCAAGCGTGAATTTGTAACTGTCTTCAACTCTGTCCACCGTGATTCCTGGGGACTAAAGGGAATACATCTTAAGGTTAAAGGGACCGTTACATTGGGCAGCTGTGGCTAAGACATCTCAGAACTAAACTGAGGATTCAGGGTGACCCTGACAAGTTGAAGTCAGCAGAATGGTGTTGAATAAAGGCCAGTGGACAATATCCTCATGGGGGGAAAAGCCACCCAAGCCTGCGGTGGGTATTTATATGACAATTACACAGTGCTCATCACTGTGCTGAGTACTCAGGTGGACCCAGAAAAGGCTGGGAGGTTCCCTCTACCTTCTAGCTATAATCTCTTTGGAGAGCTAAGACCTAAAACATGAAACAAATAAGGAAAGAGTAAGCATCTTACTCTAAGTGCAGAGTGGCATTTGTAACGTGGGGTGCTCAGAGAAATCAGCTTAGGAGTAGCAAAATTGAGAGGGAAACAGGTTCAAAAGATCCCAGCTCTGACCTAAGGAAGCCTCTCTCAGGGCACCAGGGTGGCTCAGTCAGTTCGGTGTCCGACTTCGGCTCAGGTCATGATCTCACAGCTTGTGAGTTCGAGCCATGCATCGGGCTCTGTCCCGACAGCTCAGAGCCTGGAACCTGCTTCAGATACTGCGTCTCCTCTCTCTCTCTCTGCCCCTCCCCTACTCATGCTCTGTCACTTTGTCTCTCTCAAAAATGAAGAAACATTAAAAAATATTTTTAAGGCAGCCTCTCTCTACTGAGAAGGTGCACACGTAAATGATTAAAATATAGTGCCATCATGTAATGGAAATGGGTACCAGAGTAGGCAGCTGGAGGGCAGCAGTTAAAACCACAGACTAGAAAGATACTACTTGGGTTCAAAGCTCAGCTCTATGACTCACCGATTATGTGATCTTGGGCAGCTCGTTTCACTACTTTGTACCTCCATTTCCTCACACGTAAAGTGGGGAGTGATAATAGTGTCTGCCACATGGGGGGTAAGATGGTGATAAGGATTAACTAAGTTCACACACATGCCCACGAGTTCCAGTACATGGCAATGCTCTGGCAGTGACGGGGAAGGAACCTCAGCTGGAAAACGACAGGGCAGAGGTCCGCGAAAGTCGCACGGTGTGTCCTCACCACAGGGTCTCGCGAATGTCCACGAGATGTCCACGTAGACGGTCAGTAAGGACACAAAATGACAAGATGGGTTGTAGGGAGCTACGGCTGGGTGGGTGTTCTTGCAGCAGCAGACTGGAGTGGAAGGGAGGTGGGAGAAAATATGACCCAAGTTGGGCTGGGAAGGAGGAAGAGACCCTGGGGAGGGACGAAAGGGGTGCTCTTCAGGTTGGAGACCGTGTCTGAGCAGAGGTAGAGAGTTAAAGCTGCTCGCTCCAACAAATAGAAGAGAGTCTACAAACGAGGTCATGAGGGGGACATTTTCAGCAACGTGGCTGCTTGCTAAAACTTGGAGGAAAGTACCTAATACTAAAACATGGAATTGAGATTTAGCCTTTAATAAACTTGGGGTTCCCCCAATTTTACTGAGGAAAGTGAAAATGTCAGGAGGGAGCTGGGCGTGAGAGGAAAGAAAGAAATCGGTGACAGGGAGACAGAGCAAATCATAGGTTAAGGGGGGACCCTGGGAAATGTAAACCCCCGCTTTGGCGGTGACGAGTGAGCGATGCTGAGAAGGAAGGGTGGAAAGGCTGGCATCTGCGCTCTTAAACAAACCAGCTAACTCCCTGGAGTTCCCAGCACCCCGTGAGTGCTCTCTGCTCCTCTGACTCCAGCGGTATCAGCGGTGCTCTCACCGCAGGGTGGACGGCTCCGGCGACTGTGACAAAATCAGTGGAGCCCAAACCCCCGTTCTGCCCAAACTGTGCTGACCTCAGTGCACTGCGCACGGGGGAGAGATTTTGATTGAATAGGGTGATGTACAGGCTAAAATTATTCTGAGTCACCTGTTTGGGAGACCATTTTGCTGACAAGTGCTGATGCCTCTGACCTTGAGTTTCAGAAAACGGCAGCATTGTTGTTCTGGTGGCCTTCTGTGGCGTTAGCTCTTTATTCCAGCCTCGTGTGACCTGATGACAGTGACTGGGGATGGGGAGAAGGCCCACTGGTATCCCAATAAATCTTACTTTTTGAAGATTTTGTTTTTTCAGTAATCTCTACACCCAGTGTGGGGCTCGAACTTACAACCCCGAGATCAAGAGTCGCACGCTTTACTACCTGAGCCAGCCAGGCGCCAACCCCCCTGCTAGATACACCTTTATATGATATATACCGTAGCATAGTTTTTCAGTAATTTAACAAGTGCCCCTTTTGATTTGTATCTTTTGCATTTTAATAATTTTCAAATTTCAGAATAAATCACCGATTGTCATTGTAAGCTGTCCTGATAAATCCATGTCCCCCAGAAACTCTTTTACACCCTCCTCTAATAGAAATTGCTTAGAGGCCTTTTTTTTTTTTTTTCTCTCTTTTTATTTTTATTTTTTTTTTAATTTAAAATAGTTTATTTTCAAATTGGTTTACATAAAACACCCAGTGTTCATCCCAACATGTGCCCTTTTTTAATGCCCATCACCCCCTCTCCCCCCCCATCTCCCTCACCCTCAGTTTGTTCTTAGTCTTTGAGAGTCTCTTATGTTTTATCTCCCTCCCTCTCTGTGTCTTTTTTTTCTTTCCCCTCTTCCCCTCCCCCTGGTTTTTGCTTAGTCTCACCAAGTCCACCTATTCGTGGAAACATATGGTATCTGTCTTTTTCTGACTGACTTATTTCACTTAACATAATACCCTCCAGTTCCATCCATGTTGCTACGCATGGCCAGATTTCATTTTTTCTCATTGCCACATAGTAGTCCATTGTATATATGTACCATAACTTCTTTATCCACTCGTCAGTTGATGGGCACTTAGTTTCTTTCCATGTTTTGGCTATTGTCGAAAGTGCTGCTATGGCCTTTAAAGGGGACCCTTTGAAGGAGTCGGTGTGGACGAATGAATGAACGACTTGGATTCTAATGCTGGCTCTACCTCTAAGTAGCTGTGTGCTCTCAGGCAAATAGTCTGCTGCCCTGGGCCCCAGTCTTCCCATGTGTAGAATTGTGGGGGTTGGAATAGGTAGCGACCGATGAAGACAGTAGCTAATATCGACTGAATGCTTCTGACGCACGAGGTGGTATTCCACGTACTTCATCCGGCAACCCCATCGGCCGTGTCGGGTGTACTGTCATCACTGACCCCATTCCGCACACGAGGGAAGGCACACGCACAGGTAACTTGCCAAAGGTCTCCCGGACGGGAAGGGGTGTAGCAACTGCTATTCTGACCCAGGAACGCTGCCCCTGAGCCTGTTTCTCATGGCCTCCACCGACTCCGCCTCTCCCTTTCCCCCTGCCGACAGGGGGTGACTTCTAATGTGGTATCTGGTGGCGGATGAGGACATGCCATGACCTCAGTATTTGCAGTGATGTCATCCCACTCATCTACACTCCTGCTCTGACAGTACCAGGTAGAGCACCCTCAGGGCTCCCGTGATGTGCGGAACCTCCCGAGGTGGCCGGTGGTGGGGAAGGCACACGCCGGGAGCCCTCGCTGGCCCCCAGGATCTTCTAGTCCTGCTGCTCCGAGAGCCCGTGGCCGCCTGGCTCGGTCTCACATCCTAAGGCAGAGCTGCAGACGAAGGAGCCGAGAAACTCCACGCCCCTTCCAAGAGCTCGATTTAAAATAATTTGTTATTATGGTTTCGGAATGAATGAAAACAAGCTTTTTCTGGAGAAGGCAGAAATGGCCGTGCAGAAAGTGAGAAGATGGGTATCCGCTAGCTGCAAAACAGTATGGTTTATTTTTCTAAACGCCAGCACAGACCTCTGGATTCGTAATGGTCTAGATGCTTCACGGACTCAACGGCTCTCCCAAGAGGCAATTCAGAACATAAAAGGATTCTGGGCAGTACAGATTCTTGGTAGCATTCATGGGGCTGTGGAAATATTTGGAAGAGCTTAATAATAACAGTATTAATCATAAAATAGCAATGGGATAACCACGGTTTTTGTTTAACATTTCCTGCTTACCAGGCCTGGATGACTGCTGAGTACATTAGACATATTATCTATTTAAACCACTCATCAGCCCTACAAAAAGTAAATCAGAGCCATGGAGCACAGGAAGAACTTGGAAGCGTGGGGTTGTTTTCTTGGCGTCTGCCTGACTTATGTGAAATTTCAAGTACTTCTTGTCAATCACTTGGCAGTGAGTTACTGGCCTAGCAAGTTCCAGATTTCTATTGGTCAAACAGATGTACATGTCTAGTTTTGAATCCACTAATAGTCGGCACACTTTCTAACGCAGCCTGTCAAGCTATCAGAACTTTGGGGAAGTGGCACCTGGGTGGCTCAGTAGGTTAGGCGTCCGACTTCGGCTCAGGTCATGATCTCTCACAGTCCATAAGTTTGAACCCTGCGTCAGGCTCTGTGCTGACGGTTCAGAGCCTGGAGCCTGCTTCACATTCTGTGTCTCCCTCTCACTGTGCCCCTCCCCCACTCCTCTCTCTCTCTCTCTCTCTTTCCCTCCCTCCCTCAAAGATAAATAAATGTTTTAAAAGAATTAAAAAAAAAGAGAACTTGGGGGAAAAGTCTTCTTGTGAAGAGTACAGACCCAGGACCTTGGAGGTTTTGCTCTAAGATCATCTGTGTTCCATGTTCACTGAAGACAGGAAAAGCTGCAGGGTTTTGGGGGCCAAGTGGGATGGGGCCGTGGCTTTGAGGAGTAAGTCGTGTTTGGCAATTTGGCTCATACGAATGAACATATAGAGCTCTGGGAATTTGCGGAGATGGCGTTTGTTTTTGCTCTTTCCCTGAGGGTGGCAGTGCAAGAGAGTTGCGTACTGGGAGGGCCAGGTACATGCGACAGAGGGGCTCTCAAGAGGAGGCGTCAGACACGAGCTGAAAGAGGCGGGCGCAGCCAGAGAAAGCGTGTTCACAGTGACCACTGCTTGAAAGAATGTTTGAAATTCTATACAGTCTTTTTTTTTTTTTTAATGTTTATTTACTTATTTTTGAGAGAGAGAGAGAGAGAGAGGGAGGGAGGGGCAGAGAGAGAAAAAGAGAGAGAGTCTCAAGCAGGCTCCGCACTGTCAGCGCAGATCCCCATGCGGTGCTCGGACTCATGAACCATGAGATCATGACCTGAGCTGAGATCAAGAGCCAGACGCTTAACCGACTGAGCCACCCGGGCGCCCCCAAATTCCATATAATCTTAAAGGAGGGTGTGAGCTTTCCTGTGCTGTCCAAAAGGGATGTAACTTTAAAAGTAAGAAGCTCTAGCAAGGTATATGCTATCATTATATACATTCATGTGGATCGAAAAACCCCTAAATTAAAAAAAAAAAAAACACAAAACTTGTGTTAAAGTGAGTTGGGTGTCATTCAGTCATTCAAGTTCTGCGTTGAGAGAGCAAAGGCGCGTGCACAGCCGAGCAGCTTCATTGCTTTTACCTTGACTTCTAGGATTTTCCTCCCTTCAGATTGCCGGGGAGAGCCTCGGGAGAGCACATTTCCTCGGCGCATGGTCCTTCACTGAGGTCGGTGCTTGCCCTCCCCTGCGTTCCACTTACAAAGAACAGCACTGATGTATATCTCGAAGATAACTCAACCTGAAAACCATCTGACCTTGGGGGAGAACTAAGGGTGCTCTGCGGTTGAAGGTAGACACCAAAGTTTGGGAAGGGCTGGCTATCGATTATCTTCCAATTACGCCCACCCAGAAATGCAAACATTAAAAAAAGAAAAAAGTCTCCTCACTGCTCTACTCTAACACGGAAGTTGCTAACCAGTCAGTTTTGCTAGCTAGAGTCCTTTAGTTAAGCTCTGTAAATCATTCCCCAGCTTAGATTAAGGAGTGAGAACACATGCAGTTAATACATAAACCATCATGGTAAATTTGTCCTGAATTGTACTGAAATATGTTTTTGCAGTACAGAATTTTGTGTCACAGGATTCTGTGTTTAACACCAAACACATTGATTTCTAGAAGGTACCGACTCGATTGACAAAATAAGCATTTCTTGAGTTGGTGCCGTAAGTGGGATACCATCGCGGGTGCTCCTGGAAATATAAAACACGACGGCTTAGTTCCTACCCTCACCTGTTGGGTCCTATCAAGATGAGAAGACAGGGGCGCCCGGCTGGCTCAGTCTGTTAACTGTCCGACTCTTGATCTCAGCTCAGGTCATGATCTCATGGTTCCTGAGTTTGAGCCCTGCATCGGGCACCGTGCTGACAGCATGGAAGCCTGCTTGGGATTCTCTGTCTCCCTCCCTCCCTCTCTATTTCTCTCTCTCACCCTCCCCTGCATGCACACTCTCTCCCTCTAAATAAATAAATAAACAAACAAACATTCTAAAAAAGATGACAAGACCAACACCTGCAAAGTGTAAGACAGATGGAAAAACTCCAGTCTGCAAAGTCCTCTCACTGTAGCAGTATTGATGGCCCGGTTTTATTTTAACTCTTTGATTTTCGCTCTTGACTCTCAGCGTTTGATTACCAAAGAGCCCTAGACGCTGGATGTTAGGCCTGCACGGGGCCCCGCGCCTTGTGGCCGATCGTCCACTCTGAGTCCTGTACGCTTGGATGACGTTGTTAATAAGCTCGTTTTTCAGGGGAACTTCACAGTTTAGAGTACCACTGGGATGAGCACTGGGCATTGTATGGAAACCAATTTGACAATAAATTAAAAAAAAAAAAGTAAAAAATAATAATAATAATAAAAAAAATAGAGTACCAGGCCAGGCACAAGTCAGATAAACAAAATAAAATGAATTAAACCAAGGAAAGCTAACGGACAAAAGTTATGGCATGGTATAATGAAGAGGACTTGGCCTGTGAGTCCAGGCTTTGGGTTTTAGTTCTGTCTCGGTCACTGACAGACTGTGGGACTTCAATTAACACTTAATTTTCTCCGAACCTGCCGCTTCATCTCACGAGGAGGCATGCCGATCACATGCCCCTGATGGGGTTCTGACAAGTATTCAGTGGAACTCTATGAATGAAAATACTTTATAAACTGTAGAGCACACTATGGATGTGAAGATATTTTAGTCTCACCTGTTGCATAAAATTCAGGCACCACTTTCTTCCTCCTGCCGTCTCTCATTGTCATATACTAACTTTTCTTCATTCCTTCTTCTCTGCTTGTGTTTTGAGATCCTCCCTGAAAACCCACCTCCATGAAGATGCGCGCCATCTCTGTTACCCCTCCTGCCCCTGCTGTCAGTCTCGTCCCCTCCAGGGATAGTCACTCTTTTGATTTCTGGCACACCAGGTTAGCTTAGGTTTTTGCAATTTAAATGAGTCAAGAATCAACACATGCCAATATTATGTTATTCCCGTCGTGTAAGGACGGACCCTGGTGCAATCCCAAACTCGCTTGCTTTTTTATTTACTGTATGATTTACGTAAGAAATTTTTATTACTACCCTCTAGCATTGTGGAAGGTGTTTGTTTCATATGCGTTTGAGCCTCAGGCTCTTTCTTCTCCCCAAATGAATATGTTGACAGATTGACACAGCGTGACAACCCTTCCAGCGCGGTACTCTCCTTGTTTTCCCATTTCTCTCCCAACAACCAAGCCCTCGTTCTCGGGTTGGTGGGGTCCCTGCTGCGGTACTGGAAGCCACCGTCAGCTGAGCTGGCAAGTCAGAAGAGGGATGGTATTCAACCAGATTTGGCAGACGCTCGGTGTAGGCATGAGGGTGTTCAAAGGATCCAGCCAACACCATTGGATTTTAAGAGGGAATGACTTTGAATGGTCCTTAGAGTAGAGTGAGTACTGCAGCGGCCAGATTACCTGATGACCGTGTCTTCATTTGCTCAAGGTCACTTGGCATCAAGCCTTGCATGGGGTCAGGGGCCTGAGCCATGTTTGGGGGAGGAGCTGAGGGAAGTATCTGGTCCCCCAGGAATTGCCAGTGCTGCACCAACCATCTTACATGAGGAAGCCCTGGCCACCTAGTCGGGCTGACCTAGGGCTTCCTCATCTGTAAGCTGGTTCTGGCTCCTCAAGTGGGGTCTCCCCGGGACCTCTCCTGGGCAAAGCATGCTGGTGGTAGGACTCTCTCAAGACGCAGTGGCTTGGTCTTCCATTGGTGCTGCACAGATTAGAGTGTTTAAATGAGGCTGATGGGGCACCTGGGTGGCTCAGTCGGTTGAGCGTCTGACTCTTGATTTCGGCTCAGGCCCACGGTGTGTGCATTCGAGCCCCATGCCAGCCTCTGCTCTGATAGCACAGAGCCTGCGTGGCATTCTCTGTCTCCCTCTTTCTCTGCTCCTCCCCCTCCCACACTCTCTCAACCCCCCCCCAAATAAGTAAATAAACATGAAAAAAAAATTTTTTTTAATGAGTCTAAAAATGTAGACTGCCTCACAGTCTCTCCCTTGTTCCTGGAGAGGAGGGATGGCCAGGCTTCTCAGGGACATGGTCCTGTCCCCATCATAGCTTTGCCCCTCAGATTCTGTCCTCCCCGAATTGGAAATCAGTATCCAGGACTGCTCGTCAGTCTCGGTTGGATGTTTGAATCACGAGGTGCTCTAATGGGAGTTTCTTGTCACTGGGTAGAGAGAGCTAGTCTGCCCAGAAGGAGAGCCCTTGCTGTGGGGCTGGGAAAGGGTAACTCTCCTGGCTCCCGTCCTTGGAATTACCGGCTGCTCGTGCTGCCCCTTAAGATGTCTGCAGCCTTCCAGAAACCCCCCTTTTGCTCAAGGTGGCTTGTATGGCTTTTTCCTGTAGCCACACCAGCCTATGGTTCACAATACTTTCTGGTTGAACAACACAAGGCAAAATGAGTCGGAAGAATAGTTCAGCAAAAATAACAAGACCCACTGATTTCAGGGGGAGAATACACCCATGGCGCCTGCTTGTCCACGCTCCTGGCGAGTCCGGGCAGTCCCGTGGTCACAGTCACTCACAGTGCGTACCAGGACTTTGGACGGCTCTTGGCTTTGAGGGCCAACATATGGTAAGATCTGGTGGCTTCCCCCACGCCGGGAAAGAGTGTCCTTGGTCATTAACCTGTGTGCAGTACAGGGAGGGCTCCGCAGTCCTGGCCTCTCCTATGTTCCCTAAGGAGCGGTCAGCGGGCCGGTCACTTTCAGCGACACTGCCTGGCAGCGAGGAAGGATCGCTGCTCTTGGCTGCGAAGCCTCGCTTTCTAAAACAAGTTGCCGGTGGTGACTTTCAGGGGCGGAGGGGCTTCCATCTGTGGCTTCTGAGTTGGGGGGACCCAATTACCAAGTCAGACTTTTCTGAAGTGCTAATTTGCTTCGGACCACAGCAGTCCTATTTGTTTCCAAGCACAAAACGGAAGCAGTGCAGCAGCTGAGAATGCCACTGCCACACGCGACTGTTGGTGTCTCTCCAGTCCTTCTCTGCCCGGCAGGTCCCCATCCCTCCTCTCCGGCCCGTGCCCTCTCCGCAACCCGAGGGCACAAAGCGGAGGCGCCTGTTGGCGTGTCCCGGATGAGACCTATTTGCTACGAAAGGACTCCTTTTGACCACGCGTGGTTATCAAAGCCCAAGTGTGAGGTGCCACAGGATATACATGGTTCATAACACGGCGCCAGGAGGGACTCATCTGTTTCCGGGGTGGGCGATGGGGATGCAGCAAGGGGTTCACAAAGGCTTAGCACACCAGGTAACATGCCGGTCACGAGAGATCCGTGGAAAATCCTAAGCACGCTCAGAGGAGGACGAAGTGATTACTGTCTTGGAGGGTCAGGAAAGGCCTCTTGGTGGAAGGGCGTTTTAGTTAGGCTCGGAAGGGCAGGTAAGACCTGGCCGGGCGGCCGTGGGGCAGGAGGGCCGAGCACGTAGAAACAGCTGTGTCACGTCAGGGGTAAAAAGCGGAGCTGTGTTTGCCCCCCTAACCATGACCGAGACCTAATTACATAGCTTTTCTAAGGAGCTACGTAACTGTCTTACAGGGAATCGATTTCTGGTGCGATGCACTGTTACTAACAGCATCTTTTTAGATACTTTCTTTTTTTGCTTCCAACGTCTGTCAGGTTTTTGACAGAATCTTTGTCTATATGTGAAAAGTGCGAAGGTTGCCTCTGCAGATTTTATAAATTTATCTTTAACCAGCTTCACTGATTCTTAGAGCGAGCCAGGATATCCGGCTCTAGGTGAGAAAAGGCCGAGGGTGTGTTTGCCTGGGGAAAACACAGGTATTGTGATAATAAAGCAAGCGCCCCTTCAAGTGCCACATCCCCCTTTAAAGAACACGGCTCGTCTTAGTTGCAGCCTCGCTACACCGAACAGGTATTTCTGTTGCTCTTCGTGTGACAAAACTACGTGGCCTATCACTTCCTCTTTGCAGATCAAAGGAAATGGAACTTGGAGTCCGGGAAAATGGTTTCCCTGGTTCCCGTGTTGCTAACGCCCCTGTTCATTCATGTATGAAAATCCGGGGAGATAATTGGCCGGGAAACACACAAAGCTTCCAGGACAATAGTCGGGGTCAGAATGACTTTTCAGGCATTTCTGCCTTTCCTGCCGGCTTCCCACCCATAGGACTTCTGTCCCATGGTCGCCTGTGGAGACTCTGTGGGAGTACCCAGAAAGCTGTCTACCTTCTGCTGTCACACTTCCCAAGGCAACCCACTCCATTTTGGGCAATGCCTATTATTAGAGTTCTTCCCTGTCTCGAGACAAAAATCTGCTGTCTATAACTTTCCCCGATACTGGCTTAAATATAGACTTTTGAGGACTGACCTAGAAACACGGGCACCACGTCTAACACTGCTTCCAAAACAAATGCATTCAGAGTTCCAAACAAGTAATGTATAAATAATCTTCTGGAGCACAACCCGATTCATAAGTTGGCGCATGCCCAGTAGCGGACACGGCAGGCTTGCGCCAGGAAAGGAGACGGGAGAAGACCGATGCTCGCAGGGTCAGTCTGTAGAGTCCATCTGTTCCCACCCCTGCCTTTCCCCACATTTCCTGCATGTTAACAACTAGGAACTGCCTCAAAAACGCGTGGAGATTGGTCCAGAATGCCGGTTTCCTCACCATTCACCTTAAGAAGTGCCTAGACACTGTGTACAGAAAACTGGGCTTCTCTCTATATCACACCCCTTCCTGGACCTCGGCCCTGGGAGCTAGCTGGTTCTGCTCACGCTGCCTGGGATGCAGGGAGTCATGAGGGTGGGGACAGCTGCCTTCCGGACTGTCGCACAGACAGGAGCCTGACACTGGGCTGTATCCCTTCTACGCTCTGCGACTCTGAGCAAGTTGCCAAGCCTCTCAGAGGCTCGGTTTTTAAAGCCTGATTTTCATCTGCCGAACAGAGATCAAGAGTAAATGCGATGGAGCAGGCACGTGCCCAGGTGACCGATTCCGGGCCACGCCCTTAGTTTGCGAAGGACGGATCACGTCCCCCTTCCAGGCTGTGGGGCAGGCACATACGTCACCAACCGCCTTCGCCGGCAACTCAGCCCACCGCCCTGGGTCCGAACTGCTTTGAAAGTCACCGCTTTGGAGTTCCACAGCCTCAGAGCGGGTTGGTTCCCCTCGTATATATATTTCAGCCACAGCTTCTTGTTCACCCCCTCACCCAGGGTGAAACCGAGAGCACTTTAGTTTCCTAAACTTTTCCCAGAATGTGCTGCAGTTTTCTGTCTGCATGTTTGCTTCTTCATATCGGTGGTCCCCGCGTAGAAATGCGTGTGAAGTGCGTGATACCTAACATTCCCGGCTCCTCCCAGCACACACATCGGGATAGTTAGTCCCCGTCTGGGTTCATTTAAAGTATCAAGCGGTAGCTTGGAGCAGAACATGTTGCCATTTCTATACATTTGTGTGCTTGAGAGGGGATAAGGAATGGGATGGCCTTTGAAAATAAATCAGTTAGTGACTATGCCTGCAGGTCTTTTTGGTTTTTTGTTTTTTGTTTTTTTAATTGCGGCCGCCAGGTTCTCAGGGCTGAGAACCAACCTGGCATTGTTGCCAGGATGGATGACTTTGGCTTTTGGGCTTTTCTTACAGAGGACTTAGGGGCACAGGTCAGTCTTCTTAAGAGGACATTAAGAGAAGGCAGTGGTTGCAGGCCAGGGCTTTGAGTGCCTATTCTGCCACTTAGCGGGGATGACCTCGGGCAAGGTTTATAGGATTATTAGGAGACTGAGCTAGACAGAGCATTAAAGCACTTAGCATAGCGCCTGGCACACGGTAAGCTCCTCCGCCAACTCCGCCCTCCCAGCCCCTCAGCATTGTACATTTTTTTAAGAGAGACAAAGCGAGACTGCTCATTCTCTCGACTCCTAACCATCAATTATTGACCTCGTGGAGTTATAGGATGTTAGAGCTTCGAATTACATTTCCATTAGTGGATTAGACCTAGCCATTCCCGTGCTTTCTCGTTTAGTCCCCCTTGTGGTCAAAAGCAAACGTTTGTGAAGCCGTGTGCTGGATCAGAAATGAATTGGCCAAAGAACAGGTTTTTATCTGAGTGCAGCTCCCTGGACCCTATGAGAGCCAAGTCCGCTGTTTGGTTTCTTGGGTGCAGTGTCAGTGACCATAGATCTCCTCCCCTCCAAAGCTCACACTGTATTCAATGTGACCAACCTATCATCTTGTATTCAATCACTTAACACATATTTACTGAGCACCTACTATGGGCAGGCATTTGTCTTGGCTTTGGGGATACATCAGTAAAACAGGCAAAATCCCCCACCCTCATGGAGCTTAAATTCATTTGGGGGGATGGACTAAGTGAGTAAATCAAATAGCGTTCAGAGATGGTAAGTGCAGTGGAGAAAAATAAAGGATGAAAGGGCGTAAGGAATGCCGGAGGGGCAGGGTTCTAGTTTCAAACAGTGTCTGAGGGCAAGGGCTCATTCTCACTCAGAAATGAGAGATCTCTGAAGTCCAGGCAGAGGAAAGAGCAAGTGCAAAGTCCCTGGAGCAGGAACCAGGCCAAGAGTACTCGGGCACAGCAAAAAGGCCCAGGAGTAAGCAAGGAGGGAGCCACGGGAGGTCACATCAGAGGAAGGGGGGGGGGGGGCTGCACTGACTCCCGCTCTGCAAAGTGGGATGTGTAGAAGGTTTTGAGCGAAGGCGTAATCTTATTGGACTTGGGTTCGAACAGGATCTCTCTGGCTGCTGTGTCGAGAACAGAGCATGGGGGCAAGGGTAGAGGCAGGGGGAGATGCCAGGGCTGGTGGCTTGGCCGAAGTGGTAGTGGTAGAGGTGGCCGAGTATCCTCTTTGCGCATTTCTGGAATAACTGAATTATTTTTCTTTTTTTGCCAAGAACGTGTGTTACCTAAAGTTAATTTTCTGTTCCTGTGATGCCCCGTCAGTATTAGACACCTGAAGAGTGCCCGTGTCTCTTGTTTGGTGGCAGTGTCACATATGCGTGCGATGTGGATATTTAAATACTGAGAGGAAGGTTCAATAAATCGCTAATAGAAGTGAGTTTTCATTTTCCCTCGAATCCTCTCGGGAAAGTTCGGACCACCGAAAGACCACCGCCACCTTACCGTTTGTGTAAGAATCTTGTTCTTGAAGGCTCCGTGTGTATTTCCTCCACAGATGGCTCTACTCATTTAAAAATGGGCCCTCTTCTGGCATCATGTCTCACCAGGGCCAAGTTCACCCGGAAAGAGGCATGAGCTCCCCTAACCCCCAGCCCTCATTAACACAAAGCCAGATCGAGCACTGGCCTCCAGGGACTGCCTCGCTGTCTGCGTTCTCGCTTATTCCCGTTTGCCTTAGACGTGTGTGTATACGTGTAGGATTATGGGTTTGCTTTTGGTATTTTAAAGATGATGACCATATATAGAAATTATGCAAGGAAAATGTCCCCTTCTGTGCGTAACAGAACTCCAGGAAAGCCAAACCTGTTCAACAGCATGATTACCAGGGAGGCCTGTGCTGTTCAGCCACAGACTGGCATTTAGAGTCACACGTATGGAGTCGCTGATAGGACTAGTTTATCCACGTTCCTTCCCACCCGGCAACTCCCAAGGACGTGGCCACTGGAAGGGGGCTCAATTTGCAGACGAGATCGCCACGAGGTTCATTCCGCATTTATCGATCTCCTGCTGTGTGTTCACCGTGGGCACAGCGACTGGCTTTCAAATTAAAAAAACAATGAGAATCATTCTCAGACAAGCAGCGATTCTATTAAATGGGCATTAGGACAAAATGTCTGAACGACCTGTCGTCTTGGAAAATCGGATACAGGCTGTGTGCGGGTGAGGCTCTGTTGGGTACAGAGGAGGTAAATGACCTTATTTCCTCCCACAAGAGTCTGCAAATCGTAATATACATACAATTAACAACACAGGACAGGATAAATGTGCAGTCACAGAAACTTTCTGTCAACGGGTATTAATAATATAGTCGCAGTTCTTGTTTATCAGCTCACACTGACGTGATCTTTTTTTTTCTTTAATATCTCTTCTTATTAGTGTGGAATTTGATCCATCTCTTCACAGCACTGGTCGGGTCTTAGGTCACCCAAGGAAAGGAAGCACAGGAAGTGGTTTCTCCACACACGGCACTTCCTTCAGTTGCTTGGCCACCTGTTCATGACACTAAGGCTGTTTGTTGGTGTCCTGGCGCTCACCTGCCTGTGTGTGTGTGTGTGTGTGTGTGTGTGTGTGTGACCCAGGCCAACAGATTTTAAATCCGAGCGAGATCAACTTGGGGGTTTTGTGGAGGAGGCGTGGCACAGAGGGAATGCCCCAGACATTAAGCTGCTGTCACTTTAGCCACTGCAGCTGCTCCTGATTCCTAAGTACACAAATCTCCTAAGTGCCTTCGCTGCCCCAATTCTTAATAGGCACTCACCTATATGCCATCTATTTTTATATCTGGGTCATGCGTACAACCAGAGGTGTGAGCCCCGCCCAGACAGCCTTAACCTCCGCTTTGTTCGCTTGTTTCTGTTACGTGCTCCAAAAGGCTTGAAGTTGGAGCAAGTCGCTCCCTGTTGGCGTAAATCAAAAACCCAAGTCCTGTTGTGAACATCTTCAGGGAGAAGTCAACAATACCGATGGCGGGGGCGGGGGGGGGGGCAGGGGATGCCAAGAAGCTTGGAGTAAGCTGCCCTTAAAATTTCTCCATGATGGAACGGAACGTTTCTCAATGTGCTAATAACCATGGAGCAACATTCTTTTTGGCTTCCAGGGCCTGCCTTTGTGGATTTGTTTTTTGTTTTGTTTTGTTTTTGTTTCTTAAGAGGGAGGAAACCTAAAGTCCAGAACCTTTTAGGGTAATACACAGGACCTGTAAAACCCGTAGGATATACACGGTCCCTAATAACATGTTGGGAAATTTCCTCTGACCTTTTGTTGAATAGTGGGATTAATATAAGGCGAGATTGGTTGGGCTTATTCGAATTAGGATTTTAGCAGCTGTGTCACCTTGACTTCCTATGATAGGCCCACCTCTACCACGTCTCCACCAGGTTTAGGCCCAGTTCTTAATTCAGGAAGGACCGCCAACACTGGTCCATTTCCACCGCTTCCTGGGCCCCTAGGACGTTAGAGATTACTCAGTCTGCAGCCAGCCACCTGCTTGAGCCCCTCCCCAGCAAGACTCCCCCGGGCTGAGTACAGAGCTCAGCCGCACAGGCCCCGGGCCAACGCTATTGACTAGCGTGGTGTGCATCCTAACCAGTGGCTGGGCCTGCTCTTGGCCCCTCTGAGAGGTGCTGGGCAACTCAAAGAAACACATAGAACTTTCGCACTGGAAGGGCTCCTGGAGGTGTTCCTGAGGCCAGTCAGTCCTGTCATTTCACAGAGAAAGAACGGGCGCCAGCCGCGGTTGCATATTTAAGGCCTCTGGGAGAAGGACGGAAGCACTGTTCGATGGAATTACAGCATTCCTGGAGCCGTTTCCTACGACACGATCAGCCGCTTCGCTACCTAAGCGAAGAAAGGCCTGTGGTGAGGCCACAGCCAGAGCTGGAATTCCTGACTTTTCATCGAGCTGTTCAAAGCCCTTTTCATACTTCCAGAAGCATCTGTGTATGATCCTTTAGACAGTGTACACATCAGACCCTGGCTGCTCACTGATAAAATCCAAATAGAAGGCAGAGTTTGTGACAAATCGCTCTGGGCTCGTGACCTAACTCCTGGAATTTGAATTCTAGGAATCGGCTACAGGACAAGATAATATTGAAATAGAAAATGCAATTGTAGGGGGCTTTACTGGGTGTATAAAGGACGGCCATATAAAAGACCCGGGGCCCATGAACTGTGCTGGCCTTTGGTTTCCCATAAGTCTTGAGAGAAGAAAAAAGTCTCTTTCTTCGTGTCTCCCACTTCTGTTGGAAGCCCCTTCCTAGACTCGTCCACTCGGTTCCGCATCTCCTCACTGTTCCCCAAATTCCGGCATCAGTCCCCCACAGTCTAGTGATGGTGTCCTTCCCACCATCCTCTGCTTCCGTTTTCTAAGACACATCGGTCCCTCAGCTGTCACTTCCGGCCTCGGCCCTGGCTCGCACCTCTGACTCTCTCCCAGACTGCAGTCTCACGTCCACGGCCGCCTTCTCAATATTGCCTGTGTGGCCTTCACCTCAAACGCAGCAGAAAACAGGGCCAGGACCAGACGGTCTCCGAAATTCCTCTTGGTTCTCAAACCCAGCTTTAACAAATGCATGTTTAAGATCATCTCCGTTCTCTCCCTCTTCTCAAACTTCCCCATCCCCTTTTAACGATTGCACTAATCCCGTCACGTAAGTCGCGTCACGGGTGCTCTCGTCCGCACATACCGGAGCCACGAAAGCCAGGGAGCAGAAGGGTCGAATTGGCTGACGTGCTCGCCGAGAGAAGAGCCGTTCAGAGCATACGTCTTCCTGCTCTCAGGACGACACAGCTCGTCATCATGACCTTCTCAATTTTTGAGCGTCTTTGTAAAACTGCAATACGCGACCCCCTGGGCAGTGTTTTCTTTCCTTGTCTTTCCCGGCAACCAGTTGTCACCTCGGAGAGGTGGCGGAACAGTGGGCGTAAAGTCCAAAACTGAGCCGACTTTCCTCCTCCCACGGCCGACAGTTTGTCAGTCACGGGGAGGACCTAGTAAACTCTTCTCTGCCCTAAATAGACGCCAGAGCGCATGAGCACGGCCAGTCGGGGATTCCGAACGTCAGCGCTGCAGGGAGGCACCGGACATCGGGCTTCTCCGCCTCCCGATCTGACCGAAGAGGGAACCGAGGCCCGGAAAGGTCAGGCGAAGTGCCCAACGTCACACAGCTGATTTGTGATCAGCAGTGGCTCCAGCCCTGGTACCCTGACCCCCAGCCTCAGCCCTTCCCTTCGCCTGCCTTTTAAATATACTGGCTCCCTTCCCCCCCTCATCTGGAGTGGGCCCTCCAGCCCTCTGGAAAAGCCCAATAAATTCCACCTCTTGCTCCCAAACAGTATTTTCACAAATACTTCGTAATACAGTCTTAAGTTGTAAATGCGATGGATTCGCACCGTTAATTACTTCAAGTTTAAAGAGAAAACCACGACATGGCGGAAGCTGCTGGTTTGTCTGCCTTTCTGGGGGCTTTATCCACGTGCACAAAATCAGGTCGGAACCTTCCAAGCCGTGCGGCGACGCCCTCCCCCTGCAGCCTTCTCCACATCACACCTCAAGGAAGAATGGGCAGAAAGCACAGTTTGCTGGTTCCTTCTGAAAACCTAACTTCTGAGGACCCTGTATTTTAAGGATTTAATCACTGTTTTAATTATCATTTAATCGTATTTATTTTAATTACGGTATGTATGGAGTTTCTGCGTCATGTGGTTTTTCTGAGGTATAGAATCGTCTGGAGTGGGGGAAGATCGTTTCACAACGCCTCTGCCCTGCGCGGAGTCTCCAGGGGTGAATTAACCTATAAATCCCTGGGACGATTGAACCTTGGCTCTCAGCTAAAATGCTGTCTAGCTGAGATTTCGGCCTACAGTTTCTCCTGTTTCGTTAGGCTCACTCTAGTTCCTGTGCTTTCTATCCCAGATGGCTTCTTAGGATGGAGTGTCTTCGGGGGCGCCTGCGTGGCTCAGTCAGTTAAGGGTCAAACTTCGGCTCAGGTCATGATCTCGTGGTTCATGGGTTTGAGCGCCACGTCAGGCTCTGTGCTGACAGCTCAGAGCCTGGAGCCTGCTTCGGTTGCTGTGTCTCCCTCACTCTCTGCCTGTCTCTCTCTCTCTCTCAAAAATAAACATTAAAAAATTTTTTTAAAAGGATGGGGTGTCTTCAAGAGAGCTCATGCTTCTGTAAGTCAATTTTTCATGGTCTTTTCTTCAGTTCCACAACACGTGGGTTCATGAGCCCCACCTACAAGAACCGATATACATTATTCCAACGGTGACACAAGGGCGCATTTAGCACCTCACACAATTAAGGAAATGAAAAATACAGGGACTTTGCACCATCAGACCCATACCGGGCACAGCCTTTCATGGACAAGACGGGGAGCTGCTGCTGCTGCTTAGTCAGAAGGGCCGTGGTCTGTGTGCAGAAGAGGCAGTGGGCCCAAGTTCAGTGCCCGTGGGCGCGTGAGAAACATAGCAGTCCTGTATCTCTGGCCCCTCTCTGAGGATCAGGACTCTGCAAGGACAGCTGGGAGACTTCCCAGCATTAGCCGCGTTGACCTGGCGAAAGCAAAGGACCGCGCTGAGCTCTGCCCCTGCTCCCCCAATATCCACTTTAGGGCGAAACTAAACCTCAGTAAGTCTCTTCTGGAGCCTTTTGGACACCCCTGCGGTATATTGGCAAACCTACCCTTCGTATCCTTTCCATGTAATTTTAAGGTAACAGGAGCCATCACATTTCCTAGTTCTGAGCTACGTTTTCTGCTGCTGCCATTATAGGTTTTTTGGCCTCATCGCCAAGCCTAAATTAGAAGTCACAGAGGTGCCCCCCTATCCGTGTATCTTGAGCTGCACTGGAGGCACACGGGAAACGTCGAGCCCCCACGGGATGTCAGGAACGATACGAGACCGAGCCTCGGCCCGGCTCCTACTGGCGGGCGCTGGGCCTGCCCTCCCGGCCTGTGGGGGACGTGAGGATGTGTAAGGAGGTGGTGGTAGCTTCCCCAGGCCACTCACGTGGGCTCTGACCTCCAGGCTCTGCTCTGTCCCCTCTTCAGCCACACCGTTGGCTGCTCGCTCATGGAGTCTTCCGAGAAAAAAGCAAAACTTCCATGAGAAAGCTAAAGCAGTGACACTCTGGCTGGCGTAGAAAGTTCAGGTCTCTGAGGCACTCGGGCACAGAATCGCTTTGGTGAGCCCTGAGCCTACTCGTTGGCGACCAAAAGCAGAAGAGACGTGTCAAAGGAACCCATGCCTTGCTTTTCACCCCGTGGGTGCTCGTGAAGGCACACGTAGGGGTGAATGTGCGTGCGTGGGTGCTGACAAGAACCAAGAAGAAAATCACACAGATATAACAAGGACTTTTGGCCTCGGCTTGTCTTTGTATGTTTCCTTTCCCTGGTAAGAAGTGTTATAGTAGGCAAAATGAGAGAAAGCACTAGATTGTGTGTTCGGATCTCTAGCCCTCTGCCTCTAATTTTTTCCTTCAGCTGCCTGGCAGGTTCATCCAAGACTTGCCCCAGGTTCCACCGCCACCACTACCGCGCGTCGGGTTTTACTCACTGCAGGGCGCGCCGCAGCCCACCCTTTTCTCTCTTGTCCATTTCATCGTTCTTCTTTGTCCTTAGCATTGTGATTTCCCCCAATCACAGTGCCTGCCCGGATTGGTGTTCTTACCATTTCTGAGCGTTCCTCGGAGAGACTCAGACGGTACAGCAGGGAGATGGCTGACATGAAACCTCGCTCTCCTTCTCACGTCCGCAGCTGACCGTTTACCCGTTCGTCAGCAGACGTGTACTGGACATTGAGCATCCAAGACACACTGCTCCTGCCCTCGAGGGGGGTCACAGTCCTGGATGTGCATGGGAGGGGGACAGGGCACAGCATGGCGACGGCCTAAGTTCTCTGTAAGGAGGCTGGGAGGCGCGGGCACGGAATGCCGCGCGAGCTTAGCACGCAGGTAGGTAGCGATAGGCGGGGGAAGAATTCTAGGGAAGGGGATCATCACAAGCAAATTCTGAGACGCAGTAAACCACTTGAAGTGCACGGAGAACAGCCCAGTCTTACTGGAACTCCACGGAGTGCAGGAAGACTAAGGAGGGAGATGCGGCCGCAGAGGCGGGTTCCGGGCGTGCAAAAGGCCCTGCGTACGTGGGGTTCGGGCTTCCAGACGCAGAGCTGGTCCCTCAGGGATCTTCGAGTGTGAGAAGAGAAACATTGGAGAAGGTCTTTTCTCTCTGAGCTCTTCTTAGATGCCTACCAGACAGGTGCCGGATGGAGAAAGGGCTCCTTAGAGAGTGGGTGACTGACCGCATACAGTGTGGTGCAAACAGCGTGTGTTTCTTTGCTTCCGCTGGCAGTCTTTCAGAGGCACCTTCGAGGTCTGCAAAAATAGCCTTTTAATTTTAATATAATTTACATTTTATGGACATTTTAATAAGTCGATATCGTAGGTTTTGCACTTTATGTGAGACAGGCGTCCTGTACGAGGCAGTGGTTGCATTCCAAGAAAGTACTTTTTGAAAGAAAAGGGATAGAAATGTTGATACCGTTAGCCTTAAAATCCAGACTCGTGTTAACTTGGATATACCACACACGCTATTTGTTATGATGGTAAGTGGACTTGATGAAATGACCAGTCCCCGAAATCTAAGCTATCAGACTCTCACGTTTGGTCACTAAAGCCATCGCATCCCAATAGCGGCTGGCAGTAGGTGTGCAGAAACCAGCTGCTCGGTGCATGTCGGAAGCGTTACTGAGTCTTTGGGGGCAGTCACGTGAAATAGCATGTCTGTGGATGAGACTTATCCTCAGCCTCGGCAGCGACTGCCTTAACTGAGATTTCGGTTTTGTTCAGTACATTTACGCTGTGACATTTACAGTAGGCAGATAACGGTGGAGTGGGAAGTAGGCGTGGAGGTTTTTCTCTGGTTCCATTTTAAGGCCCCTCACAGTACTCACCCGATGGAGCAGCTTTGTAAGTATATGGCGTTTGAAAGACTCTTTTATGAAGAAGAGGTCCTAAGACCCAGAGAAATGAAATCTATGTGTTTGGCAATGAATATTCAGCATTTGCTCCGCGCCTGGTGCCGTGCTAAGCATTGGGTAATAAAAGCTCGGGAACTATCCTTTGTTCCCAGTGTTCACTGCGTTCTTACCCCTAATGAGCAGAGAGTTAAGTTTTGATTCCGGTGGATGAAAAGCGTTTTCTGTTTCCATAGAGCAGAAGAGACTGTTTAACGGAGGTCGTTTCTTTAGCAACCACCAGGTGTCAGCAGAGGACTTGAAACCCTTGGCGGCGTCTGCATTCTTGGTTTTCTTTCCTCCCCGAGGCCCCGGTTGGAACTTTTCAAAGGCAGTAGACCTGCACTGGGCCACCCTCTCCTAAATATTAGTGTCAAACGCTTTCTCCGCAAGATCGCATCACATTTAATTCACCTTTCCCTTATAAAACTGGCATCAGTCCCTAGATCTTTTTCTGATTGAAAGCTTCTAATTCGGTCTTTTCGCAGTGATGGTTCTACAGAGTAGAAGGCAATTGGGCTGGGGGTGGGGGAATATCACCAAGCTCTTGCTTTTCCTACCCATCCCTTCCACCAAATAGATGGAGTGCGCTGCAGAGAGGAACAGTCCGATGGTGGAGCTTGGTGGCTCCAAACCGCAGAAGGAGTTTTCGGAGTGTACAGGACAGAGGCCCAGGCATCTTCACGGGCCCCGCCATCTGGTTCCTCATGTAGCATTTATTTGGGACAAGTGCGTTGGTTGACAGGGGAAACCTTAGCAAGGTGGGTATTAGTTTGTATCATATGGGTTTGCTCTCGTTTCTCAGCTCATCGTGCCTCCTGGCTTGGGTGGCCAGGCTGGACAGGAAGTGGAGGCATTTGGTATAGGACGCTGGGCAATAGGGTGGGACAGAACTGGAGAAGGGCTCCCTTGGACACTGGAGCTTCTTTCAGGCCTCACTCGGTGTCAGAAGAGGTGGCCATCAGAGGGATGTCAGTTCGAATGAGCTGCTAAGCTATTGGGAAACTGAAGAAAAGACCAGCTGGGGAGATAGAGACAGAAAGGCTTCGGCAGCTGACGCCCGCTGGGTTGCATCGCCCGCAGGGGACGGAGAGTAAGGCGTAGCATGCAGCCCCAAGTCTACCCGCTGAAGGAAAGGCCTGATTGATGCAGGGTTCTGCAGTTTAGACATGCCGCGGGGATTTCCTTTGGACGATCAGCGGGATTTGCCAAATCGCATTACAGCTAATTCCAGGAACTACTCAGATGCTTCCGTTGTTTTGTATTGACTAAAGCACTGTAAATAAGGAAGTGTATCGATAGGGATTCGAAAGTATTTCGCATGTTTTGCTTTTGTGGAGATTTTTGTTACAATGGCGAAAGAAAATCATCTTGTTCCTTACAGCATCATGCAGAATGTCCTCGAAAGACACTACATCCAGAGGAACCCGGCAGGCTCAGTCGGCAGAGTACATAACTCTTGATCTCAGGGTCATGAGTTCAAGCCCCACACTGGCCGTGGAGCCTACTTTAAATTAATTAATTAATTTAAAAAATCACACTCCATCCACACATGGCTGACGCTCTTATTGGGCTCGTGCCCACCCAGCTCAGCTCTGAGACCTGCATTAGCATGCAGTTTTAACTTTTAAAATTTTTTACAAGCTTATTTATTTTGAGAGAGGGAGAACTGGGGAGGGACAGAGAGAAGGGGGACAGAGGATCCGAAGTGGGCTCCACGCCGACAGCAGAGAACCCGACGTGGGCCTGGAACTCACAAACCGCGAGATCATGACCTGAGCCGAAGTTGGATGCTTAACCGACTGAGCCGCCCAGGCGCCCTGCATGTATTGTTTCAAAACGGGTTTAAAAACAAGGTTTCTTATTATGAGCTTGACTTCCAGGTCATGTGGTAATTGCCTGCGGGTTCGCGTAAGGGACAGATCAAATCGCACAAAACCAAAGCGTGTGTACACTGTGATGGCTTCGAGCCACCGGTCTCCCGAGTTTCCCGCTGCTCCGGGGACTCCTGCGGCAAGCGCCACTTGCCCATGGGGACGGGAGTCTTCGCATCCGGGCCACATCGCCGCGTTGATTCTCAACCTCACAGCTTCACGCCCCCTTCTCCTCCCCGCTCTTTTCAGATCACTGGCGTGATCCTGCTGGCTGTCGGAGTCTGGGGCAAACTCACTCTGGGCACCTACATCTCCCTGATAGCTGAGAACTCCACAAATGCTCCCTACGTGCTCATCGGGACCGGCACCACTATCGTGGTGTTTGGCCTGTTCGGATGCTTTGCGACATGCCGTGGTAGCCCATGGATGCTGAAGCTGGTGAGTGTGTCACAGCATAATACTGCCTTTTCTATTTGTTTTTGAAAACCGAGAAATCACACGGAAATAACATGGCCCTTCTGGAAGCCACAGACAAGACCTTAATATGCATGGCCTCTAATCTTACTCCAGACTCTTACCTCTTCCACCCTCTAATGCCCTCAAGGGCAAAACAACCCCAAACACCGCTTGGCACAAAATAAATCCAGTTCTGGTCCCTCGAGGTGGGCGGTGGCAAAGCAGTGGCCAGCGGTTCCGAGAAGCCGTTTATATCGTCATGGCGAGACGCCGTGGGCTAGCTTTGAAGTGTTTCTCCTAAGTCCCTTCAGGTATGCGATGCGCAGCGTTTAGAGGGCAAGGCAGCATCCCGAACACAAGCAGCCTTTCCTCTCCGAGTTCCCGCTGGAGAGATACTTTCTGCCTCCTGGAGCTTGGCCGTGCTTGGCCGCGTGGGCACGCTCTTCTCCGAAGCTGCATGCCCTGGCTCAGTGCTACGGGAGTCGAGCTGAGCCAGAGCTTCCCCGCTCGACAGAGGGTGGATGCGGAGGCACACGCTGGCTACCAGGCCTGGTGCTGGGCGCCTTTACTGTCATAAGACCTACGGCGTGATTCTGCCCGAAGGGCAAGGGGCAGGCCGCTGAAAGGCCGTTACCATGATTCTTAACATTCTGGTGGACTCGTTGCCTGACCGTCTACTCCCTGCCCAGGCGCACTGCCCATGCTAATAAGAGTTCACGTTAAAGGATTTTATAGATAAAAGGTAGTAAGGGCCTCTCCTCAAAGGAGTCCTTTGTTTAAAGAGATCTATTTCAGACGCCTCATTTTGTGAAAGGGGAGAGTGGAGAGTCTCTCAGTGCTTGCTTAGCCCTAGATTAGAGTACGTTTCATACTCCGTAGTGACAGACGTGGGTGTGAGGACGACTCTGTCCAAAGGAACCACCTTCCAAACTGGCACCGATCAGTCTCTCTGCCGGCAGCCTCACGGAAGTAGTGTTCGAGTCAGCCCCTTCTGTCCTGCAGACCACGCAGATGGCTGGTGGCCTGGCCGCCACCGATTCTTCCAGGTTGGTGGAAAAGCCAGAGCGAGGCCACGTTGAGGCATTTCTGCTACCGTCACCTGCCACCCTATGCTGGCCTCCTGTGTCTACCTTCTAGTACTTCTGCCAAGCACTAGGCTTTCTTTCGGTCTAGTTATGGTCCTCGATTCTGGATGCCTGCTTCAATCGCCTTGGCAGCTTTCGAAAAACACCTTCACCAGGGTCCCACCTTCAGCCAACCGAACCAGAATCCGCAGCAGCGAGGCCTAGCATCACAGTCTCTAAAGGGCCCTCTAGGGGCTGCCACTCTACAGCAAAGGCCGAGAGCCTCCCATTCAGTGCAATGAGTAGCAAGGGAAGGATTAACTTGAGAGGACCAGAAAAGAAAGATGACTAAAAATCCATCTGTCCAAACAAGAAGGGAGGAGACCTGGCTTACATCTCTACTGGCCAAGATGTAACCTCTTTGGGCCTCTGTCCCCATTTATGAAAGAACAGCATTGGGCTAACTCACCAAAGTGTCTTCCAGCCCAGATACTCTGACTGAAGGGGGAGGGGAGAGGGGCCAGAACAACGGGCCAGTTCTCCCTGGCCTCTGCCCAAGGTGCTTTCAAACCACCCGGCCGTTTCCTCCTGACACGAGCGAGCTCACTAGCAGGCGAGCCTTTGGAGAGAAGTTTTTGGGGTTTTGTTTGGTTTTTGTCTTTGGCCTTTTCAAAGCCATCAGCTGGTGTGGGGAGAGCAGGGACGGGAACCCAGGGATGTCTCCTTCCAAAGCCAGAACGGTTTCTACTACGATGCTTTCATCTCGAGAAAACTCGACCCCTACCACCTATATTTAGTTCGTGCCTTCCCCAATAGGCTTTTGGCCAGGGCCTTCTGAAGGAGAAGCAGCTGTTCCCTGGAAGCTCCTGGAAACCGGGAACTTCCCAGAGACGGGAAACTGCTGATCTGGCTGATAAGAGCGGAAGTCGCTTGATTAACTCTCTGTCAGTCCAGAATTTTATGGTCCTCATTTAACCTCATTAATTGCAGAACACCCGAAGATAACTATTTCCGCTTTACGGAGGCCCAGATCGGCTGCCTCTTTCCTAAGAGTTAGCCCACAACAAAGCTAGGACTCAAACCTATGAGGACTTCTGACCGCAGAGTTGAATGTCCCTTCTCCCACCTGCCTCCTGACAGTTACTTTCCCACAGGACTTTCTGGTGGATTCTAGGCCCGGCGCGAGACTTTCTCTAGAGTCAAATGTGTTTCTTATTGCATTTTATAGTAAGTTGGGACATAATCATGTCCGAGGGGCATTCTACTCATAACTGTGTTTGCTATTTTTTTTCATTTTTAAAGTTATTCATTTATTTTGAGACACACACACACAGAGAGAGAGAGAGCTCAAGAGAGAGAGAACCAGCGGAGAAGGGGCAGAGTGCAAGGGGGACAGAGGATATGAAGCAGGCCCTGTGCTGACAGCAGACAGCCGGACGTGGGGCTCGAACTCATGAACCACGAGATCATGACCTGAACCGAAGTCCGATGCTCAACCGACTGAGCCACCCAGGCGCCCCTGGGTTTGCTAGTTTAGTGGCCATGGTTTAAGTGTACATAGAGACTTTCGTTAATATTTTGTACAAAACTGGCATTTTAAGCCAATATTTCCTCCTTTTAACATATGTGCCACTAGCTGAGAAAAATAATTTATGATCTTATGCACATATGTACACTTCACAAGCAAGTGACATGACCACGTATAGTCGATCCAAACCCTACAGCATCACCTAGGAGCGTTCCAAACATTTGGGACGGTTGTGTTTTATTTTGAGATGAGAAGAAACAGATTGTAAGACATATGCCTTGTAGGAAAAGAGTCACTTCTCTTTCCTTTTATCTGCTTTTCAAAGTCACAAAAATGGAAACCCTTGATGTCTCATAAGTACCGTGTAATTCATCCCCGAACTTAGGCACACGTGTGTGCGTGCGCGCACACACACTCTACTTGGAAAGTACAGGAAGCATGAAATGAGTAAGAAGCACTGAGGGTTTCAGATGCTTAGGGAAAGTATTGGTGGTGTAGCTTCTTTGGTTCTTAAAGGCTATCAACTCCACACGCTGTGCAGAACAAGAGAGGTACGGAGTCCCCGGCCCCTGCTGTGAGTGCCACATTCAGGCACGACCACCGTATTGAGGAAGAACGTCGGCCTGTGCGCGTTCTGGTCTTTCTGTCAGGATGGGATCCATACAGTTGCAAAGGAAGGAGTTTGGAAGCCATTTTATTAGCTGTGCTCAAGAAAACTGGAGGGCTTTGCCCACGTGAAGAGAAGCAGCAGGTCGGCGCCGTGGCTGTGTTCCCGCATACCAAGGGCCATCGTAGGGGAGCAAGGCTGGGCTGGTTCTTATAGCTCTTGAAAGCAGTTCTGGCACCAGGGAGTAGAAGTTACAAGAGGGCCGGCTGTGGCCAGGAGGAAGAAAGCCCTTCTGGCAGTTGGAACAGTGTGAAAACTGAATGGGCCGCGAGGGCCATGTGGGTTGAGGGACAAGGCTGGGCTCGCAGATGCCAGATGAAGGGGGCATGCAGGCCATCCCGACCGAGGTGGTCTGAAGGACTCCCGGACAGGGCAGAACGGTGTCCTATGACCTCCAGAGTACTTGCCCGCATGACATCCCAGCATCACAGATAGTGGACACCTGAGTTATAAAAAGCCCTTCCAGATTTCTCCCGGTTGAGCCCAGTCTCCGGATGCGCTCTCCTCAGCATGTGTGGCCCAAAATGCTCACGCATATTTAAACAGACACGTTGCTATATTGAGGCTCATGTGGGGAAGTCTGGACAAGGGTATTTTTAAGCTTTTCTTAAACTTTGGGGAACACAAGGATTTGTGTGATTGCCTGATTTGTGTGATTCTCTGTGGTAAGAAGTTAGCTACCCCGAAGGGCGCTCCTCTCCACCCTGACGTGTCTGACTCTGTCCCTGCATGCTTGCTTTTCAGTATGCCATGTTCCTGTCCCTGGTGTTCCTGGCTGAGCTGGTAGCTGGCATTTCAGGGTTTGTGTTTCGTCATGAGGTGAGTATACACAAAGTACAGAACTCAGTGAAAGGGACTTTGGGAGAAGGATTTCTGAAACCTCTCGAAATGTGTAAAGGGCACATATGGGCTAGCTGGCATCCCCGCTGGTATCGCTGTTTTCCAAATGTCGCTTAATACGGACTCAAATGCCAATACAAATCTAAATGCAGGAATTTCGCCAAACTCGAAACCTTAGTGGTTGTTGATCCTCCATTTCTTGATACAGCTGCTGCGTGAAATGATTCTCCACCCGCTTTTAAAGCAAGTGACCTTCAAAGTAGATTAAATACTCCTTTTAAAATAGCAGCTTCGGCAAGGCACACGATTTCTGTGACTGCTTGGTATCCCCCAGACAGCCTGGGCTCCCCTGTCTCCTCCCCAGAGCCCTGGGGGCCACCCCCTGCCAACTGGGGGGTAGAAGCCAAGGCTAGGTGCAAGGAGCCTTGTGAAAGGAGAGAAGGCAGCCGTGATCTGAAACCCCTACGGCGCTTTGTTTCTAATTCACATATCCTATTTTAGACTTCTAAAGCTGGAGAAAAAGGATTTCGAATACAGTTTTGTGATCATAACTGTAGTTTCAAGGGCACTGCTGGCAGTCTTGTATCATGTGTGGCCATCCTCACCCATACTGTCACTGTGGCTGCTCCGTTTAGACCATGGGGAGACCCTCAGGCAGAGCCACGACGTCCTCATGCTGTCTGTCGCCACCGTGGGGTCGCCATTCACACACACATAGTGGTGACAGGTCACGCATGGTATGCGCTGCAGTCAAGAGCTGACTCTGACTCCCCCCTCCCACAGGCTGTTAGCATACCCTGTAAACAGCAGTGAAGCCAGAAGCAGATACGCACGTGTTAGAAAGGAAAAGAACCGCAAGTCAAAGGTGGAAAACACAGTGAGGCTATTGAAAGTCCGGCGGGATCTGTCCCAGACCCCGGTTCTGTGCTTGGCCAAGTTCAGTTCCCAGTCTGCTGGCTTATGCGCCTTCTGCCCCCTTTCCCCCCTTGCTCTGCTTTCACCCTTACCAGAGGTGCAATCTCAGGTCAAGGCTGACCTCTAGCACCCATTTTGTGTAGGTGCCGAATCTGGAATTAGATTCCCCGTTCTCAGTCTCAGGTGCGGCGAAACCTGATGAAATCGCGGCCTCAGCAGCCCCAGAGGCGCCCCCAGTGGGTGTGTGAACCCCAGACGCAGCCGAGCCCTCGCCCACTTCCCCTAACGTGCTGCCACGACTGGGCTCCCGTGGGGGCGGGGGTTCTCTCAGTGGTCCCCGATACCCAGCGCCCGGACCCTCTGATCTACCTCACCTCTGTGCACCTGAAACACTTAGGGGAGCGGGGGTGGGGGGTCGCAATGCCACCCTGACCGCCGGCAAGTAGAAGTCCTCAAAGCGGCCTGGGTCTGTTCCTGAAAGGACACAGCCAGGTGTGGCATCCACTGTGGCTTAGAAGCTTCATGTGACTAGTGTCCATTGATCTTTTCTTTATCCCATGGGCAGAGTGTCTAGTATTTCAACAAGGAACATGCCTAGTCAAGAGAGTCGCCATAGTGGGTCCTAAGCTTCCCACCAGGCAGTTATTGTCATCTGCTGTCCCCCCACCCCAGAGTCATGTGGGCAGTCGGGGGCAGTCTCACCCCAAGTGCGGAGTTGCCTGGTAACGCGCCCGAGACTCCGCCTTCAGCAGGTTTCCAGGGGAACACAGCTCGAAAGTTAACCCACGGTCAAATGCACTCCCAGAGGAGGAGAAGGGGTTTTGTTAACTACTTAGTAATAAGGAAAGTTCATATCTTTTAGCCTCTCTTTTTGGCCCCCATAAGGACAGGTAAGTGAAAGTTGGTTCTGCCCCCCGGGCCTCCATATGCTGGAACCGGGGTCTGTGTCCGGTCACAGCCACATCAGGCTTCCCGCCCTCCAGTGGCCTGTCCTTTGTTATTCTTCTGAGTAAGGGCAGGAAAAGTTACAGACAGAAGGATGGGCATCAGTCAGTTCGAAGACAAGAAGCAGAAAGGCCAGGCCTGAGGTTGGCAGCTCGCTCTCACACCCCGCTCAGAAACTGGCCACTTCCGTGGCCTCCTCTGGATTGGGGATGAGGGCAACATTCTTTGAAACCCCTCAGCCAATTTGCTGAGGTCTTTTGTCTCAGCAAACAGGGCATTCCCTCCCTGGCCTACATTTATTCAGAGACTTTTCGGAAGACGTCATCTCGGGGTAGAAGTGGTCATGAACGGGAGTCCATTTGGGCGGCAGTGGGCCAGAACCGCACTCCCGCTTGTCTTCCATAGATCAAGGACACCTTCCTGAGGACTTACACGGACGCCATGCAGAATTACAACGGCAACGACGAGAGGAGCCGGGCGGTGGATCACGTGCAGCGCAGCGTAAGTCCCCGGGCAGGAGACGGGGCCCGCCGCCGCCCGCCACGTCAGGCCTTCGGCCTGGGGGGCTGCTGGGGGTGGGGGGCCATCCGCCTTTGCCCTTGACTCCCGCTCTCCGGTTCCGTTTCCGAGGGGTCACGCCCGGCACTGGTGCAGGGGCCAGTTATCCGGGCCGTTCGTATCAAGAGGGCCCCCGCCTGTGGCTTGCCTGTCTCCAGGATGAATTATGAGCACCCCAAGGAAAGCTTGTTTGCCCTGAAGATCTGAAGCCTCAGAAAGGAGGCAGTGGGTGCAGGCAGCCTTGCCGAGCATTCTGGAAGTGGGGTGTTTAGGCTGCGTGGAGAGCTCAGATGAGCCGTGTTTACCGGCATGGGCAGGGGGCCCAGGAGAAGCCTAGGGTCTGGCGGGAGTGGGAAGATCCTTGGCTGCCAGACGCTTTGCAGAGGAGATGAGGGAAATAGCGGTCTCCTGTCCGGAGCTGCTTGGGGGGGCAGGTGCTGGTGCTCAAGCCCAACGGTCTGTCTGGAGCACCTGTTTCCTGCATGTTTTGTTTTTTTTTTACAGTGTGTGTGTGTGTGTGTGTGTGTGTGTGTGTGTGTGTGTGTAGGTATTTTGATAAAATTTCAAACTTAAAAGAAAATTTGCTAAAAGAATGTAAGGAACTAGATACCTTTTACCCAGATTCACTAATCCATTTCTACTCTTGCCCCATTTCCTTGAATATTCTTTATGTCAGGGGTTGGCACATCTCTTCGGGAAAGGGTCATGTGGTAATTATCTTAGGCTCTGGGGGCCACGCAGTCAGTCTCTGTCACAACCACGCCGCTCTGTTCTTAATGGCACAGAAGCGGCCATAGTGCGTAAACGGATAGGCATGGCCGGGGCCCAGCAAAACTTGATTTACAAAAGCAGGTGGTTGGTGCGGTGCTGTTTACCAGCGCCATCTCTGTCTTCCTCTGCGTGCATCATTCTCCTCCCCAAACCGTTTACTTATCAACAGAGAGCTTGTAGAACTATAAGCCCTAACAAGAGCTTTTTATTTTTGTTACTGTTTATTTTCGAGAGAGAGCGAGCACAGGTGGGAGAGGGGCAGAGAGAGAGGGAGACAGAGGATCTGAAGTGGGCTCTGCACTGACAGCAGAGTCCGCCGCGGGGCTCGAACTCATGAGCCATGAGATCGTGACCTGAGCCGAAGTTGGCCGCTTAACCGACTGAGCCACCCAGGCGCCCCTAAAAAGAGCTTTTTAAAGCCATTTTGGTCTAGGCTTCCCCATCGGCAATTCTGATTCAGTTGATCTGTGCCTTTAATAGCACCCCAGCCCGCACGGGTGATTTTGATGCTGCGCCAGGCCCAGAGAACCACCGCTTTGCTTCGTGGACTCGGTACGAAAGCCAGCACAACACGCAATTAGGACTCACTTCCTTTCTCTCAGTCCGGTTGGGCCTCCCAGTGAATATAATTGTTAGCAGAGCCTCAGCTCGTCTTTACCCGCCGAAGCCCTGCCTGTGGACTCGGGGCCTCGGCCCGCGTTTCTCTTCTAAACGGCGCAGGGTCGTGAGGGAGGAGACCGCGATGTCTTTGACCTGACGTCTCGGCTCTTCCCCCTCCCCCGTTGACAGCTGAGCTGCTGTGGCGTGCAGAACTACACCAACTGGAGCACCAGCCCCTACTTCCTGGAGCGAGGCATCCCCCTGAGTTGCTGCATGAACGAGACCGACTGCAATTCCCAGGACCTACACAACCTGACCGTGGCCGCCACCAAAGTGAACCAGAAGGTGCGCTTCCCGTCAGCCCTGACGGAATCTGTGGCCTGTGGCGAATGTTCGGGGGAGGGCTTTTTGTTGTGGTTTTTGCGGAACTGTGACAAGCGGGTTAGTAGCCCAGAAGAGAGTGCGGGATCTGTCCCTGCGACCCTTTACTGCCTGGAAGAGGCACTCGAGGCTGTCCGCTCCTGAAGGAGCGAGCTGTGACTCAGCAAAAAGAGACCAGGCGTAGTTAGGGAGGTTTAGCTACGGTTCCTGTTCACCTCGGCGCGGACGTCAGACAGGGAATGTTGCCTTTCTTCTTTCTGGCTGTCTTTCTTCTGCTTAATCTACCTTCTAAACATGGAATTATTCACAGCTGGGTGCCAGTCCTTAGCAGGAAGGGGGACTAGAGTTGACAGACAACATCTGCTCCTGCCGGGAGGGTGGCCTTTATTTTAGGGCGTTCTGGGCTCTGGGAAAAGAAATCAGCAACTCCACTTCAGCTCACTGTCAGAATCCTGACTCCCAAAGAAATCAGGGAGAGGGAAGGAGAGAGAGAGAGAGAGAGAGAGGGAGGGAGGGAGGGAGGGAGGAAAAATGAGCTAAAAGAAATTTGAAAGGTAGCATGAACCGAAAATGAAGGAAATCAAATTTCAAGAGTCACAGAAAAGAAAGACCCATTCCGTATCCCACTTCACAGAGTATATGAGGAAGGCATGATAAAACTGTGTGATGGGGGTCTGTGTTCTTTAATGTTTAGAGATATGCCAGATAAAAAAATATGTTTTGGTAAAACAGAAGGGAGGAAAAAAAAAAAAACCCTGTTATTGACTTAACCCGCTGTTACGCAGCCATCAGGTAAATTATCTTTTCTTACTAAGATAAAATTCTATTCTTGGGAGGTCTTCAAAACTTGACGTGACCTGGGCCAGCTCGTGAATAATTCATAGTAGATAGCCATCCTCTCAAGATTATCATGTTAAGAGATGGTTTCTATATTTTACCCGTTGAATGTTGGTATTTGTAGCATAAATGCTACAGAGCGCTGTCGCCATTCTAGAAGCTTATTTTGTCATTCTGGGCTTATTACTTGTTACTGCCGTGGTGAGGCTGAGATGTTCGGTGCTGACCGCTTCCACTTCTTGCCTTAGCTCAGAGGACATGTGTTCCTACTGGAATTTTCTGGTGAATCCAAAGTGTGAGGCCTCCTTTGCCTCTCGTCAGTCAGGTGACTTCTGGTTTCCACGTGGACATCCCCACCGAGCCCCCACAGGTGTCGTTATGCTGCCATTTTACGAAGCGCCGAGCACACCCAGCGGCAGTAGGTGCTCCAATTTATAAAAGACAAGAAGTGCTTTTTGGCAGTGAGATATTGGCGTAACAGAGCCTCAGGAGGTCATTTGTAGAAGCGGGCAACCATCGACCTGGACAAAGTCTTCCATGACAGCGAAATTTCCTTTTGTGAGAGTCGGGGATCCAGAAGTCAGGAAGGAGCGTGGGCTCTGGAGTCCGTCTCCAGTTTAAATTCTGGCTCGGCCGCTTGCCGGTTGCACAGCCCTGATCGAGTGACTTACCCTTTCTCGGTCTTCTTTTCCGCATCGGTAAAAGGGAGATCACCATCCCTGTCGCTTAGGATTGATGAATGAGGTAAAGTATCTGACGCGCAGCGCCCGGCACAGAGTACGGACGAGAGAAACGTTAACCGTGATGTTAAATGTTAACCGTAACGTGAACATCACCCTGATGACGGTGAGGTCTGTCTTCCACTACACCACATGGTGCCTTTTGTTAGGAAGGATACCGCAGGTGCCCGGATGGAGGGTCTTTTGTTAGTATTCAAAAGCAAGTCGAGAGTCGTATCCTATAGTGCATCTCCATGATCCTTAGAAAGAAAGATGGGGTAACATTTTTTCCATTTCATTGATAACCTGCAAATTGACCTCACTCCGTGCCTCCCCGCCCCCCCGCCACCTCCTGCCCCAATCCTGCTTTACATTGTCCTCGGCACCTCAGATACCTGGAAAAGGTGCTTAACTCCTCCGACTGGCTTTCTCCATGGAGAAAAAGTGAGTGAAAACTGAAATGTGTCTACCGAGTCTTATTAGGTATTCCCATCCGATGCCCACACAAAACCACTGAGATAAGTTCTTGGGTCTGAGGCTCAGACACCTCACCTATAATCACCTATAAGAGGCAGGAAGTGGGGATGGAGTCAAGATACTAGTAGATGGTTGTAAGTCTTAGCCACCACCCCCAACACCCTCTCCCGGAAGGCTTAACTGCGGCCACATTGTAGCCCTATGGAATCCTGTTATCTAGAAGAAATGCATTCTAAATCCCTGTAGAGCTTTTGGTGTCTTGAACCCTATGCTTTAATAGCACAGAGAGCCGACGACTCTTGGCTCTTTCCTGGCAGCCTGAGAAACCTACCTTGTACAAGTAACAGGGAGACAGCGGGAGGGAGGTGATAACAGTTACACCGGATGTTTATTGTTTCGTGTGAGGGATGGAATTTATTTTGGTTTTGCTAGCAGGATGTTGAGATATCTGCAAGTTCACATGGCTAAACAGCGTTGACTGAGCCCCTACTCCACAGGAGTTCTTGACCTTTTTTTAAGAACAAGAGGAAGGGAGATAGTTATTCTGGTTGGCAGCTACTGAGACACCTCTTCCCAGAACCTGCCTGGGACGAGCTGTCTACTCCTCGTATCAAACATCTGCCGCTGACAGATGTTGCCCACCGGTGACTGTGTTGATTTCGACATGCCGAGAGGGCAAGCAAATGGCCTGTTCTGTTTCTGGATGTTTCCTAGGACACTTAGCAGGTCTCTGTAGATTTATCTCACACCTGACCACCAGGCTTTCATTTTCGGCAATTAAAAGAGATCATTGTGGGCGAGTATGATCACGGGGCAGCGGAGACCCTGGCGTGGGATGCAAACGTGGCCTGTGGTTGTAACACCACGGCAGTCCTTGTGGTCTGCGGGTCTGTGCCGAGATCTGGAGGATGGGCCTGTGGGTCCGCGTGGTGAGCGATCGAGATGAGTCCAGAGACGGAAAGCATTTCTTTCTACCTCGCCCTTACACCGTGTAGACGACAACGAAACGAAATCACTTCCATCCTTCTCGTTTTAAGTAACCCTCCTACTGATAGACTTCATTAATTTGCTTTCTTCTGTGGAGTGAAAAACCATGAGAGAACTTTTCTTCTAGAATAGTACTCCTCAAGCTTTAATGGGCATACGAAACATCTGGAGATATTGGCCACGTTCATAAAAATTCATTAAAAATGAATAACCCGGAGCTTTGGCAGATTCTGATTGAGTAAGTCTGGGGCGAGACCTCAGATTGGGCATTTCTAGCAAAGTCTCAGGAGATGGTTGCTGTGCTGCCCCTGGAGGAACCCTACTTTGAGAAGCAAGGTTTGGAGAGAATGACTTTGTCGCAATTGCACTAGTGGCGGGGACCCCATTTTTCTGGTTTCTCTTGCTGGTTGTGGCGTGGGCCTGTCAAAAATGTGATTGATTGTGGAATCTCCTACAGTGGAGTAGAAAGCATACATTAGCAACATGTAGTCTACTTACATGCAGAATCCAAGTTCGTAGGAAAAAAATCTATACCGAAATACATTGCAGAGTAAGAGAAGCACCCACCCTGCTTCTCTCTGGCTTTTATGGTTGGGTTTGTGTTTCCATATTTTGAGCCGACCTAACACTGGTGTTGGCCTGAAAGTCATTCCTCCACCCGACCGACTGTCACTGGCCTGGAGAAGATCGGGTCTTGATGGCCACCTTGGCAAAGCACCGTCTTGGCGGCTACCATTTGGCAAAGTGTTCAAATGTCCACCTCTCTTCTTTTCTCACCTAGAATTGTTCTTAACCCAACCTGCCCTCCCTTCCGCCACCTTCTGAAAACTAGTGTAATATATACTTTCACTAGTAAAAATGAAATCCGCAAGCCATCTTCTACTATAAAGAGAGAATCAAATTTCAAAACTCCTCATGAGCAGTCATAGACTGCCTTTCCCACCCGCCCCCAGCCTTCACATTTGTGTCAGCTAACCAAGGAGTGTCATTCGCCTGTTGCATTGAAAACGCGTGTCAGGGGCACCCGGGTGGCTCAGTCGGTTAAGCGTCTCGACTTCGGCTCAGGTCATGATCTCACAGCTTGTGAGTTTGAGCCCTGCATCGGGCTCTCTGCTGTCAGCCCAACTCTTGTCCCCCTTTCTCTGTCCCTCACCAGCTTACACACACTCTCTCTCTCTCTCTCAAAAATAAACACACATGAAGAAAAAAAGGAAACACGTCAAAGCACTGCCGCTCCGTTAATGCGCTTCTCTGCAGACAGGCCGAGGCTGCATAGAATATCACCCATTAGGAGGCACAGCGTTGGTAGAATTTTCATAAGCTCTGAGAAATGTGACAGTGCTAAATTTTGAATTTAAATATGGGAGACGTGGCTTTTTGTCTTCTTCAGATATTATTACAATTTAGTGTGCCTTTCTCAATAAGCAAGAACCTTTTTCCCCCCTCTTTATGAAGTCAATGTCTTGATATTTGCAGACTTTATACATTTAAGTAGAAGCCCCCCTTTCTCAGAAAACTGGAAAAAGACCATGTCTTCTGAGACTGTTGGGTCAGTTCAGAAATCCAGCTTGATGCGGTCCAGTTTCAAATAAATATACACGCACGCCCGCACACGGGCACAGGCACACGCAGAGTTCAGCCTGTTGGGTACTCAACAGGAAGAGTCCACTTCTGCCTTTGCACTACGGGGGTCCACAAACTGTGCCGCTTCCTACCTGGACTGGGTGGATAAAATGCGGTCGTGAAACACAACAGTGAAAAAAACTTGTTCAGCAACATTGTTGAACTCCAGTTAGATCGTTTATTTTAAAGAAAGGTGATTCACGTTATCAGTATTAAACTACCATTGAAATTGGTCATATTCGTGTTGGTTCGAATCAAGTTTGGAGATTTCATAGTACGTTACGGGGAAATTCACTTCATTTTATGGATAAAGTCAACTGACTCCAGAAATGGGAAGTGACTTGTCCAAGGTCACGTAGTAAATTCGTGGAAAAGAGGACTTTTAAACGTAGGTTTTTCTCTGTTAAAAAAAAAAAAAATTAATGATCTCCTTAGGAAGAACCCCAGAACATCATGAAGGTGGCAGGCATTCAAACACCTCCCTCTAACCAAATGATTTCACTTTATTTTTCTGAGATTTTTGTCTTCGTTGTCAAAATGCTAGTACCTATGTTTGTGGTGCTGAGTCTTTAGCCTTCCAAGGGTGTGGAATGCCTTTGTGTCCTTCGAGTCTGCTTCCCTACCTCTATGGCATTTGCCTCAGAGGGCTTACAGACTTCCTGCTATATTTGATCCTACTACTGAAACATTTCTGGCTGAAAGTATATATCTGGGACTCGCTTTAAAATAATCCACCGGGGAGGAGAAGGGAGGAGCTTTAAATGAAACAAGCTTGGCCGCATGTTAATTGCAAGGTTAGAGAAGGAGTCACTCGGGGGTTCACTGTACTGCTCTCTGTGCCTTTCTGTACGTTTGAAAATTTTCTTTCTTTCTTTCTTTCTTTCTTTCTTTCTTTTTTTTTTTTTTAAAGTTTGAAAAGAATGCTAGTGAGCTCCTAGGGTGAGTTGCAGTTGTACTTGCTGAGCGCGGGGTCAGACTGTTTGCTGGGAGTGTCGCAAGTTAACACAGCCCAGTCCGGCCTGGGTAAAACGCATCTCGGAGCCCACCACTGCCTCTCTCTCTTTTTGCAGGGTTGTTACGATCTGGTGACCAGTTTCATGGAGACCAACATGGGGATCATCGCCGGAGTGGCTTTTGGAATCGCGTTCTCCCAGGTAGCCTGCGTCCTTGTGCGGTCAGGCCCGGCCTTCCCCAGCCTCCTGCCCGCGCTTCCCTCCCTGGTCTCCGGATTCCCCGCCTGCCTCCCTGTTCCTCGGGGAAGGCTGACAGATGGGGTCAGAGCTCCTTGCTCATTAGTCCTGGTCATCTGTTTATTGATTTTCCTTTTTCAACTTAAATGAAGTTTTGCCATCAAGGGAATATCGGTTACAGTTCAACTAATGACTAGCTCCAGAAAACAACTTGCTTCTTCTGTAGGTCAAATGGAGGTTAACTGAACAAAGTGCTGGCTTAATTGGAGCATAAACAACTCCAAGCATCAAATGGATGATCTGGATTTGGGGGAGGCATTTTTTTTCCTGGTTGACCTGTCCCGGTTTTGTTCTTAGTTCCTGTCAATTACACATGAGATGTCTCCTTTGCCAGAAAGCCTACGGTTAGCAGACTTCATCTTTGTGATTATTATTTTAATCCTAAATTGGACTGTTGGTTCTTAGGGGAAACTGAATTTTTGTATATTAAATTCTGTGTCCCTATTTCCCCACCCAACGTCTATAAAATAGCGGGAGAAGTAATTCTGCAAACGAAGTGAGCGACACGTACTCAAGGACAGAGCAGGAATAAATCCAAAAAGTTGGCGCCCCTCCACAGGCCTCTGATCTAGCAGCCAGATGAGACATTGTTGCCATGATATTGCTGTGGGTAGAAGGATTGGCATGTATACTCAACAACCAAATGAAAACTTTACGTATGTTTAACTCAGAATTTTTTCAGACCAATGGATCATTTTTCCAACAAAGCCTAATTAATGTTCTTTCTCTCAGCCCCGTCTCCACCGCTCTCATTTCCCCTGCCTGATTTCAATATTCGTTCTCAGACTATACTTCCCTCTGCCCGATGCCCCCAAACCTCCTTCCTTCCTGCCTCGTAATGCAAGAGTACTTTCTTTCTAGCCATGTGTGTCCTTAAAACTTGTTTTTAATTTATTTATTTATTTTGAGAGAGATAGAGAGCAGGAGTGGGGAAGGGGCAGAAACAGAGAGAGAGAGACCGAGAATCCCAAGCAGGCTCAGTGCTGTCAGCACAGAGCCCGATACAGGGCTCTATCTCACAAACCGTGAGATCATGACCTGAGTCGAAACCAAGAGTCAGAAGCTCAACCGACTGAACCATCCAGGCACCCCCATCCTTAAAACTTTTTAATTGAAATATGGCACATATAGAAAAGTGCATAAATTATAAATGTGCAACTTAATAAACTAACACAAAACAAACACACCTGTGTGTTACGCCTGTGTAACCCTCACGTAGATCGAAGACGAGAACATTGGCCTAGTAGTTTTTGCAAAGAGAGGGTTTAGGCTCAGGTGAGTTGAAAAGCTTTTCTTCCTCAGTGCTGACAAAATCCCGTGTGACCTTTCATGTCACAAGGGTGTGTGGACTCACCCAACAGGAGTGTTTGCCCCTTCCAGCAGTTTCAAAATTCTTTTACCACACTTCTCCGTTTTTTTGCAGCCCCGGAAATAAATTAAACTCTCAACACACCAACACACAGACACACCAGCACCACAGACAGTGCCAGTTTGTCTCCAAAGACGTTCACAGAAAGTCACTACCCTACGCTTTCTTCCGATTGCTATCATACTGAGCAGTAACACTTCAGTGACGTATCTGTCATGGCCAGGGGACAGTGTAGGGGATCCAGGACCTCATGTCCTATATAGACGTGCAAGGTGCACTTGAGAGCCTGTACATACAGTTTACTCACATATATGCAATGTCAGGTCAATGCCACCGACAGGCCAGATTTGTGCTTGGTGGCTGAGGACAACTGTCCTCATTGGAGGAAGGAATATAGGTGACGTCTCCCCTAATGGCTATCCTAGAACCATAAAGGAACATGATGCCAATACTGTCCATGGGGAGCAGAGAGCATCAGAGCCTGGAATCTCCTGGAGAAAACATATCATCCAAGAATATTCCTGCATGGCCATGAGGGGCACGGGGCATTCTCCTATTTTCATTAATGAGGTGAACCAAGTCATGAAGGATCCGATTAAGACCTCGCTTCTACTTTTCTCTCACGCTTCCCCGTGACAGGGGTGGGTGAGGATTTATGCTCTAGACAAACTGCCCAATGAGCATTAATCTGCACCAACCTTGAAGAAATCCCCAACGTGGGGATGGTTGGGTTTGTTCTGTGGCCCTCCAAGGCAGTGAGAGAGGGGCCAAAACCCGTCAGGGAACCCCCAAACGAGGTTCTAGGTCTCATCACGGTACCACATAGTTGTTGGCATAAGAAAACAAAACACAAAGCCCAGTGGCATCGCATAGCTGATGCCATCCACCTGCACGACCAGACAGGTGCAGTGTGCAGGACTTGCGACCTGCCATGCTCAGCTTGGGGCGCGGAGAACAGCCGTCGCTGGCCTTCACTAGCCTGATGTGCCAGCAGCTGCAGTTTTTAGTGGGGCCAGCAGCCTCGTTGGCTTCCAGGTGCCAGTAGGTCCATCCAAGGCCTCCCGGGAACAGTGGTGCCCACTTACTAGATGCCTGTTCAAGAAGAAGCAGCCATACCCGCCCTGGTCAATGGCCCAGAACCAAAGCTTCAGCCACAAGTGTTCAAAATGTTTAGGATCAACGTCAGAGTAAAACTTAGCGAATGTTGGCTTATTTAGGGGAATCGGTCATGTCGGCCTATGTCTTGGCCTTGCTATACTAATGGAAGTCCTACTGAGTAGAGGCCAAAGTAGGTAGGAAAGAACTGAGCGTGCTCTCACACTCTCATGTGTTCTCCGGCTCTCTCTCTTTCTCTGTCTCTCTTTCTCTCTCTCTCTTCCCCTTTCCTCACCTGCCTTCCACCTGCTCCTTGCCCTTTCCCTCACCTGCTCTTGTGACATCCATGATACCATCTGTTGGAACAAACTGGCCTTGCACATCTGTTGTGTCAGAAATTAAAGGTGGTATAAAGTACAAGGAAAACTAAGTAGAGTCTAGCTTTTTAATAGACTATGCAAAAACTTTGTCCCCTCTGAGCCACTTTAGCTAACTGAAAGCCCTTGAGTTCTGTTTTGGGGCAGCAGGAATTGGGCAGGCATCTGATGCTTCTCTCCACAAACTTCCACTGCCTGAGCCCTCTTAAGGGAAAGCCCGCTTGTCTGGACCGGATGGGCAGGTCCTGCTGCCCTAGAAATTTAGAGCAGGAGGTTGGTGTGTTTTGAGAGGGTCCCTCCTCCCTACGTCTTCGGAAGCTTCTCTTTTACTCAAGAGAGCTTGGAGAGACACACACCCGAGCAGAAAGTGTGTGCATGTTTGTGCATGAGAGAGAGAGAGAGAGAGAGAGAGAGGGAGAGAGAGAAATAAAGAGAAAGGAGGGAATAAGCATGGGAATGTCACCTCCTCTGCCCCTAACATGGCCTGGAAGCCAAAAGCGAGGCTCTGTCTGGGTCTGAACACTTACTCCATTTGTGACGCCGCCTCCTACTTTGCTTGGCTTTCTGCTGTGCGTTGCAGGGAAGGAGCGGTAACGCTTCTGCAGCCAATGTAAATAGACACAGCGCTTCACTCCGCTTGGAACACGTTAGGCTGGGTTGATTCTCCATGTCACAAGATGCTATAGTCCTGAGTGGGGCCGGGAGAGCTGTTTTCCAGAAGCGGGGAGAGTCGAGTGGTTTGCTCGAGGTTGGGCCGCTGTTCTAGATCCAGGACTGTAATTCCGACTTCTCCACCTGGCCTGCTATGCCAGACCTTCGGGCCAGAGAGCCCCCTTGTTCTCGCCTCAGGTAGCACTAAGGGGAACTCATTGTGTGCTTTCATAATGCAAGGGTTTGAGTCTGTGGAATTGAAAGGAAGAAGGTACTCATCACAAAATACAGACCCTCCTCCTGCCCATCCATCCTCTGACCCTCACCCCTGCAGGGCCTCGCCCAGGGCCCACGCGCTGCTGGGATGCTTCACTGTGAACCAGGGTTTCTTGTCTGGGGCTTATTTACCTCCTCCATGTAGAGGGCAGGACAAAGCTGTTGAGAGCCTTGATGGCATAGGGCCAAATGTCATGTAATGTAGCTCCTTACTCCTCTAAGTATTTTCAGGGCCTGAGATGGTCCCAAGTAGCATGTATACGGTTTTACATCAAACTAGATTCCTCGGCACTTTCCCAAAGACGTGGAAGTTCTGTGTAGTTTCCCACTTAGTCATTAGCATAAAACTCCACAGGCATTATAAGGATCTAAGTTTTTGACCTATTGCTTGTCACTTTCTTAAGAAAGTTGCCTTGGGCGCCTGGGTGGCTCAGTTGCTTCAGCGTCCGATTTCGGCTCAGGTCGCAATCTCGGGGTTCATGGATTCAGGCCCTGCATCGGGCTCTGAGCTGACAGCTCGGAGCCTGGAGCCTGCTTCCCATTCTGTGTCTCCCTCTCTCTCTCTGCCCCTCCCCCGATGATACTCTGTCTCTCCCTCTCTCTCAAAAATAAGCATTAAATTTTTTTTTAAGGGTCGCCTGGGTGGCTCAGTTGGTTAAGCGGCCGACTTCGGCTCAGGTCATGATCTCACGGTCTGTGAGTTCGAGCCCCGCATCGGGCTCTGTGCTGACGGCTCAGAGCCTGGAGCCTGCTTCAGATTCTGTGTCTCCCTCTCTCTCTGCCCTTCCCGTGCTCACTCTCTGTCTCTGTGTCTCTCAAAAATAAAAACGTTAAAAAAATATATAAAAAAAAATTTTTTTTTTAAAGTTGCTTTTACAATTTTGCTGTCCTCCCTCTGTCCCTCAGCGATCAGGTCTTGGGCCACTTTTGGCTCCCATGGTGATGGCAGGGAGGACACCCTTCGCCTGTCACCTCTTACGTTACTTGTCTTTGCTGACATGAGCGCTCCCCCCTCCAGCCCTTCTCTCCCACCTCTTGGAATCTGCCCTGTTGTTGGTGATTTGCAGAGCCCCGGTGATGCAACCCGTGTCACTGGAGCTTCGCGGCACCCAGGCCGCTCAGCCGGCTACGTGAGAGTGCCTTGCCAAAGCCTGGAGTCACCCTTTCGTTAAGGAGGGGGCCTTTCTGCTCCCTCCCCACCCCCTCCCTGGTGTCTCAGTTCTTGAAGCAGCAGAGCCTCCCAGAGGTGTTTGTGACCCAAAAGAAAGCCGAATATAGTACTGACGAGGCAGAGAATGGTAAGAATAACAGGTTACCTCCAAATATTAGGTGAAGACTAATTACAGAGTGTTAGTCAACAGATATAAATAATCTGGTCTAAAACTCCATAGGCTGTACGATACCAGGCGTTTCGCCAGCCACGGGAAGGGCGAGTGGTGGTTCCGGGGTCTCCGTCCTGAGGGGTGTCCAGCATAAGACACCAGGCCTTCGTTTCTGTCTCCCTCGGGGGTCGAAAGCAGGAGTCTGTCCAAATGCCTACATACTGCCTCCTTCATACACATGGGCAGCGTGTCCTCAAAGGCAGCCCAGAATCCCACAGAACATACCTCTGTCTGCTCTTTGAGGTGCTTTTTACATATATTCAACCCAAATAAAGGTATCATCTAAATAAGGATGGACTTATCTGTCTAGTGGCAAGCAAGCATTTGTCTTCACACTGAGGAAGAGGCCATGACTTTGGCTGAACGGGCTTTCTGTTATGCACCCCCAAATCATCTGGTAATAGCTGCTATTAAGTATAGGATGCTTTGCCCCCAACCCCTGACTTTCCCTTAATTGGTACTTATGGAGGTGAGAGATCAAAGTTTCTCTCAAATACGAGAAAAACACAATAGAAAATTTAAAATCAGTGACTCCAGGGGCGCCTGAGTGGCTCAGTCAGTTAAGCATCCAACTTCAGCTCAGGTCATGATCTCTCGGCTTGTGGGTTCGAGCCTCCCGCGTCGGGCTCTGTGCTGACAGCTCAGAGCCTGGAGTGGGCTTCAGATTCTGTGTCTCTCTCTCTTTGCCTCTCCTCCACTTGTGTTCTCTCTCTCTCTGGCGTGCGCTCTCTCTCTCTCTCTCTCTCTCTCAGAAATAATAAATGAACAAACTTAAAAAAATAATAATTTTTAGAAGGTGTGTTCTTGCCCCAGAAATCTACAATGCAGTAAGTTTAAAAGCAAGTAGCTTTTATTTGTACCAATATTTTTAAAAGTTATTGTTTCTGTGAGAAGGTGTGTCCAGTGCTTAAGAAAGACACTGTTTCCATTTTGGAAAAAAAAAAAAAAGCGGAGGGACATGCTATATTTCCTTGAAGGCAGAGATTTTCGATACAAGCAATACTTAAGCATTCTAAAGAGATTTCCGGCTGTGTGGCTCATGCACTGCCACCGAGGCCAGGAGTCTTGGAAAGCACTGAATTCTAGCGGCATTGCAAACCATGAAGCATCATGTTAACTCTCGTGTTTCCAGGACGCGTGAGCTCAACAAGGAAACACGAAGCTGGTAAGCTTCACAAAGAAAGAAGAGTGTAGGAACTCGAAATCAGATGAGGAGACGCCCACTGAAAACCCTCTTTCTCTGAAGTTTGTAAAGTGAGCCAGAAAGGAACCCCCGGTACTGTGAGACAGAGGGGGTGTTCTGGAAAGGACAGGGTCTAGGCCGAGCTGTAGGGACGGCTGAGGGACAAGGAAAGGGGCTGTGCTCCACCAGGGGAAGAGGGTGGAACCTTAAGCTCCATGGAGTTACCAGTGTGGCTTGGGGAAGGTTCTTTCTCCTCCCCTGAGCCCACTGTTTTATCTGGAAAGTCGGGATGGTGTCACCGTACAGGGACGTGGGAAGGCTTAAAGAGCTGAACACGCTCGACTCTGCTGTTCCTCTAATGCTCACTTGTTTTTTGGCTGCAATCTGGGTTTTAAGAATTCCAAGCGTGTTCTGGTATATGTGGGTCCCGGAAAGTGGCAGTTCTGATGAAAAGGGACAAGCTACGAGGCTCAAAGTCCTTACAGTCACGGGGGCAGATTTTAATTTGTCATTTGCCCCAGAATTCTGGAGGTTACAGCCGTGGTTCCTTTGGTGGTTTGGTGGCATGCACGCAAGACTGTGTACCTTGTGGCACAAAACGAGGTTGGCCAGAGCCTTGGTAGCAGGTAGGGCGAGCCCAATAAGGTGGTGGTTTTTCGTTACCTGACAGAGGCCGTGTGTTTATTTCACAGCATGGTTTTACTTTTGAAAGGGAAGATAAGAATCCAGGGTTTCAGCAAGAAAGGTAGCCAGATGGACGGGAACCTGAACAGAGGCCACGGGCCTCCCTGACCAACAGTGGCACCTGGCGTGGGCTGCATGCGTCCCACCTGTAAGATGAGGGCGACTACACGGACCGCACTGAGTGCTTCTCTCGCCCGGAAGGCTGGTTTAAACACCAACTCTTTATCTTTTAAGTTGATTTATTTATTTTGAGAGGGAGGGGCAGAGAGAGAGGGAGAGAGAGAATCCCAAGCAGGCTCCTCACTGAGACCATGCAGTTCGACACAGGCCTCAAACCCACGAACCGTGAGATCATGACCTGAGCGGAAACCAAGAGTCAGACGCTTAACCGACTGAGCTACCCAGGGGCCCCTTGAACACCAATTCTGGGCCCCACACCTCAGAACGGGATCCCACAAGTCTGGGGTGAGGCCCCGAGAGTTTGCATTTCTAACAGGGTCCCACGTGATGCTGATGCTGCTGTCCTGGGGCCACACTTGGAGTGACACTGTGCCAGATTATGCGTAAAGGTCATTCCCACCTCTGGTCCAGTAAAAAAAAAAAAAAAAAAAAAAAGGCCAGTTGCTTAAGGGGAAGGGACTCCATGTGGCCAAGAGAAGCTGCAGGCCTCTTATCTCAAGGGCACGGTCAGGCTCCTGTCCAGCTGTTTTGATAGTGTCACAGAAGGTTTTATCAGATCCGCCCGTGCGACTCAAGTCCACGTCTTCTGAGGAGGTGGGGCTACCCCGCTCTCGGCTTCACTGGGGATGGGCTCATTCAGGCCTGAAATATCTACCTGGTTAGCGGCAAAGAGAAAACCCTGGCTTCCGCCTTTCCCCTCCCTACCGCCTACCTCTCACAAGCCATGACCTTCTTACTGGCAAACTCACCTGGTCAGGAATAGTGTCTGCTTGTCTCCAGGAAAGAACTGTGATCCCGTCAGCCAGGTATGGCCGAGGCGTCACACCCTGCTGAGATATCTTCCCAATGCGTGTATTCACAGCTTCGAATGAAATGTTGGCCTTTTTGTTAAGACCTCACGGATTCTGTGATCCTTTACTGTTTACACTACTCTCATAACATGTGAACAAAGTGAAATAGTGCTTATGAGTCACAAGTTGCTTTTGCGCGGCCCGAGCCAGCCACAGCGGAACGTTATGGCCAGTTCTAGAGCCTCCAGCTGTCCGGCCCGAGCAGCGAGACTCCCAGAATCTTAGATCCCACCGTCGAGACCACGTCTGATCTTTTTCTCTAGTGCTCTTTTCCTCATTCACATGCAAAAACCCTCAGCGGTTAAAAATTATATCCGGGGGGGGGGGGGGGACGCCTGGGTGGCTCAGTCGGTTAAGCGGCCGACTTCGGCTCAGGTCACGATCTCACAGTCTGTGAGTTCGAGCCCCACATCGGGCTCTGTGCTGATGGCTCATCAGAGCCTGGAGCCTGCTTCGGATTCTGTGTCTCCCTCTCTCTCTGCCCTTCCCCTGCTCATGCTCTATCTCTATGTCTCTCAAAAATAAATAAACGTTAAAAAAAAAATTATATCCAGGGGTAGAACGCGTGGGGGGCTCAGTCGGTTAAGTGTCCGACTCTTGATTTCAGCTCAGGTCATGATCTCACAGGTTCGTGAGTTCGAGCGCCAAGTGGGACTCTGCGCCAACAGCATGGAGCCTACTTGGGATCCCCTCTCTCTCTCTCTCTCTCTCTCTCTCCCTCTCTTTCTGCCCCGCCCCCACTCATGCACCACACATGCCTGTTCGTGCTCTCTCTCTCTCTCTCTCAAAATAAATAAATGAACATTTTTAAAAAAGTACACCTAGGGGGTCTTAGAACTGTATATTCAGTGGCTTCAGTGGTCTTTGTTTCTCGTTCTGGCAACAGCTGATCGGCATGCTGCTGGCCTGCTGTCTGTCCCGGTTCATCACGGCCAACCAGTATGAGATGGTGTAAGGAGGTGAGTGCGTGTGGGCCGTGTTGCATTTCGGGCTTCTCCCTTCGGGACTCATACTACCCTTCAAGTGGGCAAGGGTCCCGCCTGGCCCCTTAACTGCTCGGTCACAGGGGCACCTGTGCACGTGCCGAAACCTCGTTTCCATGGTGCTGGGGAGGAGATGTGGTCGCTGCTCTTGTGCAGAACGTACAAGTCCTCTTTTTGGCCCGTCAGCCTTCTTTTAAGTCCTTATTAATGGCGAGTCACTCACATGTTTTCCTTTGTCTCGTAGTCTTTCAAGAACGGTGGCCTAAGAGACCTGTTTTAAAAAAGAACCACGGCAATCTTTGAAAGACTTGCAGAGGACGTCAGAGCACAGTACCTAATGCACCCGTCCCGCGCTCCCTAACCCCTCCCCCCTCCAGCCCCGTGCAACTGACCCGCCCGCACAGTCTCTGCTCCGCCTTCCAGCCCGCATCATGTGTAGCGTTCCATTTTGTGAAGCCCCGTGTGCCAGAGTGTAGCCAGGTTCCCTGCATCCGGTCCTAGCGGACCCCACCTGAGGCCCCGCGCGTGCGCCAGCTCCTCCATCTGTACTTGGTCCAACTGCAGCTCATCGTAGGTGACCGCTTAGCCCACCATCACTGGCCCGGCCGGGCCCTGCATGTAGTGTGGAAGGCGCCTGCTAGCCCTTCATCGTGATCGCTAGATGCCATACCCCTTGATGTAGATAAGCAGAGCGCTATCTGTTCTTTTGGCTTAACCTCCTTTGGTTTGGTTTTCCCTTTACTAAGGCTCTTACTACCTTCTTTAGGCTACCTAGGATATGTAAAGAGATACAGCAGTAATTGTTCATGCGGAGAAGAAAGCGTGCGTCATGCACGAAGGGGACTGTCGAGCGTTAGGTGGCCTCCTCCTTGCTCCTTATTGTTACATGCCTGGGTATGTGTAGACGGTTTAGTGCACCTATGCCTCTCGGTTGAAACCTGTATAATCCTGTTACCAAGCCGTATTGTTACTGCCCGTGAAGGAAATACTATTACTTCTGTTTCTCCCCAATTAATTGCTCTTGCGTTATTTTACTTCTTTCTGTATTTTTTCTTTGCGTTGACATTACAGATATCGAGGACCTCATCAAATCAATTTAAAAATGAGTGTGAAGGGGGAACAAAAGTCAAAATATTTTTAGAAGACCTTCAGAAACAATGCCTCTGTCTAGCATGCCAACAAGAATGCATTGATATTGTGAAACATTTGTGATACATGTATTAATAAATAGAATCACTACAACTTGCTGCGTTTTGTTCTTTGGTTGTCGTGTAAGTTTCTAAACACGTGTTTCTATTTCATCTCGTTCCACGGGGGATTGGAAGCTGACCGCCTTCCACGCTGACACACCCCTCCACGCATGCTCTTGCCGCCCCGAAATGGCCTCGAGGGTATTTCAGTCAGAGCTGAAGGGTTAGATTTTTTTTAATGGACATTTCGGAAACTTAAGTCAATTACCAGGAACAGGATATATTATTGTTGGCCACAAAAGTAGATGCTTCACATTATTTCAGGCTAGAGGCAGAAAGATTTCAGCAGTTCTCAAAAGTCTGGATGTCATGAAAGCAAACAAAACAAAAACAAAAGGAAATGAGCATCTATTCTTTCTTTTGTTGTTTCTAACGAGCACGTATTCTTCCCTGCCTTCTTTCTCATCTGGATTGAAGAAACTCCATGGGGAGAAGAGATGACATCATACCGTGCCGTCGTCCCCATGTCCTAGTTTATACTAAAGTGTGGAATCCTTACACTTGATTAAAGAACATTTTAGCAATAAGTACAGTGGGTATTATCTGCGATCTGTATTTTCCTTCTGATGAATCCCCTTAAAAAAAAAAAAAAAAAAGAACAAACTAGTAAAAGCATATGTTGATCTGTCCCCAAAGAAGTAGATGTAAAATTCCCCTCTGCTATGTAGAACCACCTGTGAGGACGGAGATGGCCTTCTAACTCTATGCATTTATTAGCCTGAACGCGCATTGGCACTCACAAAAGGGCACTGCCCCACACCTTCAGCGTTCATCTTCAAAAGGTCAATATTTTTAGGGGCGCCTGGGCGGCTCAGTCGGTTAAGCGTGTGACTTTGGCTCAGGTCATGATCTCATGGTTCGTGGGTTCAAGCCCCGTGTCAGGCTCTGTGCTGACAGCTCAGAGCCATGGAGCCTGCTTCGGATTCTGTGTCTCCCTCTCTCTCTGCCCCTCCCCTACTCACTCTCTGTCTCTCTCAAAAATAAATATTTTTAAAGAATTTTTTTAAAGTCAACATTTTGAGAGAATTAAGATCTTTATGGCGTTTCCTTGGGTTTGTCTCTTTTTGTGTTGTATCTTCGCTCATTAATATGTGCTAAAAAAAAAAAAGCGCTGCTTTAGTTGCTTCAGTTTTGGTTTGCAATTTGGGGTGTCTTTTATTCTAGGTTCTTTTGCAGTTTTCTTTAGGATTTATGCACTGAACCATACATGAATTATTTTGTTGTCTAAGTTTCCACATGTGTAGAGTTTGAGGCTGCATTTTCAAAACAACTTGGTTTGTAAGATAAAGATTCTCTGTTACTTGTTGAGGCTTGCTTTGTGCCCTGGTATGTGGTCCCGGTTTGTTCTGTGTGTGCTTGAAAGCGATGTGTATTTTCTGATCATAGGATGCAGAGGTGGAGCAAGGTTGTCAATATATTCAAGTAGTAAATTTTAGGACTGTTTAAATCGTCTGTGTTCTTAGGAATATTTTGTCCGTTTGCCCTACTGGCTTCTGAGAACGATACACTAAAATCCCCCACTGTGACTGTGGCTTCTGTCAATTTTTGCTTCATGTATTTTTAAGCTATGTTGTTAGGGACGTGCAAGTTCACGACTCTGTCTCGTTGATGAATTCTTGCCTTCGTCATTATCGACTGACCCTCTTTATCCCTAGTTATGATTTTTTCTTTTAAAGTTCATTTTTTCCTGATGATTACAAGTGTTATAATTACTTTTCTTTTGATGAATATTTGCAAGGGTATTGTTCCAGAACCTTCCGCTTCCATCGTGTCCACTTAATATTTTAGATGTGTCTCTTAGGGGCACCTGTGTGGCTCAGTCGGTTGAGCGTCTGACTTCGACTCAGGTCATGATCTCGCGGTCTGTGAGTTCGAGCCCCGCGTCGGGCTCTGTGCTGACAGCTCAGAGCCTGGAGCCTGTTTCGGATTCTGTGTCTCCCTCTCTCTCTGCCCCTCCCCCACTAGTGCTCTGTCTCTCTCTGTCTCAAAAATAAATAAAAACATTAAAAAAAATTAAAAGAAAATAGATGTGTCTCTTAAGCATCATGTAGCTGCATATTTTCTTCTTTCACTCAATCTGAGAAAGTTGAACTGAAAAGCTTAATCCAGCTATGTATTGTGATTGTGGCTATAATATAATAATATTGTGATTGGTTTTATTTCTAGCACGTGTGTTTTCTGTCTACATTTCTTTCTTGTTTTTCTTCTCTGCCTCTTTTTTTTTTTGAGGGGAAGGACTATACATTATGTTTATTCTTTTAGTCGTTAATCTTAATTTCTTAATGTGTGTACTTGGAATATAAAGGTTTTTTATATTTTTTTAATATTTATTTATATTTGAGAGAGAAAAAGACAGAGCCTGAGTGGGAGAGGGGCAGAGTGATAGAGACAGTGATAAAGCAGGCTCCAGTCTCCGAAACTCCGAGCTCCGAGCTCCTAGCTCCTAGCTGTGAGCTGTCAGCACAGAGCCCGACGCAGGGCTCAGACTCATGAGCAATGAGATCATGACCTGAGCCGAAGTCCGGTGATTAACTGACTGAGCCCCCCAGGTGCCCCAAAATATCAAGTTAATCAGAAACTCTCTCTTCTTCCAAAATAATGCAAAGACCTTGGAGTGTTTTAATTCCAGGCACCTCTCACTTAACTTCTATGCTTCTGTTGCCTGACATTGTATTTCTACTGTCTTCTAAAATGAATCATGACCATCACTGTTTTTAGAGTTTATTTAGATTTACCTACCTGCATACCAGTTTTTCGTTCTGTTTCTTTTCTTTAACTGCTGTTCCTTGCATCTCATCCTTTGGGGTTCAATTTTGGGGTTTTTTTGAAGGACATGTTTTGTTCGTTCTCATCAAGGAGTTTATTTATATGTGCTAAATTATCTCAGTATCTCAGTCTTTGAAAAATCTCCATGTCATTTGTACTCTTAAGTGATAGTTTAACTGGGGCTAAAATTCTACCTTGGTAGTTGGAAGTATTTCTGGCATTTCACTATTATTAATAGCAAGTCTAATTGTTCATTTTGAAGTCATTTATCATTTCTCCCTAGTGATTTCATTTCTCTCTAGTTGCCATTAAGACCTTTTTGGGGCCCCCGGGCGGCTCAGTCAGTTGAGTGTCTGACTTCAGCTCAGGTCATGATCTCGCGGTTCATGAGTTTGAGCCCCGCATCGGGCTCACTGCTTTCAGCGTGGAGCCCACTTCGGATCCTCTGTCCCCCTCTCTCTCTCTGCCTCTCTCTTTCTACCTCTCTCTCTCTCTCTCAAAAAAAAAAAAAAAAGACTCTTTTTCCCCAGCTTTATTGAGATGTAATTGACATACAACACTGTGTAAGTTCAAGATGTGCAGTGTGATGCATGTATACATTGTGAAATGTTCACCACAATAAGGTTGGGTGACACACCCTTCACATAATTCGCAATTTTGTTATTGTCTTGGGGAGAACATTTAAGATCTACTTGCATAGAAACTTTCAAGTATACAGTACAGTATTGCTAACTATACTCACCATGCTGTACATCATGACAGTACTTAAGTACCCGGAACTTATAAAAATGACAGTTCGTGCTCTTTGACCAACATCTCCCCGTTTCTTCCACACACACCCCCCACCCAAAACTAGGTCTTGTTCCTTTAATAGGTGTCAGAAAAGGGAATTGCATGCCGACCTCCCTTAGATAGCTGAATCATGGTTAATACCAGATAGCCCGGGAGATAACTGCATGTAACGCACTGGGAGAAAATAAGCCTCTTAAGCCTAATACACCAGGGTGATGCTAGCCTAGTGCTCTCGGATCAAGCGTTTTAATACTTTTAATTAATCACCAACTTTTCTTCTTTCTAAATCTTTATGAAAAAACAACTCACCGAATCACGGTACAACTCTCTCTTTGCCTTTCATGAGCCTCTTCCATATATGATGGACTTTCTATCTTCTGCACCCCGTGGAGGCCTGCCTTTTTTTCCCCCCATGTCTTTATTTCTTGGAGAGCATCTAATTATTTGTCATTTTCATTCGCTTGTTTAGAACTTTCTCTTCTTTTTCTTTAGTGGCCTCTTCTTCCGCCGACTCATCATCTTGTGTCTAATAATCACCTCTCTTTATCCTTTCTTTCAGATATTCTAAGATCTACAGTCCGTGGGTGCTACTCCTCTTGTACGCTATGTGTTCTGACTATCCCTCATAGTAGCTTGTTTTCTTGTGTTCTTAGTTTTTGTAAGTAAGCTTCTCTTCAGTGAGGATTTTTAAAAACACCTTCTTATTTTGGACTAATTTTAGATTTAGGCAGAAGTTGCGATGACGATACAGAGGTTTCCTGCCAGTCTTCCTAACGTTAACACCGTACGTTACCCTCGTATGTTTAGAAACCAACACCGGTACTGGTACGTTGCTATTGACTGACCTCCAGACTTCACGCAGATTTCACCAGTTTTAACTCTCGTGCCTTTTTTCTGTTCAGGAATCCAATCCAAGATACCACGTTGCATTTAGAGAGTGGGTCGGTTTTTCCGCGGTAGTGCCATGCCATCTGGGTTATAGAATTGTCCCTGCAGAGAGATTTTGCATTTGGTTCGCCAGGCACCCAGAAGTTTTGTTGATCCAGAACCAGATTTTATAGTTGCTTCTCAGCTTGAGGAATCATATACGACATAGATGGTATAAATTTAGACTGCACACCTGTATATGCTGGTTATTTCTGTAGGTTTTTTTTCTACTTTCCCCTTCACTGGATTTATGCAGGGTCATGAGATACAGATCACTGCTCAGCGTGGGCCCAAGGATGTGTCCCTTGACCCCCGTGTAGGGGTTCAACTCTCAAGGCATTGAGTATACTAGGCCCAGTAGCCCACCACAGCCTCTACCCTGGTCGTCGATGGAACACAGTCCATGAGCCCGTTGCTCTAGCTTTAAGTTTCTTGGTTTCTGCCTCTTGGTGATTCATCTTTCTGTCTTTAGATGCACAGTTAATTCTTTTTTTTTTTTAACTTTTTTAAATGTTTATTCATTTTTGAGAGAGAGACAGAGACAGAGCGCAAGAGGGGAAAGGGCAGAGAGAGAGGGAGACACAGAATCTGCAGCAGGCTCCAGGCTCCGAACTGTCAGCACAGAGCCCGACGCGGGGCTCGAACCCATGAACCATGAGATCATGACCTGAGCTGAAGTCGGATGCTTAACCGACCAAGCCACTCAGGCGCCTCATGTATGGTTAATTCTTAAACATATTTTTTACCCAGTATTTGAGGTCCTGCTTAGTGTGTATGGCTTCATTTTTTCCCCCAGTGTTTCATGTTGCCAGGACCTATATTCTGTGATCCGCAGTGTATTACACGTTGTCTCCGTGTTCTCTCATTGTGTCATTTGTAAGTAATTCTACTCACGGTTGGTTAGGATCTTTTAATAGTGTTCTTGAGGGTGAGGACAATGTCAATACTGCCTTTATACCCCCACAGTGACTAGTAAAGAAGAAAAAACTTTTTAGGTTCTTAAATTACTTTCTAAGTGATGAGCGAATGAACCCCACATCTTCACACGATGTGCCAGAAGCTTAACTGGTCCTGTGGACATATATCGTCTCAGCTTATTTTAGTTGTTCCTTGAGCCCTGTTTGTTGTTTTTCTCTCTAGAATTCTGCGGCGTTGTATTTTTGCCTCATGTCTTGCTTTCCATTTAACATATTACTATCTTTATCCCCTGGATTTGTCATAGTTTCTCTCACCGTCCTCAATATAAATAACTTTTCATGTCTTGAGTAGTAGTGGTATGATCCAACCTGGATTCTTATTTAGATTTAGTTATCATCCTCAGATTTTTGCTTCTTAGAGGAGGAAAAGTGGTGGCCTCTGTCTCCAAATAGAACCTTCAACCTGCGTAAATAGGCTAATGAACACTCAATGTATGCACAGAAAGTTTGACCTATTACCCAGTACTGTTTGTCACAGAGAGCTACCAGGCTAGGAGGAATTCATTTATCTGTTCTTAGATCTTTTTGACCCATCGTGTGATGTTTCTATGGAGTAATAGAATTTAATTCAAAGAAGAGTAATAGAAGAACTACTGGACTTAGACCATGGGACATGTGAAGAAGAAAATGTTTTCAAGCAGTGTTGATTAATTTCTATGTATAGCAGCTCATACGAGCTACTAATCTTTTTAGTAGAATAATATAGGTTTGTACACTTGATCGTGAGACGGTCAACATAACATCTTCTATGAATACTAGTTTCCTATTTATTTATTAAAAATTACCCCATCACTTAGCAATTCAAATAAATAACAAACATTCATTATCACAGTTTCCGTGGATCAGGAATCCAGGTGCCGCTTAGACAGGTGCCTCTGGTTCTCAAGGTCTCTCGTGAAGTTGTGGCGAAGCTGTTGGTTGGGGCTGCGATCTCCGGTGAAGGCTCAGCTTGGGGGAGGGAAATCAACTTCTAGCCTCATTCAGGTCATTGTCGACAGGCCTTGGTCCCTCATCACGGGGGCCTTCCCACGGGGTTGCTCTGCCCCTCCACAGGGGAGCTTGTCCGGTGACCTGCCCCAGGATGAGAGAGCCAAGAGAAAGGGACTAAAAGAGAATGTTGAAGACAGAAGCCACTTTCTTATAACCTAACCTCAGAAGTCACATGCCATCACTTCTCTAAAAGGAAGTCAGTGATTAAGTCTAGTCCCTGCAGAAGGGGAAGGAATTACAGGAAGGTGTGAATACTAGCAGGCTGGGATCGTTGGCAGCCATCTTAGAGGCTGCCGGGCACAACTAAATTTTCTCCCCTTTGGGACCTACTGAATGACACACACACAGTTAACTGAGGACAGTACCTACACTAAGGGGGAGGGCTTTTGTACAGGTAAGTTTACACTCCGCTGTCGTTAACCTTGGTGTTTTCCACTATCTTCATTTTTTTCATGACTGGCCAAGGCTTGCTTTTTTTTTTTTTTTTCTTGTTTTCTTTTTTGCACCGCTTCCTCAAACATTTTTCTTTAGGAGTTAGAATTCCTTATGGTCAGCAAAAATCAAATGCCGCAAATTTCCAAATATATCAGGACTATTTTTCCTTATCTTGGAAGATTTTCTCATTCGTGCATGTGTCTACTCTCTTTTGAAAAAAAAAAAATCCAGTAATTGTCTCATTTCCGTACCGCCACACACCTCTTGGTAAAATAACTCTGAGGAGAAATCATTAAAAGTAGATGACTTGGTATTTGATTTTTAACCCTTTCTTCCATTACCTTTACTTTGCAAGGATTCTTTTAAATGATGCTTGGTACAGTGAAAAGAACAGAGCAGTGGGGTTGGTAGTGGTTCTGTTTGTAATCTCTTTGGTAGCAGAAAGGTTATGTATTTAAGAGCACATTGATAAACCGATAAATGAATATGTCCAGAGTCCTCTCCAGTACGGCAAGCTTCCAGAAGCCATTCCAGGGATGGAGGAATTTGTGATAGGCTGGTCATACGGGCTTGTGTGCAGGGGGTTGGGGCACATTGGGAAGGTATGTCAAAGCATGGGAAACCATCTTCTTTTTTCAAGATGGAGTCCATGAGAGCCCAAGTCTGGGCCATCTGCACACTCTCCTCCAGGGCAGTTTTTTCCATCCCTGTGGCTTCAGTTGCCATGTATATGCCAGTGACTTCCATCTTCATATAGCCAGCTTCCATATGTCTCTGGAGCTACAGATCTGTTCAGTTCGGCTGTCAACAACCACTGGGATGAAAGAATAGAAGCCCAGAGTGGTGGCGGCGGGGAGGTCAACTCGGATAGCAAATCAAGGGAAGGTCCAGATTAGTCTGGTTTGGGTTAAAAGAAATGAGAATTTTTGATGGACTTCATTTACACAATCATTTCATAGATATTTATTGAACACCTACTATGTGCCAGGCATGTTTTTTTTTTAATTTTTTTCAATGTTTGTTTATTTTTAAGAAAGAGAGAGAGAGAGAGAGAGAGTTCTAGCAGGGGAAGGGCAGAGAGAGAGGAAGACAAACAATCTGAAGCAGGCTCCATGCTGTCAGCCCAGAGCCTGATGTGGGGCTTGAACTCACAAACTGTGAAATCATGACCTGAGCCGAAGTTGGACACCCAACCTACTGAGCCACCCGGCACACTTCTGAATATGGGGCTGCAATGGTGACAAGACCGAGCAGGCCTTTGGCCTCATGCGACTTAAGTTTTTGCGGAAGCAGGCAGATGATAGATGTGTGAATGAACAAAATTAGTGACATAGAAAGAAAATGAAAATGGGTGATGTTGATGACGTTAAACAGGTTTGAATTCGTTTTGGAGCTTGGGCAGTCAGTCTCTGATGCCGTCTCATCGGAGTTAATTTAGATGCGAGCTGAAGTCTCCCTGAAGCTTTGGGTCGGGCAGTGCGCTGCAGGTGGCTGTGTGGATGGATGGAAACCAGCCATTTATGGTTATGTAAGCAAGGCTGAAAACCTCCGCCCAAATAAGAACCCTGAAGACACTTCCATAAATTCAATTAATCACTAATCAAGGTTATTCCCTTGTAAAGAAGAGCTGAGCGCACAGAGCGTAACAACGGTGTCTGTGTGTGCGCATTCACCAGGGGCATGCGTGCTAGAATCATGGCTGACTGGCTTCGTGGCCGAGCTCTGGCCCTTCCCCTGCAGAACCACGCCGTTTCTACATGTCGTGTGTGTGCGGCTTGCCGACGAGATCGGATTTGAAGAAAAGTTCTGTTTTCATAGCTTTCAGAAGAAAGTTTGAAAATCACAGAGTCGGATCATGGTGCTATGCAAAATGTGGCCTAGATCAGCGGGGGTGCGGGGGTGGGGGGGCGGGGGGAGGCCTTGGCCGGGAGCCTGTGACGCATACAGAATCTTACGCCCTGCCCCAAATCCGAGTCGGAATCTGCGTTTTCACAGGCTCTCCGGGGGATTCACATTCACAAAAATTTGAGAAGTGCTCATTTAGGCCACCGGTTTCCAAACTTGGCTGGGCGTTGGAATCACCTGAGAGCGAAAGCTTCCCGAAGGATTCCGAGGTACAGCCAAGTCTGAGAACACTGATTTAGGCCACGGACTGATCCCTAGGAACGATCGGTGTCCTGCAAATGTGGGCTGTTTGGCCACCTGGAGAACAGGTTTATAGTAGAAGTCAATCTGCTAGAACCCTCTCCCACCGCACCCGCCCCAGTCCGACTCCCCCCTTGGATATGGAAGCTAGCGCATAATGAAGGGAGAAGGGCTATTCTTGTAAGTGGGTGGGGGGAGTGGGGAGGGCATTCCTTTCCAGCAGATGGTATCATTTATCAGCTGGTGTAGACAGCAGCAAGATCTCATTTATATGCAGCCATTTTCCCTCTTCACCAGGGATTAACTCAGTAGAAACACTCCGAAAGACCAGCCTGCCTGCTACTCACCCTATCCAGCTTAAATTTATTTTATGTAATTGTATGCAATAATTTATCCGTGAGATCCCTCCAGGGGAGGAAGCCACACGGATCGCTCAGACCGCTAAAGGCAGTAAACAGAATGGCCTTATGCATTTGTTAAGCCATAAAGCAAATAGCAGGGGATTGTTGAGGGAGGGGAGAAGAGGATACCTTTGGGGGGAGCGCTTCTTCCTTTCACCCGCTCTGTCTACCAGAAAGACGGTTCAACAAATCCAATCCGCATTAGGCATTTCCGATGTTTTTAAAAATGAAAACCATCATGGAAGCAGGCGAGCACAGACTCCATTGTTTTTAATTCCAGTGTGTGCCATCCTCCGTGGTCCCTGAGTTGCTCTAACAGAACAAGCGGAGAGGAGCTAGGAGAAGGTGTGCATGAAGCTGTTTTCTTGCTCAAGAAGCAGGCTACACCGAGCTTTCGGTTATTGGGACATGCACGCCAGCCCGTAATAACAAGCAAGAAGTCTAAGCCAGTACCTTCGGCAGGAAGGTATTCCTTTCATTTAATAGATGAAGGTACTAGGGCTTCCAAGAGTTGAGATCTTCCAAACCCAGGGTCCACGACGGCTGAAAACACCAGAATGTACTTTCCTTGCAAAGCTGGAATTCCTACTCCAGACAGGAGTACCGTACTCATCATGGAAATACCCATTGCCTGCCTACAGGTGCACAGATGGTCAATGGGGGAAATAAAGAAGAGCCAATCCACTTGGAGATACATGATTACAAGTGATTCGATAGCCACCCAGTTCCTTCGACCTAATAGCACTTCATTTCAAAAGAGACTCTGACCCTTCTTTGTTAGAGATCTGTGCTGGGCCTTCTTCTGGGGAAGAGACAGGAAGTCCAAAACCTGGCTGTCTGCCCCAGAACAACCCTTAGTCCATATAACTGTTCCGAATTACGAATTTTAATCTTCTCAGCAATCTTCATTCTGTTTTTATGGTGGTAAGCGCACATAACATCTGCCCTCTTAACAAATTATAAGTGGGCAGTACAGTATTGTTATCTATAAGCGTGATGTTGTACAGGTCTCTAGAACTTATTCATCTTGCTTAACTGAAACTTTATATCCATCAAACAGCAGCTCCCCATTGCCCGCTCTCCCTAGCCCTTGGAAACCACCATTCTACAAGTCCAGCTTCTATGAGGTTAAACAAACCTGTATCCCATAAGATCCTTGTTATGCAGGAAATCGCGATTTGGTTTGTGGATTCTCTAATTTCTTTTTATCTTCCTGATTCTGGTGTCTCCATACCTTCACTATTATTAGGAAGACGTGCACCCATAGGGACAAAACATCGTTGCTGTTTTGTATCAGCTTGAACAAGGATTGAAATGATCAGTGGACTTAATTTATCACAACAGGCCCTCCGCCCAAATAATTTTATGTTAGCCATATAGATCTTCGGGGAGTAAACATTGCTTATTAATCTTCCAAATGTTCACTTCTTGATTCCGATTGCAAGAATTGGGGCGGTATTTGGGGGGCACAGGTGCTTTGGAGTAAGGATAAGGCTAGGCAGTCTCTAGCCTTGTTGAAATTTTAAATTTAAAAGTAAATTGCAAGGGGTGCCTGGGTGGCTCAGTCGGTTAAGCATCCAACTCTTGATTTCAGCTCAGGTCATGATCTCATGGTTTGTGAGTTCAAGCCCCATGTTGGGCTCTGTGTTGACAACATGGAGCCTGCTTGGGATTTTCTCTCACCCTCTCCCTCTGCCCCTCCCCTGCTCTCTCTCTCTCTCTCTCTCTCAAAAAAGAAAATTTATTGGTAACTACACTTACACTCAGTGGTGAGCACTGAGTAATGTGTAGGATTATTGAAACGTTAGGTTGTACTCCTGAAACTAACATAGCACAGTAGTTTAATTGTATGTCAATTAAAAATGCTGGGAGAAAAAAAATTGCAAGAAATTTTTGAAACTTTCAAAACAGGGATTCCTTAACGTGACAGTTTTCCTGTGATGGGTGGTTGTGACAAAGACTAGAAGGAGACATAAATCCAAAGTATCGAGCATCACTGCCAATGGAGAACTCCCATAAATGAAGTCACAATGGCTCGGAAATCGTAATAGAAAGCCAGGAGAAAACCGGATTTTAAAAAATTCCCTTCGCATCGTCCTCGAGGATGCGTTTGTGCCTTCGGGCCACGTCGGGAGGAGAATTCTGGGGGCCAGGGCATCTCTCTGGACTGCTATTCACCCACAGCCGGGTTTCTGAGAGCTCTTACTAGTGAGTTCACTTCCACACAAACATCAACACAACCTTATGCTTATCTCTGTCGTCCCCTAAAGATGAGGTTCTAAAAAAAAAAAGGTACAGTCCCCCCAGGAAAGCCCGAGGGTGACCGCCACATCTCTTCCAAACCTGCTCACGACCTGCCACCTGCCTTTCGAGCCAGCAACCTAGCCCACAGACCAAGTCCGAAAATTTCATGGGAGAAAGGGAAAGTTTCACGGGAAACTCCGCGGGCAGAGGCCAGCAATGAGGATAAATGTGGCCTCTCCCACCGAGTCCCATGAGATTTGTGAGAGATATTATTTAAAGTTCAAAACAACTATATATTAAAATTAGTCTGGACAGGCGAGAAGGTGAGAGTCAGTCAATCAGCCATATCTGTTGCCCTTTAGGCAAAGAGTCTGCAGCTTTTGTCCTTAAAAGGAAAGATTGTTATGAAAGCTTCTCGGCTCTACCAGGGACATCTATCCAAATTCAGCGGCATCTTCTGCCTCGTGCCTCATGTAGAAGGTGCGACACAGAGGGAAGTGAACCCAGCAGCTGGAGAGCCAGCCTGGGGGGGCTTGGATCTTCATGGAGAAATACGATCACAGCCAGGAGGCCAGCGCGCCGGAGATCTGGCAACCCGCCTTGACAAGGTGCCCTCCCTGGAGAGAGAGAAGGCAGTCACGTTGATAGTTTCTTGCTTTTTTCCCAGTTTGGGGTTTCTCCATCACCAGTTCAACCGAAGAAAAAAATCAAAGAATCCCTTTTTCCTGCTTTCTCCTGCTTTCTCCGTAGGAAAGCAAGTCAAAAAATAATAATAAATAAAAAAAAATTGAAAAAGGTATATTTTGGGGCGCCTGAAGTCGGTTGAGCGGCCGACTTCAGCTCAGGTCATGATCTTACGGTCTGTGAGTTCAAGCCCCGCATCAGGCTCTGTGCTGACGGCTCATCAGAGCCTGGAGCCTGCTTCGGATTCTGTGTCTCCCTCTGTCTCTGCCCTCCCCTGCTCATGCTCTGTCTCTATGTCTCTCAAAAATAAATAAATGTTAAAAAAAAAAAGAATTAAAAAAAAAAAGAAAAAGGTATATTTTGTGCCACTGAGTTCTGAGTTGATTTAAAAAGTGAGGGAAAGTCTTGAGCAGGTTAGCAAGAATTGTGTCACCTTTTCCTCCGTAAAGTTTATTCAGGTTGTAGCAATGTATGGAGGGTGTTTGCATTCCTTGAATTCTTAACACCTGCTTGCTGACTAGCCATTTCTCTTTGACCGAGCAGTCATTTCCGTACATGCTAATATATTTTTCAAATGTGTACTTTTTTATTTTCAGAGGAAGAGAGCATGAGCAGGGGAGGGGCCGAGAGGGGGAGAAAGAGAATCCCAAGCAGGGTCCTCACTGTCAACGTAGAGCCCGATTCGGGGCTCAAACTCACAAACCGTGAAATCATGACCTGAGCTGAAATCGAAAGTCGGATGCTCCACTGACTGAGCCACCCAGGCACCCCATATATGCTAATATGTTAAAATCTTGCTTCTACAAGCAATCGCGTGCTTTTCCCGTCTGTGAGATCGCAAGCTCGAGTCAGTGAGAGAAGGGAGTAGCTCTGTACAGAAAGGGCTCAGATCGTAAACATGTTTTGATGAATTTTCTCAAGTGAAACATACTCCCATCACTAGCGCTCAGATATAGAATGTTCCCAGCGCCCCAGAAACCCCCTCATGTTCAGGAGAGAATGTCTTATTTTTTTCCTAACTATGGTAAGGAAAATAACAAAATGTATTATCTTAAGTGCCGGAAAGTACACAGTTCAGTAGTGTTAAGTACATTCATATTATTATGTGTTCCATCTTACGAACTTTTTCCTCCTGCAGATCTGAGACTCGGTACCCACTTAACAACTCTATTTCTCACTCCCCCCAGCCCCTGGTAAACATTCTACTTTCTGTTTCTTTCCATTTCATTTTTCTTTCTGAACGTGACTACTTTGGATATCTTGTACAAATGGAATCATGAAGGATTTGTCTCTTCGTGAGTGTCTGCTGTCACCCCGCGTAATGTCCTCAAGGTTCATCCATGTTGTAGCAGGTGTCAGTCTTTCACTCCCTTTGAAGGCTGAATAATATTCCATTGTACGGAGAGACCACATTCTATTTATCCACTCACCTGATGATGGACATTTGGGTTGCGTCCACCTCTTAGCTATTGTGAACAAGGCTGCTGTGAATACAGGGTGACAAATAGGAGAATTTCTTTTAATACTAAAAATAGCTAGTACTGATGACACTAACGTCAGTAATCATTCTAAAGGCTGTGTATACATGATCACTTTTAATCTTCGCTTTAATAATATGAATTAGAAAGGACTTTCATTATCCTTGTTTTACAGATTAATGAACTGAGAATTATAATATAATAATAATAATATAAATATAATTCCTGCCTTCTCAGAGCCCTAGGGCCGTATCAAGACGGTTGTTGTGAAATTCGACAAAGACTAATAAAAACGGTATGTGAGCAGTTGTGCAACTCTGATCCATTTCAGCCAACACCCTTATCCAAGGTAAAGTTGCTGTCCTCACGGAACTTTCCAGATTATTAGAGATCGGTGCCCAAGCGATGGGAAAGGTAGCCTGTTAGCAAGAACACACGGGGTGTGTAAAATCACAGATACACATCGAAGTGAGAGGCTGTATCTGCAATCGGAAGATGACTCTTTATGAAGATCCCACTGTAAGCGTGGGCGGCAAGGCAGGAAAGAGTCTGTCAACACTGAATTGACCATGACATTCTATGTATTTTTTAAATGAGCCTTGCCTTACACTGGTGTGGACCAATATAATGTGGTCCAAATGACCCTGTCCCTGTTTTGGGCCTAAACCTTACAGGACTCCTGCTAGCTTCTGCTGTCGCAGTCTCGAATCCCAGTTATCAGGCCGGAACAATGCCCAGGATGGGTAACCGAATGACTAGAGACCACGCCAAAGAGAAGCTTTATAGATTTATAGGTTGAGAGGTTATCTTGGATTCTCGAGCCCCAACAAAGTTCCTGGATGAACACAGCTACACGGAGCACCCCAGCCAACCTTACGGGAACAGAAAGACCGCTACTTCAATTCTTAATCCACGGAATTATAAAAAATAGGAAGTTGTTGTCATATTTTAAAAAAAAATATCACCTCTTGAACACTGCCTCTTCTTTAAATTCTCCATAATGTTGCTACAAAGTATCTCCCATGACGTATGGCCCATGTGTGGGCTCATAAAACGTTCAGATCTCCCAATTACAGCCCCCTTTAATTAAAAACATGAGCATTCCCTCTTGGAGCCCCCAGTTTCTTTCCATTTTGACTCATTTACAAACTGCAATATCATAAAGCATATTTATTAAGCACCTGACCTTCTAAAGCTACTTTTCTTGTTCTGGCCAAGTGTTGCAGATATGCTGTATGTCGGAAAGAAGAAATCAAAATTAGCTTCATGTACTCAATTCTATAAAAAGTTATTAGCAATTAATATGGACTTAAGGGGGAGGGGAGTAATTAGCCCTCTTGCCCTGAAAATTAATGGGTCCCTTTCATTATACTCCTAAGGGGTATTTTGCCCAATAACATTCCATTTCAGATTAATGTAAAATGAAAACTACGTTCTTTGAGAATGCCAGCTACAAAACGGTTACAAACCACAAATCTCACCAAGATTAACAGGGAAGGAAGAGCAAGCGGAACAACGCACTATTAATAATTCCAGACAGGATGAAGGTAATAAAATCAATGTGCCAATCACTCTACCAGAATAAAGAAGCCACAGTATTTTCCGAGGGCACGGCCAGACTTAAGCAAAGTAAGGGTTGATACAGCTCTTTACAGGTTAACCGATAGGTAGTTCCTGGGTAGTCGCAAAATAAATGAAATACACCCCATAAAATCCGAGTTTTACAGTGCACGGGCCCGTATACAAAGATACTCTGTCTTCTTCCTTTCTAGGGAAAACTGTCTCCCCTTTGCTTTTCGGAAGGCCAGACACTGTTCAAGGTTAAGTGCTGCAGCCACTCCGAGCGAACCACTAGGGGGCAGAAGCAGACAAGCTGACCACTAGGATCCCCTGAGAACCTACTCGCCCTCGCAGCCACTTGAGATAGACTGCTGATAATTGCCCCCTATATGTTAACTGGAGTTTGAATTTATCATCTTTCCCTACTAAGAACCAGAAACCAAGATCGCATCACCTGAGTGTTCTCTTTTGTGTCTGCTCTGATGCCAAAGTCACCATTCGGTGAGAAACAGTGACCCAGGGGCCACGGGAGCAGCCGTCCATGGACAAGGTGATGCTGCTTCATTTTCTGTTCCCCTCGAACCGCAGTCTTACCATCTTCTTCATCCCCCCAGCTACTTGGTTCATTCCGGCTTCTGCTTGCGGTCACCCTCGTCACGTGGCAACTTGTGGTCTCTGGGATCCCAGAAGCAATATCCAAACAAATCTGGTTTATAAGGCAACCCATTGCCACACACGTTTGATCTATTCCACACTCATTTCATAACGGGTGTAGAGTTCGCTTCTCCCGCTCTGTAACACCACGCCGGAGTCTAGCCAGGAAAAGTTGCGAAGGAACAAATAAACAAGTATCAAATATATGTCATAAATCACGGCCTTCGTGCCAATGTCTGAAACCTCCACCCCATGTCAAGGCACAAAGACGTACCTTCTATAAGGCAGCAACAGCCCGATTCTGCAGTCCCCTAAACGCTTAGTATGTGTCCGATCAGAGATGCGGAAAACCTGAACCCTGACCTCGCGGAGCTCCCGGTCCAGTGGGAAGCCCAGTACGAGAAAGGAAAAAATATCATAAACAAATAGAATATTGCATTCTGTGTGAAACCGCAGTGATTTGGATGGGGGGTTGCTTACCCGGGAGTGGGGAACCAAAATGGGGGGATCGGATATCAGAAAATGCTTTGCTTCCTGGAGAAGGGCGCCCTGAGTCTACTGTTAAGGGATGAATAGAGGCAGCCAGGCAGAGAGAAGGTGGAAAAGCATTAGGTCCAAGGCAGACATTTGAAGCAAAGGCCAGGGCAAGAATAGGACGGTGCGGCAGTGGGTGGCAGGCAGGTGTTGCTGCTGTGTCCTGTGGGAGTTTCGAGAGACACAACAGGAGGAGTAGACAGGGACTGAGTTCCCGGGCCTCATGCACCAGGCTGAGAATCGTGGACTTCACCCCGTACCCAACAAAGGGCTGGTGAACTGTCGGAGTAGGGGAAATTGATCATTCTGGAAGGATTTGAGGGGCATGAGATTAAGGTCAGAGAGACAAAGTAAAAAATGGCTACAATTACCCAGAGATGATGCAAACCTTAGCTAAGGCACAGAGAGCTGGAAAGGGCTCGCATTTGTCAGAGCCGGGTAATTGATTGGATGTAGGAAGGGGGGCAAATGAGGTATCAAGGGTGACTCCTGGCTCTCTAGCTTGGATGACTGGGAGGATGGTGGGGACACCGGCGGAGATGGAGGACTCAGGAACAGGAGCAGGGCTGGAGGACGACAATGAGTCAGGTTTTAGACAAGTTAAGGCCGGGTGCCTCAGAGACGTGTGGCTAGGGGCAGGTGTCTGGAGGGCATAGGAGTATCAGCCAGGTGAGCCTGAGTTTGGCTTCAGAGGTTGTTCAGGCTATACTCTGAAGTCCCCGGTGGCAGACAATATGGGTGGATGAGATTCTTCCGGAGCAGAAGGTCCGGGACTGACGGTTGGAGAACCCCAGCGCTCAAGGGCTCGATGGAGGATGCGGGTCACCAGGCTGGGCCAGAGAAGGAATGGCCAGAAGCAAGCGCCTCGTGGCCGAAAATTTTGAGAAGGACCTCACACCACATGCTCGAAGCATCCCGGGGTCCTGCTCATGCCATTCAGTTAGTAGACACTGCAGCGCTTAGCACTGTGACGGTCCCTGGGGGGGGTGGGGGAGAAGGCCACTAAGAACGCTACTGCGGGGAAACAAAACTCACTCATCAAAGAGGTTACACAAAAGCCTAAGGAAGAGGCAAACAGCTGGGGAAGGCGAGGTCTAGCGGACTCTGTGGGCGTGAAGGGACCAAGATTTCAAAGAGAAACAGGACCCGGCTGATCTTGGAGGCTAGATGGGCCGTGGGGGGGAATTCCCCAAGGAAAGGGGGCATGGCAACTGAGCCCAAGAGGAAGACGAGATAATGTCTACTGTGGCTGGGGCAGCTCCTTCGCATTTAAGAGCACAGACAGATCTTCCTGGAAAGGTAGCTCGAAGCCAGGTCTGAAAGGGCACGAATGCCCCCTGGGGGGGGTTCAGAGTGTGTATAAGGGAAAAAGGAAAGTTCACTGCAGGAAAAGAATTGCCTTCATTAACCAAGTGGGTATTCTCCGAAGAGGAGGGAGCAGAAATGTTTCCAGCCTGCAGAGAGAAATGAAAGCAGTGTTTTAGAGAAATTAATACAATGCCGGCGCATCTTTTATTTTCTCATTTCGAAATAATCTGACAAATCAAATTTTCATTTTATTTGCAGAAGGTCTAACTTATCTGTTCTTTCTTGTTGTCAAATTTCCTGGTAACCGTTACTTTCTGCCTCACCCACAGACTTCAAAAAAAAAAAAAAAAAAAAGAATAAAATTCTCCCTCAGCGAGACATAGCCTACGAGATTCTATAAACTTTACACTTTCATGGTAGCTCCGTTCCTTCCAAGAGCCTCGGAGAAACCTATGTCCAGATTCATCAGAAATCACTAAAATATGGGCACATTAGTCAAGTGAATGGTAAACTGTAATAGCGATGTGGCACTATATAGCAAAAGAACTTTCTGAATGTGATTGTATCTCGCCCTTATTTAAAACCCTTAAATCTTACAACTCAATAAAAGAAAGGGTAACAAGTTAATGGAAAAATGGGCAAAGAGCATGAGGAGGCAGTTCAGAGAAAAAGAATTGCAAATCGTCATAAGTACATGAAAAATGCTCTCTTTCACTCCTACACTTCACTAACATTTAAGGAAATACGTATAAAAACAGACAAATGACTGCTTTTCACATCTGATAATGTTCGCTATGGTCCTCGTTGATGAGGGTGTAGGGACTCTTGTCCAATGTTAATGGCAGCGTAAATTGGTAGGTCTTCTGGGAAGGACGATTTGGCATTTGCTTTCACGTTGTAAATGCATACACTCCTTGACCCAGCAATTTCACTCTTAGAAAATTTCTCCCACAGATAGACCTGCGCAAGTGTTTCAAGATGTGTATAAAAGGGTCTCCAGGGCAGCAGTTTTGTTGTTGATTTTTCTATTTCCCTTTGTTGTTGTTGTTGTTGTTTGTTTTTTGTTTTTTGTTTTTCAAAAGACAAACTCTAGATCATCCAGTAAGAGATGGCTGGTTGGAGCCACCTGCAGACACTAGACACTGGAAAGTCGTAAACTGAATGGTGGAGATTGGGGTGTCCTATTGTGGCCGTGGCCGTGACCTACACCCTGAGAGACCCTCTATATCCTCCCTTAAGACTCTGATCTGTTCCTGAAAGCCTGGCCACTAAGTGAAGAGCTGTTTCCTGAAAAACTACCTACATTCATCTCACTGGGAAAATTGTGTCGTTCTCTAATCCAACCTCGAATATTCCAGAATGTTTTGCAGAGACTGAAGAGTGGAGGGTGGCCGGCGGAGTGGGGGTCAAAAGAGTCGTTCCTTGGAAGGTGAATTCTGCTTTCTGTGCCATTTTCTTCACTTTTATGTGGGCTCGTAGTTATCTTGCCCTGAAGCTGCTCTTAAAAGTAAAGTTAGAGTGTAGAAAAACACAGTGGGGGTGAGGTAAAGGCTCAATCACATGGAAATAGCACATGGGAACTAAACACCGACGATGTGTGGGAGGGGCTAATGGTTCGTTTCTCTTGCTTGGTTTGCATACGCCAAACAAAACACTTGGGCTCCATTCAAACATGGTGCACAGCTCAGATGGGTTCTATATGACACTCTCTGACTAGAAACCGTTATTCAAGGAAATTGGTGAGTGTGTCTTGGCCTGAAAACGTCGTGTCAAAATTCTCCTTAGAGTGCATCTATTTAGTCCGTTCTGTGAGGGAAAAGTCATTACACCAATCCCGAAAAATGTGATGTCTCCCTCCCCACACACACACAAAATGGTGTGGCTTTTCAAGAGCAGCTATAAAAAAGACTGGTAGGGACCCCTGGGTGGCTCAGTCAGTTGAGCAGCCGACTTCGGCTCAGGTCATGATCTCAAGGTCTGTGGGTTCAAGCCCTGCGTCGGGCTCTGTGCTGGCCGCTTGGAGCCTGGAGCCTGCTTCGGATTCTGTGTCTCCCTCTCTCTCTGTCCTCCTCCGGCTCACACTCTGTCTCTGTGTTTCAAAAATAAATAAATGTTAAAAAATTTAAATAAAAAAAAAGACTGGTAATTCAATGAAAAAAAAAACAGTTGTGGTACAACGTAGTACAATCCCCTTTTAAAAAGGACACATGCCCATAGTAATTATGTGTTTTTGGAGAAAAAATTCTGATATATATACAAGAAACTGTAGTAGTGGTCTTTTTGGAGGAGAGAAGTGGGGGCAAGAAAGACTTGTGTGTGCTACTTAAATTTTTATTATGGGAGAGTACGATTTTTATAATAAAAGGCTAAGTAAAGCATCCTCCATTGACTTCCCACAGACTAGAGAAAGCAGTTCAGGTTTGAGTTCAGGTATTGACGTAGACAATGCTGCAGGGCCTGCCCACACGGGCACCACCCATGCCCCTGCGTGCCTCATTATAGCCCCGGCAAACCACTCGCCGTTCCCAGGATGCACCGTGCATCCCAGAACTTCCGGAGGTTTGTGCCATTTCCTCTCTCTGAAACTCCCTTTCCAAATTCATCTATCAGAAAACTCTTTGCCTTCCTTCAAGATCTAGTTCAAGTGTGCCTTCCTATCGGATGTCTTTCCTGACCTCCCCAAACCCCAGTCCTTCCCAGGCCGGTATGCCCGGGTGTGTTTTCTCTGGGATGAATGCCTATGGTTCCACTGACATGCTATGAATAGCTCCTCCTAGCCATGCCCAGCTGCTTGGGCCATCATTTTCCAATCTAAGGAAGGAACAGCTTAAGGTAGGCTATGGGATGCATGTAATATGTGCTTTAGTCCAGGCGCAGGGTTCGCTCCCAAATGTCATGGCCTCTCCCCCAGCTTTTATCCATCAGAGCCAAAGAGCCACTTCCTGGACCCTTTCCCTTAAAGCTGTTAGACCTGAAGTCAGAGGCTTATGTCTTACTGGCTTAGTTCATCCTAGAATCCGAGGGGATGGGGCTTGGACTGCTGTGGGCTCACCTACTTTATTTTACTTGGTAAGGTAAGGTAATTCTTCCGAGCAAGATTCCGCCGGGTTAATGTTGACCAAGGCAAAGTTCATCTTCGATTCACCAGCAAACCCTCCATCTAAACTTGGCAATTGCATTCAGTTTCAGTTTTAATTTGTTTAACAAGAAGAGAAAAAACCATCTATAGAAAGAAGTTCCTGTAATATATGTAGAGGTCATGTCCTGACACCCAAGATCAAGTGATTCCCAACAAATATATAAGAAACATCCACTACAGAATAAGCAAGAGTAGCCGGCAAAATTCTGAAAAAGGAAAGCAACGCAAAGACACTAACCCTACCAGAAAAGAAAATAGACAGGGAGGTCTCAGCAAATTGAAAAGGTGCTTGAATAATGAATGAGATCAATGGAAGAGAATAGAAAGTCCAGAAATTAAGCCAGGTAGGTACATGATAGCAGAGATAAAGATGGCTCTCTGACTGGTAGTCTCAGGAACACTTTGGACTACCGGGTTGTGATCTGAAAACACACAAAGCTGGATCTATACCCCAAATTGTATGACCGCACGCACCCTAGAACAAACTCCAAAGGAACCAGAAACTTACATGTAAGAAAGAAACCATGAAAGCATTTCAAGGAACATGAGTGATTAGGCAATTAATATACAGAGCCAGTACACACACACACACACACACACACACACACACACACCCCCCAAACAATACACATGGCCCCTAAAACATGTAAAAAGATGCCCAACCTGAGTCATAATTATAGCAACATAAGTTAAAATTACACTGAGGTGGTATTTCTCAGCTTGGATTGCCAAAAATCTGAACACACTACAACACAGTCTCTTGGCGACACGTGGGATGGGAGGTATCCTTGCACATGTTACATGTGGAAATGCAAATGCTATGACCCATACAGAGGGCAAAGCAACACTGTCAGAATTACGAATGTGTTTCTCTTTTGAACCTATGGTCGCACCTGAGACAGGTAAGAAATGACATATATTCACAATCATTCATTGCAGCACCGTTTGTCACTGCAAAAGACTGGGCACAACTCAATTGTCCGTTAATAGGAGACTGAATAAACTTTGCCATATCCACACAATGGAATACTATGCAGTTGCTAAAATAGAATGGACGTATTTTCTCTAGGTACCAATACGGAAAAAAGCTCGTGGGTATATCCAGTGAAAAGGGGGGGGGCAGCACATTATCTGTGGGATGCCTCCTTTTGCATAAGAAATGGAGAGTATAAGAATAATTATTCATATTTTCTTGTATTTGTGTAAGGAAGCACTGGAACCCGATAAACTACTATGACTGATGACCTAAAGGGGACAGGAGAGACAGAAGTGGACGGAGACAGAGGTAAGAGGAATGGGGTTTAATACATGTCTTTCCATACGACTTTAACTTTGGGCTATCGTGAATACATTTCCTTCTCAAAAAAATAGAAAGAACATTTGAAAATATACTTCGCAGAAGACTTTCGCCAAAGGCAGAGATCAATAACGCTAGAGTGGAGTAGCGCTTCTGCCTTCGAAGAGATCTAAGTGAAATGTGTCTTGCTGCATTGTTAGCTTTGCCTCCTCATTAGCATCTACTGCGATCATTCGCTTGGTGTGATGGCTCTGTCATCTGTCAAACTAGGATGTCAACATTGAAAGAACTCTGGAGAATACTAACAATACATTATTAGGTCCACAGATTAGAAAAAGAGATCCATAAAAGGTACAATCTATATTTCCATCAATTATTCATTGAGAATCCATATGGTGGAGGACGGTTGAGTACTTTGTGGGTAAATAAAAATGTGGTTCTTGGCTTCAAGAAAATGACATCTGATGATCAAACAGTGATTAGACTAATCATTTCCAAGTGCAAACTCACAACCAAGATTTCCTCACTAAGATGAAGCTGTTAACCATCATGATTGTTAGGGAAACGTACCTTGGAATCTTCTTCCAGCTCAATGGCCCCGAGGCTGATTTTTTCCTCCACTGTACGAACCCCAGATTTTTCAGTGGTGTTCTGGATCAGAAGACTGTCATAATTCAAGCTTTCCTTTTCACGTCTCTATTAGCATCGTTTTCTTCATCTTCATCATTGAAGCTTGCTCTGTCCTCCCTCTGTCTTTTTGCCGGCACGTCTCTCTCTCCCCACCTCTTTGATGCTGCTCAGTCACCTAGAAAGATGTGCAGTGGCATTCACAGGCGATGACTGGCATCAGCTTTCCCTCATTATTCTGCCATAGAGGCAGCGTTGAAATCGATGGGAAACCAAGTGCAATCACATGAAATTGATTGTCATTTGGGTCCTATTGATTATGCTGCCAAATCTGCGACAAGAAGAATAGCTGTGCTGGATGGCAAAAAGGCAGTGACTACCCACGCTTCAGCTGCCATTTGAGGTTGGCTAAAATGGCATCTGCCCACGGATCTAGATGGGAAAATAAGAGACGCCCTTACAGAAAAGCATGCCGGTGAAGGGAAAACATTTATTCTTGCCCACTAACAACGCCCTCTTAAACTTACCCTCCGAGGTAATCATTCAGTAATTCTTTTTTCACTCTCAAAAACTGTTTGAGACCTGGGGACTTCTGAGACCATCTTTGACTGAGTTACTATAGAAGATCCTTCCACTACAAACACACAGAGACGCTGAATAGACTCTATCAACAATAACTTGCAAATATATAGCTTAGTTCGAAATAAAGGAAAGCAAATCCCTATGAGTGCAAAATTAAGAGGAATCAAAAGCAAGGCCCCATGGGTTTGGGGTGGGGATAGGGTGCAGCTTCAGACCCAGATATAGGTCCTTATGGCCAAGCATTGGGATTTCATGGCCATATAGGGACAGAAGATGTGACCTTGTTTCATTTCATAAAGCCAGAGTTCCAAAAGAGCTGTCCCCTCAGTGAAGGTAGACCAGAAAAACTCTCCTGATTGGTCCAAGGATTTACCAGGAAGGACATGTCTGCCTGCGCCTCTAGATGGATTTAGGGGAAAAAAAAGTTTCTTGTAAGAAAATTAAGCCACTGGTTTGTGCCACAAGTGGATGCAGAGTATGGATTTTCACTCCCCATATGGTATGAGAAGCCCTAAACCAAGAAATCAATGTCAAAACTGGTTCCAGACCAACAAAACCTCTGAGCCACCTGGCTGAGGGAAAGGGAAACATCCTGTAGGCATTCTTCCACAATCCAGGACACACAGGACTTCAGAAATAGTGATGGTTTAAAAAATATTCTTTATATTCCACTGAGGAGTGGGATCTGTGCTTCTTCACTTAACCCAGGAAGGCTTGTGACTCCTTTGATTAACAGAATACAGCTGACGTGGCACTACATGATTTCTGAGGTGAGGCTTTAAGAGGCCTTGAAGCTACCACCTCATCTACTGAAATATTCATGCTGGAGCCCTAAACCACCCCATAGAGTAGTATCCTCACCCTGAGGCTGCCATGCTGGAGAGTTCACATGTAGGCGTGCCCAACTATAGGTCAGCCAAGCTGTTGGCTGACAGCCAGAACCAACGGCCATCTTGGATGCCTCATGAGCCATCTTGGATGCCTAGCCCAGTACAACCTTCGGATGACTCCAGGCCCAGATGGCATTCGATTGCAAGAACCTGAAAGAACTCAAGCAAGAACTGCCAGATCAAGTCCTTCCTGAATTTCTGACCAGCAGAATTGTGAGCAACATAAAATAGTCATTCGATACCACTGCACTTTAGAGTAATTTGTAGCAATAGATAACCAGAAAAAGGGGGAAGGAAACCTCTGGTGAAGAGAGGCTCACTAACACAAATTCTGAACGTGAGAAGAAATGATCTTCAATGAGGGAGAAGTCCACAGACAACCTGCAGGGGGATACCGAGAACTGGAAAGAATGTAATATTCTGAAAGAGACTACATGTGAGGTGTGTTAAAAATATTAAAGAAGTTTGACATTCACTTTGTTCTTGAGGTTGTAGAGAATCAGGCAGTTTCGTGCATTGTTGATGGAACACAAAATGTTGGAACCCGTATGCAGAACAATTGGGTTTCATCTATCAAAATTAAAGCGGCCCCTGGGTGGCTCAGTCAGTTAAGCGTCCAACTTTGGCTCAGGTCACAATCTCGAGGTCTTTGAGTTCGAGCCCTGCATCGGGCTCTGTGCTGACAGCTCAGAGCCTGGAGCCTGCTTTGGATTCTGTGTCTCCCTCTTTCTCTCTGCCCCTCCTCCCCTCAAAAATATATAAGCATTAAAAAAAAAATAGAAATGTTGGGGCGCCTGGGTGGCTTAGTCGGTTAAGCGTCCAACTTCAGCTCAGGTCATGATCTCACGGTTCGGTTCGTGAGTTCGAGCCCCACGTCAGGCTCTGTGCTGACAGCTCAGAGCCTGGAGCCTGCTTCGGAATCTGTGTCTCCCTATGTCTCTCTGCCCCTCCCCCACTTGTGCTCTATCTCTCTTTGTCTCTCAAAAAAGAATAAACATTACAAAATTAAAAAAAAAATGGAAACGTACTCTTTGACCCAGCGATCCCAGTCTGTGACTCGATCCCATAAATATGCCTGAGAGCACACAAAATGACAGGTTGCCCACTCCAGTATTACCTGCAAGAGTGAAAGGCCGGACAACCCCAGGGCAGGTCCTGGTTAAACTAAGCATGGTGTACTCACACAATGGAACGCTATACCAGCACAAAAAAGAATGAGGTCATGTTTTTCAGTGCACAAAGTAAAACAGGACATGGTTTACATATTATGTGATGCTACCATATGGTAAGAAAGAGAGAAAATCACAGTATATATTCAAAAATTCTTATATTCGGGGCGCCTGGGTGGCTCAGTCGGTTGAGCATCTGACTTCGGCTCAGGTCATGATCTTGTGGTTCATGAGTTCGAGCCCCACATCGGGCTCTGTGCTGACAGCTCGGAGCCTGGAACCTGCTTCGGATCTGTGTCTACCTCTCTCTCTGCCCCTCCCCTGTTCACGCTCTGTTCCTTTCTCTCTCAAAAATAAATACACATCAAAAAAAATCTATTTTTAATTCCCAACATTTGTGTGAAGAAGCCCGTGAGGATACACAGGAATCTAATAAATGAGGTTACTCACTGAGGAAGGAATTCGTTATTTTGATTTGTAAGTTTTATGGATAAAATGAGACTTCAAATGAGACGCTTTTTAAAAAAAATGTTTATTTACTTATTTTGAGAGAGAAAGAGAGAGACAGGGGAGGAGGGAAGAGCAGACAAAGAGAATCCCAAGGAGGCTCCATGCTGTCAGCACAGAGCCTGATGCAGGGCTCAATCTCACAAACTGTGAGATCGTGGACTGAGCCGAAATCAAGGGTCAGATGTTTAGTGGACTAAGCCACCCAGGCACCCCTCAAATGAGACACTTTAAAATGATAAAAGGGGGCGCCTGGGTGGCTCAGTCGGTTAAGCGGCCGACTTCGGCTCAGGTCATGATCTTACAGTCTGTGAGTTCGAGCCCCGCATCGGGCTCTGTGCTGATGGCTCGGAGTCTGGAGCCTGCTTCGGATTCTGTGTCTGCCTCTCTCTCTGCCCTTCCTCTGCTCACTCTCTGTCTCTCAAAATTAAATAAACATTAAAAAAAAAATTTAAAAAAATAAAATAAAATGATAAAAGGAGGAGTCAAAACCATAATGAAAGAAAAAGAAAAAGGAGAAGTATTTTTAAAAAGAAAATGAAACCTAGAATCATGAAAATGGAAAACTCAGTGGCTTATGTTAGACCCAGCTGGAAACAAACCTGCGAACACGATTCATAATTCATCAAAGAGAGACGAAGGGGTGGGAGACAGGGCAGAGAGATTAAGAAACCCAGAGGCGAAGAATGGGAAGTTCCAGCGTATACCTAATAAGGGTTCCGGGAGGTGAGATTAGAGAGAATGGGGTGGAGGCCATCAGTGTGAAACCGGAAAATACTAAAAACAAGGAGGAAGGTGTAATCAGGGGAAAAGGACCAAGGAACAAAAATTAGACTGAAAACAGACTGCTCAGCAATGAGAGTAATGTCAAAAGAATCGAACGCTGTTTTCAACTGCTAACCCCAATTCCATTCTCAGCCGGGTTTGCATTCCAGGCTGAGTCAAACAAAAGACATTTTTAGAAGAACAAGAAGGAGAACGTTGACCACTTCTGGACCTTTGTTGAAAAACCTCTAGAGAAAATACTCTAATAAGGAGAGAACCCAGAAGGAAGACGTGGGATGTAAGGGGCAGTGTAAGCGGTCACTGCTCAACATGGCGTTCAAATCTAAACGAGTGTTAACTATAGAACCCATAATAATGATAATCGACAGAAAATTAAAAACAATGGGCCACTAAATACTAGACAACAAAAACGTGGAAGATGGGAGGGTTATGCTAGAACTTGTGTTCCGAGATCTTATCTTGTGCAGGGGGAGGGTAGAGATACTAACTTTTTAGGTCAAACGTGCATGTTAAGCATTTAAGGGTGCCCAATAAAAGAATAGAAATGGAATAACAGGGGAGCCTGGGCGGCTCAGTTGGTTAAGCGTCCAGCTTCAGCTCAGGTCATCGTCTCGTGGTTCGTGGGTCCACGCCCCGCTTTAGGCTCTGTGCTGACAGCTCGGAACCTGGAGCCTGCTTCAGATTCTGTGTCTTCCTCTCTCTCTGCCCCTCCCCTGCTCATGCTCTGTCTTTCAAAAATAAATAGATGTTTAAAAAATGTAGCAATGGAATAACCACTTCCAAACCGGAAGACAAAAAAAGAGGAAACAATTTTTATCTATCTTTATTTTTTAAGGAAGTAATTTTTAAAAGATTAATTAAAAAAAAAACCCAGGAAACCAAGAGAAGACATGGTGCAAGGGAAGTAACCACAAGAATATGTATGATTCAAAAGTTGTAACATAGTTTCCTGCCTTAGATTTTTTCAATCCAGAAAAACTCCTTGAATATGACAGAAAGGGGCTGAAAGGAAAGGGATAAAGAAGAAAGACATACCAACCAAAGAATAACAAAAAGAAATCAGACACAGCAATATGTACATCAAATGAAATAATCTTCAAGTCAAAAAGGCATTATTTGAGATTAAGTAGCTCATTACATAGTAAAATAACAGAACGGGAATATATAATAGTCATAGCTAGTATGCATCCAAAAATAGATCTTTAAATATATAAGACAAAAACTAAATAATACTGCATAGACAAATTTAAAATTCCACAATTAGTGGGAATTTTAGCAAATCTTCTTCAGAAACATACAGATTAAGAGGAGGACTTAGTGCACAGGGGAGTCAAACAACACGAATCACAGGCTGCATCTCACGGAATGTGTAAAACTGAGTCCAACAACCTGTGAATAGATATTTTTCTCAACGCCACCAAAGAATACATACACAAACTGACTACATACTTCATTATAAAATTGTGTCCAAAATGTCGAGTAATACCTCACTACCAGGCATTATACTACCTTCCAGCATCTGGAACCTTCCAGCTACCTTCCAGCACCTTCCAGCATTTGACTTACTGGGTGTTTGCTCACGTGTGCGGGAATTCACGAAACGCGTGCATCTTCAGAGGAGAAATGGAGAGTGCACGTTTTCTAAAAAAAGAAATAAAGGTCATTTGTCCCGTTGGCTGGAGACTCCTCTCCTGTGATTTCACCATCCACATGTTGCTGTTTTTCATTGTGTTATCGAGCTGCCCGTCAGAAGGGGGATGTTTAGTTTGTTCTCTGCATCTATGAATGAAATTCGGGAGTGCTCAGAGAAATATCTTTTTTTTTGTCCTCTTTCTTGTCCACATATTTAAACATTCTCATGAGCTCTGCAAGCTTACAAGAAAACGGTTGAAATATAAAGGGACTCGCTGCTTTATTAAATGTTCCCCTGCCCTTAGTCCTGTGAACTTGACAGCAGAAGAGAACCCGTATTGGCAGAATGGTGGCGAACAAATAATGAATGGAGTCTGACCTCTTTCATAGGCTGAGATGCTCCACTGACGTGGTAGAAAGATGCCTTTGTTTCTGTTCCTTTTTACATGGAGCTCAGTACAAAACTCTGTAGTTCTCAAGCCTCTCATTATGGCCGTGCGTGTATGACAAGTTTAAGAATTAGCACGAGTCGTTTTTTTGTTTTTTTTTTAAGTTTCAGATGTTATAATTTCCAAACAATATTCTTTTTATTTTTATTTTTTTAATGCTTTATTTATTTTTGAGAGCAGGAGAGACAAAGCATGAGCGGGGGAGGGGCAGAGAGAGAGAGGGAGACCCAGAATCTGAAGCAGGCTCCAGGCTCTGAGCCAGCAGCACAGAGCCCGATGCAGGGCTCCAACTCACAGACCGTGAGATCATGACCTGAGCCGAAGTCGGACACTTAACCGACTGAGCCACCCAGGTGCCCCTCCAAACGATATTCTAATTGTACATGACTGGGGCTTGGGATGAAAGAGATCTTGTCTACACAACAGGAAGCTAAAGACTTCTTCTCCAAATCGGTCCCCTAACCGTAGAAACTTTGGGGGCACTGACCCAACTTCAGAACATCGATGCAAAGCTTGTAGTCTTGATGATACGCAATGTCGAGACTCGTGACCCTATGCTATTGGGCCAAGTTGGGTGCATATCAAAAATGCAGACCTATAATTGTATGCAGAATACATGCGGAGACATGCAGATTGGGTGATGCTCATTACTCTCTCTAGGGCCACCCAGCTGGTGAATGACATTTGACTCTAGCTGTCCCTTATTCCAAAGTTTATGTTCTTCCTACCACACGATTCCGCTGTACGTTCTACAAGCTGTATACCTGGAACTAAGAGCTTAAAGTCACTCGAAGATACATTTCGTGTTAGCAACAGAATCCTTATCTGGCTTGCAAAAGAAAGCCAACGTAATGGTATCGCTGGACCAGCTCCAGTCATCCATATTTGGAAGAATGTATAACCAGTCCTACCGAGTTTCCCGTAGCAAACCAAACGAAACCAAACGTAAACACATCTTATGTTTTCGTTCGTGGCAAACGGGATCTATAACCTTGTTTGCTCACTTATTTGTCCCTTTCTTTAACAAGCATTTACGAAATGTCTGTCGTGTGCCCAGCATCATGTTAGATGTTACAGAAGATACAAGGCAAGCGAAGATACGGCTGCTATCGTGGGAAAAGTTTAAAAAATTCAGCCGGAGAAAAGCAAGATATACACAGGCCCTGGAAGACAAAACGAGCATCGAATAATTCTCCGATAATAGATAGACAAACACGAGACGCTGTGGTATGGACTTCGGAATTCCAAAAAAGGAAAAACGTCCTTGTAAAATATTATTCAGGAGGCAGGGCCTAAGTGATAAGTAGAATCACAAAGAAGTGACAAGCGTGCCGTCATTCGGTGAGGGAGGCGGCTCGCCTTTGGAAAACAGCGGGAGCCAAAGTCAGAGCGCGAGATCAGGCCTTGTCTGACCTCCCAAACTGACTCAGGTCTCCCCCTTCTGGGGTGCTTCCTATTTGAGCACCCATCCCATTTTTCTAAAACTTAGGAGGCTGCCTGCCTCGTTTCCGATAATCAGGGGCTCTGCTGTCTCATCGAAACATCTCTGGCACGTGGTCGATTTCACAGCTATGTGACAAATGAGTGAGTGACAGGCGAACTTGGGTTGTAGAAGGACCCCCGGGGGGGCAGCGTGTATTATGATTCTAAACGCCCTTGATATGCGCTCTGCCACTGTCTTCTGTGTCTTTTTCCAGGTGTTGACTGGGTAACTCTCATCTGCTCTGATTATCCCAGGGTTGACTGCTTTGCGAGATGTGAAGAACGGAATGGCCATATTTACGTTCCAAGTTCGCAAGACTCACGCATAGAACTTTCTTCGTTTTGTGACAGTTTTTTCTTTTTGCCAAATTTTAAAATTAGTTTCATATGCATTGCTGAAACGGGACCCCATGAGCCCTGCTGATGACGATCATACCACTTCTCCTCCTATTTTGTACTTCAGCCCTGAGGTGATACGTGCCTGGATGAGAACGGTTATAGAAAGTGGTCTTTAACGGTTAATGATTCTGAGTTAAGTGCATCAAATCTGAAAATTCATATATGGCTTCCAGTTGGGGCAAGATCATGAGGGCAGCGTACTTTTTCAATCTCTCCAAATCCCTTCATAACAGCAAGGATAGCAGAAGACACATGCCGTGGACAACGTCTTCAACAAAAGTGACAGCATGGCCAGGAACTCCAGAATACGCGTGGGTGGCTCCAACCCCTGACGGCAGCAAGACCCCTGTGGGTTCAGTAGCTGTGGGGCGTTCTGATCATCCTAAGAGACTTAGGACACAGAAATTGCCAACTAATGGTTCCACGGAAGTGTTCTGCTTTGAGTGGAATGTTCAGTAAGTAGATCTAGAACGACGCTTAATGACATCGTCAGAGTTTTCCATTGGCAGGGAAGCCTTGGAAAGGACCGCTCAGCAGCCGCAGGAAGGTCGCAGGGTACTAAGATGAAGTAAGCCTGCAAGAATGTCAGAAATAGGGTGCCTGGGTGGCTCAGTCGGTTGAGTGTCCATCTCCTGATTTCGGCTCTAGGCATGATCCCAGGGTTGGGGGATTGAGCCCCACATGGGGCTTCACTCTGAGTGTAGAACCTGCTTGGGATTCTCTCTCCCTCTCCCTCTGCCCCTTTCCTCAGCTCATGTGCACTCGCTCTCTCTCTCTCTCTCAAGGGAAAAAAAAATTAATTTCAAGGTGATAGCACAACATGAAAGCCTTGCTTCCAAGTCAAAGCAGAGCAGGAGCCGCGATGCACGCAAGCTAAGGGAGAGGCGGCTCTGGTTTGCCCACCCCCTTGTCAGGATCTTTCTCATAAAAGCACCGGGCAACCTGCCTCATTTAAACATGAGCAATAGAATCAGATTGTGAGCAAGCCCTTTACAGCGGTATTATAAGGAAAAAGAGAGATGAATCAAATAACATAGCAACAGATAATGAAGGCACAGCAGAAAAACAACGGGACCTAGCATGTAATAATACAAAATGAGGTTAAAAGAAAATAAGAAAACAGGCTATCAAAGAACCGCATAAATCAGAGATGGCAAGGCTCTGAAATGCTACAGCTAACCAACAGGAAGGTGTTCAAAGAGCTTCTGGGACTTAACGGAGAATTAGCAAATAAAAAAAAAAACAACCAACCATTCCAGGGGCGCCTGGGTGGCTCAGTCGGTTAAGCGTGTGACTTCGGCTCAGGTCATGATCTCACCGTTTGTGGGTTTGAGCCCCGCATCGGGCTCCGTGCTGACAGCTCAGAGCCTGGAGCTCTGCTTCGGATTCTGTGTCTCCCTCTCTCTCTGCCTTTCTCTCTCTCTCTCTCTCTCCTTCAGAAATAAATAAACATTAAAAAAAAATTAAAAAAAAAAAAGAAAAAAACCGTTCCAGAATCAGATTCAAAGCAGCACCAGAGCGAAGGGACCCCGTGTGAAGTACAGGACGGGAAATTGAGGCTAGAAAAAGAAAACAGGACAAACGGGAATAAACCTCCTTCTCTGAAAAGCAAATTCCATAATCTCGAACCACTTGAATCTCACCCCCAAAACACCGGGTTTAGTTTTCTACTTTATTTGTCGAAGTTCGATTAATCTTACCCAAAGAGGTGACAGATAATTAATTTTTTAAAAACCCCGTTTCAAGTAGAGATTCCGGAGACCCATTTTGCATTCACAGTCTTCGCAATTCATTTGATAACTCAAAAACATTAACAAAAACATTTTTAATCTGCTTTTCAAAAGGAACATCTGTGCATTATTGTTTGTGACAGTAGCTTTGTTATAGCAAGCGAAACATCTGGAGAGACTTGATTACTTGTTGACAGAAACTCCGATGCAAAACACAGGTGAACGGCAATGTATTCTCAGTGGGGCTAAAATGAATAAGCTGAGCCAATGGGGTCTGACCTAAGCTAATAAACCGGAACGCGGCAGTATTGGGGCCCTTTATCTCTGAGCCGTTCCTTATAGCGAGTCTGTATCTGTGGCCAACGTTGGCTCCTACCTACCTTGAAAGAACAAGAATTCAGACCTTTTAGTGTGTGACTTTTACTCCATATGTTCAGAGCGGCCCGTTCAGTGTGCTTGTGACCCTCCTCCAGAAACAAAGAAAAGCCAAGTCTCGACCCTCCAGATCGTTTGAACCCATATTGATAATGATTTTTCGGTCTTTCTTTTTAATACCACTTTTCAGTTCACTCGGTTACTTGAGTCAGTTGGGGGGTAGTCTTATTTGCCAACGAACGGCTCGAGGGCTGCAGAGATAGAGGAACAAGGGGCTTCTAAGACCCCAGAAGGTGATTTATTGAGCATTCTGACTTTAGGACCGCTTAACGAGGTAAAGAACGTAGCACACACGTGAAGGTGCCTAACCCAGTGCTCCACGGGGGCCTAAAATTTAAATTTTAATTTAAATTCAAGTTTTAATTTAAAGTTCAGTAAAAATTGAATCTCAGTGTGGAAGACACTGCTGATTATAAGCACCGCGGCCATTTCCATCTCCTCTCCCGATGGCAGAGAAGATCCCATCCCAGAGACGGAAAACACCAGCTTCTTGCTTTCTGGCCTCTGGTGAGGCATGGACACGTGACCCGATTCTGGCCAATGGGAACTGAGGAAGGGCCTGCTGGGGAAGCCTTCCTCCCTTCCAAGAAATCCCTCATGGGTAAAAACATCTCCCTTCTTTAGCTGGACTCTATTGTGTTTCCATTCGATGCCTGGGACCCCGACAGCCAGTTTGCGACCATGGGGGGCAGGGACAGGCTTAACTACCTGGCTAACACCTTGAAGAGGACAGAGCAGAATGACGGACGGGACCTGGGTCCTCGGTGCACTGTGGAACCGCTGAACCCACATCTAGATATTTTTGTATATGAAATAAGTATCCTGATACTGAAGCAATTCTAGTCGGGTATTTCGTTGTATGCAGCCGAAAGCATTGTAACCAATATATTGAGGAAGCTCTCTCCTCTCCAAATATTTCAGTAGAAACTAAACCCATTTTTCCTTTAATGTGCCTGACAAAATGTGCAACAATGAGTTGCCCCCCCGGGGGGGGGGAGCAGGTCCTCCCCCCACCCCAAGTCCCTTTCTCCATCCACCACCACTGGTCCGCAAATCTTCAAGATTCGCAAAACGGAGGTGGTTCCTGTTTCTCAACTCATTGAGTGTTTACGGTGACCGGTCACCTAATTGATTTGCGGTCCCCAAATTAAAGGCACTAGAAAAGATTTTCTAAAATGGTAGTTTTCCATATGAGTTCTGCCCAGGCTGTGCTGTAATTTATGGATGTGCTAACAGGCTAAAGGACAAAGTGATCTGTAATTCACCAGCGGAGCCCTGAGAGGCCGCATGATGTACGTCCCTCCCCGTCATCACGCGAGTAATAACCATCAAACACACGGTGGGCCACGAGCGACTCCCCTGCCTCGGAGCTTGTACCCTGCTCTGGATCCGAGCCCGGGGCCCAGCAGCCTTCGGCGATGACATCCCAAAGAGACCAGGAGTCCAAGCATGAGGAGAGCGAACCGGCACAGCGCCTCACACAATCCAGCCCAGATTGAAAAGTAATGAACAATTACAGGGTATCAAATTAATATTTAATGAAGATGTAAATGATGAGAGTCAATAGTGAATTGCTCGGTGAAATCTATTCCAGCAAGCGGAAGCCGCAGTGGTCTGTGGAGGGGAACTGTCTTTCTTCTGAGCCATTGTTCTGTAACTTCTCTCCAGCGCTAGCCGAGGCCTTGGCCCAGATTCCCCAAACAGCTGACAGTTGCGGCTCGAGCGAAATCAATCTTCGAATCCTCCTAGCCATTTTATCCCTAAGTCCCCTCCTTTGTCCACCCTTTCTCTCTGTTCAGACTGTGTGCTTGGAAACAAACTCCACGTTGGGTGTCTGATGTCAGACTTGCCTATTGCCAGCATCCTCTGGGTCCCTCTGACAGCGGGGTGCCTGCGCTGCCGAGCGGGGCACCGTGGCTCCAGGCGATTCGGCGCCTCTCGGAGCGCGGAGTGCCGCTGAGCCCACTTGCGTCAGAGGAACCTGCCAACTCCTCGGTCAGAGCCGGGGGGTTGGCTTGAAGGTGCTGCTCCATGAAATAACACGGGAGACAGGGAGAAGGTGCCAGAAGCAGGGGAGAGAGGATTACGGGCTGCAGGGGGTAAGGAAGAATGGCGGCTGGCTGGGGGCACAGGGCAGTGAGCCCCCAAGGGGCCGGAAGACGCCAGGGGCTATCTCCTTGCCTCCGTTTACCCTTCGGCCCCACCCACAAGAGGCAATTGCAGTGCCGGGGGCTGGAAGCAAAAAGTTTCTGGGAAAAAGAGTTCCCCAGCCAACAGCCCCTGCTCCCCACCCAGCAACAGATCGAAAGACGAGGAACCACGCCCAGAGGCTTCTTTTCTATTTTCCCAGGTCGGGCGAGGAAAGAGCAGCTCCTTCCTCCAGCGGAGAGAAGAATGCGTGGCGCTTGCTGGCACACCGCAGCCCTCGGGCAGTCTGTAGAAGCTTCTTCCCCACGCGAGGGGCCGAACCGCATCCCCAGAGCAGCCGGGCTCTGCCCTGAGCAGTGCGGAGCCCTCTAGCGAGACTGCCCAAGCCCCAGAGGCGGTGGGCTTGGCTCCCTGCTCCCCCGATCACGATCACATCCGCCCCTCCTGCAGCCCCCCCGCCCCTCACCCTGCCGTGGCCCCCCCCGGGGGGGGGGGACTCCGCCAAGAGGAATCCCAAGCACGGCCGCTGCCATCGGAGAACACGCACTCCCGCTCACACACCCGAGCCCCCTGCGCGCGAAGGCTCACCGCGACGGGAATGGTGAGAAGGGCCGCTCAGTCACCCTGTCATCACCTTTCAGAACTGTTGCTGTGCTATCTGGTAGCGCAGCGGGTGGCTTTCTGTCTTAACCTATTTTCTTTGCGAAGACTGATTCTGGGACCTACCAGACTCTTGGTCCCACGCTAATTTTTTTCTTTCTCTAAACAGACTTGTGAAGGCTCAAGTGAGGCTACACGTCATAGGAGATGAACTGCTTTACCCTGCGATGCTAGAAACAGAAACCACTCTAGGTATTTAAAACACAGGGGGAGTAATACCGGCAGCTGGTTACATGGGTCAGAGAAGAGGAAGAAGCCAAGGAAGGGCCCACAGGCAACGCGGAGATTAGCCGCAGCAGGAAGTCGCTGCTCCCTTAGGACGAGGGGGACACGGGAGAAGGTGGTGTTACCAGAAACCAGACGCGATGTTCCTGTGGCCGGAGCTAGAGGCATAAGGAAGGCTGCCAGCGGGGGTGCTTATATTTGTAAGTAACAAGTTATCCATCCCCCCCACTTAGCAGCTGCCAACAACAAGTCGATCGCCTTACAGTCTCTGCAGCTCAAGAACTTGGGAGCGGCTTAGCTGGATGGGTTCTGGTTCCGGGTCTCTCACGAGGCCGAGGTCAAGGCGTCAGTTGGGGCTGCAGTCATCTCAAGGCTCAACTGGAAAGGATCCGCTTCCAAGCTCGCTCACGTGGACGGCGGCAGATCTCAGGTCTTCACTGGCTCCTGGTTGAAGACGTCAGCCCCTTGCCAGGTGGGCCTCCCCAAAGGGCCATTCACAATATGGCGCACTCGCTCCCTGTAGAGCAAGGGCCCTGAGAGAAAGCGCATAGGAGAAAGGGAGAGCAAGATGGAAATCACAGTCTTTTTGTGACCACATCCCAACACGTTAGCCACATTCTCGTCATTAGAAGGGGGCCCCTTGGTACAGCCTGTGCCCAAGAAGAAGGGACTCCAAAGGGTGTGAATACCAGGAGGCAAGACCATGGGGGGGGGCCCTCTCAGAGGCCGCCTGCCACAGGACTGTAGCCACAGAGGCACAGGCCGCTCTGGGTTTTGGGGAGCCCAAATCTTAGGCAATCCGGAAAACCCTTTTTAAGATAAAGAATGCAAAGTTACAAATCCAGAATCACCCTCGAGTCCAGCAACTGGGACCGTACAAAGGAAATGAAGACTACTCGTATAATGCAATACTATTTGGCCATAAAGAGGAACGAAGTATCGACGCATGCTAAGGCCTGGATGAACCTCAAAGCCATAGGGCTCAGTGAAGGAAACCAGTCACCCACTTACTATATGCTGCTCTTGATATGGAATGCCCAGAACTGGCAAATTCATAGAGACAGAAAGCAGATTCGTGGTTACCAGGCCCCGGGGTTGGGAGCCAGGACTGACTAAAAAGACACGAGGGAACTTTTGGGGGGTGCTACGAAATGTTCTAAAATTGGACTGTGGTGATGGTTCCACAACTCAATACACTTACTAAGAACCGTGGAACCATACACTTACAACGGGCGATTTTTCCGGTTTGTAAATTATCTTCCGAAAAAGCTGTTAAAAAAATTATACACACAGGGCCTTGGAAGGGGCCGGCGTAAGTGAGAGGCCCTGGGGCTTAAGCTTCATCAACTTTTCAGGAAACTTGTCTCAGCGGAAGAGACAGAGCTATGGCAGGCGCCGCCTGAGGCAGGCAGAGGATGGAAATGGCCAGGCTTCTCCCCTCCGGTCTCTGTCTCTGCCTCCTGCTGGCCCAAACCGGCCCAGAAGCTGGGAGAATGGAGTGTGTTGTCGTACCGAGTGGAGGAGGCGTAGGGCTGGGAGTAGATCCCAGAGCAAAGAAGCAAACGGCAGGCTCAGGGACCAAACCCCCGCGGTGGTACCTCCACGCCCGACTGCCAAGACAGCTGAGAACAACTCTGTTCTTTTGGCATCGAGAGATGTCTTGAGGGGAAATCCAGAGAAAACCCACTTTTCCAAATGAAGGCCTAAGCTGTTGATTATTTATCATCAGACAACATAAAACACTGGATTTGTTGGTTTGCTTGTCATTCACTACTCACCCCAAGGCTGGAAATCGTTTTTTTGAACACATTGGAGGGTGGAGAGTGGGCTTTAGGTTGGTAGGAGGAGGGGAAGGAGGAGGTAACTCAAGAAAGAATACCGGATACGTTAAATATTCCCTATTGAATGGATTTCCCTGCCAGCCTTTCTCATTTAATTCTTGCAAATAATGGGGGCCAAGGGCAGGGCGGGTGGCACAGTGGGCCCCAGGCGCAGGCAATAGGAGGATGCATTGTTGGTGGAGAAATCAAAAACGATAATAAAACCTACTACAAGTTGGTAGCTTTTATTATCAACATGTACAAGTAATTCTTTTTTTTAATGTTTTTAAAAAATTTATTTATTTTGAGAGAGAGATGGAGAGTGAGCAGGGGAGGGGCAGAGAGAGAAGGAGACAGAATCTCAAGGGCTCTACACCGTCAGCAAGGAGCCCGAGGCGGGGCTCAAACCCACAAACCACGAGATCATGGCCTGAGCCGAGATCAAGTGGAAATTAACCGACTGAGCCGCCCAGGGGCCCCTCGACATGTACAAGTAATTCTAAACAACGTCCGTGATGATACTCTCCCCTTCACCCCCCAACTATCTTACTGGGTCCAGTTCTAAAATTGCCGAGGTCACTGCTGAGTTTTAAGTAATATGTATGTAAGCTTCGAGTGAGCACAGTTTCATTACTTACCCATTAATAAAGATCATTTGCTGCGTGGAAGATGATGCAGAGAAGCCCCAAGGATACGGTAGACCGCTGACCCTTGTGGACTCAGGCACACACAGTCAAGACTACAGTAAGTTTGCGTGGGTTGGATATCGCTAGCACTCACTTAGGGTGCAGTCTGTGTCTCTAGTTCTGATAACACTACGTATTCTCGCTCTCAGATGGTGCATCAGAAACACACAGGTAGCACGGTGACTTCGAACACAAAGAAATAGCACCTGAGATGCTTCAATCTACCATTCAAGGTACAAATCTTTCTTTGAACCATGTGGTGGTGTTCACTCTACTGGGTGTGTGTCTTCGTGTGGTGTCCCCATCTTCAAAATATACATTAGTACAGATAAAAATAGGAGTCGATGTTTTTCCTTTTCCGCACGACGATATTTATTTTAGTTTATATTTTTACTAGAATGGAAGTCAGATCAAAGAAAATGCTTTCACCGTGTTTCTTTGCTGGCCATTATAATCATTCGGCTCAGGTCATGATCTCACGGTTCGTGGGTTTAAGCCCCGCGTCGGGCTCTGTGCTGTTGGCTCAGAGCCTGGAACCTGCTTCGGATTTTGTGTCCCCTTGCTCTCTGCCCCTCCCCCGCTCACGCTCTCCTCTCAAAAATAAATAAACATTTAAAAATTATTAAAAAAAAATGATCTGCTCTGGGTTGCAAACACAGTAGGTATGCTACTGCTTATAACCAAAAGGTATGACCGCCCCACAAATAATGCAGCTGAGGCTCAGAGAGGTTAAGAAATTTGCCTAAATTCACAGAAGCACAAAATCACAGAGCAAGGATTCAAACAAATATTGTACAGTCAATAGCACGTATGCTGTATATTTATGAGCTCATACTAACCGCAACCATATCATCATCCCCACTTTACAGATGAGGGAACTGAGGTACGAAGAGGCCCAATGACTCAGCCAAGGTCCCACCGCCGTGATGACAGCACGAGGGTTTGAACCCCGTACTACTGCTCCGGATGCTGCCTGCGTAAGCCTCAACCTACAATTGTTGCCTCATAACCTGAGGTTCACTTCAGTGCGTGCGGTTCTCTGCCATCCGCTCCCCCCGAGAAGGAAATCGCCCCGCAGATGCCTGTGGGTGATTTCTAAGGACACGGTTGCAGTATGTTCTGAGTTTAGCTCGTTTCGGCGGTTTCCCAAAACCTTGGAGAAGGGAACGATGAGAAAGAAACCTGACTTTCAAGCCGTCTTTGCGAGCTTTCCTCCAGGAAGCACCGCAGGGTGCTGCCGTCACAGGCAATACTGCCCCACAACACTAGATGGCAAAATGGTGCTGTGTTACTGGGCTGTGAGCCGAAAGAACCTGGTAGAAAAGTCTTCCCCCCAAAATCCAAATCCACTGAGCTGTCCTTTAAAAAAAAATGTTTATTTTTGGAAAACAAAGTTCTATACGAAGTTAATATCTGAATTTTTTGAATCATTGTTTAGAAATGGCCCGTTCTGAGCTGTCCGCGTCTCCCAGGCTCTATCAGATAGGTAAATAGATGTCTCTCCGCCTAATGGCCGCCTGGTCCAAAGCTACCTCCTAATTGATCAGATAAAGACAGGAGGACAACAGAAGATCATGGAGATAGTATGAAATGTACTTTCAAAAGCTGCATGTTAACATAAATGTGACATAAATGTGACAAATGTATATGGCACAGATGTCATCTGTCATGGCCTCTTCTGTTTAAATAAACTAAGACGCGAATAACAAATTGGACCTGCTGCTGTTTCTTGTTCCGTTTCGTTTAAGAAGCAGCACCTCGTACGCACAAGGCAGTTACGGGCGGCACAGAACCGAGTTCTGCACTGGCGTTTAAGAAGCCTGGGTTCCGGAGGACAAAAGGCCTATGCACCAGTTCTGCCAGCCATCAGCCCAGGAATGACTCTTTCTCCAGAGCCTCACCGTTAGAGCTGCTGGGCCTCCTCCCTTCCCCCGCTCTGCGAGCCTCGAGACCACCCAGGGGCCTGACCGGGACAGACAGCACATGGACGTGTGAAGGCTGGCCCCATCCGGCAGGGGCTCAGGGCCAGGCCAGTCCGTAGTGCCGCTCTCGCAATTGCCTTGGCGAATCACGGCTGGCCTTATCCGAGATGCAGGATACTTATCAGCAGAAGGGAGAGGAGAATCGTGGTGCACAGCCACCGAGGAGGAGAATTGGTCCAGGAAGTTTTCTAGAAGCTTGCCTTGGGCAACAGGGAGAAGGTGGATTTCCGGGGCACGGAAGATCATCTGCGAAGACACGGAGGAAGAGAACTCTGGCCTGGACAGGGGAGTCTGCGGGGCTTAAAGCAGCGGCCCTTGCATGTGGTGCGGCCGGCAGCAGTAGGAGGCAGGGAATTGTTGGGAATGCAGACTCTCAGGTGTGTCACCCCAGACCCACTGAATGAGAAACTTCGGGGCGGGGGCGGCCTGGCCATCTGTGCACGAAACAAGTCCCCCCAGGAGATTCTGATGCGTGCTCAAGGTCCAGAAGCACTGGGTTACAGCACGGTCCCTGCCAGGGGGTTCATAGACAAGGTAAGCTACGCAGGGGTCAGACCTTGAAGGGCCTTGCGCTAAGGGGATTGTTTTTTCTCTTTGTTTAATGGCGTGCGGTATGGGAGCCACTGAGGGTTTCTAAGCAAGGGCGCGATCAGACCGATCTGGGCTTCAAACCCGCCAGTCTCACGATGGCGTGGAGGAGGGGGAGGGGGAGAGGAGAAGTCCTCCTTTAGGGAATCTCTAGCTTCTCCTCTGCCTTCACCGCTCCGCCCCTGGCTCTCTCCCCTTCCTCTAGCCTTGTCTCCCGGTGAGCCCACCACCCTCCCGGCGTCAGCCACCCCCACCGGCAGATGACTTCCAGACCTACCTCTCTAGTCCGCGTCTTACATCGAGCGGACCGGCTCGACTTCCGGGATAACCTCGCTGCTTTCTGGCACTCAGCACGGCCACATCCGCACTCACCGTGCGCACATTCGTGTCCTCGCTTGCCTTCCAGGCTTCCGCCGGTGGCAAGACTGTCTCCACTGCCATTTGGGCTACAACGGCCTTTGGGGTCATCCCCAAGGCTTCTTCCACCCCCGGACTCATTTAATTCAGCATTCCAGAGTCCTAGGCACGGGCTTTTATCCCAACACATAGCCGTGAGTGTTGGTGTCCAAGGGTGAGCAAAATATAGGCCTCATTTGCATGGGCTTGGAGCAGGCGCCCTGCAGAGGAGCCGGGTGGGGTAGAACATGGGCGCTCAGTGAATGAAGGAATGAATGCCGCCCCTCAAAGCCGAGGGAGAAAGCAGAGAGATGCATGCAATGCCAGCTGGTAGGGGGCCTGCAAAACCCACAGAGGGTCCCTGGTAAAGCTTGAAGTGCAAGCGGCCAGGTGGTACGAGGGAGATTGCTTATGAGGAAGTGGAACTAGGTTATAAGAAATTACAGAGGGATGGGGCGCCTGGGTGGCTCAGTCGGTTGAGCATCCGACTTCGGCTTAGGTCATGATCTCGCAGTCCGTGGGTTCGGGCCCCGCGTCGGGCTCTGTGCTGACAGCTCAGAGCCTGGAGCCTGCTTCGGATTCTGTGTCTCCTCTCTCTCTGCCCCTCCCCTGCTCATGCTCTGTCTCTCTCTGTCTTTCAAAATAAATAAATGTTTTTAAAAAATTTTTTAAAAAAAGAAATTACAGAGGGAGTGGGTGTTGAAGCACAGGCCGCAGGTACAGGTTGAACTTTCTAGAAGATTGGGGATGAAAGGAAGGGAGCTGGGCTAGCATTTCATAGGAGAAGGGAGGTAAAGGGAAGGGTATGGAGGGTGACCGTTAAAGGTTGGGGAAACGTGAGGATGGAATTCAAGATAAAGCAAAAAAGAAAACATCAGTGGAGTAGGAAAGACATAAGATGACAGAGAAGGAGGGGCACCCGGGGGGCTCCGTCAGTTAAGGTCATGATCTCTCAGTTCATGAGTTCGAGCCCCGCATCGGGCTCTGTGCTGACAGGTCGGAGCCTGGAGCCTGCTTCAGATTCTGTGTCTTCCTCTCTCTCTCTCTCTCTGCCCCTCCCCTGCTCACATTCTGTCTCTCTCTCTCTCTCTGTGTCTCAAAAATAAAGATTAAAAAATTTTTTTTAAATAAATAAAATATATCCTTAAAACAAACCTACTGATACTTCAAGACCCAGTCCGATAGCAATTTATTCTCACCCCCTTTAGTAGTATCTTCTCCAGATTAAATAAACACCGTTCCTTCTACTCGATTCCTCAGAAAAGGTATTTTCTGTTCTCCTTCTCAAAATCCTTCTTGAACCTTTCGGGTTGTAGAGCCACACAAGGCCTCAGTGAGTCCTGAACCACCGATGCTCCATGACTTCAGGTTTGGCACCAGGCTGGGGTTGGCTTCGGATAACTTTTCCTTCTAGCTACTAAACGGTATTAATAGGCACAGCGAGGTTGTCGCCCCTAAGTTTCGTTAGCATTCCTCCTCATCGTTCAGCACTAAGGGCTTTTGTCTTGAAAGACACAGTAAAACACCATTCATTTGCCTGGGATCAACCAGAGGAAATTCTAAATAAGTCTGGCTTTAAGCACAGCCCAGCGACTTCAGTCTTTCAGCAACTTAGAACCTTCTGCTTCACCTGTGGCGTCCACGTGGGGAATGAAACGAACAGAATGACTTCCCAAAAGGCTAAAAGTATGAGGACAGGCTGCCCTAATCTAAACATCACCTGCAATTTCCTAGAGTTTGTGGGATTCCCAGCACAAAGGTGATGGAAGCCATGGGGCTTTTTTGGTTATTTTTTTTAAGTTTATTTCTACCTCTTTTGAGAGAGAGAGAGAGAGAGAGACAGGGAGGGAGGGCAGAGAGAGAGAGACAGAGAAAGAGACAGAGAATCTCAAGCACGGTCTGCACTGTCAGCACAGAGCCCAATGTGGGACCCGATCCCGCAAACCGTGAGATCATGACCTGAGCCAAGATCGAGAGTCGGACGCCTAACCGACTGAGCCATCCAGGTGCCCCTGGCAGCCATGTTTTAACTCTGTGAGTACCATTTCACTGATGGCTACCATGTTCTAGAAGCCATGCCTGCCTCCCTTCTTACTGTTGCAATCTGCTGGGAGAGAGGGTTTGTGGTGAAAGGGTTCTCAGTGTTTCCCGACCAGCCACACGTGAGTCTCACTCGCATATGTTAAAAGGCTGTATCTCCTGACCCTCGCTCCCCTGAGATGCTAATGCAATTGATCTGAGGTTGAGCCAGAGAACGTATATTTTTTAAAAAACATTTAAGGTTGGATTGTCTCAGAATCAGGCCTTGGGACAAAAACGGAAGAGCAAGTTCGTTTGGGAGAGAATTCCAGAAAATAGTGATAGGGCAGTAAGGATGGGGAGAAGTCCAATAAGGCACATGTTATCGAGCAGGCTGCTACAGTGGGAAACTGCAGTTCAATTCTGCTAGAAACGTGTGGAGACCGTGAAGATCACGTCTTAGAGATATTTCACGCAAGGTCCAGATGAGCTGGGGCATATGTCAACTTCCGTTGTTGCCTCCCTGGCCCTGCCAGCCTGACTTACAGGCAAACCAAGGGGGCTCTCTCTGGCAACCAGAGAGAGCCCAGAGGCAAAGAGATGGGGATGGGGTCCGCTGGGGGCCATCTGGTTGGCTTTCACAGAGACGGGGAATGTCTACGGGATATAGGCGGCCGCTCACAGTGTCTGTTGCAACAGGCTTCTCTGGCGTTTGGGGTACAGCCAAGGCTCAGAAGAGACCAGATTCAGGACATCTCATGAGGATTTTATGCAAAAACTCAATAGGTTTTGGGTTTTGTTTTTTTTTAACCTTTTCTCCCCCATGATCTTGCTGACCACACTCCCTCCTTCGACGACCATCAGCAAAGGTGACAACTCCAACATTTTACGTTGAAAGGGATTTCCATCCACTCCAACATTTCAGCTGCAACGCTCTTACCAAGCAGCTCATGTGCACAATGCTCAGCTGACAAGAAATGGTTGGGTTAGGAGGAAAGATCAAAGCACAGTGTCTCGTCCACCACTAGAGAAGAAGGAGAGGAGGGTCATAGTCCACATCGAGGTGTCTCAATTGTCTCCGCAGCTTATGGAGCCAAGGACACCGACATTTTCTAGGCATCAGGACTGCCTGGGACGCCTTCCAGCTGCAGCATTGGGACCTTAATAAACGAGCCATATTATGTTTATACTTTACTGTTTAAGTAATGCTATTTCACTCTGTGTAAAGCCACTTAAAACACCAGTGGAAACACATGCATGGACCATGAAACAACTTTAAATGGATAATCAATTTTTATCACAGATTGAGGGTTAGACTGGTATATCTGAGTGAATTATGAACGTCTGTATGTGCTCCGGCTAGGAGTGTTTGCATACCAAATCTTTTTCTTTGTCACAGAACCAATCTATTGTAAAGGAGTTGGGAGTTTCCGAAATCTAACAGTGAAAAGCTTTCATTCTGAAAGAATTTTCAAAATTCTAACAACATGGGTGTATTTTATTTGGGCTTACATGCGAAGGACTGTGTTGAAATATCCTAATTCCTTTGTACAAGAATCTTCCCCTAAAGTAGAGGGTTTGAGGAATCAACATGTAAGACGCCAAGAAGGTATGGCCGGCGTGCACGCGAGCTTACTGATCAAAAGTCTAGCCTGTACGGTGTGCCCTAAAACTTATGGGGCATGACGTCAGAACAAACATGAAGAATTTGTTCGTCCAGTGTCTAGTACACACATGGAATTCATTACACCTGCAAAGCTGGGCAGGATGAGAAGCCGAAAGTGCCCAAGGAGAATTTGGATCGATTCACGGGTAACAGAACCCTAGCAGTTCACGAAGGGCAATTTTGGCAGGTTCAAGTTACATCCCTAACTTCCGAAGATGATGTCATGGGTGCAAATTGCCACATTCTTAACAAAGGAGTGGTATCACCTTCCCATGCAGGACCCAAGATTGGGGAACTGACAGGTCGTGACATTTCATATGTTAACGAGTGGATGTCGAAAATGTCATAAAACCTGAGTGCCCTGAGCCACCAAGGAGCTATCAGCTCTTTGATTTCCGAAGTTCCTTGAAGCACTTGTCACTGCTTTTCAGGTCCCAAAAGTAAATGGAATGGAGAAGATCCCCCGTGACTAGCACCCTCCCCACACAGCCCACGAAATACACACCAACCGTGACCTAAAACTTCCTGAAGCACTTCCAAAACCAATTTTATCCTCTCTTTGTACACGAGGACCCAGAATCGTGAAAGGCAACAGCTAATCTTAATTCTTCAAAAACAGATCCATGCCTCATCCAAACATTCATTCATTCATTCAGTGTGTTTGACCATTCCAAGTGCTAAGCTAGGTTTAGGATCAGTGCTTCTGCCAAAATATCCTAATCGCTGGCTGGTTTCACTTTTTTTTTTTTTTTTTAAGAGAAAAAGAGAGTGCAAGTGAGGGAGGAGGAAAGGGAGAGGGAGAGAGAGAATCCCAAGCAGGCTCCACGACCAGCGCAGAGCCCAACGTGGGGCTTGATCTCACGATCGGGAGATCATGACCTGAGCTGAAATCAAGAGTTGGACACTTACCGACTGAACCACCCAGGCGCCCCTTAAAACACAATATTGCATAAAGTTTGACTATATGGCATATCAAGGGAGACTATTTCAATCAAGTCCCCATTTGATATTGGACCGTGTGACATAGTCAGGCAAACCACGGGAGCTATATGTCTTCCTTAAATCTGAATTTTAACATCATGCCATGTTCCTATTGAGAGCTCTGGTGCTGTGAGATAGGATTTTGTGACAATTTTAACTTTAATGGATTGCATTAAATTGTGGAATATTTTTAAAAATTTTTTATTATTAATTTAAGTAATTAAATTATTACTTAATTGAATAAGTAATAATGTTTACTTATTTTTGAGAAAGAGAGAGAGAGAGAATGAGCAGGAGAGGGGCAGAGAGAGAGGGAGACACCAAATCTCCAGGCTTGGAGGCTCCAAGCTGTCAGCACGGAGCCCGACTCGGGGCTCGAGTTCACGAACGTTGAGATCATGACCTGAGCCAAAGTCTGATGCTTAACCAACTGAGCCACCCAAGGACCCCTAAGTTTATATATCATTTATTTTGAGAGAGACAGAGACAGTGAGAGTGGGGGAGAGGCAGAGGAAGAGGGGGACAGAGAATCCCAAGCAGGCTCTGCACTGCTAGCCCAGAGCCCGACATGGGGCTTGAACTCACAAAACTGTGAGATCATGACCTGAGCTGAAACCAAGAGTGGAATGCTTAACCAACCGAGCCCCCCAGGCGCCCCCTAAAGTTGTTTTATATCCCACTTCAATTCCTTGAACTCTCAGTCTAATCTCTTAAAATAACTCACTGGCAGATAATAGCAAATAAATAAATTCATTCATTTGTTTAAAAGCAATTTTGAGTACCTACGTGTCTTGTGTATTAAGCGCTTTATGGGCACAGTTGAAGGGGGTTACAAAAGAAGTTACAAACTATTTCTAAGTTGTAATTAAATTGGGACGCAATACACAGAAAACAATCGGAAAATATTAAACAATCAGAAAATTATAAAGTAGTACATGGATAAGGACACATAAAATAATACAGCCTAACCTGCATACATAAATGCAGAAAGGACATAGATGGAAATATCTGATTTGGGGTTAGAAGAAAAATTTACAAACTCTAGTGATTGACCAAATGACAAAAAGATGAATACATATATACTCTACCACACATACACACGCACGTGTCATCGGACACACCTATTGCTTCCAGGTTACACTGTAACCAGGTACTTTTCTAATGAACTCTCCATCCGCCATTGTTTCCATTTCTGAACTCTCCAGTTGGACTTGGATGGATAGTAGTTCAGCAGTGGTCAACAAATGGTGAATTAAGAGAAAATATCGGAGAGTCTTCCTAATGGGGAGAGCCTCACGTCCCCCAGAAATCAACTCGGCCCTTCCGAATTCGTGCAAAAGCCCTCGTGTATTTGCTTCCAATTACTCCACATCAGGCAAAAATGCACGATATTGCTATGTTCTACCTTAATAGTCTTCTTCCTCGTGTGTCTAAACCCTAACATATCTATAACATTCATTTGATGAATAATAACATTTCAGAGCACTAGGTAATACATATGTTTTTTATTTGCCACAAAGAACTGTATTTCCTCAACTGATTTATGTACCACCTGGTCAAAATTATTTTTATTATGGTTTATTTCATTTTCTCCAGCATCCACAACTGAAAAACACTTGTAAACCTCCAATGACAATGCTAAAAAAAAAAAAAAAAAGTCTCGACATTCAAAATCGAAACCCCACATTTCTTCAGAGAACCCCAATGAAAAATGCAGCTGCAGTACTTTTAAACTAGCAAATTCAAGGTAAAACCGAATAGCCACCTAGTTTTTGCGGTGTCTGCTTATGGACAACCAGGTAAAATTCACAGACAGTTTCCAATTTTTCCCAAACAGAGATAACTGGCTTTATGGCTTACATAAGGGACTTGTAAAGAAACTATCCAAACCATAAAAAATTATCATGACATAATAACAAAGCAAGTTAATGATATTTTCTAATCACATGACTTCATTTCCTGAATTATACTTCATCTAGGACCTGAGGAAAAACACAGGGAGTGCTCTCTGATTTCGAAGGTAAAAGTATTTCTTCACAGGTCATTGTGTGGGACATCATCCCAATGACTTCTACTGAATTTTCTCGATAATTTTTTAACCAACAAAATTGCAACATGTTAAAGCTAACGATTCACAGAATGTTTGGGTAACATATCAAATGTTGGAGGCCATTAGCCTAATGAATATAACATGGATTCATTTTATTCCTCCTTTCCTGGAATAGCTTTGGATTTCCAACATTTGTTAGCCATTAACTATACTTCGCATCTAATACTTCATATGTGTATAATGCATTTTAGAGGCCACATGCAAAACTAACTTATTTGTGATCCTGTAACTCTGCTAATGGTCCTGCCCAATAACCACTAAGGTCACACCCCTGCCCTGCCCCCCCCCCCAATTCTGAACAATTACTTCTGACTTGAGCTAAGCAGATTAACAGGTCTCTTAACCTAAGGATACTTTCTGTGCCTTTCAAAGTCACCCAAGCAAAGTTCTCCAGAATCTTCTCTAAATGGTTCATTGTTTTGTTTTTTTCTGTTTAGCTCCTACCGAAGTTAACATTTGTATTACTATACTCCTTCCTTCAAAACCTGGTGCCATTTCAGTTATCTAAGCACGATTCCATGAAGTCAACCAAAATAGGGATGCCCATTTGCTAATGAACAGGCTCCCAAATATAGGCCATAACGTGCATGCATGCATACCCACGGCGTAGGTATTTTGTGACTCAGGAATGCCTAACTTATGAACGCCCTTATGCATACAAATAGCTAACCAGTAATGGCATCAACTTGCTTTGTAAGTAGCCCTAAGAGTCTTCTCTATCTCTCAGTCTCATTCTCTACTCAGACCGACCCACAGACTGTGGGAAGGGGAGAACGAGTGACGTATTCTGGATTCCACCAGATCACACGAACGTTTGTGATTTACAAAGTAACTTACAAGGTAATTACACATGCTGTTGCCGACTCCCCCTGGCACACACACTCATAGCCATGCTCTCAAAATGGTGGCTATCTGTAGGATCTCTATAAAAGCTCACTCACATGAAGGGTCTCTTCCTACATGCATTATGAATTACCCAGTAGCTTCTAGAGCCTTCCAGATACATTCCACAAACTGGTTTGGGTTAAAAACTTGAAACCGACAAACAAACAAAAATTGCTTTGAGTCACAACCCCAGGACAAGCAGCACAGAGTCACCTAGCTGGGGGCTGCAGGCCAGTTCCCAGAATGGGACAACCCAACTCTCATAACACCCAGTAAACTCTACCATGTGGATCGAGTTATTCCTCAGTGCGCCTCTAACGAACAATGACCCTTTCTCTGTGATCAAGCCTCTGCGAAGGTATTTTAAGTCTCAAACCGCCAAATGGATAATCACTCTCATTCATCTATTGAAGAATGAGTTTATTCTACATCTATTGAGCACCAACTGTGCTCAGAACTATGTTTTATCTATGGACAAAGAGGACACACACTCTCACACACACACATACAGACACACGACCAGACCACGGAAAATTTAATAGTTTAAGAGAGGCTCAAATGGAAGTGAGAATTCAGAGGCAGAGGGTACCGCTCTGACCAAGGAGCTCAGGGATGACTTCTCGGAAGCAGCCTTGGTTTGGCTGTGCCTTGAAAGCTGGGTGTGAATTCAAATGTGTAGAAATGAGGCTGGGAGAAGGGGGGGGTGGGTGTTAAGGCACGGAAGTGGAGAAAAGTACAAAGTCACTGAAGAGAATAATATGATCAGAACACGGTGTACGACGTGGTGGGGCGAAGAGTGAACCAGACAAGACCAGGAGCTGGAAGCAGATGTGGGAAGTGCTCATTAACAAGATGAGGGGTTGGGAGGGGCGGTGGAGTCGCAAAGCAGGGTTTTCATCATTTCTCTTTCAACCGTTTCCGTAACTATGAACTATCCCAGCAATTCTGAGAAGCGTATAAATCCTAAGTGTACCGCTAAGGGAATTATCATAAAGCAGGCACCTATGGACCCACCCCCGCCCCAGGTCAGGAGACAGAACACTGCCAATGCATCAGAGGCCCTCTCTTTATGTGTCCTGCTAGTCACAGATCGCCCCTTCAAGGGCGACCACTAGCCTGACTTTTATGATAATGACATCATTGCTTTTCTTTCTGGTTTTATCATCCAGGCACGCACCCCTTAAACATAGTTCAATTTTTGCTTGTTTTGTGAGCTACGCATACATAGGCTAATGTAGTATTCATTCTTTTGTGTGTCCGGCTTCTTATGTTCAGTGTTGTATTTGTGGGTTTCATCCTCGTGCGGTGGTATCTGTATTTCATTCATTTCCGTTGCTCTAGAGTATGCCTTCGTGTGAATATGCTATTTACTGTCGATAGATATTTGGATTGTTTCTGGCTTGGGGCTGTCATGAACAGTGCTGCGGGGAAACTTCTGGAACCTGTCTCTTGATGCATATACTATCTCCCAATGTCTGCAACGTCACAGCAACCCATGAAGATGGAATGGCCTGCAGAGAGGCTGGTAACAAGGAAACTCTTCTGAAGATCAGGAGACTAGTTAAGCAACTCCTAACGAGTCTTGAGGATCTGACATGGGGTATCCCTTCACTGGTCAAGACGTCACTAGGCAGAAAACCTTTGGTTTCCAATATTCAAACCAAAGTAGTAATGTTCTCTCTCTCTCTTTCTCTCTCTCTCTCTCTCTCTCTCTCTCTCTCTTTCCTTTTAACATTGGATTGTAGGAGCAAGGAATTGGATTAATCATAATCCTGGGTCCGTGATGGACTCTATCTTTGGTCCATTGATGGCTTACTTCAATTAATTTTTCATTCTGGTTATTTGGCTAGTTTGAATAATGTAGCAATCACCTGCAAGCCCGTAGCCACAAGCGAAACCCGGGATCTTCATCATTCTATCCTCTGGCCTCTCCTTACCTGGAGTAGAGGTAGTTTTGAGCATTACATAAAACCCTCGAAAAAGACTATTGACCCCAAGTAAGTATCCATTTGTGCTAGGCAAGTAGAAAAGAATATTGATTTCATTCTCTTTATGTCCTGTTATTTCCAGGGAGGCAGATAAATGATAAAACAATAAGTCGTGTGAATCATGTGAACACATGTTCTTCCAGGACAAAGCAAGCAATTGCAAGGGCTTCACAGTCTTGTCGTATGTAACGACTCATTCCTTTTAGAAAGGTTTCTAGCAGAAATACAGCTTACGCCACCACAGACACCGGGATAAGCCAGAAAACCCAAGACCCCCGCTCCTGGATGATGAAATTGAACAACGCCACGGAGTCTAGATTCCCTTCGCCATGTTTTGCCCCCGAAATCGCTTGCTTTTCACCATGAGTACTGAGCTTTGGTGGAATGAGGGAAGCTGGGACAGAGAAGAGGAATCTCAACATCGTGGTTTCGAGAAAAGGACCATAAATCCAGTATTACGAAGTTACAGTAGATGGTGCTAGACGGGTGCAGAAGATTCCAGCAGCCATTTGGGCCACCTTCAAGATTTCTCCTGAGCTTAGCAGTTTAGAAAATGTGCAATTTAGACTTATCAATTCAGGAGAGGCACTCAGATAAAACAGTTGAATTAGTGAGATCAATGAATGCAGAACCCTATAATTAGACAAATGTTAAGGTTTTTATGGAAATTAACAATGGAGACAACTTTAAAGCCGAGGTCAAATCGTCTATCTTTCTGGGGTATTGGTGCCAATGTTAAATTACTAAAAGAATGATTTCCCATTCATTTAAAATAATGTCATCTGTAAAGTTAATTTTTAAGCTAATTTGCTCTTGGGCTTAGTTATTTAGTGTTTATAAAGTATTTGTACACTTTGTAGGTTGGCTTTGAGATTGAAATGTCCTGTATAATGTATGCAAAGTGGTTTACGAAGCCTTACCTAGTTATAAATTATTCTATAGGCATAAATTATTCTTTTTATTATTACTAGCTAAAAGAGCTTTCTGAATATTTGTGTTCATTACTTTTTCACAGCTACTTTGTGTTGGGTCGTCATCGTCTTCTTCTTCTTCTTCTTCTTCTTCTTCTTCTTCTTCTTCTTCTTGTAGCTTTGTAGGTGAAATGGCGGAGACATAGGATAATGAAGCAAAGAGTTTCGCACATGTCTGTTTTCCCCTTGCAGCCACAGTACAAGATGACTGAAATCGGTGACTCAGAGATCAGCCAAGCACCTGCCCTTAATGAGAGGATTATCCAGGGTTAAGAAAAGAGGTTCCAAACCATCTCATTGGGCACATCTCTGTAACAGATGCTTCCCTCCCCTGATCTACTGAGCACTCGCTGGACACGCCGGTCCCCAGCTTCCCTCGAAGAAGGACCAACACGACCATACTCACCACCCTCAGGATGTGACTTATCTCAGAATCTGTCGGCGACTGCAGGAAAATGTTGGATCTAGGGTAAGTCACCCCTCGTCTCTCCCCGGAACCCCGTTCTGACAAAATTCATTTATCAAACAGGGAGTGGAGACAATTCCTCTTCTGCAAGGTAACCCACATTCTCCAGCTTTCAGTGACATGTCCAGCCTAAAATACTCCCTTCAATGCACGTTAGCAAATCCTTAGAACTACAAACGCTCTGTCAGAGGCTGGAAGGTCAAACTTTTAAGTGAACTCTTTCTCTCTATTGATGAATCATTATGGCCTATTGATTGAATGTGCGAGATACGGTTCTAATACGTCCGTCTGCCTTATCTAAACAGAATATAAAATGTCCTGCAGGCAGGGATATTATCTATCGGGATAGGGTTTTTGATAGCGTTTTGCTTCTCATAGAACCCAGCACCCACGTACTTAAGTAAATATAATATTAGATTCGTATAAAATACTTAGAGCAATATGAATATTTCTTTTACTCATTTTCCAATATGTGTTTGGTGATTATTGTCCCTGAAAGAACTCATTCTTGCGGTGATCAGTAGTCACAGTGGTCATGGTGGAGATGGCTTCTTCAATCGCCCCGACAGCATATCCAGAAACTAACATGCGATAGGCCTGTCCAGTAAGAAGGGGGAGAAAAATCTATACTCTTAAATGTCATAGAAGCTTATTCCTGCAGTTGCCCCGGAGCTGACTTTCAAATGTTAATAATTAGGCTGTGGGCCAGGCCTGTTGCTCTGCAGCTAACGCGCTCTGCAGGCTACACACAGGAGACGCCAATCCACCGCTGGCTCCAAGCTCCCCTGTCTTCCAGCCCGTTCGGGGCGTGCCGGAGAGGGGACACTGGGAACCTTTAGAGGAGAGAGCCGCGTGATGTGTCAGCCCTCGCCAGAGACCCACGTAGAGTGAGATTACAGTCTCAGCAGAGCCCCTCGTGTCTCCTGGTCCCGGGGTTACGAAGCACTTTACAACCTGTGCCACAGGAAGGCAAGGAGGGATTTCGCTGTGAGGCTGGAAGGGCCCCTCCGCAAACCCCAGCCGGATCAGCCCCGAATCACAAATCGTTCCTGCTTCCTCCGCCTTAGCGGCAGCCAGAGCCACATGGATAGAAAAATGTAAGCTTGAAACACGGAATGGAATGGGAGTCGACCGTATTCCATCGGATCACAGGTTTCGCAGACACCTTGAGAAGCTCTGAAATTCTGACAAGGAAATGGCTCTTTCTCAGAGTCGTGGAATCTTTACTGCCTATCTCTACGGAGCACCTACTAACACTAATGGGAGAACAGTCCTAATAAGGTCAACAAAAATGTTCTTGTAATAGTGTTCATTAACAGCATTGCTCGGTGGCTGTTTAAAACTGTTCCTGCTGCAGTCTCTCCCATGGAAGAAATCATTTGTTTCATTTTCAACCGTTGCTTGGAATTCTGTGATTTCCAAATCTTCACCTTGACTCGTTACCTTTAAGCCACCATCTGGCATTATTATTTGAATTATTTTCAATGGACAATTTCTGGGAATGATCTCAGGGGTGTTTGAAAGCCAATCTGTCAGAAAATGAACTGGTATTCCTTTCTTGAAACTGCTCTCAGTATAACCATCAAGGGGTCCATCGGCTTCCCAACTTCATAACATCATCACTTTGCTTCCCTCCTCTCCTTTGCCTCCTACATACAATTTACCACAAAACCCAGCTTTTAATTTTTTCCTCCGCAATATCTCTGATGTCTGTTTGTTAGTTCACAAAGTATGTATTAAGTGACAGGAGCAATGCTATGAATGAGGATTCTGTGCTAGAGCTGGTCCCGGGATTTGCTTATTTGCAGAGTCATTATCTTGGACCGACTCTCAGGTAAATTAAAGATGACCACCAATTCCTAGACAGTTCTCCCATTGAGAGGGTTTATAGACCTTATGAGATTCTAAGTCTATGAAGATATAGACCGTGGGCTCTATATAGGGACTAAATAGGTGACCCACCACAACGAACATCTGTTAACCCGCCAAAAATATTCATATAGATTAGAATTGACAGTGTCCCATCAGTGTTGCTGTGACCTTTTGGGTCTTCCAAAAGGTCAGGAAAGACTTTTATCTCTACAGTCAGAGATTTTGTACTACATTGTCTTAATTTGGATAAAATTCCCTCAATGGAGCTCATTAGGACTCTTTCTGATGATGCTTAATAAAATTCGTGGGGGTGGGTGGCACCTGGGTGACTCAGTCAGTTGAGCGTCAGACTTCTGCTCAGGTCATGACACAGTGGTTTGTGAGTTCAAGCCCAGCGTCAGGCTCTGTGCTGACAGCTCAGAGCCCGGAGCCTGCTTTGGATTCTGTGTCTCCCTCTCTCTCTGCCCCTCCCCCACTTGTGCGCGCATGCTCTCTCTCTCTCTCTCTCTCTCTCTTCATCTCTCTCTCTCTCTCAAAAATAAACGTTAAAAAATTTTTTTTAATTTGTGGGGATTTTGTTTCTCTTACAACAGAAAGAAGCAAATCAAGTACTGCCAAGGATTTTCTAGTGGATTCCAGCAGGTCGGATCTGTACACCTATTAAAGAGGCCCCGTGGATGGTTTGAATTTGCCATATCAATGTCATAGGACAATGATAATTCATGTCCTTAAATTTAAACATTGATTTTAAGGTATCACTAAACCCTTTGAACTCTGCAAGTGCTTGGCAGTCATTCTGAGTAGGACCTAACTAACTTAATTTGAAATTTAGTGTAGTTGGCAAAAAGCTATGAAAAGGAAAGTTGATGTGTCAAAGCGTGGTAAGTTTAAAACTCCGCGAATATGCTGTACAAACCCAGCAACAACCTTCGGCTGTTCGGAGAATTCTTATTTCTTCAGGAACGGCTTCGGGCCCTTACCCACCACCCAGTAGAGTAAAACAAAGCAAGTAAGAGGATGAGTGACATTCATTTGGTTTTCAAAGCCATAAGCAGTGTTGGCCCTAGTTATTATGTGTGCTTTATTTTTACAGACATTTAATAAAAACAAACAATGCGGCGAGTATGTATTGCGCACTTAACCATGTCAAAGCTCTCTGTGCAGGAATCGTTTTTGCATAATCTACTTGGGAGGGGGGGAAACTGTAGATAAATAACCAGAGAACACTGCATGATGTCAATTGCAAGCATGAAATATAAAAATACAAGCACAATGGTTGGGAATCCCATGGTGAAGTGATTAATTTCACTCGGGGGAAGGTGTCGCCGAGGACAGGACTCGGTTCAACCAGCACGGACAGGAGAAGTGGGAAAGGAGGCACAGGAGAGAAGAGTAACTTCCGCTGAGGGGACCGTGCAAGTATTGCGCAGGGTGAATTTGGGGAAATAAAATTGGGGAATGGAGAGGACAGGTTCCACTGTGGCTGCGACACAGGGTACAAGGCGGACGGCGGAAAAACAAGTCGGGGAAGATAGATTGTTACGGACTTTAGAAGGCCTCCAAGGGCGTCTGGTTTTGCAGGCCACAGAAAGCCGTAGAGGTTCGATACAGAGACTGGTTGGAAAAAGAACATGTACACCCCCACGATGGAGTATTAAGCCACCAGAAAAAGGAATGAGGACAATTTCTATACATAAATACATCTCCAGAGTATGTCGTTCAGAAAAAAGATACAAAACCGTATATTTAGCGTGCTAGCTTATATTTGAGAAAGGGAGAAAATACCAGCAAACACACGTACAGACACGCATTTGTGCTGTATTTGCCAAAAAAAGAAATCACTGGAGGGGCAAAGGGAAATCTAATAAACATATTTACCTAGAGAGGAGAGGGATGGGGGTGGGGAGGAGGCAGTAACTGGAGTGAAACTTTTCTGAACAGAACTTGTTATATTGACTTTGGAAATACAGATGCATTTTAGACAATTAAAAGCAACCGTAGGGGCGCCTGGGTGACTCAGTTGGCTAGGCGTCTGACCCTTGCTTTTGGCTCAGGTCATGATCTCCAGGCTCCTGAGATCAAGCCCCGAGCTGGGCTTCGGGCTGACGGCGCAGAGCCCGCTCGGGATTCTCTCTCCCTCTCTCTCTGCTCCTCTCCCTGCTTGCACGCTCGTGCTCTCTCTCTCTCAAAATAAGTAAACTTTAAAAAAAGATAAAATTTAATGTGTTAAAATTGTCCACGTGTGTTAAAACATGAATAAAAATAAAAACAATTGTAAAAGGAAACGAATTGAAGGCAAATCTAGCAGAGAGACTGGAAGCAGGGACGCTGCTTAGAGGCTATTGCAGGCATTCAGTCAAGGTAGGATCAGGGTTCTGAACTACATCCTGGGGGCGGCAGGAGGCGGAGAAGAGGGAGGCACAGACACTGGCTTGGTCAAGTCCACCTCAGCATGCTGCTCTCCTGCGTCTGTTAGAAGCGTCTGTCTGATTGAGGACGATTCGTTCAACTTTGGAGTCCCCCCCTGAGTACAACAGAAAATGGAGGAAGAGCCACCTCAGTCGGCTGAAGCAAGTCGTCTAGGCAGTAAAACTTGCATTTTCTTAAATTATTGATTAATCCTTCCTTGCTCAGCCCACACGAGCCAGGAGGCTGGACAGATGAGCAGGCGGGAAAGAAGGGCTGTAGTCACAAAAACCCCTTTGGCGCTGAGCCCCCTGAAGTTCACAGGGTTCCTAAAACCCCCACGTCCTTCGAATTTTCCCAGAATGACTCAGAGTCACCCAATTAGGTAGTGATTCGGACTGTGTCCACACCTTAGCTGCTCAAGTTCCCCACTTCCTCCGCAGGGGCTGTCGCAGGTCACGCTGGGTCCTTGCTTTGTCCACCTACAGTGTTCATCGCGAGCTGATCTTGCCACCAGCGCACACGCCATGCATCCTCTAGTCACAGCCCACTTTTCTGAAGTTTATTTGTTTTAAAAGGGAGAGAGAGAAAGAGAGAGAGAGAGCGCGCGCAAGAGGGGAAGGGGCAGAGAGAGGGCGAGACGGAATCTCAAGCAGGCTCCGCACCGTGGGCACAGAGCCCAACACGGGGCTCAAACTGTGAGATCATGACTTGAGCGGAGATCAAGAGTCAGACGCTTAACCGACTGAGGCCCCCGGGTGCCCCTACGATTGCTTTTAATTGTCTAAAATGCGTCTGTATTTCTCTCCCGAGGGACTGGGGCACGCGTGGTCTCCCTTAGGTGGAGGGATTTTCATCCTAGGACCCGGGTGTGTGCTGATTCTAATCGTGATCGTTTCAACGAAGGCCACTTTGAAGAACTGTGGAAAGCAAGTGGATTTGCCTTAAGCTGGGTGGTGGGCAATTTTTCCCCCATCATTTCACGGTTCTTTATACTTTACATATAGGCTCTAATTATCCATTAGTATCTAATAAATATTTAATTGATGTTTTTAAAAAAAACTTCTGTTGACCCCTCAGGAGAATTTTGAGGTCTTCTTCACCTGCACTGAGGTCCCAGCTCCAGCACTTAGTAGCTGTATGACTTTGAGCAAGTTACTTAACCTCACTAAGACTTGATTTCCTGGGGCGCTTGGGTGGCTCAGTCGGTGAAGCGTCCAACTTCGGCCCAGGTCATGATCTCGCGGTTGGTGGGTTCGAGCCCCGCGTCGGGCTCGGTGGTGACGGCTCGGAGCCTGGAGCCTGCTTCGGATTCTGTGCTTCCCTCTCTCCCTCTGTCCCTCCCCCACTTGTGTGCTCTCTCTTTCTCCCTCTAAAAAAGAAATAAACATTAAAAAAAATAAAAGCAGAAAAGACTTGATTTCCTAATCTGTGAGATGGGACTATCATAGTACCTATTTCTTAGATGGTTACAAGGGATTAAATGAGAAAACGCATGTCAGGTGCATAGCCACGTGGTACTGGCACATAGTAAGTGCTTATGAATATTCACTATATCTTAAAATGTAACGGCAAGGTAAGAGAAAATGCTCACAATAAAACGTGGAGTGGTAGGAGTCTGAAAGACTAATTGCCTTAAAATGACATATGTAAAATACGTAACGTATAAAAGTAATATCTGGCTGTTACGTAGAGAAATAACACTAGAATGAAATAAGACAAAAGGGTACCAGGTGCTATCTTTTAGGAAGTGTGATAACAGGTGACTTCCTTCTTCCTTTTCTGTACTTCTCGCTACTTTCCAATTCTCTGCCACCGAATACAATTACTTTCATAAATTGAAGAACAATAAATGTTATCTTAAAAGCATAAGAGAAGGAGAAAATGACTGGGCCATCCTAGATTCGGGGAGCCAGGAGCAAAAGGAGACTGAATTGCTGAAGAGAAGGCAGGCTACCCGGAGCCGCTGAGCTATCCCAGGCTTTGAGACTGTCTTCGCAGGACAGCGGGAGGCCCGCCAAAGGCGTTAGACATGGCGGTGGCAGAACCATGTCTGGGTTTCTAAAAGCTCACACCGGCATACGATTTCCCTCACGTGTGGAATTTAAGAAACAAAACAGATGGACACAGGGGAAGGGAAGCAAAACTACGATATCAACGGAGAGGGAGGCAAACCATAAGAGACTTTTAAATACAGAGGACAAACTGAGGGTGGCTGGTGGAGTGTGGGGTGGGGGCACGGGCTCAATGGGGGCTGGGTGTTAAGGAGGGCACTTGTTGGGATGAGCGCCGGGTGTCATAGGTAAGTGATGGGTCACTAAATTCTACTCCTGAAATCATTATTACACTCTATGTTAACTCGGATTTAAAGAAGAAGAAAAGAAAGGAAAAGGTCACACTAGACTCAAGGTTTCCAACAAAAGATGGTGAAATAAAGGTATGTTTGTTACAGTCTTTCACTCCAAGCCCACAGACCTGAATGAAGAAAAACAAAAGAAGATTCCATCCACAGCGAAACCGAGAAATGGCTAAATGGCTAGACAACCCACACTGAGAAGCCAATAGGCCAAGTGCGGTGGGATTTGGGTACAGTTCCAGGCTGGTGCCAGGAGATACCAGATAACTCTCCAGATCTCAAGCAGGTACAAATATGTCTGCCTGGGGGGTGCCTGGGTGGCTGGGTCAGTGAAGCGTCTGACTCTTGACTTCGGCTCAGGTCATGACACACGGTTTGTGAGTTCAAGCCCCCCGTGGGGCTCCACACTGACAGCTCAGGGCCTGCTTGGGATTCTCTCTCTCCTCTCCAAATAAATAAGTAAACTTAAAAAAAAAATGTCTGCATGTAGGTGAGAGGGCTCGGAGGCATCGAGAGGCAAGCCTCTTACTGCTGAGGATGGGCTGGGGGAGCGAGGGGGCCTTGGTGGAACGGGAGCCATCACTGTGCAGACTTTTTCCACCCTGAAGAACTCCAGGGAAAACGACAGTGAGGAAAAGACACTGCGCGTATGTCATTTTTGTTGTCCCCGGCCCAGAGAAACTTCCTCCGGAGCAGGCAGAGGTGACGACGACCTGCCACAAGGCTGCTGGTGGCCAGAGCCGGGAGAGCAAAGAAAATCGAAACCAAAACATGACGAGACAAGACCAAAAAAAACCTAAGTCCATGAAAGAAAAAATTCCAGGAAGCTGAAAAGTTAAACAACCAACCTCCCCTGTGAACGAGACCTTCCCCTTAAAGAGCCGATGAAGACGGGGCACCCGCAGGGAAGAGAGACAGATTTGGCCACAGAGGTTTCTAGGCCATCGTACCTGATTTAAAGCCGCAGGCTGCCACAGATAACTTCCTTTCATCCCCTCACCTCCTCACAGTGTTCCTTCTAATCACCAGCCCCCATCGAGAGCGAAACAGAAACTGCCCATCGCTCGGGAGAGGTCCTCTGTGCCTCAGTGCCATTAATCATCTGTTAACCCCTCCCCACCCTCCCTCGTAGACAACCACTGTCCCGATCTCTGTCACCAGAGATTAGTTCTGCCCATTCTTGAATTCCCCGTCGACGTAAACGCAGAGTCTATGCTCCTTTGGGTTTGGATTCTTTTGCTCCATGTGTCTTGGAGATTCATTGTTCTCAGCGGAAGCCGTTGATTCCTTTTCATTGCCGACTAATATTCCACAGTGCGAATATAGCGCCTTTATTCACCCCGTCTCCTGTTAAGAGATGTTTGGATGGTTTCCAGTTTTGAGTTATGAGGCACAGAGGTGCTGTGAACATTCTCGACATACATTTTCATTTCTCCCAAATGAATTGGAGTGGGATTGAGGGTCGTAGCAGAGGTGTGAGCGTTGCTCTCAAAACGGAGAGTTTTCCAAAGCAGACTTTATACCCCCGACAGCGCGGCCGAGTTTCAAGGACTCCACATCTTCGCCCAAAGTGAGTTTTATCAGACTTTTAAATCCGAGACATTTTAGCGGGCATCGAAGAAGTGCCATGCTGTGGTTTTATTCGCATTTTTCTGAGTACCGATGGTGTTGACTCCCTTTTCATGTTTATTGGCCTTCATAGGTTTTCCTTGGCAAAGTGTCTTTTGAAGTATTTTATGCATTTTAAAATTGGGGTGCCTATTATTTTATCATTGAAGGCATTTTTTATGAATTCTGGACGAAGTACCTCGTGAGACACATGTGTTGTGAATATTTCCTCCCAGACCGGGCTTGCCTGTTCATTTTCTTCACGGACCTTGGGCGCCAGGAAGGTTTTTACTTTCCCCGGGGCCTAATTTACAATTGGTAATGATAAGTTTCTTTTGCATCCTCATTGGGAAATCCTTGCTTCCCTAAAGTCGGAAAGAGAGTCCCCTGATTTTTATTCCAGAAGCTAATCATTTTAGCTGGTGTCCTTAGGTCTGTGATTCATCTAGAAGTAATTTCTGTGTATGGTGTGAGGGAAGGTCGGTTGGTTGGTTTGTAACATGAGGAGAACCGCTTGTTCTGGTGACATCTTTTGAAAAGACTTTCCTCTCTCTCTTTGAAGGGTTTTGGCCTCTTTATCATCAATCAATCGATTGTGTAGCTATATTTATTTACTTCACATATTACATCTTGTTTCATCAAACTATTCATCCTTCTCTATGCCTTGATTTCTGTCTCGATTTTGGTAGCTTTATGGTAATCTTTGAGACTGGGTAGCGTGAGTTCCCCCAATTTTTTTTTTTTAAATCCCAAGACTCCATTGGCTCCTCTAGGTCCTGTTCTGCTCAGCTCCTTCATCTCTGGTTCACTTTCACAACATTACATGTGCTCCAGCTGCCCCAAACTCTGATACCCTCGGCTCAGTGAGACTGGCCTACTCTGCTTGGTTGGCACCTTGATCCAAAAAGTACCCCAAAGCAGAAAAAACGATGTGAATTTGAGGCTCGTCTCCTTGGTTTCCATCCTCTGGAGGGTGACACTCTTGAACTGCCTCTTGTCCAAAGCCTGAAAACAATGGTCTCCTATGGGTTTTTTTCCAGGTTTATAGTATTTTGTGCTGGGAGGGCAAGTCCATTTCCAGTTACTCCTCATGCTATTATCAAGTAGCGGCCTTCCGCAGAAGTGGCACCATTTAGAGATAAGCAAAAGGAAGGAAGGATACAACATAGCCTATATGGAGATACGAGTACCACCACCGCTCTCCTCCTGCAGAAGTAGAAGAAGAGAAGTAAATTAACATGTAACACAAACTGGGGGAAGAATTTACATCAGAAGAATCATCTTCAGAAACAAACCAAAAAAAAAAAGCCAGATACTTTCGAGTAGCACTGTCCAGTGGAATGTTCTGCAACAACGGGAAGGTTCCATTTCTGAGCTGTTCAATACAGTATCCACCAGCCGCGTGGGGCCATGGAACACTTGAAATGTGGCCAGTGCAACTAAGGAATTTAAATGGTTTTTTTTTTCCATGTGCATTTATTTATTTATTTACTTAGAGACAGCGAGTGAGGAAAGGGCAGAGAGAGAAGTATGAGAGAGAGAGAATCCCAATCAGGCTCGGGAGCACGGAGCCCGACTCGGGGCTTAGTCTCAGGAACTGTGAGATCATGACCTGAGCCGAAAATCAAGAGTCGGACCCTTAACCGACCAAGCCACCCAGGCGCCCCCGAGGAAGTGAATTTTTAATTTTGCTGATGTCACTTAGGTTTTGGTTAATTTGAATTTTAATTCGCTTTAATTAATTTCTTTTTAATCCATTCAATTTTGGCTAGTGGTTACCAAACGTTTAGTGCAGCTGTACACTTTCATTTCGTCCTCTCACCTGGACTTTTTGGAGGATAAAAAGAGAGTCGGTCAGGGAAGTCTTCTTTTACTAAGTACCAGAATATATTGAAAAGCCACTTTTATCAAATCAATATAATATTGACATAGGAAGAGACCAAGTAATCGGTGTGGAAGAAGGGAGAGTCAAGAATTATATCCCAATATATTTGAGAAATTAATAAATGACAAAAGTCATAGTTCGAACCGCTTTTTGGGAAAAGTATGGATTTGTTAAAATAAGCGGTCCAGGGGCGCCTGGGGGGCTCAGTCGGTTGGGCGTCTGACTTCGGCTCAGGCCATGGTCTCGTGATTTGTGAGTTAGAGCCCCACGTCGGGCTCTGTGCTGACAGCTCAGAGCCTGGAGCCTGCTTCGGATTTGGTGTCTCCCTATCTCTCTGCCCCTCCCCTGTTCGTGCTCTGTCTCTCTATCTCTCAGTAATAAATAAAAACGTTAAAAAAAGAAAAATAAATAAATAAGTGGTACATTACCATTGAGCATCCTCTGGAAAAATTCAAACGGACTCCATCTCCCAGGATATGAAAAATAAATTTCAGATTTAAAGACGTAAACACAAAATTAGACCATTCAAAAGGGGAAACATTTTTAACTCAGATTAAAAACACAGAAGCTGTAAAGGAAACGATAGATTTATGTATACATATTCGAAATTGTATCTACTTTGCCAGGACAGTTGTTGAAGGTGGGGCTGACCCTACCGCTCTATCTGGGATGGGAACCTCCTTGGTGGAGCCTACAGATTCAGGCTCTCCACTGAGGGGATCCCAGATTCCGTGGCCATTTCTCCCTTTTAGAATGGAATGTCTATCCTACACCTGTCTCATCGTTGTATCGAAGAGAGAGTTTTTCAGTTTCTTGTCCTAAGTGACAGCCCTGCATTAGTTTGAAGCCAGTTCTCTCTTCTGCTAAACATAGAGGGGTACTGTGTTAGAGATAGTGCGCCCCAGACTTCTGCTTCCTGGGAACCTTGTTAAGGGTTATGATGGCTGAGAATTCTGTTTTGATTGCTGTTTGCTGTGAACACTGGGAAACTTTTCTTGGGGTGCTGTGAGGCCTGTTTGGTTTGCTATGTATTAGACTAAGTTGCTGTGTGTTAAATCTTGTTAGGTATTAGATTTAGAAACTTAGGAATGCACTAGACTCCTGGCCCGTTTGCTGTGATTACTGTGATTTCTGTGAACCCTGTTTGCTGTGTTAGAGAATTGCCATGTTGTGAAATTATAGTGCTGTTAGGGCTAAGGCCACTCCATTTTGGTTTAAGTTCCATCTTAGAGCAGTTCTGGGCCCTGAGTTCCAGGAAAACAAGTCACCCTGGACTCTGCCCCGGGTTCCAGTAAACAGAGTAGCCAAAAGGCCGGACTCAGATTAGCAGACCCTGTCACCACCCCGGGTGGGACTGGACCCTGATTAGCAGACCCTGCCTCCACCTTGAGTTCCAGGGAAACCACAGGAGGTCAGATTCCTAGAATAGCCCCTAGCAAAGCTAATCAGTGTTCAGCCCATGCGTGCTGACCATTTGAATCTGCTCGGGACCCCCAAGCTAAGCCAATCCATAGCTAACCCGTACCCGCCAAATATGAAATACTCAATCAGAAACTAGCCCACGAAAATGCCAATCAATCAATTCAAAGGATCCCCATTCCCGCCCAAAAAGTGTACTCGAACCGTGATGAAAAGCCTGTGTAAACCTGGCTCAGGGCTTTTGCCACTACACGGCTGCGTCAGGAGGTGCAAGAGTCCGAGCTCGAGCTTCGAATAAAGACCCTTTGCGTTTGCATCAGTCCCGGCTCCCCGGCAGTCTTCTTGGGATCCAGAATTTGGGCACAACAGTATTTAGGAAGCAGGTAACTTACTTTCTAGTTTCACAGGTTCACAGATGGAAAGGAAGTTAGCTCCAGGATGGACCATGCCCCAAATCTTACCGGTACCTGATTGAGATGATTTATGTGATGAGATCAGGAACTTTTTGAGATCGTTAGCTTTTCGATAACTCAATGATATTTAGATGAGATTCTGGGTTTAAAGTTAATGCTGGAATGAGTTAAGACATTGGGGGATATATTTTGCACATGGGAACGATGCGATTGGTGAGGGGACGGCAGGCAGAGGGCAGACTGCGCCGGGTTGAACAGTGTCCTTAAAAAATTCATATCCACCCGGAACCTCAGAACCTGACTTTATTTAGAAATATGGTCTTTGCAGATGTAATTAGTTAATAGGAAGTCATAATGGATTAGAGTGGGCCCTACATCCGATGACTGGTGTCCTTTTAAGAAGGCCGGGTGAAGACGCATGGGGAAGAAATCCACGCGATGACGGAGCCAGAGACTGGAGTCGAGTGTCTACAAGTTGAGGAATGCCGTGGATTATCAGCAACCACCAGAGGCTAGGAAAGAGGCATAGGAGATTCTCCTCGGAGCCTTTAGAACAGGACAGCCTTGCTAACACCTGGACTTCACGCATCTACCACCGCGAGACCATGACTTTCCGTGGCTTGGAACCTTCGGTTCTAGTTAACCCAAGTGGGGTTTTTTCCTGTTAAATAACAGTTGTTGGGGCCTCGATCACACTTGCTTTACCTGTGACTTCTCATTTCTCTCTCTCCTTTTTCAATTTTGCCGAGGTATAATTGAAATGCTCGATTTCATTTCTCTTTGGCATGCGCTGAGGATTTGCAGGAAGCTCCCGGCAGTGTCAAGCGATGATCCCTCTCCCCAACTCCACCTCCCGATGCTGACACCAGCTTCGCTGCCATAGCGGTGTTTCTGAAACCATTTTAATTTGATAAATACTTAAATGGCGACCACGGCCTTGAACAAAACGTTTGCATGGCGAAGGATAACCATAAACAAAAGAAAAGCGCCTCAAAAGAGAACATGTGAAGACCCGTTGGAGGGCCTGGGAATAGATGGCTGGAAGAAGAGTGGATTGAAGGGAGACCATACCTACCTTCCAATATGTGGCGCTTTTTTTTTTTTTTTTTTTTTTTATTTTTATTTTTAATTTTTTTCTTTTATTTTTGAGAGACAGCACAAGCAGGGGAGGGGCAGAGAGAGAAGGAGACACAGAATCTGAAGCAGGCTCCAGGCTCTGAGCTGTCAGCACAGAGCCCGACGTGGGGCTCGAACCCACAAGCCGTGAGACCATGACCTGAGCCCAAGTCAGACACTTAACTGACTGAGCCCCCCAGGCGCCCCCCAAGTACCATCTTTTCTTTTCAAAGGCATACTTTCGATAACACACAAAGAGTTCTTACAAATGGACAAGAAAATGAGAAGCAGCCAGCTCAAGAGGAAACCAAGAGAAGGGCATAAACACACTAGTAATAGAAATGCAGGTTCAAATGGCGAATCAGATGAAAAGATGCTAAAATTCACCAGTAGTTCGAGAAATGAAAAGTAAAGAAGTCAGGGTCAGTTTACGCACAAGGAAGTGGCAAAGATTAATAATGAACAACTTCACCACTTCTTGGTGGCGGTGTAGGTGGGGGGGGGGGTAATGTCATAAATTGCTGGTTAAAGCAAAGTATCACAGCCTCATTTGAAAAGTCACCTGGAAGTTTCTACTAAAATTAACAATAAATGTATCTTTTGGCCCAGGACATCCACTCCTGGAAAACTACCCCAAAGGGATTTTTCTTTTTCTCTGTACTGTTCAAAATGAATGAGCACAAAAAAGGAAATGAGTTGAATACCCATCAAGAAAATTTTAGATATATATATATATATATGAAGTTTAAACATATATGTTATGCAGTTAAATTATAGATTCACGAGACAGAATAATATGCAACCAATTAGAACTGAATCAGAGATAGAAAGATGATTTAGAGGTATTTCCATAGCATCCTTGGGAAAAGCAAGATGCAAACAAATGACATCATATGGTCCTATTTCTGTGAGGCGAACACTCCCCAAACGAAGGCAGATGTGTTTGTGTATCATATCCGTCTATGAGGTAGATTGCATTAACGGGCCCCGTTTTGTGCTCCTTCCCGTATCCAGGTCCTTGCCACGTAACTTCAGTTTCTGCCATCAAGAGATGGAATGAATTTCCGCGCCCATTGATTTTGATTTTAACCCGCGGGATGTAGCCGACGTGACACAAGCAGACACTTGAAAAAGAGCCCGTGTGGTCGGATCTGCCTGCCCGTGCTTCCGCTGTCTCCGTGGGAAGGATGTTCTTGGGCTAGCCCGCTGGTCCCAGGAGGAGGTCGAGGGATAGCGAAGCAGGGCCACTGTAGCAAAGCTAAGAGCTACTCCGGACAAACCCAAGCTGGAACAGAGACCTCAGTTGATCCTGAGATACACGAGCAAGCTCAGCCAAGAGTAACCAAATCCCAATCTCATGCTTTATGAACTATAATAAGTAATTGCCATATTAAATCACTGAGTTTCGGAGTAGTTCTTTATGCAGAATAGCTAACCCATACTCTGTGTGTATGTGTGTGTGTAACTGTGTATATGCCTTCTGCTGTATAGGATTAGATGTCTGTAGGTAAAAAAAAAAAGAAAAAAGATACAAATACAGGGTCACCTGGGAGGCTCAGTCGGGTAATCGGCCAACTTCAGCTCAGGTCATGATCTCACGGTTCATGGGTTCGAGCCCCACATTGGGCTCTGTGCTGACAGCTCAGAGCCTGGAGCCTGCTTCGGATTCTGTGTCTCCCTCTCTGCCTCTCCCCTACTCGTCCTCTGTCTCTCTCTCACTCTCGAAAATATACTTAAAAAAAAATCAAGACATAAAACATCCCAACCCCCTGACCAAGGTCTCTTTGTGCCCTTTTGCCGTCAGTGTCTTACAGACATGGCAGCCACCAATCTGCTTCCTGTTCCTATAACACACCTTTTCCAGGACGATATGCTGTAAGTGAAATCATACAGTACACTATCTCTGGTGGCTGCCTCCTCTCACTCAGCATAAAAGCTGCTGGGATTCGTCCATGTGTCTCTCTGTCTCTCCAAGGTGAATAAATGTTAAAAAGAAAAAAAGAAAAAAGGAAAAAGAAAGATACACAATACGTTAACATGAATTACCAGAGTAGTATGATGTAGGTTGATGTGGGAATCGAGAAAGAGAGAAGAATCAAGTAAAAAACACGTTATGAATAAATACAAACACAAACAAAAGGAATGCCCTAAAATAAAACTACAAACATACTACCCCCTTTGTGTGTATACACGCACACTCAGTGGGTTAGATGGTGCCCCTCCTCAAAGGGCACCATCTCAGGCCGTGACCGTATTTGGAATAAGGGTCTCCGCAGATGTAAATATGACAAAGATCTCTAAATGAGGTCATCCAGGGCGAAGGTGGGCCCGTCATCCCATGACTGGCATCCTTATGGGAGACAGAAAACCGACAAGACATAGAAACAGAGGGGGAAGGTCGTATGAAGACCAAAGCGGAGATCAGAGCCTCTAGGAGAAAGCCACCCTGCCGACGCCCTGATTTTGGCCTTCTGAACCCCAGGGTGGTGAAAAACAAATCAATTTCTGTTGTTTCGAACCACCAAGGTTGTGGTGCTTTGTGACGGCCAGCCCAGGAAACTAGTAAATACTGATATGCCGCGTTCATCAGTCAAGATGAACTTCGTGTTCAGCCGCATGTACCAGGAAACTGACCATGGTCGCTTAAATAAATAGAAATTTATTTTTCTCATGTAACAGGAAATATGTAGGTAAACAGTTTATGGCTGATAGAGATGCTCACAGACATCACCTACGGCCAGCTTCTTGCAGATTCATGCTTTACTGCTGGTATGTGTGGCTCTCTTCCGTATGGTGATAAATGGAGCTGTATCCAAAGCCCCAGCTGCTCTTCCGACTGTAAGAAGGGAAGAAGGGCAATGAGAAAAAAGCAAAAGGCACTTACCAGAGTCGTCTGTCCTCTTTTAAATAAACGTTTTTCCTGGAGGGTCCGGCGGGGAGGGGGAGGGGGGGCTCAGTCGATTAAGCTTCCGGCTTGGGCTTGGGTCAGGATCTTGTGAGTTGGTGGGTTTCAGCCCCGCCCCCCGCCCCACATCATCGGGCTCTTATTGTCAGCCCAGGGCCCCCTTCGGATCCTCTGTCCCCCTCTCTCTCTGCCCCGTCCCGCCTCCCCCCACTCTCTCGAAAATAAAATAAACACCACCACAAAACAGTTTTTCCTTAAAACCATGGAGAAGTTTCCTCTTTCACGTCATTGGCCAGACCTGACCTCTCCTAGCTGCAAAGTAGGGGGGGGTGTAAAATGGGGTCACATCTCGGTGATATTTTGAAATTCAAGCCGGCGCAATTTATTGACGGGTTCTATGTGAAGGTAGGAGAGAGGTAAAGAAGAAAAAAAAAATGCACCACTGGAAAAATACAGCTGCTCTCCATTAAGAAGAAACGAACAATTATAAATAAGTTCCCCAGAAAGTGTGTTTTTCAAAAGGAAAATGGCTCAAGGAAGAGAGAGTAAGGGATGATAAGATGCTGAGAAAAAAAAAGAAAAAGATATATAGAGTCCACTGGCGGGACTCAGGAAAGAGAGAGAATAACAAAACAATTACGGACATAAAGACCGTATTTGTCATGTAAATTATGGACTTTGAGTGGTGACCACGTGCCAGCATACGGTCAGGAATTATAAGGAATGTGGCACTCCGGTGCTATAGTAGGTAGTGAAGAGGCTTCAGCGCGCGGGGGCAGGAGGTATACAAGAGCTCTCTGTATTTTCCCCTCAATTTTGCTGTGAACCTAAACCTAAAACGTAAAATCTATTTTTAAGATACCACGCTCACAGAAAAATATAGAGAATAATAAACAACTCAATCCGATTTTATCAAATAGTGGCGTATTCAACACAGTTTTTAAAAATCTTTTTTCTTCAGGGGCGCCTGGGTGGCTCCGTCGCTTAAGTGACTAACTCTGGGTTTCGGCTCAGGTCATGATCTCACAGTTTCATGAGTTCGAGCCCTGCCCTGACAGTGCTGAGCCTGCTTGGGATTCTCTCTCTTGCTCTCTCTCTCTCTCTCTCCTTCTGTCTTTGTCCCTCCCCCCTCTCAAAATTAAACATTTTTTCAGTGAGTATTTCAGAAAATAAAATAATAAATCTTCAGATTCTTTGTGTCTTCCTTACTTTCAAGTAAGTTTCTTTGTGTCTGGAGATTGAGGATACATTCACAGTTCTCAGGTACAGTCACGTGATACAGACATGCACTATACACTGCCGGGTGACACACTGCCTGCCGACCCTACGCCTGATATTCTGTAAGCTGTATACCTCATCTTTTCTTTTTTTTTTTTTTTTTTAGAGAGAGAGAGAGAGAGAGCGAGCTAGCAGGAGAGACGGGCAGAGGAAGAGATAGAGAAAGAGAATCTTAAGCAGGCTCCATGCTCAGTGTGGAGCCCAACATGGGGCTGGATCCCGCCACCCTGGGATTTTGACCTGAGCCGAAATCAAGGGTCAGATGCTTAACCGAATCAGCCAGGTGCGTTCCCCATCTTTAATCCTTCCATTAACTCTGCAAGGTGAGGAAACTGAGGCTTACATAGAGTATGTGTTTTCTTTGAGTTCACAAGGTAGGAAGTGGCAGAGAGGTGACTTAAACCCTGGGGTTGAGGGGTGTTTGGAGGGGGGAGGATGGGGGATGGGTCCGACTGCAGATACTTTGCTCTTTTCACTACATTATGTGGCCTGCCACCCTCGGGAGTAACTGGGGAGTTTGTTAGAGAAAACTTATTTCTACCTAATTTTGGCATTATAACACAAATTTCCTTGGATGTTCCCACGGCCTTTATTAAGAATGCAGTCACAACTTTAGAACTAATCACTTACTTTGCAATGTTTGGTGGGTTTATTTTTTCTGTTTTGTTAATTTATCTCCTTATACAGTATCTTGTGGGCAAACTTGACCTCCTAGCACACCTTACATTTTCTTTTTAATTTTTTTAACGTTTATTTATTTTTGAGAGACATAGAGACATAGCGTGAGCAGGGGAAGGGCAGAGAGAGAGGGAGACACAGAATCCGAAACAGGCTCCAGGCTCTGAGCCGTCAGCACAGAGCCCGACGCGGGGCTCGAACTCACAGACCGTGAGATCATGACCTGAGCTGAAGTCGGCCACTTAACCGACTGAGCCACCCAGGTGCCCCTCACCTTACATTTTCTGAGTGGCTTACAGAAGGATTCCAAAAATGGCTAGGCATTAGGAGAGCATCATCCTAATGGAGAGAGAGAGAGAGAAGGGAGGGAAGAAGGGGAGAAGGAGACTGTTTTGGTCTGGGGTCATAGGTCAAGGATTGTATTCTAGAAAGGAGACAAATTAATGCCTTTGCTTGAATAAATAAAAAATAGAAATTTAAATAAACACGACGTTAGGTGGTAAGAATCCAAGCACTCTATTTTCCTGCCACGGAGGAATTACACAAATGGAACAAAGAAGTGTGAAGTACTTGAACCAATTGGATGAATGTACAAAAGGCATGGTCCCTACAGCAGGTCAAGAACAACATTTATAAAAGCAGCTGAACCGGCCGTTCTTAACGGCATCCAATTTGCTTCCACCTGGATCTAACAAAGGTGTTGGCTCTGTGTAAAACCAAATGGGGAAAAAAAAAAAAAAGAATGAAATGAACAAACGCTAAGCCCGCACTCAGAATTTCTTAATTCAGTGTTTCACAGACTCCCAAGAATCTTCAATTTGGAATATTCTGGATTCTGAATCCGAAGCCCAGTGATGTAGATAATCTCCTAGTGAACAGGAAAGAGATGTTTTAACACCGGGGGCCCTGCGGTTTTCTCTTACAGATGTTTTGTTATGTAAATGAAGGTTGTTCTTTCTAAAATCCCCAAATCTCATCACTAAGTGAATCACTGTAGCATTTTCAGTTACATTTTCTCCTATTTTAAATTAGGATCGAAATGATGTTTACGTCCCCCCAACAGAAACCAAGGAAGTCATTTCTATAGACACTCTGTAGCCCAAAATAAACATTGATGACAAATACTGCTGGCCGAATTCTACACCAGGAGCACACACTTTATAATTCTGGCCGAGGTAATGACCTGCTTTGCACACAATGCGATGACACAAGACACTGTGTCTTAAAGATGGAAGACACGTGTTTCTTCGTTTAATATTTTCCTAGGAACGCAACGATAGTTATAACAAAGCTCAAGGGGCTCATTAATGTTGTACACGGAGTTGACTTCCAAATTTCTCCTAGGTGTGAAGCCATTTAGGAAGAAAGGGAATTGACCACGGGCCCCAGTTGGATTTTGGACTGCCCGGGACCAACGGTGACCTAAAGTCCAATCTTTGCAGGCCCCACTGGCAGGGATAATCTTTGCACAGTAGAGTGATAATCAATATATACTCTATAGATAAATAATATATTCTTCTGGCCAGGTTCAAAGTGTAGATGGGTGCACAAGAGACTCTCAGAACTCCACTAACATGAACTTTTCTATCTTTAGGGTTAAAGAAATGCACACTTCACAGAGAGAATGGTAGATACCAGGTTTCTGGTTTTTCAAGTCGTCTTTTATAGATGGGTAACAAAGAACGGCGTAACAGAAGCAGCCAGCCGTCCATAAATGGTCTGTGTGAGTGCACGTTTAGAAACAGTATTGAAGGGGTTTCTAGAAAAATACTGTTTCAAATCCTTTTAATGTTTATTCATTTTTTGAGAGAGAGAGAGTGTGAGCAGGGGAGGAGCAGAGAGAGAGGGAGACACAGAATCTGAAGCAGGCTCCAGGCTCTGGGCCCGTCAGCATGGAGCCTGACGCAGGGCTCAAACCCATGAACTGTGAGATCATGACCTCAGCCAAAGTTAGATGCTTAACTGACTGAGCCACCCAGGCGCTCTGAGATATAGAGATTCTTAGGCAAGCTCCGCGTTCAGCCCCACGCAGGGCTCAGTCCCATGATTCTGGGACCCCGACAGGAGCCGGTATCAAAATCGGATGCTCAACCGACCAAGCCACCCAGGTGCCCCTTGAGAGCATTTGGCTCCAAACCAACTCACCAGATCAGACTGTTGACAATCTCTCTCTCTCTCTCTCAGAAAATTTTACATACATGAAATTTCTGACCAATTATTCAAATATAACATCTCCAAAGAAAGTGTTCATATGTGTTAGCTTCACAAATCGAACACACCTATGTAAGTAGCATCTAGCACTCAAATGAATAGAACATTATTATACATGCTACTTGAAATGAAATGTTAAAATTAATTTTACTGGAATTCTGGGTAGTAACTGAAGTGAAATACACAGAAAGAAATACTGAATTTTAGAAAAGAGAGTCTGCTACAGAAAGTATTAGTTCCCAAAAGATTCTTCTAAGTGGAGAAAAAACAGTTTGAAAATTATTAAGATGTTGGTGTCTTCATTTGGTAAATGGCACAATTTGGTTTCAGACTTCATTGACTGACCTGCTGATTAGCTTTGCTTACTCTTTATTTTCCCACCTTTCAATTTTGTTGCTTGCATTATTTTCACATCGTAGGGGGTTAAAATATTTATTCTGGGGGCGCCTGGGTGGCTCAGTTGGTTAAGCGGCCGACTTCGGCTCAGGTCATGATCTCGCCGTCTGTGAGTTCGAGCCCCGCGTCCGGCTCTGTGCTGCCGGCTCAGAGCCTGGAGCCTGCTTCAGATTCTGTGTCTCCCTCTCTCTGTGCCCTTCCCCTGCTCATGCTCTGTCTCTATGTCTCTCAAAAATAAATAAACGTTAAAAGAATTTTAAAAAATTATTAAAAATAAAATAAATTACAATATTTATTCTGTTCTGCAACCGTCCTCCTCCCAGCTTAACCTTCCTCCGTATTTCAGTGGCTTCGAGCTCACCATGAAGCACTACGGGGCTTCTGTGTTCCTGAGTTCTTTCTTTTGATTCATTTTTTCGTTGGCAGAATTTTATCACTGAGTAATTTTGTTTTCAAGGAAAGCTCTGAGTTCATGCTTGAGAATTCTGACGATCGGTCTTTACTTGAGTCATACAATATTCCTGGCTCACGTATTCTTTTTTATAGTTCCATTGTCTCCTGTTGTCGACTGTTTCTGGGAAGCTGGCTTGATTCTACCCTCCCCTGTAACCACTGTCTTTTTGGTTTCTTCCTTTCCTGCTTGGATTCTCGAAGACTTTGTTCTTCTTCCTTGAGGGTGAAAAATATACCTACCTTGTTTTTCAACGTCGACCTGGCAGAATAATTTTACCTGGTATACAGTGTGCCTATTAAACTTATAGATGAACACATTTTATGAAGGACAATTTTCTGTATCACATCTGAACTGTTTTCTATTTTGAGATCTCTGTGTCAGTGACATCAATTATGTTCACGTTGTGTTGTCTTTGCCTCCCATTCCCAACATCTCCCCTCTATTTCCTTTAAGTCCCTGTGGCTTCGCTCTGCGAGGATCTGACCCCTTCACTCTAAGGCGGTAATTTAATGTTCCGTCATGCCTGTTTTGTTTCCGGTTCATTTATGAACTCTCTAGTGGTTTGTTTGGTTGGTACTTTGTTGCTGTGGTTGTTCGAATTTTGCTTCCTTTGCTCTGCAGTTTCCTTTTTTAAATCCTCCCATTGGTTTATTATTTTTCCTTTTCTTACTGAGGTCTTTCATGGCTGGAGGAATTTATGGGTTGTATTTGCTTCCAAATGTATCTCTTGCAGGCTATTTTTTGGGGGGGGCTTTAGTTTGCCACACTATTCTTTTCTTCCTGTTCATGATTATGAGATTAGCTTAAGTGCTAATATGATATAGGCGAATTTGGCTCAATGCCAGCATACCTTGTCTAGGTTCAATTTCTTTTATTATTAGGGTTATAAGAGTAAGTCATAGTGTAAAACTATTGAAACATTCTTTCAGATAATATTGTATTTATGATATTATAGCTTCAATAAAAGGGGATGTGTACCTCCAAGAATATATAAAAATGTGTATATAATATATATGTATATATAATGTGTATATATATATCACTTTTATATAAAACTTATATAACTTATATAAAAGTTCTATACATAAAACAATAAATTGGGATATATGCATACACATACATCACTCAGGTTAGGACTTGAACATATGAAATATTGATATTTATATCTTTTCTCCCCGTGTTAATTTAGCATTATCATTAAAAGTTTGAATCTAATTTCATAATTGAAACTAACCAAATGGACACACTTAAACAGGATAGAGCAAAGGAAGAACACTCTTCATGGTTCTTTCTATGCTCTGCAGCCAAATGCTCTACCCCCTTGCCTGTGTCCTCCTGTGTGAGTGGTACAAGAAGGTCTTGGAATTCTAAGACCCCCAGAAATAACCAAATCAAGATGCTCCTCTATGGTGGTAAGCGAACATAATACGAGTCTCGTACTTTTCCTACCTACCATACTCAAATTATGATTCATTTTCTATATACAGTTCTCGAAGATATAGAAATTCTGAGAACATAACAAAAGGTAGTCTTTAGTATTCTCAACCTTTCCCGTGCTTTACTCTTCCTGGATTCAAAGCTAAAGAGGGTTTTTAAAAAAGGTTAATTTATTTATTTTGAGAGAGAGAGAGAGAGCAGGAGAGGGGCAGAGAGAGAGGGAGAGAGAGAATCCCAAGTAGGCTCTGCCAGCAGAGAGCCCGACGCGGGGCTTGGTCCCTGGAACCATGAGATCACGACCTGAGCCGAAATCAAGAGTTGGACTCTTAACCGACTGAGCCACCCAGGGGCCCCTAAAGAGGTTTTTTTTTCTTTGTTTTGTGTGTGTGTGTGTGTGTGTGTGTGTTTATGAGATGTAATAAAAAGGCTAACTCCAACATATTTAGACATGCCAGAACCTGAAAGGGTAAGGATTAAGGCCAACAGACTCACTACTGCCATGTTCCTGGGTTCGAGCGTTTCCCGTCTCTCTTCTCCCAGCTAAATCTTCGTGAGGGTGTTTCCTATAATGACAACTGCGAGGAGGTTACCCCTTCCTTCCTAACTTAACTCAGAATATTATGATGCGATTTCTGCATTTTTGTACCATGCGACAGCGGTTCCTCTGTGGGCAGATGACAAAACATATCCTGCTTCTTGACTCCGTTTAGAAGAAACCCGGCCATTAACTTGGGACGTGAGCGAGGCCTTTAGCCGAGTCTCTCATAACATTCTGTAGTCAGGAAAAAAAATACATAGGCTGGATGATTCATAGCTGGCTGAAACAACGTACGCCAAAAGTTGCTAATTAATGGACTGATATGAAGCCGAAGGAGGTTTCCAAATGTTCTAGAGCACTCTGCCCTTTCCTGAGTGCTGCTTGCTTCCCATTATCAGTAACTTGGATGAACATACAGAATAGTTATCAAGTGTAGGGGTAAGATCTGAATGCATTAGAGCAAACAATTAGGACCTAAAATATTGAAACAGGCTGGATTAAATGAGCCAAATCTAATGAGATAGAGTTTAAGTGAGATACATACAAAGTATTGTGCTTGGGTCCAAAAAGAGCTGCCCTGCCCAAGAATGGGCTGCACAAAATTTTGTTAACCAGCAGCATATGGTGTAGCTGTTAAAAGGAGTCCATTACAGGTTAGTTGGCATCGTAAGGAAATAGACATTCATTATATATATATATATATTCTATATGAATATATGGATATTCATTGGGTAGTGTAGAAGGAACATTAATTTCAGCACCAGAAAACTAGGTCGACTCCCAGCCCTGCTACTTTGGCCACTTAAACTCTTTGGTCCTTACATCCTACTCGGGGTTGTTGTGAAGTTAAATGCATTAACGTGTCTTAAGTTCCAAGCACTTGTGTGCAATAAATACGGCCTAGAAAGTTACCATTTACTTGGAGAAACAAGAAGTTCAGCCTAGAGCTGGAGAGAAGGTGGTATAATTCTAAGGCTAGGAAGCAGCCCAAGTCAAGGGAGTGGAGATTCAGGATTACTCTGAGGCAGAGCTTAGAAGGAACCACTCCGTACAAAGTGTCCAAGAAACATGACAAGCAGACTCTTGTTCAAGGGCATTGTCCTCCAACCATCCACTTGCACTGAAATCGCTCCCAACATCCCCACCCAGTGGTCACCCTGGCCCATTTTACTCCAAAGTAAAATAGGTGGCCATGCCGCCCCGTTTAGAAAAGATGGTACTTGGGGGGCGCCTGGGGGGCTCAGTCAGTTAAGTGTCTGACTTCGGCTCAGGTCATGGTCTCACGGCTTGTGGGTTCGAGCCCCGCGTCGGGCTCTGTGCTGACAGCTCAGAGCCTGGAGCCTGCTTCAGATTCTGTGTCTCCTTCTCTCTCTGCCCCTCCCCTGCTTGTGCTGTCTCTCAAAAATAAAGAAATGTAAAAAAAAAAAAAAAAAAAAAAAAGAAGAAGGGGCTTGGAATGAATTCCAGGTGCCACCCTTACAAGCAAACTGCAGCTACTTCCAAAGAGTGACCAGGATGGATGAGCGCCTCAAAAGAGAACATGTGAAGACCCGTTGGAGGGCCTGGGAATAGATGGCTGGAAGAAGAGTGGATTGAAGGGAGACCATACCTACCTTCCAATATGTGGTGCTGGCCGCATGGCCTCCTGGGGGGGGGGGGCTCTAAGGAGGGACAGCTAATACCGGAGGACAGAAATGACAAGAATGTGGGCCAGGGTGACCACTGGGTGGGGATGTTGGGAGCGATTTCAGTGCAAGTGGATGGTTGGAGGACAATGCCCTTGAACAAGAGTCTGCTTGTCATGTTTCTTGGACACTTTGTACGGAGTGGTTCCTTCTAAGCTCTGCCTCAGAGTAATCCTGAATCTCCACTCCCTTGACTTGAGCTGCTTCCTAGCCTTAGAATTATACCACCTTCTCTCCAGCTCTAGGCTGAACTTCTTGTTTCTCCAATCTGCCTACTTTGACCGGTGGACTCTTGCTCTCTATTTTATTTATGCATTTCTGATCGTTTAAACTCCCACTTCTCCCAGCTATCCAAAGGACACGGTAGAAGGGGAAAACTGGTGGACACTTTTTGGGAGACGGGCCAGCAACGCATGATTTTCTGGTTGCTGAAGTTAGAAGGTAAAGTGCGAATTAGGAAGCGGAATTTAAGAGCTCCAGAGTTGGAGCTGTGGACCTAGAAGCTGGGGTGGGCGCCAGACCCCAGACAAGGCCTTTAGGGAGACTTTAGCTTCCTGGGGAGGAAGCAGAGACCAGGGGCTGCCAGCCTTGAGCCTGGCGAAGCGGACTACAAGTACTCAGAAGTTGTTTGTCAAGGACGACTTATTCTGTTTTCCGGAGGCAAAATAAAGCCTGGGCAGGTTGCTCAGCATCTCCGGCCAGTTCCAGATCTGGATTTGGGAAAATGCCTGGGGAAACCAGAGAGGCTGGCGGCCTCCGACCAGGCCAGGGCCCGCCCGCTCCCCTCCCAAGTCACCCCAGGGAACCATTTTCTTTTTTTTTTCCAGCCGCGTGTGAGGGAAAATTGACCGAGCGCCAGTTGCCAGGGACGCGGCCGCCAGTTCGGCGCGGCTGGGGTGAAAGAGGACGCCGGGGGGAGGGGGCTGTGGCTTCTGACTGGCTAGGGCGCGAAGGCTCATTTGCATAACATTCTCAGACGGCGTCTGATTGGCTGAAGCTGGAGGGGCGGTGGTGGGGTGATTCTAAGGGCCCGGAGCCCTGGCCCGGGGACTTTTTCGTTCCGGAGTTACTCCGGTGGGCGTGTGTTGTTGCGCTGGCACCCGGGAGCTGAGGAGGCCCGGTTTGGGAAGTTTTGCAGGCAGGTGCATGAGCCATCTTTCTCTTAACAGTATTGAAGAAACGTGAAAGAACGGGGGCCGGAGTCAAGAACTGGAGGATCGAGAGTGACCTCGAGACCAGAGGAAAGAAGGAAACGCGGGGGATGGGTGGAGGCCAAAAGGGCGGCTTGAGGGGCTTTCTTTCACCCTGGGCCTATTTGCTGGAATTCCTTTGCTAGATCACTTGGATTTCCGTTTTCTGCTAGTTATTATCACACCTCGTTGGAACTGGGACGACGACAAAACGAGGCAGGATTCCAGCATTTAATTAACTCAATCTGAATATGAAGTTTTCTTCCAGAGGCATGTGTACTTAAAATATCAAGAGGGTCTATAATGGGGGACAAATACGTTTTAATTAATGAGAGGATCAGCTACTGCAAACCGGAGAGGTGTTTTTCTCGAGTTTTCCTCCTACAGTGCTCTTTGTAGCTCATCGGTTGTCAAGAGTTAAGATCAACCAGGACTGTTTTGTTCTCTCCTGCTGCCTAAGCGCTAGTGCAAAGGGTCTGTGGCTCATCATAGCCCATGTCCACATTCGTAAAGTTTCTGACTCTTCGCATAAACACTTCTTGGCTATGCTGAGGTCCTTCACGAAGTACAATTAATCTCTGGAAAGTAATTTAAAATGTACATAATTTGTACATCCACTGTCTTATTTAACCTTAACCAAAATTGGGCATGGCCCATGGATGAAGCTCCATTTTGTTGATAAGGAAACGGACTCTGGAAAAGTTTCTAAGTCTCCATGGTGCAGATGGGACGATGAGATTTTCTGAGTGCTTCGAATTTATGCAATGATTTTTTTTTTTGCCCTACATTTTTCTTTCCACTGATCCTCCCAAAGACAGATAGGGTGAGCAGGTGACATTATCCCGGGTTTATCGATAGGAAAACAGGGGCTATGATCTGGCAGAGCTAATAAGCCCTGAAAATGGTGGTCACCAGGCTAGGCTCTGTCTCCAGAGGTCCCTGCCTCAGGTCCTGTTGCCCACGGGTCACTCCTGGTGGCACCAAGTCTGATGGTTTCCCGTGGAAAAAAATTGAAACATACATCTCTAAAGTGAAAGAAAGACGAGAAGAAATAAACTCCTTTATTAGGTGCCTCCCCCTTCTCTCGGTGCTTCTTGTCCTATGAGAAAACACTCGAGTAAAATCACCCCTGAAAGGTTTTGGAGAAAAGCAATGTAAAATTAGAAACTTGAGTCTTGCTGAATTATCTGTAAGACTGTTGGAGATCGGCCAGTGAAGGACATGGCGAGGGAAGTGAGATGGTAAAACAAAAACGAAATGAAAACGGGCTGTGGTTTGGAGTCCCAAAGTGTAATTTAAGGTGCAATGCTCTTAAAAGTTAAATTGGAAGATTTAGTACAGGGCTGAGGCCCTATTAAATGACCCTCTGTTTTGAGAACTATCTTTGGAAAGGAACAAGAGTCAAACTCCCCCCCTCCCCCCACCAAAAAACATTATTGGATACCTCCCTGCTTTTCTGTTAAATGATGAAAGACACCCAACACCGGGCCTAACTACTGTCACCCTCTCCGGGCCCTTTGGCAGCCAAAAGACCACGTGGCCAGGGCTCTCCCACATCTCTGAGTAGAGGGACTTGGGGAAAAGTAGGTATGTGGCCACCGCTCCCCATTGCCACATCCGGGCTCTTGGGAAAAAGGGCAAATGGGATGGTGGGTTGCTCTTCATCCCTGGCGGCAGCTGTTACAGAAAAGATTGGGAAAGGCCCGGCTAGGAGGGAGGCAAAAGCCTCCGAGGCTCCCCTCCCCCAGCTGCTGGCCAAGGCCAGAGCCACCGCGGGAACACCACGAGTCCACGTGCACCAGGCATGCCCAGCCACCCGTCTTACGTAAGAGCCCGGGAGATGGAGTTGCTGCGGCTGCTGCTGCTGGTCCCTCTTCCCCGACGGCTAATAATAAACCAGGATGGTAGCTTCTGGGCCGTGGCCACTATCGATTCAGGGTCGGGGGCTGTGTTTGCATCCAGGGCTCGTGCGTTTCAGTCATCCCACTTCGGGAGCCTGTGCAAGGCCCACCCAAACCAACACGCCAGGCCGCCCTCTGACCGGTCCGGACGCCTGCATCTTCACCCGACCAGTGTCCGGCCCTCCCCCAGCTGGCCTGCTTGGGGCTGGCGGGGTGCGGCTGCCCCATCCCTCCTCTGCCCTACCCGGCCCGGCCCGGCCCGTCCCGGCCTGGCCACTGCGCCCTCCCTCCGCCCGGGTATCAGGCGAGAGGCGGAGCTGGCCCGGCGTGCCCCGCCCCCGCTCTAGAAGGGGCCAGGAGAGTGTTACTCGCGGTCATCCCGGCCCGGGCCTTTTATCTCGGCGCTGCCGGGGGAGGCGGGAGGAGGAGACACCGGGGGTGGCCCTTGAGCGCCGGCGACACCTTTCCGGGGCTCTATAAATTGAGCACCTGGAATGGGTAAGGGGCCGACGCCACCACCGCCGCCCGCAGTCACAGTTCGGCCACTGACCGCAGCAGCGCCCGCAGGCAGCCGCCGCCAGCAGCGGGAAGGCTGAGGTACCCGGCAGCGAGGAGTCTTGAGGAGCAGCAGGAGGTGGGTGCCCCCGCCCCATCTCGGCCCGGTCAGCGTGGGTGCTGGGACTCAGGCGGCTTTTCGAGGGAGACGGGGGTGGGGAGCCCCTTCCCTCTCTCCGCGGCCTCTGCGAGCGAGGCGGCGGGACCGCCGCGCCGCGAGGGGAGCGCCCGGTTGCGGGAGCCCGCCGGGCGCCGTCCCGGGTGAGCCGGCCCCGGGGAGGGCGCTGTGCGCGGGCGGGGCCGCCGGGCACCCTAGCCGGGTGAGTAATCTCTTTCGTCCCCGTCCCCCAGCCAGGCCAGGGCTCGACCCGCGGACCACGCGCCGCCATCGCGAGCTTCCGGGCGCCCGAGCTCTGAGCAGCCGCGCGTCCCGCAGGGCCGGGCCGCGCGCGAGACGAGAGTTGGAGAGGGCGGAGCAGGAGCCGGGAATCCCGGCGCACCGGCTCTAGCCAGGCCCCCGGCGCGGGCCTCGGAAAGCGCGTGAAGGCGGGCAGCCCGTCGCTCCAGCCGGCCACCCCGTGCCTCTGCGTCCCTGTGCCTCGGCGCCCGCCCGGCCACCATGATGCAGATCTGCGACACCTACAACCAGAAGCACTCGCTCTTCAATGCCATGAACCGCTTCATCGGCGCGGTGAACAACATGGACCAGACGGTGATGGTGCCCAGCCTGCTGCGCGACGTGCCCCTGGCGGAGCCCGGGCTGGACAGCGACGTCGGCGTGGAGGTGGGCGGCAGCGGCGGCTGCCTGGAGGAGCGCACGCCCCCGGCCCCCGGCCCGGGCGGCGCCAACGGCAGCTTTTTCGCGCCCTCCCGGGACATGTACAGCCACTACGTGCTGCTCAAGTCCATCCGCAACGACATCGAGTGGGGGGTCCTGCACCAGCCACCACCGCCGGCGGGGAGTGAAGAGAGCAACGCCTGGAAGTCCAAGGACATCCTGGTGGACCTGAGCCACCTAGAGGGCGCGGAAGCCGGCGAGGAGGACCTGGAACAGCAGTTCCACTACCACCTGCGCGGGCTGCACACTGTGCTCTCCAAACTCACGCGCAAAGCCAACATCCTCACCAACAGATACAAGCAGGAGATCGGCTTCAGCAACTGGGGCCACTGAGGCGGGACGCCCCCCGCCTGTCCGGCACCCTTACCGGCCCCATCTCTCACCCTCTTTCCCTCAAAGCTATTTTCTTTCTGGCAGTAGGGTGCGAAGGGCGATGGGCCGACTGCAAAGTTAGGCGGGGGTGGGGGGTGGGGGTGGGGTGCTGCGTATGTGCAGGGGGCGCGGCGGGGCCGCCTGGAAGAAGGGGCCTCTTTGGGAAGAGGAGAGGAAAGTGGTGACGGGATCCAGGGTCGGGGGGCTCAAAGACGCCCCACCTCCCGCCAGTGCGGGGGCGGGGGGGCTGTGTTCTACGTTAGTGGGAACGGGACTGGGCTGACGCCCTGCATTCAGCCTGTGCCTTTCTTGGAGTTTTCTGCTCTTTCTGGAAGAGACGAGTGGAGAAGGGGGGCCATGCCGGGCGCGGCGCGGGGTTGCCACACTTGGGAGCGCCGCCCGGAGCCGGGCGCTGGGGAAGGCGGGGCGCGCAGCCTCGTACCGCCCTGCCCCTGCCCTGCCCCTGCCGTTGGGCTGGTGGAGGCCGCAGCGTTGCTAGGATTGCATCAGTTTTCCTGTTTGCACTATTTCTTTTTGTAACAGTGGCCCTGTCTGAAAAGTATTTCGAACCTCCTCCTTGTTCTGAAACTTCGGCGATTCCATTGTGATAAGCGCACAAACAGCACTGTGTGTCGGTAACCGGTACTGCGAGATTAATGATTTTCTGTTACACTGTATAGTTGTCCTGTGGCAGCCCCTACCCCATCCGTTCCACGCCCTCCCCGCCCCCACCCCAGTGTGTGTAAGCGGGCACTGTGCCAGCTTGAACGAAGCTTGCCGTTCAGCCAGTGAAAATAATAATGTTATTATGAGAAAGTGGACTTATCCGAAATGGAACCAACTGACATTCTATCCGCGTTGTACATAGAATGATGAAGGGTTCCGCTGTTGTTATATGTCTTAAATTTATTTAAAACCTTTTTTAATCCAGATGTAGACTCTATTCTAAAATAAAGCAAATGTGTTAACGAAACGCTACAAAAGTTGGTTGCTTTTTCATCTGCCCGCCAATGGCCTAGTAGTGAAATAAAAATAAATTCAGTTGATTCTTTTTTTTTTTTTTTTTTTTTAAGCAAAAGTAAATTTTATTTACTCTCTGGTATTTGAGAGTGGTGGATAATGGGCTCTGTAAGTGTCGAGGTCGGTTTGGGAAGTAGCTACCAGCGAGACTCCCTCCCAAGCTTTTCATTTGTAATTCAGTGCCCCGGAGAAGAAGTTCATAGATACTCGAAGGAAGTATCTGGGAAGGTACATATATTTTTCAGCGGCCTCGACCAGCCTTTTGCAACGTGCTTAATTCACATTTTAAACGTTTTAAGAAGCCCGAGCACAGACCGAAGCGTTTAGAGACCTATAAACTGATTTTAGAGACAGAAATTTCACTTGGCGCCTGAGAAGTGAAAAATCAGAAAAGAAATGGCAGCTCATGCTTAGTGCCTGCGACCTTGCGGGTCTTTATTTACCAGACTTTCATGTCGAGCTTAGGAGATCCTGAAATGAGCTCTAACGTGCGCTGTGGCCTCTTTTCGCTCGTTCCCAGGGCAGTGCCAAGTTTTGCTAAACAGTGCCCAGCAACGCTGCTGGGGTTTCAGCGAGCCGGCCTGCAGCTGCGGATAGCGGAACAGCAGATCTGAGCCGGGCTGCTGGAGGGGCCCCCCGGGAATGCTTCTTCGATGCCATTATGATGCTTTCCTGGGATGGTGCTTTGCATTTTCTTCCTTTCTTTGTTTAGTGGGGGGAGTAAGTGTCTGGGTCAACTTCAGTTTTTAATCTTGAAGTCAGGAGACCTCTCCAAGCTCCTAGAGCTTGGATTTAAAATACATACAATTTTGCAAAACACACAGAACAGCAAAATGTTTTCTGTGGTGGGGGCGGCTCAAGCCTATTATCAGCTCTCGGCAGCCGTGAAAAAATGGGGAAGTGTCAAGACAGGGGTGCCTGCCTTTGCCAGAGAAAGTTAATCATTAATATGTAAAGATAAGGGGCACAGCACCCAAAGCAAGGTGTACAGCCTCCGGTTTGTATTCCCTTTACAATATCAAAGTGCAAGCAGCAAATAACAAAGGAAGGAATCCACAGAAGCCGCGTGGTGGAAAGGAACACCAAGACTTTGGAACCAGAAAGCTGTGTGTTCAAATCCTCTTGTTACTACTTAATAACTAGGAGTATTTAACTATCCACGCTTGTTGCCACGTTAGAAATTAGGGGTAATAATAACGACAATGCTTACTTTGTGGGGTTGCCGTGAGGATCACCTTAAGATGATATGTCGAATGCCTGACGCCGCGAAGTTTCTTTAGGCACTGCCGAAGGGGGACTTCCAGGTTTCTCTCTTGCTCTAAATGTTGGTTCGTGTCCCCCTTGACCCCCTCGCCACTCTCCAGGAAGACGCGAAGCATGGAGAACGTGATTTGTGTTACATCCCTGAAACAGCGGGTCAACTCTTTCTCAAAGTCTCGAGGGAGAACCCGAATCCAAAGCAAACAGGCATCGCTTGGGCAGATAATTTTCAGGAATTTTAGGAGATGCTAACTGCAAGTTGTTTTCAGAATGTTCTTGTGGTGTATAGAACACAGATAACAACACCAAGCTGTACATCGTTATCGGTTTTAACTTTATTTTGGAAAATATTACTTCATGTAAGGGTATTTTTATATGTAAGTAGTGATTCTGTCCTAGGTTTAATAATGACCACTGTTAAAGAGGATTGGATTTTTTTTTTTTTTTTTTTTTTTTTTTTGGTGAACCGGTAAGGTTTTCCAGGCCCAATAACTACTAGCCCACTGAGAGTAACTACTGTTTCATTCAAGATCAGTAGATGAGACAGAACAAGGCCAAATCTCCAACAGATTGACCCGGTAAAATTCCTCAAGGTATTTAACATTTAAAAAAAGTTTTTTCTTAAATGTTTATTTTTTGAGAGAGAGAGGGAGACCTACGTCGAGCGGGGGAGGAGCAGAGAGAGAGGAAGACACAGAATCCGAAGCAGGCTCCAGGCTCGGAGCTGTCAGCACAGAGCCCCAGGCAGGACTCGAACCCATGAACTGTGAGATCATGACCTGCGCTGAAGTTGGACACCCAACCGACTGAGCTTTCAGAAGCTCAAAGTACTTGTTAGATTTTTAAAGTCGCAGATATCACGTGGCCGCTCCCTCAGAGATCACGGATGTCTGACACTGCCCTTCTCCGTGGCAGTTTGTGACCGAAGGGAAGGCACCAGTAGATGAACGAGGCAAAACGGACCGGCTCAGATCGGAATCAATCACCCGCCAGATATCTACATTTGATGAGATTTTCTCCATCACAACTGCACACCAGAGCCTTCGAGAAGGCCTGCTTTTGCCTCTAAAAAACAGCTTTCTGCTTCGCTCACGTGAGGTCTTTCATGGTCTATATTTACACAGTGTTCCTTAGTGGTCTGGCCTAATTTACTCTTTCTCTGAACCTGAACCCAATTGTTAGAAAGCAGCTGGGGTTATGATTGTTTAGACCAACTTGAGAACTAGCCCAGGGTCAACAATGTGTTAAAAAACAAAAGTCGTCGTTGGTGCGTGCCTCATAGTTTCCCCTTATTTTTACTTGTTGAGCAAAATTCACTTGGGCGATAGTGTCTCCCCTCATCCTCCCCCTGTCTTCTCCCCTTATTCTATAGTTCTTGTTGCAAATTGGACACAGTTCTGGTGGAATGAGGGTGAGCTCAAATCTTACATACCTGTATTTTTATATTTATTTGTAATTTTTTAATGCTTTATTTGTTTTTGAGAGAGAGAGAGACAGAGTGCAAGCAGGGGAGGGGCAGAGAGAGAGGGAGACAGAGAATCTGGAGAGGCTCCAGGCTCTGAGCTGTCTGCAGACCCCGATGTGGGGCTTGAACCCACGAACCGTGAGATCATGACCCTAGCTGAATTCGAATGCTCAACTGACTCAGCCCCCCAAGCGCCCTTACATACTTTTTTTTTTATTTTAAAGGCAACTATCTTTTTATGGGACATCTGGTACATGGATGCCAATCATTACATCCTTGTGTGATTCATTTTGAAGCGTTTTGAATGAAATTATGACAGAAGGAATGTTTTCCCTAAAATTTAGGGGCAATTTTTACCCCCAACAGATAAAAAAGAATCTGGACCAAAAGCTCATAAAGACTTGAAACATGTGGACTCTTGGATTGGTCTCTTAAAATTAATTACTAGGCTTTTAAAAATTTCAAACTTTATGTAGTTGCTTGTCAAGACTAAATAGCTTTAATTAGCAAAATAATTTAAACTTAAAGTTATTTATGTTTCTTTTAAGGTTGGGTCCTTTTTTGTTGTTTGTTTTTTGGTTTTTGTTTTTGTTGTTTTTTTAGTAACTCAGGGAAATTTAAAGGTTGTTCTTGAGTTACTCTAAACACCTTATTATGTCTCCAGTTAGTTCATTTGGAACTGCGTAGAATTTTCTGCTAAGTGTTGGAGATAATGATGGTGGATTACCAGTAACCATTTCTGTATCTGGAAGCCAATACCATCCTTTGTCTCATGCAACCAGGGCTCCTTCCCTGGGTCCCCCACTTTAGAGGCCCCATGCTGATCTATATAAGGCCTTGTGACTCCCCAAGGCAAGGAGTCCTCAGAGCCAAGGGAATGTCCAGAACTTGTGCGCCCCTGCTTCTAGACCACATTTGGGTTCCTGGGTCTCCAGCGTTCCTTGTCCAAATGGCCCTGAGCCCATTCCAGGGACTTTCTAGATGCTTGCCCGAGTTTATTCTTGATGGTGGACATGCTTGGATGGTGGACGGGGCTTGGGTGCAAACTGGGTGGTCCAACGATGGAGCTGGAAGGGGGAAAGACAAGGGGATGGAGTGGAGACTGGAGGTCCCCCTGGCTTTCAGGATGGACAAAGGGCGCGAAAGCCTACAGAAAGGAAATAAGAGGTGAGAGCAGCTCAAGCCTTAAAATCTCTTCCAGTGTTGGCAACTGAGGATTCTAGGGCTTCATGTTTCCCACATTCCTCAGGAGTCTCCCTGCTCCATTGAAAGAATGTTATTTAATTAATGAAATGTTGGTTAAGGAAAAGGAAAACCACATCTGGACACAGAGCTTTTCCAGCTGCTTGCTATTCAGTGCTTGAATGGCGCTGATTATAGCAAATACCCAAACGGGTACGCCTTCCATACAAACCGTGCAGGTTTCGCCTCCTCGAATTTTCTTTCATCTGTTGTTGTTGTTGTTGTTGTCAATTACTGCGTTAGCTGTTTTCTCTTTAGTGTCAAAAGTCTTGGTCAAGTTAAAGCAGAAAACTAATAGTTGTGCCTCTGTCTAAACAAGACCCACTGAAACCACAGCCGTCTCATCAGCCCTTCCTGTTTTGGCATTCTCCATATTAAGGAGAACATTTTTGGGGTTTTGTTTTTGTTTTTTGTTTTTTGTTTTTTCTTTTTGGACCTTCCCATTCTTTTTCTTATATTTGATTACTTCTTTGTCTATTGTTTCAGAATGCTTTGCCTAGCAGTTCTAAAATACATCTGCCGGTGTGCCCTACTTCAATAAGCTCAAACTGGTAAGAATTTTGCTTGGAGAAAGTTTTTTTTTAATCGTTTAGTTAAGACCAGGGTTATAGAAGGCAACTTTCTGTCTGACCTTGAATTGTCTAGAGAAAGCACTTTCCAGCACAGTAGATAAGACTGCAAAAATACTCTCAAACCACAGAGCCCAGTTCTTTATTTTAGCTAAATAAACAATGTTGGGGGTGGGGTGTTTTCTCGACTCTGTTTTACTTTTCCATACCAGTCTTACTAGTGTTGATATGTGCACTTTTATCAACGAACGTTCGGTTAAGAGGATGAAACCGAACATGATTCATTTGATGTTTTCAAAGGTAGAAACTAACTTTGTAGTTTTTTTTTTTTTTTTTTTTTTTTTTTACCTTTTGAATACCACACTGCTGAGGTAAAGAATGTTGTAGCTTGTGGGTGAGCCCAATAGGGCCAATTAAAACCTCACGACTCTTCCACCATGTTGAAATACCTGACAGAACTTGCTGTGTCCTTGGATAATGGCTTTTTTTTTTTTTTTTTTTTTCTTCTTCTTAGCAGACATCTAATTGAGGAGATTTCCTGTTTGGTAGTCAAGCAAAGATGAAAACGAAAGTGCCACATTGTTGGTTGTGACCAAGGTATTTAAAATGTTCCAGTTGTTCACAATGGGATAATCATTTTAAGCCCTGCTTTTGTTTTTCTTAATGAAACGGATGCGTTGTGAAAGAACACGTGTGTATACCATAGCAGCCAAACTATGTGTAGAATGCGCAGTGTGGTTAGTGTCCTGTGGTCATTCAAAACAAGCTATAGTATTTCGTGGCATCTCCTTGACATCGCGGCCTATAACTCATCGATGCTTTGAGGGTGTAATTTAGTTTCTGTTGTGATAAGTACTTGCTGACAGTTCCTTCATAGCTTAAATGTTTGGCGGGAGAGTGCCAGAAATTTAGATGTTTCACCCAAGTGTTGGGGGCTGGGAGGAATCTCGACGCCAGCCGCCCTTTCCCCCCAGTGGGTTTGAAAGCAGAGGGAAAGGCCTACTCCCTGGAGCCAGTTTAGCCGAAGTAGCAACAGGGGGGTGCCAAGACGAGCCTGCCGAATTGAGTCTTTCCCAATTTACCAGATGTCACCGCACCGTCCCTGGGTCGGCGTGATAAGGGCAGTGATGGAGAAAGGCAGTGTGTGTCTCAGGACACTCCCACCCCTTAGAAGCCTGAGGAGTGGGGGAGAAATCCTTCTTTTTTTTTATTTTAATTTTTTAATTTTTATTTATTTTAACTTTTTATTTTAAAGATTTTTTTAACAATTTTCTTTAAGTTTATTTATTTTGAGAGAGAGAGAGAGAGAGGGAGAACACGAGCAGGGGAGGAGCAGAGAAAGAGAGAGAGAGAGAGAGAGAAAGAGAATCCTAAACAGACTCTGTAGGGTCCTTGCAGAGCCCGATGTGGGACTTGAACTCATGAACTGTGAGATCATGACCTGAACCGAAATCAAGAGTCAGACACTTAACTGACTGAACCACCCAGGTGCCCCTCGTTTTCTCTTTTTATTTTTTTTAATGTTTATTTATTTTTGAGAGAGAGAGACAGAGCATGAGCAGGGGAGGGGCACAGACAGAGAGGAGACACAGAATCGTTTGCTCTCGATAGCAGGTCGGCACCTTTTTCTCTGACTAGAAAGGCAGCAAATATTGGGTTGAAGCATATGAAATTGTCATTTTTGCCGGTGCAAAATGGTCGAATGATCCCCGATTCCCGCGACGACACGCCCCTCTGTGGATGTGCTGTGGCCCTTTCCTGTCACCTTAGGAGACTATTGTTTGCCAACTCAGGGTTGGCCTGATTTCCATCTAGAAGGAGTGGGTGACTGGAAAAAAAAAAAAGGCCAAGGGGGACAATTGTGTAAGGGAGACAAATAGAATAAAAGAAAGAGGAGACTTAACATGAAGAGAAGAAATGAAAAAGTGGCGGAGAAGCTGCGTTTTCTAAAAAAGGCTGCCAAGGTATTTCTGGCCCTAAATGCTCTCCCACAGCCTTGCCACGTTCCGGCAAGAGGTAGAATCTCCCTTTCCTCACCCTGAATTTACGGTGGTGGGGGGGGGGGGGCTCTGTGGCTGCCTTGATCAAATAGACATGGCCGTCACCTCTATGACCAGGCCATAAAGGGGTATACGTGCTCCTCTTGCGTGAGACCCACGGCTGTCTCTTGAGAGGCTCGCCCTTGGAGCGCAGCTGCAGGGCCCCGAGGAAGCCCAGGCCACACAGAGAGGTCACCTGGAGGCGTTCCCAGCTGACAGCCTCGCTGAGGTCACTGCCGGCAACCGGCATCTCACCGCCGACCGTATGAGCGACACTTCGATTGATTCTAGCTCTCAGCCTTCGAGTCACTCCAGCCGATGCCAAGTGGAGCAGAGACAAGCTGTCCCCATGGAGCCGTGTCCAAATTTCAGAGTCGCGTTGCAAAATATTTTCTTTTTTTTATGTTTTTATTTATTTTGGAGAGAGAGAGAAACAGGGTGCAAGCAGGGGAGAGGCAGAGAGAGAGGGAGACACGGAATCCGAAGCAGGCTCCGGGCTCTGAGCTGTGAGCACAGAGCCCGACGCGGGGCTCAAACCCATGAACCCCGAGATCATGACCCGAGCTGAACGCTTCACCTACTGAGCCACTCAGGCGCCCCGCGTTGCAAAATATTTTCATTCTCTGAAGCCATGAAGTGGTGTTACACAGTAGTGGATCCCTGGAACCGAGACCTTTATCCGAATTTCAAGAGAATGGAGAACTAGGGGCAAACAATTGAAAATAGAACGTAATTCTATAGGACGGGGTTGATTTTATCACCTTTGCCTGCGTAGCAGCTTCTAACACACCTGGAACCTTTGGAAACATTCACCTGACATTTTACAGTGGAAGCTCAGCTAGGTGGGCAGAGTGCTGGTCCCCCAAAGATGTTTGTGTCCTAGTCACCCAAACCTGTGAATGGGTCTCCTTACATGGCCCGGGGTCATGAAGCTTGCAGCTGGAATGAAGGCTCCTAATCGTCTGACCTTCAGATGGAGAAATTACGTTGAATTATCTAGATGGGCCCAATGTAATCACGAGGGTCTTTAAAAATGGAAGTAGGAGGGGCTCCTGGGTGGCTTAGTCAGTTAAGCGGCTGAGTTCGGCTTGGTTCATGATCTCAGAGTTCATGAGTTCAAGCCCCACATCGGGCTCTGTGCTGACAGCTCGGAGCCTGGAGCCTGCTTCAGATCCTGTGTCTCCCTCCGTCTCTGCCCCTCCCCTTCTTGCTCTGTGTCTCAAAAATAAATTAAACATTAAAAAAAAATTTAAAAAGCATGGAAATAGGAGGCCAAAGTGTCCAGGGGTCAGAGTGATGCATCATGAGGAAGTCACGACTTGCCCTTGCCGACTTTGAAGACGGAAAAAGGGGTCATGAGCCAAAAAGGGTAGGCAGCCTCTAGAAGCTGGAAAAAAGCAAGGAAACAGATCGTGCCTAGAGCTTCCAGAAAGCACGTAGCCTTTCAAACTGTAGCCCAGCAAGCCCTATTTTAGACTTCTGACTTCCAGAACGGTAAGATGATAATTTTGCATTGTCTCAAGCCGCTAAGTTGGTGGGAATTTGTTCCAGGAGCAATAGGAAACGGAAACAGCCGGCCTCGAGCATGTGGCCAGAAAACAAAAAGGTTAGACTCTTGACACTTAATCCATTCAGTGCCTTGGGCTGGCTGGAAGATAGAATTTCGAGCACAACAACTTGTTGAGAACAGTATTGAAAGGTTCTTTTCGCCTTCTTTTGTGAAAGACACTTTATTTTTCTTTTCAGCTCTAATCTTGGTGACAGTAGCCCTGTCACTCGTTGTGGGCACAGCCACCGTAGAGTAGAAGGGCTTCCTTCAAATATAGTGGCAGTCTTTATTATGGATTTTGTGGTTAAGATCGCGCGCTCCCTCTCTCCCCGTTTTTATTCGTTTCTCACTTCTTTCCCTTCTAAAGCTATTTAGTGACGCGTCTGCGTAGCATTCATTTCTGCAGTCCCACAGGTCCTTAATAGTTTTGTTTTTTATCGAGAGTGAATTGCATGCAATAAAATGTACCGATCGTAAGCACGTAGTTCGAGTCTTGACAAGCACACCCACCGATGTTAACTGGCGCCTCAATAAAGGTACACAGAGTTCCCCATGCTCCTTTCTGACCCCCCTCCCCCACGGCCCAGGCAACCACTATGCTGATTTCTATCCTCATATGCAATTTGGCCTGTTCTTGAACTTCATATAAATTGAATCACACGATATTATATGATAGGTGATCTTTGGGGTCTGGCTTCTCTCATTCAATGTAATGTTTCTGAGGCGCACCCTCACTCCTGCATTAAGTCAGCAAGTGATTCACTCCTTTCTGTGGCTGAGCAGTGTTCTATCTTATAAACGTCCATGCTTCGTTCATCTGTTTTCCTGTGAACAGACATTTAGGTTGGTTCCATTTTTTAATTAATTTAGTTTAGCTTTTATTAATAAAGTCATAAAGAACATTCTAGTCAAAGCCCTTGTTTTGCTAAACGCATAGGAATGGAATTGCCAGTTCCTAAGATAGGTATGTTTAATTTTATTTTTTTTAATGTTTATTCACTTTTGAGAGGGAGAGAGAGAGAGACAGAGTGCAAGCGGGGGAGGGGCAGAGAGCGAGGGAGACACAGATTCTGAAGCAGGCTCCAGTCTCTGAGCTGTCAGCACAGAGCCCAACGCGGGGCTCGAACCCACGAGCAGCGAGATCATGACCTGAGCTGAAGTTGGACGCTTAACCAACTGAGCCACCCAGGCGTCCCAATTTTTTTTAAGCTTCTTTATTTATTTTGAGACAGAGAGACAAAGAGTGAGGTAGGGGCAGAGAGAGAGAAGGAGTTTGAGAATTCCAAGCAGGCTCTGCATCACCAGTGCAGAACCCGACGCGGGGCTCGAACCCACGAGCAGCGAGATCATGACCTGAGCTGAAGTTGGACGCTTAACCAACTGAGCCACCCAGGCGTCCCAATTTTTTTTAAGCTTCTTTATTTATTTTGAGACAGAGAGACAAAGAGTGAGGTAGGGGCAGAGAGAGAGAAGGAGTTTGAGAATTCCAAGCAGGCTCTGCATCACCAGTGCAGAACCCGACGTGGGGCTCGAACTCACGAACCGTGAAATCATGACCTGAGCCAAGATCGAGAGTCGGACGCTTAACCGACTGAGCCACCCAGGCACCCCTAGTATATGTTTAACTTCTTAAGAAACTTCCAAGGAGTTTTCCACAGTGGTTCTGCCATTTACCTCCTCACCAGCAATGAATGAGAGATCCTACTGTGCAGCCCCTTTTGAAGAGGGAGGTCTTCACACTGGCTCCTAGTACTCCCAGTTCTGACGGAAGGATGACACGTTAGTGCTGGGGTAGAGTATCAAAGATTCCCGAAGGAGAGAAGCGTATTACATGGGGTCTTGGTGAGCATGAGGGCCATAGTAAGAGAGGCGACGTGGTTAGGCGAGGCGGAAAGACAGCTGGTACCAGGAGCGAAAGAAAACCAGGATTCAGAGTCCTAAGGATCTGGAGTTAGCCCCAGTTCCATCGGTTCGTTGTGTCTTTCCCGGGGGGACTTAATTAGCTTCTTGGGGTCTTGGAGTCTTTCTCCTTTCGCAAAAATGGGGTTACCGCCTCACTGGATTAATAGGAATAGCAACGAATTACCACTTGGTGCACACTGTGTGCACGCTTCTTTCTTCAAAGGAACTTCAAAAGGAAGAAGGAAGTCATTACTACTGTCACTAGTGCAAACCTCGTGCACTGTCTCGTGTTTCTCCTTCCAAGGGCCCTAGGAAGTAGGTATTACTATTATTCTCATTTCACGGAAGAGTAGATTGTCTCGCAGACTGCTTGTTGTTTCCCAGTATCTGTTCTCTCCTTATTCTCCTGATTTTACCTGGGAACGTCGTCACCCCAATTCTCTGCCTCCCTCGCAGCTAGGTGACCACGTGACAGAGTTCTAACCAATGAGCTGAAAGCCTAAGTTTCACCTATGGCTTCCAGGAGGTGTCATTAAAGGATGGGAGATGACCTTTGTTCTGTTCTGCTTGCTGTGGAATGGACCAACATGGGCTGGCTGGAGCTCCAGCAACCACGTTGGACAACAAGGTGGCAGTGCCGTGTGGAGAACAGCAGGACAGGAGAGGTGGGACCTGAGTTTCTGAGGGTCGTGGATGGCCTACCTCTGAACATTGATCTCAAAAGCCAGAAGTAAACTATCTCGTTTAAGTCGCTGCCATTTCTGTTGCTCGCGGCCAAATCTAATCCTCGCTAATATTGAAATGAGGGCTCAAAGAATTTGTTCTAAGGGAAACCAAGTCTTCAAGATATTACAGCGATTAAATCATATCTTGTAAAAATCTTGAGGTAAGCGTCAGCTAGTTTGTTAATTAAATGTGATGGCCAGGGAAAGGATACAAAGGAAACCTTTGAGGAAGGAGAGTCTTTTCTTTAACCTGATTTGTTCCTTAAGGCTTTGTAAGACAATGCAACCAAATTCTAGACTATTCTGACTATTTAATCTGTGAATTTTCCTGTCCTCTTTTTCTTTTGTTTCTTTCTTCTTCCTTCATTGACTTCATTGCTTATTAGTATATGCACTGATGAGAATTCATACTAGAAGCTTTAGATTCTTGTTAATAACTCTCATAAAGACTTTGAAAGAGCATAAACTCAACCTCAAAGCAATCATTCCCGAATTGGGGCCCACAGGGAGTGAGAAGGCGGATAAAGGAACTGGAATGGTTCCCACCCCCACCCTTCCCCAGTGTGATGTTGGAAGGCAGAATAAACAGGAAGTGGGGTGTGGGGGGAGGACTAGCTGGGAGAGAGACTCCAAAACAGTCTGCACCTGCTCGACCCAAACTCGGAAGGATCAAAGTTCTCAAACAAAAGGCCCAATCTCTCCCTCTCTCCCTCCCCTCCTTCTTTCTTTCCTTCCTTCTGTGTTAAGGTGTACTGGAATCAAATGCAAGAGCTCAGATGTGGCTCCAGGAATTTCCAGTCTAACAGGAAAGACCAAATGTAGTAAACAATCCAGCAACACCAAGAGAGAGAGACCGGCGTTAGGCAGGGCTCTGGGCACATGCAGGAGGAAGTTCGCCTGGAAGTGATGCTTCATTCAGTAAATATTTATTGGACACCTACTATGTGCCAGACATTTGACTGTGTGCTGAGTGACGATAGGGACCATTCCACAGTCCCTGCCATCAAATAAACAGGCCAATACACAGGCGGTTATGGCACAGCGTAACGTGCTCTGATAGGTGGGTGCGGGGTGCTATGCGAGCTCAGAAGAGGGGCTCTTACCCACATCTGGGGTTGAGGACCAGTCCCTAGGACAAAGTGACCTCTATGTTGAGGTGTGATGGAACAGTGTGGATTCGCCAAGGGAAAATGGGGTTGGGATGGATTCTCTGGGGCTGTCTGTGAGCCTTGGAGCGGGGATGGGGGGAGGGTGACAGATGAGGGTGACACAGAAGCAGAAGCAATGCTATGAAGATACTTTTTAAAATATTTATTTATTTCTGAGAGACAGAGAGAGAGAGAGAGAGAAAATGAGAGTGGGGGAGGGGCAGAGAGAGAAAGGGAAGAGAGAATCCCAAGCAGACTCCATGCTCAACATGGATCCCGACATGGGGCTCGATCCCATGACCTGAGACGAAATCGCTTAACCGACAGAGCCACTCAAGCGCCCCTGTGAAGAGATTTTTAAAAAAAGATTTTTTTTAACGTTTATTTATTTTTGAGAGACGGAGTGTGAGCAGGGGAAGGGCAGAGAGAGAGAGGCAGACACAGAATCTGAAGCAGGCTCCAGGCTCTGAGCCATCAGCACAGAGCCCGATGTGGGGCTCGAGCTCACAGACCATGAGATCATGACCTGAGCTAAAGTCAGCTGCTCAACCGACCGAGCCACCCAGGTGCCCCTGTGAAGAGATTTAAGTTCCAGCCAACCATCAGCAAACGGCAGACAAATCCAGATGCCAGACCAGATGAGGGACGTTCTGCAAAATAGCTGGTCTAGACTCTCCACGTGCGTCAAGGGCATAAAAGGCAAAGACTGAGGAACTGCTCCACAGTAAAAGAGATCAAAGAGATGGGATAAGTGAATGCCATGTCGGTCCTGGACTAGCTCCTGACCCAGCGATGTCGACAACATCTATGTCTACAACTATATCTCTTTTGCTCTAAAGGGCATAACCTGTTTGGGAAAATTTAAATAAAGTCTACATATTATATCGTAGTGGAGAAATGTTAATTTCAGGGTTCTGATTATTGCATGGCAGTTATACGTTGTTATTCTCATTCCTAGGAAAATATACCCTGAAGTATTTAGTGGGAGAGGGGTATTGTGTTTTCAATTTACTCTCAAATGACTCAGAAAAAAGAGAGAGAAGTAAAATGAGATATCTGGGTGAGGGGCATATGGAAAGCTTTTGAACTATTCTTGCAACCTTCCTGTAAGTTAGACATTATTTCCGGGGCGCTTGGGCGGCTCAGTTGGTTAAGTGTCTGACTCTTGATTTCGGCTCAGGTCATGATCTCACGTGTTTGTGTGAGCTCAAGCCCCGTGCCGGGCTCCGCACTGACAGTGTGGGGCCTGCTTAGGATTGTCTCTCTCCTTTTTTTTCTGCGCCTCCCTCTCTGTGTCTCTCTTTCTCAAGATAAATAAAATATTTTTTTAAAAAAGAAATGATTCGAAAAGAAGGAGTTTAAAAAATGCCACGCATTAGCATTTGGACTTATCTGAAGACAATAAAAAATGGGGGCGCTGAGAGGGTTTTCTGCTTTCAGATGACGCCTGGTGTTGCAGTCCAGTGAGTGGTTCAATCGGGCGCCGACTCACGGCCAGTTCCGAGGCCCTCGTAATAATTCAGATGACCGATGACGGTGGCCTCCGATAAAGTGTTGGCCAAGGAGGAGAACAGTGGGTAGACAAAGGAGGTATCTAGGAAGTAGAAATCAGAGGGTGTGGTTGGAGGTCACGGACATTATGGAGAGAGAGGCGTCAGGGGCGACCTTTGGGATTATGTTTCTGCAGTGATTAAGTGGTTTCGCATGGAATTTGTAAGATAAGCATCAGAGGCAAAGGAGCGGATTTTAGGCAGAAGACCGATGTGAGTTTTAGACGTACCTACCAGGCCGGCTACGGCCACAGCGTTCCCCACCTGAGCGGAAGGCAACTCAATCCGTCACTCAGGCCCAAGCTTTGGAGGGACCCTTGACCCTTCTCTTCGTCTCACACGTCACATCCAAACTGTCTGGAAGTCTGGCTCTTGTCTTCAGAAAATGCCAACTACCTGACCGCTTCTCACCGCCTCCGCTGATGCTGTGCTGGTTCAGGCCGCTGCGATACCCCATCTGGATTCGTTTGTAGTTTCTCGACAGGTGTCTCTGCATCTCCCCTTCCTCTCTATGACAACCAGACGGATGTCACTGAACCGGAGCTCCTATCATGCCCCTCTTCGGATCCAACTTTGCAAGGACTCCTAATAACTCTCAGTGGAAAAGCAGGTGTCCTTCCAAAGGCCTTTAAGACTCCTCATGGAAAGGTCCCCAGCACCGCCCTGATCTCCCGTCACGCCCTTCCCCTCGTGAGCTCTGTTCCCATCACGCTAGCCACTTCGATCCTCCTTCAACTCGCGAGACGAGCTCCAGCCTCGAGACACTTGCGCTTGCAGCCCTCTCTTCTGGAATGCTCTTTCCCCAGATAGCAGGGTAACGGGACATCCCGACACGGCAAGGTCTTCAGTAAGAGACTCGTTTCTCAGTCTCGCATAAAGGAAATATGGAGGCAAGGTGTTCGGGGATGCTATTGTGACCCCGTCATGGGCGTGCTGCTGGGCCTCGGTGTGAAATGCGCCCGTGTTCAGAGAGTCTCGTATTTCCCATTTTCATTTTTATTTCAGCGTAGGGCGCTGGTAATGCGTTTTAGCCTCATGCTATTATCTAATGCGACCTGTACCCAGAGCCCCGAGTGTGATTGAAGCTTCGCTACAGCGATGGGAAGGACTTAAAATGACAATAAATTACAGTAATACACTCTCTGACATGTAAACTTCTTTGTGAAAGGAATGTATATATCAATTTATCTGTTTTAATAAACCAGCAGGATTGAGGGGTTGCAAGAGTTAAAAAAGAATTTAAACAGCAGGAGATCACTTCCCAGGATTTGACATGTTCACAAATGCCTTTTAAAAACCAAGGTAGGCAAAATATACGTATTATATTATCTCCCGTAGAGAAAAGGCCTTTGGGGATATGCCGTTTTCCCCGACTACTGGTTGTGTCTGCACGAGCGACGGGAGGAAGTTTATTTTTTATGACCTCTTTTTAAAATGATTGGTTTGCTTAACTTTTTTTTCGTGTACATAAAACCACACCCTCAAACTCAAGGCAGAACAGACAACCAAGGGGTGATGTGTGTTACTCAGCGAGGAGGCCGCTAACGCGTGAGTAGTCCCGCGTGCCCGAGTGACGCAGCCGTGGCACCACAGTGGTGGCACACATGTCAGAGGTGGAGGGAGCCCCTGCTCACACCAACTCCCGAGTTACCAAGAAATTCTAACTTCCCCACAAACAAAAGTTCCTTCGGGGGGAAGTGCGGTATGGTTGAGTAGTTTCCTATTCGTTTGTAAGAGTCTTGGCTAAGCAGGAGGCCCCTTGGGCATGCTCCGTTTAGAAACCCGGGGCACAATAATCAAACCATAGCGAACACAAATGATTTCTTGTAACATTTCCAACTCCTATCAAGATGTACCATGCCAACTGGGGAGGGGGAAGTTGGGGAAAAGATAGGCTGGGAAATCAGGATTGTTCCAAACCCTTCAGCCAGTAGTGACATGGACATTTGGCAAAACATCGAAATGCGTGTTGCGTGTGTAGCAAAAGACGAAGGTGGGGCACGGGGGCTTGGATACTTAACAGTAGAGAAATGGAACCAAGGAAGATGAGATCGTAACGGGCGTGGAAGGCCCCTCTGTTGATGGCAGGGAGACCACAAGGAGCACAGCACGGCTGGGCACGATGAGCCTGCTGTTGAGGAGAGGGTGGGAGTCCACGAGCAAGGTCAGAGCCAAGGTCCATGAGAAGAGAGGCCTGGAGGAGTTCATCTCAATATTTTCCCTCTGGAAAATGCGTCTCAGAAAGGTAGAAATGAACATTCTCGGTAGCGGCGCTTTGTAAGACCAGGTGCATTCCCACCTCAGCAAACGAATTTCTTCTCCAAAGACGTCTTTGCAAATCTGTAAATCTAATTCCCTAATATAATGCCTGGTAGGACTCCTAGCCTGTTCTCCAGAAAGGTCAGTTTCTTACTAATGACTTCTCTCCCGGAAACACCCCCTCATCTGAAGCGGGTTCCAGAGATCTGATGATTATTCCAAGATAAAATAATTATCTACATTTGTTGATTTACACGTTTTGCCAAGAGAAACCGTTTCTGCATTCAAGGGAGAACAGAATCCTATCTAAGAAAGTAGGTTTTTATTTATGTTGGAAATTCCCTTTTCAAGGCGGGCCTGTGACTGTGCCTTCATGGACACCGTGTCTCGACAGTTCGCAGCATCAGGGGCGTCACTGGTATATAGGAAGGCAGCCCTGTGGTAAGCTTGACTTCTTGGCTCAGGTGATAATGTTGCCTTTATATTAGCGGCAAGGCAATCCATTAATTTTGTAATCACGATTACAATGATCTGTGCTGTTCTGAATATTACGGTTTTCAAAATACGGTTCATTCGCATGTGTTTGCAGCTATTGTATTTTAATTCTATGCAACTTGAAAAGAGAGTGTCTTTTGTGCTTACATCATGCAAATTAAAATGCAGAGAAATAGCCCCTGTGATATTCAAATCTGACTTTTGAATCACCTAAGTCAAAGAAGTCAAGGTTCCATTTTCTTGGCAAATGCAGTTTGCAGACCTTATTGTTTCTTTGCATTTGTCCCTGGGGTGAATTAGGGGTCTTCCGGAATCTTCTCGCCAAGAGAGCTAGTGAAGTTCATGCCGTCAGGCTAACCTCCATCAGGTGTTTCGCCAGTTGAAAAGCAGATAATTTTATAACCTTAAACCGATCGCCTGAATAAGGGCTGTGTCTTGAGGAGGGATAGAGTAGGAAGAGACTTGTACATACTGTTTTCCCCAAGGCGGTTTCTTTCCATTTAAATAACCCAGGCTGCCTTTAAAAAGTCCTGCATGAGAATTAACTTGCATATGATCCTTAACCACTCAGTAAACATTAAAGTGTCATGTGAATGCTTAATCTTACAACAGGGGGACATAAATCTACCTGAAAATAAAGATGTAAAAGGCAATGCTAAATTTCCATCAGATTGTAACTAAAAAGAAATTAATGAAGACATTTTAGTATTATAATTCTTGTAAGGCAAGTAGTAACTCTACAGAAGACTTTTACAGATGCTTCTAGGCTAATGCTTCCCCCATCCCCGGGTGCTTTGAAGTGACTGAAAACATTCCGATGAAACAGTTGTTTATACAAATATCGGTGGTCTATTATTTATGTGTCTATTGAAAACCCGACAATGGAATTCCTGAAAGATTAGAGCTGAAATGAGCCTTTGAAATCTATCTAGTAAATTTCCCATTGACTAGTCTGTGACACAGGCAAGATTTGAATTTAGGTCTCTCAACTTCTAGATCGTTGTTCCTTTCATCAGGCTGAGTCCTTTCCTGTCTCTCTTTAAATTATTTAATTTTTGAGAAAATTAATAATTGTGCCAATGCCCTTTTAAGGTTTTATCTTTAGATACGAATTTCTAAAATTTGGTTGATATCGCTTACCAGCCTCTGTGGGAAAGCAGGGGCAGGATCTTTCCATAATGCGTACTCTAAATAACTTTTAAGCCTAAGAAATAGCTCTCTCTCTGCCTCAAACATGGGTCAAGACTGCTTATTAGCAGAGCAAGTCTTTCCTTTGAACCTTGAAAAGATTTCATTTTCATTTATGAATTCCGTAAGCCTGTTCTTCCACGATGGTCATGTTTGAGTCCCTGTTTAAATCAAAGACTAAACCCCCAAACTCGCTGTTAGGAAAATAAACGTTCCAAGTTTTGGTTGTACAACTTTAAGGAAAAATCTCGAGCCCTTTTTTGTTGTTGTCTCATTCAGATCATAATAAATATTTCATTCCCAATCTAATGGATTTGGCTTGGAGGTACCTTACATAGCCATATTGTGATGTTAGGGTTTGGTGTGTTTTAAAAATTTATAGCAATTCCAAGCAGAAGTTAGATCTGTTCTCACGACTGCCAATACCGCAGGCCGTTTTCTATAAACATCTTCTCGAAAAAAAAAAAAAAGAAAATCAAACACACATTACCCGAAGAACCAGAGACACAGCTGTTTCTGGTTCTGATCTTAGGAGACCTCAACTTTCACTTGGCCACGTGCAAGCGAGAAGGGAATTGATGAGGTCTGATCACCTATTCCAAGGAATTCTGCCCGGGGATGGAAAAAATGGAGAGGATGCCTCTGACATCACGTAGTTTGTTTAATTCAAAACTTATTTCTGAGCTGAGATGAGAAAGCAGAAGGAGTGAGACGATTCCTATAGTCCCGTATAGGATGTAGAACTATTTATTTCGTCTTTCTTACTTTAAAACTATAAGCCCTTTGAGTTAAATGTGTGCTTCCCAGATGACCCAGCAATTCCATTCTTAGGCATTCATCCAAGAGAACTAAAAACATATGTCCACACAAAGACTTCTACGCAGTTTTCCTTTCCCTCCTGAAACCCCCAAACTGGAACCAACCCAAGCGCCCGGTGATATGGTCTAGCCATACGATGGAATACTATTCACCGAAAAGGAACAAACGACCGAGACAGAAAACAACATGGACGCATCTCGACATTCTGCTGAGGGAAAGAAGCCAGACACAAAGGAGAAATAAAGTATTATTCTAGCCATATGAAGTTCCAGAACAAGCAAAACTACTCCAGGGTAGAAAAACATCAGGAAAGTTGTTTCCAGGGACTGCAAAGAAGCACAAGAGACTTTGGGGGTGCTGCCGTCTTGATTGGGAGCAGTGGTTACATGAGTGTATACTGGGGTTTTTCAGTCGTGTTGCTACTGACAGTTTGGGCTGGATAATTCTCTCTTAAGGAGGGCCATGCTATGCATTGTAAAATATTTAGCCGTGTCCTTGGCCTTCATCCACTAGATGCCGGTAACACCTCCGCGTAGCTCAGAAGTGACAACCGAAAATGTCTCCAGACATTGCCGAATGTCTCCTGGGTGACAAAGTCACTCCCGTCTGAGAACCACCGGTGTGGTTTATCCATCCTTATCAAACTATACCCCTAACATGGGTACGCTTATTTTATTGTATATAAATTATACCTCGATAAGGTAACCAAAAATAAGCCCATTGGGAGAAGACAAAGAGTCACTTGATGAGGGAAAAACCTGACAAGCTCTACCTCAGCCAGGTGATCAAAATCAATGTCAACAGGGATAAGTCATGCTGACCGCATGTGCCCTGGGTAGGATGTGGAAGAACTGCACTTCACTCTGTGGTCTTCCTTCCAGAAACGCCTAACCCTAGTCTCATCATGAGAAAACCATGGGACAAATCCCAGTAGAGGGGCAATCTATAAAATATACCCGACCAGTACTCCTCGAAGCTGTCAAAAACAAGAACAGTCTGACAAACTATCACAGCCAGAAGGAACCCAAGGAGGCAGGACAACTGATGTCACGTAGGATCCTGGATGGGAACCCGCTGAGACAGAACAGTAGGTACAACGGAAATCTGAATGAAGTTGGGACTTCGGTGAACGATGATAATGTCTTGATCTTGGTTCGCCAACTGTGACGAATGTACCACGCTAATGAAAGATATTAATAATAAGGGAATCTGTGTGTGAGGTGTATGGGAACTCCCTGCCATCTATGCGGTTTTTCCTATAAACCTAAAACTTTTCTAAAATAAAGTGTTTATTAAAACAGAAGCCCCTTTGGGGCGCCTGGGTGACTCAGTCAGTTAAGCGTCTGACTCTTGATTTTGGCCCAGGTTATGATCTCACAGTTTATGAGTTCGAACCCGATGGCAGGCTCTGTGCTGTCGGTGTGGAGCTTGCTTGGGATTCTCCCTCTCTCTCTCTCCCTCTCTCTCTCTCTCTCAAAATAAACTTAAAAAAAAAACATAATCCCTTTTAGTATTGACAATGAATTTATAGAGCATTCAGAAATTTGCTGACTTGTATCTTTTATTGTTTATTTTGTTGATTTAGTTTGTTGCCCAAGACAGTTTACTGTCATCGACGGCTACCTCTAGATCTCTGATCTCATAAATGACCTTAAAATCTGTTGGGGACGTGCTGGGGCTCAATAAGATTTCATTAAATTCGATAAAATGTTTTTTGAGCACTTACTATATGCCACACGTTGAATTAGTTACCGGGGACACGAAGATGGATGGGACCTGGTCCCCGCTCTCCAGGAGCTCAGCGTCTCGAAGGAAGGCACCATCTGGTGTAATGGTGGAGTTATTTACTACGGGAACATCAAGGTGGAAAATATTAGTTTATGTGAGAGCCTTTTCATCTTCCAGGAAACAGACTGTAGTGATTCTGGCCTAGGGAGGGCCCAAGCCTGGATTGAGGTTGTAAAGGGCTATTTTGAAGAAGAGAGAACTACGGTCGATGGGAGGTAGGAGTGTGTCATCAACATTCCCCCCACTGTCATCATTACTCCTGCAGTGTTGGCCATTGGGGGGCAGTTGGGAGAGTTTCGTGAGCTATGATACTTGCTTTCTGTATTAATAACAGAAGAGCAATCGTATTTTGCTAGACGGGCTTTGCCGCCTGATCGTGGGCTGACCTCCAAGTGTTCCTATGGCTGTGTTTATACCCCAGTCTCTGCCTCTGGGCAGATCCGTGGAAGGTTCAGGCCAGACGTTGGATAAGGCACTGAGACTTCCTGCATGTCCATTTCCTTATCTGCAAAGAAAAGGAAGCCTCAAGCCTTGTCGTTGGATTTTACTATCCAGATCTGTATCTCCACCTGAGACTAGCACGGACACGTTTATCCCGGGCTCCTTTGCAGTTTCAGAAAATTACCTAGAGCGTGAGGCAGATGGAGTAGCATGGTGATAAGAACACGGACTTTAGGGGCGCCTGGGTGGCTCAGTCGGTTGAATGTCCGACTCTTGATTTCAGCTCAGGTCATGATCCCAGGGCCATGGGATCCGGCCCCTGCATTGGGCTTCATGCTGAGCATGGAGTCTGCTTAAGACTCTCTCTCTCACTCTCTTTCTCTCTCTGTCTCTCCCTCTACCCCTCTCCCCCTTTCACCTGCTCACATGTGCCATCTCTCTCTCTCTCTCTCTCTCAAAAAAAAAAAAAGAACACAGACTTTGGAGTCCGCGAGACCCTGGATTTAAACCTCAGCTTGGCTGTTTGCCAGCCGCACGGATAGAGGGTGCACTTCCTTTTCAGGTTCCAGTGAGGGTTAGATGAAATCGTGTACAGTTAAGTGCTGAGCGTCGCGCCTGGTGGGCAGCAGCCCCACGTGATAATGAAAGTTATTCGATCCCGTTTCTTCACCTATGTTCTGAATATAAACCCCACGAAGGCAGGAATTTTTGTGCTTAGGTTTCTTTAATTATTTAATTATTTTAATTAATTAATCATTATTTAATTGGTTCATCATTATTAATTAGTTCATCACATTGTTTTATTTAGTTATTTACTTTATTTTTATTTTTATCTCATTCACCGATGTGTTCTAAGCACCTGGAGCAGCGGCGAGCATATGGGGGGGTGCTTATTAAATAGTTGTTACATGAAGGAATGAAACCGTGGGCTTTACTTCAAGGCCCTGTCTGCCACACACACTATGGAGGACACTCTGGTGTGGACGGAAACCTCTGGGCTCCCGGATATCTGTGCACTTCGTTAATGGCCCAATAGTCCCATTGCCTCAGGCAGGCAGAGAGGCCATTCAAGCTCTCCAGGGGTGGTGGGCCAAAGATGGCCACAAGCTTTTGACACTCCTCCCGTAGAGAGATGGGGTCCGTGTCCCCTCCCCTTTCATCTCGGCAGGCTCCGTGACCGCTTCGACCAAGAGAATATAGCAGCAGTGAGGTTGTGCCGGTTTTCAGGCCCATACTGTGTGGAGAGAATAGATCACTGGAATGCCAGCCATGGAGAAAGTTTCCAGTGATGGAGAAAGAAACTCTAAACCGTGTGAATGAGACTTGGAGTCCGAGGAGCCAGTTACTGGTTTTCATCTTCCCCCTCCCCTTTGTTCTCAGAAATGAAACTGACGACCTGTTCACGTGGAGCAGAGAAGAGAAAGAGGCAATTTGCCACATCGGCGACCCCAACCATCCCTCTTTGGGGGGACGTTATGAAAACGGTGTGCCCACAAGATTACCATAATACCTGTACCAGCCAGCGTGGCAGTCAGCCACCAAGATGCCCCAACGATTCTCATCTCTTGGTGCCAAACCCTTGGGGAGTCTTTTGCCAAGCAAATAGGGCTGACCTGAGTAACTGATAAGATAGCGTGGGAATGACGGAGTGTGATTTCTGAGGCCAGGTCATCAATGACGCGATAGCTTCCATCTTGATTCTCTTAGATGGCTTGCTCTGGGGAGGGGGGCGGGAAGTGAGCTGCCGCGTTGTGAAGACACTCAAGCAGTGCTGTAGCGAGGGCCATGCGGCGACGAACTGAGGCTTCCTACCATCAACCAGCGGCCGCCGTGTGAGTGAACTGTGTGAGGGGGCCGTCTTGGCAGTGGATCGATCCTCCGTCCTTCAAGCCGACAGGCAAACGCAACCTGGCTGCCGACATCCTGACTGCAACTCCATAAAAGACCATGAGTGACCCCCGAATAACCTAGTCAAGCTGCTTCCAGGTTTCGAACCCACAGAAACTGTTACATGATAAATACAAATCTAAAGTCTCGGGGGCAAAGTCTCGGGGGCAATGTGATAGACAGCAATAAATAACGTAGCCGCCATCCAAGTCCATACTGTATTTCTTTTTGTTTCTTTGCTAGGTTGTTGCTATATTCCCCCAGGTGTAGCTTGTATTTGGAACTGAAAGCTTTAACAACAAAATGGTTTTCTAGCTCTGCAGTGTCTCAGGAAACTAGATCCTGCTTTCTTGATATTCTGTACTTCCTTTAATGGTAGTAGACCCCACCTTGTCACGCACCTTACAAAAGCCAGGCTCTTAGAGGTGGTGACGCTTATAAACCAGCCCAAAGTTGTCTACTGGACCCATGGGTCCAGAACCATATTACTAATATTCCTTTTTCGGCCTTACACAACTCTTATTTAAAAATAAAGTATCATTATTTGTATGGGGAACTTGACGCTGAGGCCCAGCTAGGGCCATATCGTGGGGGCATTTATCACCCAAGATCGTGCATGCACAGACCTACAAAGAAAAGGGCTGATGGAGGAATGGGAAAAGTAGACGCTCTCATCGTTAGCCAGTAGAAGAAGAAACTCCCAGGACGGTGACTTGGCCCCTCCTTTTCCTGCCTTCCTCCCCAACAGTCTGTTTCCAGTCACGCCAGGAACTTCTCACCCAGGCTTTCTTAGATGTTACTTTTCTAGATGAGTGCTTCTCCAAGGGTTCAGAATTAATGAATCAGAGCAGGGGGTAGTTGTCTACACCGGAGGGGGGAGGCTTCGCACGTCTTCCCATCAGTCCTTCCTCCCCATCAGTCTGTCTGACTGTGCTTTCAGAAGGTGGTGACTACCTCAGTATGAAGCGATTAGGGGGTGGTGAATAGGACCCCGGAAAAGTTCTGCTCCCCACCTCAGCACGGGGGAGACAAGAAAGAATCGTCTTTGATAAGGCAGAGAATAATTTCGGCAAGTCTCAAGAGTGTTTGTCGGCTGGGGCCAGGGAACCCAGGAACGGGTTTCTGAGCTAGGAGTGTGTTAATATTGCTCCATGGGAATTTTAAGAGCCGTGGTCTCACCTGGCTGGTTTATATTTCTTGTGCTATACGTAGGACACTGGGTCATATGACGTCACAAATATTTCGGTCCAACTCTAAGATTCCGCGAAGAGTCTACCCAGTGTAGTTTGTTATCCAGAGAACATACTACTTTCTCATTTGGAGGAGAACCTTTATTTTTGACAGCAAAGGATAATTGTCAGGTAAAGGTCTGTGGTCCTGAGAGTCTTTACTTTTATTTTTGTCTCGTGTGGATGTCGTTGTAGCAATGCAGCTTGATTCTGTCGCTCGCCATCTTCTTTCTCATCGTACCATTCCGTAAAGCAGGTTTATTCCTCTTCTGAATATCTCATGAATATGTAGGGAAAAGCAGTTAATTACGTTGGCATCAGAGTAAGTTCAATAAAGCTGAGCGGGAACAGAAGTAGAGGTTAAAAGTTACTCCAGTTCGTGGACTAGGAACAGGATGAGGAGGGAGATAATTTATAGCCAACTGGCAGCTGGAAGGGTAGTGAATTGATAAGGCCACAGTCGCGGCCCTTTAATTGATGGCTCTACCATCTGCATAGAAACCACGTGTAAATAAGAACGAGTAGTTCGGGCACAGAGCTCCACGTGACTCTGCGATGGAGTCACAGAAAAAGCAATGGCCAAAACAAAAAAAAAATCAATTTAATCCTCATAGTTTATGTTGCTCAGTCTCCCACTGGTCAAGAACGTTTTCTCTGCCACGGCTTAATGAATACCTTATTTTTATGATTCAACCAGAGAAGCTTCTACCACGACTCGATAACAACAGGACCACAGACCTTTACCTGACAATTATCCTTTGCTGTCATGTTCTGGTCAAGTCTCTCAAGCGAGCAGGGAAACAACAACCATAAAAATGATCTGTACGCATCCGTGCGAACTTGACTTCTGCCTGTGCCCGCCCTTCTGTCACTCGGGCTGCATTCAGGGCGCAGGCGCCAAAGGGCCTGTATTTTCAGAAGTCTCCCATGTGGTGCCTCCACGACGATTCAGAGCGAGGACTGTGGCCTGCTTAGTTTGGCCCTGTGGGTAAGGTCGCGCCATGGGTCTCTGACACGTGATGACTGCAGAGGGTTGAGCGTCTTCACAAGCACCCCCGGGTGTATGACCCTTGCCAGTTGGAAGGAAAGGAGAGGAGGCATGTCTGCTCGCCTCTTGCCCTCTGTACGGCGAGGCAGGGTTATCTAGAAAATCCACCTCGATCCACCCATCTGATGCTGCGCTCAGAGATAGATAGAGAAATGAAAACAAAGAAACATCACTTTGGGACCCCCTCCGCCCCTGCAAAGCCAGTATGGTTGTGTTCCTATGACCAGACTCCAGAGCAAGCAAAGGGTCTTTACTGTTGTATAAGCCTGTGTTGTTCTGTAGGACTTGGATGCCTCTCCCATGTTTTTTCTTAATGACATTTCTGTTTTTCTCTTTTTAAAAAGGAACTTATTAATCATGGTAGAAAAGTAGGAAATACATCTAAATTATCAACTCAAAAATAACAGTGCCTCATAGTGCATCCCCTCAGAAATAACCTCCGCTAATATTTGGTGCAGTCCATGAAAACTTTTTTTCCAGCGTGCGTGTGTGCGCGCGCACGCACGTGCACGCGTTACAAAATTAAGATTAAATATGTACAATTTTCTATCCCGTCTTCACTCAACATTAAATTTTTACCCTCTTACTAAAATTTCATTCGAACGCATAATATTCCATAGCGTAGAGATGACGTGTAAGTACCGTGGAGTAAACAGACCACAAGCTGGTCCTGATTCCCTCAGCGTCCAGTTCTGTGAATGGGCGAACGACCTTAGTTTCACCGTGTATAAAATGGGGATAATATGAGCTACTTCATACGGTTTCTGAAAGGATTAAATCAGATAGTAACTGCAAAGCCCGGACGTAGTCTCTGTAGATAATAAATGTGAAATATACGTCAGTTAGCACCGAGTCATCGCCCATTTGTTGGAAATGTTGACCGTTCTCAATATTTTTGCTCTTTCTAGCATTGCCGCATTTGCCTATGTCCAAAATTGTTTCCTTAGGATAAATTCCTAGCCGTGGAATAAAGGGCAGAAACATTTTAAAGGCTCGATCTGAAGGCCTTTGTAGACCAGTTGAATCTATCTGCGCCTACACTGGCGTTGCCTAACACCGGTCATCCGACTCCACCCTCGAGATCACCGTACACTGTCTTTTGTAACCGTGCAAATGTAAGAGGCAAATAGTGATATTTCATTTATATATGAATTTTGTCGATTACCTGGTGACATGTAATATTTTTCCTACACTTGTCTTCTTTTATGAATTGTCTGCCCCTCAATTGATACGTATTATCACGTGCCACTTTTGTGCCAGACCCTGCTAGGTGTGTCACGGGAACACATATGTGTCGAGACAGACAGGATCCAAGCTCTGATAACACAGCATCTGTTGAAGGCGCGCCTCATGTCGGGCACTAGACTAAATGCTTACCCTGCTAACGTGAAGCACTATGGTTGCCTGGCTGATAATTAGCCTCCCTTGGCTAATCCAAAGTCTGTTTTGGCACTTCCTGATTTGGGCCACATTCTTCAGAGTCGAGGATGCTGTGTTTATCCATTCCGGATAAGTAAACTGCTGTGATACTACTATAAATTTCATACACATACATGAAACAGACATGGGCGGATGGACTCACTACAAAAGACACAGAGAAGAGATTGTATAGCGATGGGCTAATAACGTTCAGTTGGCCAGAAGAAGCTGAGAAATATGTAAACCATGTAAGCCAAACTAAACAGTTTTTGAAGGTGCGAAGCTGGTACGCTTGATCGAATTAAGGTAGTGTTCTTTAAATCCTCGGATTGAAGAGGCTGTCCTACATTTGGCAACGCAGGTGGAGGCACCTTGTGGTAGCCACCCACCCACCCATACACCCATTGTCCAGTTATGTCTTACACCAGAAGATTAACTTTGTTTGGACAACTGTATGGTGGCAGCCCTGTCACCTGTGGAGGTGAACTAGAACAGCCAGATGGGAGGCACAGGTGAAAAGGTTTCTCCCGGGGTGCGTGGGTGGCTCAGTCAGTTGAGCGTCCCACTCTTGATCTCGGCTCAGGTCATGATCTCATGGTTTGTGGGATCGAGCCCCGCGTCAGGCTTGGTGCTGACAGCATGGAGCCTACTGGGGATCCTCTCTCTCTCCCTCTCTCTGCCCCGCCCCCCCCACACTTTCTCTCTCAAAATAAATAAATAAACTTAAAAAAAAGTTTCTCCTTCCAATGGTAGGAGTAGGAGTCCCCAACATCTTACGACAGTTTCAGAGGGGGTGTGTGTACATCCCCTTCTGGTATCCTGTCATCTTCTGATTTAACAGGGGGTTATTTATTGCTCTCTGCTTACAGTCCTCCTGCCAGATCGTATTTTCATGGCGATTCACAGCATTCAAATGTTCACATACATTATTACAATGATCCTGGGAGGTGTGGAAAGCTGGCTCCCCAAATATCACCCACGCGTGATGAGACAAAGCTGAGCTTTTCGCTTTGGTGCTGTCTCGGGGGATGAGGGGGCAGGTCAGAGTTCATTGAGAACGGAAGTTTGGTTTAAGGCAAGTCTTTCAACGCAGGGGACTTGGTTAGGATTGGGTGAGAATCACCATATACATTCAGGATTGGTGAAGACAGCAGGATGGGGACTTTGAGATGAGGGGTTCAGAGAATATCAGGGTGCAAATTGTCCACTGGTGCTTTCCATTGAAGAGCTGATGTTCTGCTGGCAAGATCCTGTAATAAACAATCAAACCGTTTGCTTGGGCGGGGCCGTCCTGGAAAGGTCAAGGAATACTAATGAAGACAGTGGACCAGCAAAGTCATGTTAGCATAGACAGTAAGGTGTGGTTCGGGTTCTCAGTGTCCAGCCTGAATGTGGGGTAGACTGTTCTGGTTCTTGGAGGAAACATAGTTACGTGTCCATTTTGTAGGTGAGGAAACCGAGGCGCGGGAAGATTAATGTCTCAAGTCTCCCTGGGCATCGATCAGGTGCTACAGCAAAAGGAAGTTTGAAATTGATTTTAGGGTTTAAGCCACACAGTCTGACTTGGACAAACGATAAAATGCTTTGCTGAGAATGGGTTTGTCCGATGAGTCTAAATGCACTCCACTCTCCATGTTTCAAAGATAATTCAGGGAAAAAGAGTAGGGAATTGTGTCCTTACCACAAGTTTGATGCTACAGGTTCATCGTTAACAAGGCACGGGCTGCTGTCAATAGTATGCAGGAGGCAGAAGCCCTTTATTGTCCTTTATTGTGTTTTCATAAGGATGTCTTTAGTGGGAGTGAAGGAAGGAGAGAAAGAGGGAAAAATTGAGAGAGCATCCTATTCTCTCTCTCTCTCATTCGTACTACGTACATATGGATTCCCTTCTGTTCATTTCATTGCCCTGGCTCCTCTGCCCTCCTGACCCCCGCTCCACCTCACCCTCACTTTTCCTACCTACCATACTCAAGTTATGATTCATTTTCTATATACAGTTCTCGAAGATATAGAAATTCTGAGAACATAACAAAAGGTAGTCTTTAGTATTCTCAACCTTTCCCGTGCTTTACTCTTCCTGGATTCAAAGCTAAAGAGGGTTTTTAAAAAAGGTTAATGCTTCTGTGGATCTATCCAATGAAGGGAAAATGTCCCCAAAGCAAAATGACTGGAGAAGAAGAGAGTGCTGAGGGGCCATGGGAAAGCTTATCAGTGGGAATTCAAGTCTGAGTGGGGTAAATGAGATAGAGATTATTTTTCTGTATGTCCACTAGAAAGGAAGCTTCAGATGTGCAAAGGTACAGTCACTTCAAGGTCGGGTCACCAGGGCTAAAAGCATTCAATGGGCACTCGAAAACATGTGTTGAACGAACAAATGAACCAACAAGTGGCCACTTACTACCATTCGGCTTCCGAGCAAAATTCACGATGCAAGTCAAGCTGACATTTTTGGTTTTTGAACTCTGGTCCTGGACATGAGAGTCAGAACTCATCCTAATGCAAACCATAAGAGACTCTTAACGGCAGAGAACAAACCGAGGGTTGATGGAGAGACGTGGGCAGGGGATGGACTAAATGAGCGATGGGCACTGAGGAGGGCACTCGTGATGAGCACTGAGTGTTGTGTGTAAGCGATGAGTCACTGGATTGTGCACCCGAAACCAGTTTTATCATATGTATTAACTAACTGAAATTGAAATAAAAGCTTAAAATTAAAAAAAAAAAAAAAAAAAGGAGCTTATCCTAACGGCAGTGGCGTGTGAATCAGGTCACAGGTAGGCAAACGGCGCAAGGGTTTGGTGGGATGTCTGTCCTGCCACTGCCACCAGGTCCTTATCCAGGGGCGAGGAATCCTGGATGAGCACCAGAATGAATGCTTCGGCTGAGGCCGGAGGGACACACGTAAAGAGGTGGGGTGACACCAGGGAAGCAGAGCTACTTTGATTGGAAACTGAGTGGATTTTTGACGGGTTAGCTGGTTCTAAGGTTTTCTATGAATCACGCTCTAATGTTATTTTCCATGAAATCACTTGGAATAAACCCCCGAAGTCCCAGAGGAGACTCGGGCACCAGGGCCCTTCCAACATCTGATGGGATCTGGAGAGGGGACGCCGCCTCCCGGGGAAGTGTGTTATTAACTATGGTAGAACATTTTGAACTATTTTCTGTAATTTTTACAACTCAGGCCAGAGTGGTGCGTAGACAGATTTCTCACTAGAGGAAAAACTCCTACCCCTTAAAGCCCTGAGGAGCTCAGTTGTAAGCACAGTACAGCCAAAGCTCTTTGTTTTAAAAACTCATCTGGGGGTACCTGGGTGGCTCAGTCGGTTGAGCGTCCGACTTCGGCTCAGGTCATGATCTCACATTGGTGGGTTCAAGCCCCGCATCGGGCTCTATGCTGGCGGCTCGGAGCCTGGAGCCTGCTTCGGATTCTGTGTCTCCCTCTCTCTCTGCTCCTCCCCTGCTCATACTCTGTCTCTCTCTCTCTCAAAAATAAATAAACATAAAAAAAATTAAAAAAAAAACTCATCTGAAGTTGGGGCACCTGGGTGGCTCAGTCGGTCGAGTGTCTGACTTGGGCTCAGTTCATGATCTCTCAGTTCATGAGTTCAAGCCCCCACGTCAGGCTCTGTGTTGACAGTGGCTGCTTCGGATTCTGTTTCTCCCTCTCTCTCTGCCCTGCCCCCACTCCGTCTCACTCAAAAATAAATAAACATTAAAAAAAAAACTCATCCGAAGATACTTGTAGAAATATTATAGATTTCATTAAAAATTATGAGCCCCTCAAGTGATCTAACAAATATTTCAACATTTTCCAACTAGGATGTTACCAAGTTTGATATATACGTTTTGATATCCTTACCTATATGTGTGTGTGTATACACACACATAGTACTAAAGACAATCCCGCTTAATGTCTGTTACATGGAACAGCAATTTTCTGGTTGATTGTAAATTCTATTTATCTGTTGAATTAAATATTTATTAATCGAAGGGCACATCACTCAGAGTGTGAGTAAGTGAAAGTATCTGTTGAGCCTCGTTAATTCAAATACTTCTGGGGCACCAAATGAAATATGAAATGCAAATATACGCAAAATACAAATACACAAAAAAGCCGATAAAATTGCTAATTGCTCTGCCTTTTAAAGAACGCTTCTGTGTGGCAAGTGTACGTAAGAAAGTATTGCTACTGGCTAAAAAGTTTGTTTCAGACTTGATGCAAGCAAACCAGGGATGTCATCTGTTGCATATACACACGAAAAGTTGGCGTTTTGTGGGCAATGGCTGTGATGAGCATTTTTTTTAACCTGTCTCTCTGGTATCGCACTTACATATAATTAACAAGTAAACCCTTTTCGTTTCCTTTGTGAAAAGAGTCCGGGGATTGGCAGAACAACGGAATGGCCAGTTGAATAGCGTGATTTAAGCCACAATTTGGTAGTCCTAATGTCTTTGTGGGCAACTTAGAGAAGGAGAGGCCAAACGAGTCTTTGGTTGGGGAGTTTCAAGGTCACCTGAACATTAACAAAAATAGATCGACTTAGAATGAGGTGTTTGGTTGTGGGCTCCAGACGCTTGACCGTGGCCTTTTATTTTGTTCACTTTTATCAGCTATTTGAAGGTTAGATGATGAAATGAATTAGGAAGCAAAAGCGGCAAGATCAAAACGGACAGAGACAAGTGTAAATTTCTCATTAAGGGTTCATACTTTAATTACGTGGGTATAAGATGGAGGGGGGGGGCTCAGAAGTTCTTATGAAAATGACCCAGGAGATTTCATTGGCCCCCAGTTTAATACGAGCCAGTAGGTCCACAAAGCTGGTGAAAAGCTATGATTCCTTTGGCTATGGAAGTTTCTGAAGGAGCGATATCCTGTTTTCTCTCCTCCCTTCAATCTGCATCTGGGGAGGAGGAGTATTATTTGGATTCGTCAGATTCTGGGCCACGATTATGCCATATTTGCCGGTGGGCATTGTCACTGCGTGTTAACAGCTCAGCGCGAGGGTGTGGCCTTCTTGCTGCTCTCCTTGAAACACCGCTGGAGTGGAAGGGGCAGAGCCTTGACCTTTCTCCCTCTGGGAGACTCTCTTCCTCTCTCTCCGTTCTCTGCCATCCATGTGGCAGAAGTGATAAGCCGACGCAGGGCCTACTGCTTTGGAGCGAATCCAACCGAGTGACTTACTTTTCTTTTTCCTTTACGCAGGGCGGGAGCATGGTAGGATCCAAACCTTGGGGGCAGGTGGAACATTAGGAGGCCTCACCCACAACCCGCTTTGGGCCGAAAGCATTTAGGCTAAGTAATTGAGGGTAAGGCTACGTACCGCGTGGCCTCGTGTTCCATATGGGACAGCCAAATATGGCCCACAGTATCTTTTGGAGGACTTGGGGTCTAAGCCCAGAAAGCGATAAGGATTTACTTTATTTTCTTTCTCTGTGTGTGTATGTCTTTCATGAACCTCTCAAGGGAGGATGGCAGTGTCCAGACCAGGATATACAGGTTCTTTGCTTCTGTGATTGTGATACCGCTCAAGAACCCAGCCCCCTAATCCCACCACTATCTCTAACAGCTGGATTAAGGGGGCAGTGGAGGGATTAATGTGTCTCTATACTCCAGACATATGTTTTTAAAATTCTTTTTTTAATGTTTATTTATTTTTGAGAGAGAAAGAGACAGAGCGTGAGCCAGGGAGGGGCAGAGAAAGAGGGAGACACAGATTCCGAAGCAGGCTCCGGGCTCCAAGCTGTCAGCACAGAGCCTGACGCGGGGCTCGAACCCACGAACCCTGAGATCGAGGCCTGAGCAAAGTTGACCACTTAACTGACTGATTACCCAGGAGCCCCTCAGACAAATGTTTTTGACTCTCTGTCGAATATCCCTTCTTGAGTGTCCTGTAGGCACCTCAAAAATTTATTTTCAAAATTTAACTGACCTTTTTGCACCCTCTTCTCCTGATTTCCCACCACTACCACTGATTTGCAAATGTACTTCTATGGCTATCGGAGCATTTCCTGGTTTCTTGAAGATATCACCACCTACCTTGTTGCCTGGATCCTCGACCCTCCATGTTTAGTTGGCCACTGAATTTAACAGCAAGAAATGCCTTTAGAACATGTGTACTCCTGCCCTCGCCTGGTTTACCTTCACTGTCATTTGCATTATTTTAAGTCATGACCTATGTTTTCATTCCTGCCACAGTGCTTAGCACATAGTTTGTGACCAACTAGAAAATTAAGCTTGCGTGTTTATCTTCAAATATTTAATGGAACATGATATTCGAAGGCCAATACGTTTATTCTGGGTTCCTCCGGATGTCAGGGAGGCAAATTTCGATATGGAGTCAACTATTACATAAGGCTTTGAGCTCTTCATTATGGGGAATACTCAAGGAGAAGAAGAGTAGGTGTCAGCGTGGCGGTGCTGTGGAAACGGTTCAGACTTTAGCGTAATGCTGGACAATATGGCTGCTAGGGTCCCTCAGAACTCTAGGATCTGATGATGTCTTTAAATTTTTTTAAATGTTTATTTATTTTTTGAGAGAGAGAGAGAGAGAGAGAGAGAGAGAGAGAGAGAGAGAGAGAGACAGGGCATGAGTGGGGGAGGGGCAGAGAGAGAGGGAGACACAGAATCGGAAGCAGGCTCCAGGCTCCAAGTTGTCAGCACAGAGCCCGACACTGGGCTCCAACTCACAGACCGCGAGATCATGACCTGAGCCGAAGTCGGACACTCACCTGACTGAGCCACCCAGGCGCCCCTCAGATCTGATGATTTCTATATTAATTTTATAGGTACGTGTAAAGTCTAAAGTACGAATAGCATTTTTTTTCTGATTGATAGCAATAGAGAGAAGTGTAATTTTCTTCTTCCTGCTTTCCTGTATTTTAAAGAATTTTCCAAAATAGAAAGCTATTACTTTTATAATCAGAAAAAAAAAGTATTATGAGTAAGCACAAAAACCGTTTACTTTTTAAAATGTTTATTTATTTTGAAAGAGAAAGTGCACGCGAGCAGGGGAGGGGCATAGAGAGAGAGAGAGGGAGAGAGAGAAAGAATCCCAGGCAGGCTCTGTGCTGCCAGCGCAGAGTCTGACTCAGGGCTCAAACTCACGAAGTACGAGGTCATGACCTGAGCCAAAATCAAGAGTCATACGCTTCATCGACTGAGCCACCCAGATGCCTCCAAATTGTTGACTTTTAAAAAGAACATTTGATCTTTTCCCAATATGAACATAACCTTCTGTTATAGGTGGCAAAGAAACATCTTTGTTGTTGTATACATACGCCGACTGTCACCTTGCTCTTGGTTTGGCTGCATACAGCAGAAACGAAAACATTAACAGTGGCTTAAGCTAGGAGTCAAGTTCTCTCTTCTTTTAAAATTAAACTGTTTATTCTAATTCCGGTATAGTTAACATACAGTGTTATATTAGTTTCATTAGCGAGAACTCGGCCATAAGGCCAAACCTCACAGCAAGGAATTCTGGGGAAGAAAATCAGGCTTTGTTTCTAATGAAGAAGAATAGAATGGATATTGGGAAGCTAATAGCTGTCTCTGTTACACTGAATGACTGAGGGCAATCGTTTTTAAAAATGTCGCTGGCTACCGCTTCTTTGCTGATCGTTTCGGGAACTTTCTGTTGGGTTCCATTTATTTAGATTAGTCAATAATTATTTACTAAAAACTTACTATTTGCCTTGTCTTTTTTTTTTTTTTCATTTGTAAAATGAACCTTTACCTTCCCCATGGGGTTGTAGTAAGTGTTAAATGAGATGATACATGTAAAACACTTGGAACAGCATCGTGGAGCAGATATATAGTAAGTGCTCAATAAAATGTCAGCGGTTACCCTCCTTAATATTCCTATTCGTGAAAGAATGTAGTGAAATTAAAGACGTCGTGCCTGCCTTAGATTCCTTCTTTTTGCATCGGGAAGGTAAACATGGACGTGAAATAACTTCAGAATAAGTGTGCAAATAAGAGCCAAATATTATGGAAAAGTCCCTAGAGGGTGTGTGTGTGTGTGTGTGTGAGAGAGAGAGAGAGAGAGAGATAAAGAGGCAGAGAGACAAAGAGAGGCAGAGACAGAGAGAGAACGAGAGAGAGAGATCAGGGAATATTTTTGAGGACGCAGGCTTTAGGTTTCACGATCATGACTTCTTAATTTTCCGCCTTGAGCGGTCATATAATTTGCTTATGCCTCCCAGAGAAGCGAGCTGCTTGCCTACAGCATCTCAGGCTGGGAAGGATCTTTCCAATTCTTGAAAGTTCCCTGGGCGAGGCCACAGGCACCCCCATTTCCTTTGATGCCCATTTGTGAAACTATTAGCATTAGCTTCTTTAGGGCGAAAACGCACAAATTAGAGTAAGAATTTTTTTTTCTTAGTCGCAGAATACACTGCCTACTAAAAATTGCATCCATTGAGCGAACAACAAACAGGTATGGGTGAGAATGGAAAACCTATTAGAACAGATTTTGCCTGTCTTTTTTTTTCCCCCCCGAAGGGAAGTCGTTCCTAGCATCGCGTTCTATTTCATGTAGTACATTTGCTAAGAGAATTCAAAGGGAGAGATCGGGCCCATTGTCCTTCATTCCAACAGTATTGAAGGCCCAATTTCATCTTTTGAGGCTCTTACGGAACATACTACATAAAAAGGAATGGACTGCTTGCTATTCAACCATAGCTGGAATAGCAATACCAATCATTATGCTGTTATCTATTTGAAAAATGTGAATTTTACTTGGAGATGGTATTTATTGAAGCTTGCAAGAAATCCATTTTCTGTCTACCTGGCAAGAGTAATTTGAAATGGAAAATTCGAGCTCAGAGATCAGTTGAAATTTGACCTTCTCTGTATCGCCCGGATTTGGGTATGATGATGTATGCGGGGGTGGGGGTGAAGGGTGCCCACTAGCCTCCAATCCTGGGCCGGGCTCGCCTCCTGCTCTACAATAGGGCAATCTAAGAGAAACCTTCCCCAGCTGTATTGAAATGGGGGAGGGCGTGGGCTGCTGGGCCGATGCACTTAAAATGCACTTTGAAGCATCATGGAAATTTTGCAAAAGACTTTTATGTAGCAATAATTCTATTGATAGAGTCAATGAGAGTTTTGTCTGTATAAGAACGGCAGGATGGGACCCCGAGTCACATGCTTTCAAAATTACTCTCCTTTTGTTGGATACCACAAAGGATATTTTCCCATGAAAACAAGATCTTTTGTTTCTTATGAATTCATTCTAATTTTGAAGCCGCCTGACAGGGTTACTGCGCGTTCTTCTCAAACTGGCAGGTGGCCTGAGGGAGCTGGCGAAATGGGCTCAATCATCTATTAAGGCTTTTCCTGGTCGTAATGTCGTTCCCTTCTCATCTAAAACCATAGTCCTTGATGTTCACTTCCAAAGGGGATAACAGTGAGGTCACGGAGGGTGATTTGTTCCTCTTTGGGTTTTAAAGGCAGCAGGCAAGATACGTCTGCCTTCCTGGTTTCCCCGCCTTTTTGCAAACGCGAACGGCTGCGCAAAGAAAAATGCAGAGGAAATACACGTCAGAGCGCCCGTTTTCAAAGGCGCCTATTCCGTTGCACCGGCTAAGTTCCGTGCAGAAAATAAAACAGATACAGCTCCCCCATCCCGGGGTTCTCAGGCTGGATCCAGCCCGCGTCCTGTGGGAAAACATTCAACAACAGTTTGGCAAACATTTAAGTCACCCATCTGTAGATCAGTGCTGACTACTGACGAGTCCAGGCAGGGAGGGCCTGGGCCCGGCCCTCAAGGAAGCCCCGCAGACAAATGCGGTGTCACTCTGTGGCGAGACTGCAGCAGGGAGATGAAAGGGCTGTAGGATCTCGGAGGAAAGAAAATTCAGCATACGTGCATGAAAAACCGCAGTCAAAAGTTCGCCACGTAGTAAGCTCATCTAAGGAAGATAGATTCCTTTTTTTAACATTTTTTTTCATATATATATATATATATATTTTTATTTTGAGAGCAAGAGAGAGCACAACCAGGGGAGGGGCAGAGAGAGAGGGAGAGAGAGAATCCCAAGGAGGCTCCACGCTGACAGGGGGAGCTCCTGTGACTCAATCCCGGCAACCACAAGATCATGACCTGAGCCGAAATCAAAAGCCAGACCCCCTGACCGACTGAGCCCCCCCGGGTGCCCCGGGAAGATAGGTTTCTAAATTTCCTATGGAACCTATTGTGGAAAGCCTTGGCCGGGCCTGATGCTGCAGGGAGCAACGAGACGGTGCCGGCGGCACTGCGTTGCAAGGCGGGGGTGCGGTGTGGTGTGGCCAGCTCGACATAATTCTGCGGACTGTGCGACCAGCAGACTTCCAGAGATTGTGCCTTTTGTGTGCCGGCTCCTTACACCGCAGGAGTTACCGCCTTTATCCTTCTTGGAATGTGCTGCTGGCCGTTAATGCCCAGAAGGGCTTATCTCTAGTGGCTTTTAGGGGACGGAAGGGACAAGATATGGTTGGATGCAGAGATATCTTGGGAATGTCACACACAGACAATACATGGAGTCACTTTGGGATCAAGAAAAGAGGACTTTGGAGTGGGCGGGGTGTGAGTCGGTGGGGTGGTTGGTTGGTCGGAGAAGGAGAGATTGTCTCTCTTGCTGGTGGAGGCAAGGAAGGAGACCCTGGTTAACGGGCATGAGTGGGGGGAGGGGAAGGAAATATTCTTGGCCCGAGCATGGGGGTCGGTTGGAGCGCAGAGTTCAAGGTAGCAGGGGCGCGTGGGCGGTCGTGGAGCCTGCTTTGACCACACACTTGTCCACGAAGGGAAGCAGCATTGAGAAGAGAGGCAGGGGGGTGGCGAGCTGAGGAGGAACGCAGTGCTGTGATGACCGTCGCCTTGAACCAGAAATAGGGACGCATGGTCGGAGGAGAGACCGTACCCAGAGAGGAACAGAAGAGAAACAGGCGGCGTAGGCAGGCAGAACAGAGGGTTTTAGTAATGAGGGGAATGAAACGCGCCGAGAGGGACTGGGTCGCACGCAGGGCTTCTAGTGAAGTCTGGATTGCCGAGAGAGGAAACTACTGCTTTACATCCGCCAAAGTGGCATGTACATGAGATGTTCAAGGCCCCTGGGTTGCATCCGTCGCTTCTCACACCGCTTTGTCCGACTTCAGAAGGCCTCGGTCACACACGAGCCTCAAAATACAGAAAAGCCAGACTCGGTGACCGGTACGGGGAGAAGGAGGCTTCCTGTTCCACACATGCGCACATTGTCTCGAAGAGGATGTTAATGAACTCAAGTGGTTCTCAAAGGGGCTTCCGTCTGAAGGGCAGCCCTGACCAGGATCTTTCAGAGTTGGCTTTCCTGATTCCCATTACTTTTTGCTTCCTGACCCTACCTCTAAACATTTTCAAGAAGAGCGCTTTGAAAAATATAAAATCAAAGCAACTGGCGGCGGGGGTGGGGGGTGGGGGAGGGTGAGAGAAGCCTGCCTGGAATGTTCTTTGTCGAAGCTGCAGGAACTAAGTGAGCCAAGGCCACACAGAGAGAGCTCTTGCTGGCTCGGGTATCCGAGGACCTCACTCCAGACCATTCTTCGAAAATCTCCTTGACGTGACGGCGACATGTCTTCTCTCTTTCTGCAAGGTGACGTACAGCTATGCCTGGCCCTTGTTTTGTAACTTGACCGAGGCAGGGGCTGCCGGATATGTTTTCCTAATTTCGGCAGTTTGAATTAGTGTCAACATAATGGACTCCAACGGCTTTCATAAAAAACAGAACTCCACAGACATAAAGCCAAAATTTCAGTAGGCCAAATCTACCCGAAGTCCTTACGATGGCCCCTCCGAGCGCTGAGCAGGACCCTCTCGTCACCTACATTCTGAAGAGGCAAGGACAGCCGACCTTTCACGCATCCAAGTGGTGGTTGTGACAGGATAGGCCCTCGGCGTTTGACCCACTGGGTACGCTGTTGTCAGAAGCCTTTTTGCACTGACGACCTTGCGAAGCGCTTGGTCGCGACGGCACCACGGAGGATAGTGTGACAAGGATTTAACTGGTTTGCTGGTAGACCGCCACCGAAGGGAGTTTCTACCTGGTGCTCCCAGTGATGTGCCGAAGCCTGCTCACACCGCGCCTCGAGTGCCATTTATGAACTTTTCGAAAGTGTCGTAACATGGGCCATGTTGGGCCTATCGACACCCCCAAAATTAGCAAATGCTAAAAACCAGGGCTTTTGTTTTCTTTCTTTCGGGGACCTGGTTGTTCAGTGTTTACCGGCACACCACTGGCTTCGCTCCATTCCTGGAAACTGCTAGGCTAATGACCGGGCTAGAGGAACAGGGCGGATGAAATCTCACAGACGTTATTCTGATTGAGAGAAGCCAGACACAGAAGATGACGCACTATATGAGTCCCTTTATGGGAAGTTCTGGAACAGACAAACTAATCTGTGGCAAAAAAAAAAAAAAAAAAAAATCAGGACCGAGGTACCTCTAGAAGGGGGGTGTTTACTGCGAAGGAGCATGAAGAATTTCCTGGGTGGCGAAAATATTCTATATCTTAATGTGAGTCTGCGTTACACGGGTATATGCATTTATCAAACGCCCAGCAAACCGTATGCTTCAAATCCGTGCAGTTTGGTGTGCATCAGTTTTACCTCGGGAGAAAAACAACTGCAAACGAATATTAAACCCTACTGAAGAGGTTTGCTTTGTATAATCGTCAGGGTTCGCGGCTTTGAAATCATTTGTGCATTTTCGTTTCGAGCAGATAAGTACGTGGAGGATAATGAGAGGCAGGCTTCTCACTGTTGCAGGAAAAAGTTCCCCAGGTAGGGATCTCAGGAGGGAATACAGACTGTGGTAAAACGGTAGCAAAAGCAAAAACAAACCCCAAAAACAATTTAACTGATTTCAAGTGCACGAACCCCCTCATGGAAGGGGACGGCAGAGGAGGTGCTGACATACGCACCTTAGGACATGACTGGATCCTCTAAGACGAAAGGTGACAGAAACTGCATGTAAGCACTGTACCCACAGGGGTCTGGAGTTACAATTCTGACTCTGGTACACATGTGTGCCTGGGGTGACCAACTTAGTAAATGGAGGCACGTGGTGGGAGCCAGGTCTCTCACTGTCGGAGTGAGAATCTACAGGTAAGCAAGGGAAGGGGCCTCGAATGACCCATGTGGTCCTGGATTAGAGGTGGAGATACAGGTACGAACTCGTGTTTAGTTTCAATGTAGATACAGATGTCACCTACAGAAGTCTCTGTAGACGTGTGCGTATACATTCAAGTTCGTGTACACTTGTATTTCTTCGCTCTGTCAGCTGAGAAGGGCTAGAAGCAGTGACAGCCCAGTAGCAAAAGCACACCCAGTGCGAAGCTCTTGGTTTCTAACACCATACTTGAATAAAAGAAAATGGGGCAGAGGATTAATTCTGGGGCTGGGGCAGGTAATACACAAGATGAGCCCAGAGGATCTTGTGGTGTCGAAAAGTAAAGAAATGCTAAAAAAAAAAAAAAAAAAAAAATCCATTGATACAAGTACATCAAAGAAGCCAACTAAAAGAGTTCTCCGTGGCCGAAGCTGGAAAAATTGGAGCAAGAAAATAAAGCAATATTGAATTAGAACCCAAAGCCTAAAACAAATATCCATGAGTCCACATAGATATAAATAAGTTAGTGACCCAATCAATAAATAGGAGAGAAGAGGGGCGCCCGGGTGGCTCAGTCGGTTGAGCGTACGACTCTTGATTTCGGCTTAGGTCATGATCACAGGGTTGTGGGATCGAGCCCTGCATAGGGCTCTGTGCTGAGCATGGAGTCGGCTTGAGAGTCTATCTCTGTTTCTCCCCCTCTCCCCCCCTCTCTCTCCCTCTGCCCCTCTCCCTCTGCTTGCCCTCTCTCTTTCTCTCTTATATCTTAAAAAATGTAAATGGGGGAGAAGAAATAAGTCTCCAGTGTAGGAGAATTCCAAATAATTCCTGTAGGCACTCCGCCCAAAGAATGTGGTATATAACTCCCCCTCCTTGCACGTGGGCTGCGCGTATCAATGTCCTTCCAAAGAGTGGAGTGATGGGAAAGAGGCAAAAGAGGAGCCTTACAGTAGAGAAGCCTGACAAACACTATCTCAGCCAGATGACCAAGGTCAGCACGAACAGTGACAAATCATGCTGACAGTACGTACCCTAGATATGATGTGAGGAGAAAGGCACTCCCTGAAACCCAGACCCCCAATCTAATCCTGAGAAAAAACCCACAGATAAATTCCCTTTGAGGAACAGTCTACAAAATACATGGCCAGTACTCCTCAAGACCACCAAGGTCATTAGAAACAAGGAAAATCCGAAACATTGTCATCATGGTACTCTGGGGGGATCTCAGAACAGTCGAGGGATATTAGGGAAAAACCAAGGATATACCAACAAAGTGGGGACACTCGTTAGTAATAGTGGATCAATACTGGTTCGTTAATTGTCACCACACACGCATACCGCCCTGATGCGAGATGTTAAGAATAGGGGAAGCTAGGGGCGCCTGGGTGGCTCGGTTCATTAAGCATCCAACTTCGGCTCAGGTCATGATCTCACAGTCCATGAGTTCCAGCCCCGTGTCGGGCTCTGTGCTGACAGCTCGGAGCCTGGAGCCTGCTTCGGATTTTGTGTCTCCTTCTTTCTCTGCCCCTCCCCTGTTCACTCTCTCTCTCACTCTCTCTCTCTCTCAAAAATAAATAAAGATTTTTTAAAAATTGAAAAAAAAGAATAGGGGAAGTTAGTAGGGGATATATAGAAATTCTGTGTACTGTCTGTAACTCAGTAACTACAATTTTTCTGTAAATCTGAAATGGTTCTAAAAAATAAAGTCTAGGGGGCGCCTGAGTGACTCAGTAGGTGAAGCGTCTGACCCTTGGTTTCAGCTCAGGTCAGGATCTCATGGTTTGTGAGTTCAAGCCCCGCGCTGGGCTCTGTGCTGACAGTGTGGAGCCTGCTTGGGTTTCTCTGTCTCCTTCTCTCCCTGCCCCTACCCTGCTAATGCGCTCTCTCTCTCCTCTCTCTCTCTCTCTCTCTCTCTCTCTCTCTCTCTCTGTCTCTCAAAATAAATAGATATAGATGGCTGGCAATCAGCAGCTTAGGTGTGTAGAGTGTGGCCCGGACATGCCCGGGGCACTGCCGACATCTGCGCCGCCTGATATCCGCAGACAGGAGCCACCGGGACTGTCCCAGGGTGCTGCTCTGGGGGATTCTGAAAGCTCCCCTCTGTCCCAGGAGACAGAGCGTTTTCCTGGAGAATTTGCACCGTGCTCTCTCGGATCTGCCAGCAGAACACGGGCCCCGATGAGAACCTGCAGTGGCCTCAGGAGGGCGGGAAGGTCGAGCAGATCCCCAAAGCCAGCTGAGGCAGAGACTGGGGTGCCCACCTGTATGAGCTCGGCCGACCCAGCCGGTGTGACCCATGCCTGTGTGGGGGGGAGCGGGAATGACCTTAATTCCTGGGAAACAGAAACGATTCGGCAGCTCTCCGGGCTGTTTTCTTCAGGCTTCGTACGGATCTAATTTGGGTGAACCAAGAGGTTCTGTTCCGAGGGTTTCATTGTACTCTCCCTGTGCCACGTGATCTGGCGAGTTCGGCCAAAAAAATTTCCAGACTACAGAACGGAGGAAGGCACCTCGGCTCTGCGGCTCCTCATCGTACTCGCTGCTGTCCATGGCACTTGAACGTCTAAACAAGAGCTAATGGCGCCGATGTCTTAGTGTCTGGAAGAATCTCGAGTGAACGAGGGTCTGCGTGGGCACTGCATAGGTGGCCGGTACCCTGCTCATAGCTCTCTGGCGCGCTTGCATCAAGACTGACCGAATGGTTAGGCAAGCTAACTGACCTCAACCTGGTCATTACACTTCAAAGCAGCCGTGTTAAGCACAAAGTCAAGTCCATGCTCCGGGGTACCAGCCACATATGGTCACCAGCCAATACGATTTGAGAGTGGCGTATGCTTCGTGATTTTTCCAATTTCCCTTTTGAATTTTAAAATTGGGAGCCTGTTGTCTCACTGTCAGAGAGTGAGGTGTTAGATGACCATGAATCCAGGCCGAGGGCTCCATTCCTTTTCCACATTAGCTTTGGGAAAAGTACTATTGAGTTCTGTGTTGGGCCTGCATCAGACCAGCGTAAAACCAGAATAATTCAGATGGGAGGAAAACATTAGCAAAAGAACATGAGTACATTCTGTCCTGTCCGACAAAGATTCCCTTCACCAACCGAACTGGAGAGAGAGGCCTTGGAAAAGTTTCTCTCTGACGTTTCGTTGAGCCCATCATTGTAGGGGAGACATCATCAATAAAACTTCATTCCTAACTGACTGTGAGGCTCAGGGCTTCTGGACACGCATAAGTAAGCCCAGAAGACTTGGTAAGGGACGCCTAGCTCCATACACATTGATCTATGATTGGGATTTACTGCTGCCTAGAAAGTTCTACCCAATTTCAGCTTCTGCACTGTACCTAGCAGAGGGAATGATAAATGCCACTGTGCCATTGGGACTGTCACTTTGGAGAGTGGCATAAATGATGATAAAAGACAAACACGAATTCCAGAAAAACTTGGATTGGCTTTCCTGTCAACACCACTGAAATGCAAGATGGGCAACTATTGATAGAAAGCACGGAGTGTCCCTGATAAAATGTTACATAACAATGACTGTGCTGTGCAAAGGCACGTTTCACTGTCTCTGGAAAAAACAGGAATCCGTCCTCCCGAGAGGCGTCTTGCATTTTCCTTCCAAGGGAAACCAAAACAGAGAGAAAATGGAATGTGAAGAGTTACAGAAAAAGTGTAGGGACCCATCAGAAATTGCAAGGTTATGTCCAAAAAAGCCTCTGACACAGGGCACAGTTAAGCGTCCGACTTCGGCTCCGGTCATGATCTTATAGCTTGTGGGTTCGAGCCCGGCATTGGGCTCTGTGCTGATAGCTCAGAGCCTGGAGCCTGCTTCAGATTCTGTGTCTCCCTCTCTCTCTGCCGTTCCCCCACTCACACTGTATCTCTCTCTCAAAAGTACATAAACATTAAAAATAATAATAATAATAAAGCCTCTGAAGAAGGGGGACCCTTTTGTACTGCTGGTGGGAATGCAAACTAGTGCAGCCACTCTGGAAAACAGTGTGGAGGTTCCTCAAAAAATCAAACATAGAACTCCCCTATGACCCAGCGATTGCACTACTAGGATTTATCCAAAGGATACAAAAATGCTGATTGGAAGGGGCAAATGCACCCCCGATGTTTGTAGCAGCACTATCGACAATAGCCAAATTGTGGAAAGAGCCCAACTGTCCATTGGCTGACGAAGAGATAAAGAAGACATGGTGTATATACAATGAAATACTACTCGGTGTTGTGTCTTCCTCGCTACTCAAAAGAAATGACTTCGTGTAGGCTTTGGAAAAGCATCTTGGGCTATTTTGACCCATGTGATGGGTGACTTGAGTACTCGTTTCCCCCGGTGCCTGATAAAGCCAGCAATGGTGAATTGTCTTCGAGGAAGCTAACGGGCGCTCTAACTGACAACACCAAAGGCATTTCGAGACATGATACAGAAGCCAAAGCGTTCACTTTATTAAACTGGCTAATATGGGGGCGCCCAGGTGGCTCAGCCGGTTGGGCATCTGACTTCGGCTCAGGTCAGGATCTCACGGTTCATGAAATTCAAGCCCCGCGTCGGGCTCCGTGCTGGCAGCTCAGAGCCTGGACCCAGCTTTGGATCGTGTGTCTCCCACTCTCTCTGCTCCTCTCCTGCTCACACTCTGTCTCTCTCTCTCCCTCTCTCTGTCTCTCTCTCTCTCAAAAATAAATAAACATTAAAAAAATTAAATTAGCTAATATACGTAACCAGAAGCAGTGCCTGGAACATAGTAAGTGCTCAGTAAATGGTGGCTCTGGTAGCGGATGCTGTCGACATCCTGTCCCCTATTTCCTGGGCCAACCTCTGAGTTCGCCTGCAGCTACCTCTGAGGTCCTGTGCACATCCACAGGTTTCTGTCTCGAGTGCCAAGCTTCCTCGGTTTCTCTGCCCAAGGGCTTCCTCAGGCACGCCCAGAGATTTTTCACTCTTGACAGGAAAGCTCAGAGGTGCGGGGTTGGGCGGGGTGGGGGTGTTGGGGTGGGGATCTAAGGGCCCAGGGAAAAGCCCTCGACCACTAAGAAATGGGATTGGTGCATGCATACCCCAGCTTCCTTGTCCTGCGGTCAGACGATGCTGAGGCACGTTCTAGAAGATTGCTCACAGGGTCCCCGGCAGCCCTGGGCTCTGGTCGCCCACAGCAGAAACCCATTCATTAAAGCATCCTTCTCTTGTCTTCTCTGTCTTTCCCCACCCTCTCAGCTGTGCTTCCCGGGGTCGCCTTCCAAACAAACTGCCTGAACCTTAAGCCCTTTCTCAGAGTCTATTTCTTGGGGGTAACCAGAACTAGGAAAAGTATGGTCGACCTTACTTAACCCCTGCTGAGCACGGGAAGTGGAGCCGTGCAGGAGCATGGCACAAAATTCGTCATTAGTGGCTACTAATACGAATAGAGGCGTGCTGATTCTTTTGACTTCTAGAAAGTGAGCACAAATCGCCAGAGCCGTCAGAAGCAGGTTTGGGGATAGGGCTATAGGTAGAAACCAAAGAAAGTGCACGTGCACGCTAAAACGTAAGAGGCGACGGCTGCGTCGTAACGTGTAAACAACTCCTGTGCTCACGGGCCGTAGACTTTGTAATTTCCATCATGTTCCAACACGGACAGCAAAACATGTACAGTATGTATTACAGGGGTCTGCAAAACTGCATTTGCTGCATGAAAAAAAAAAAACAAAACCCAAAATAAACAAGCAAAAAAAAAAAAAAAAAGCTGTTCAGGGCTTTTAGTTCAGTATAAATTCATTCCTCTAAAGGAAAATGCCATCCTAAACATTTTTTACTTGCAAAACAATCTTCAAGCTATAGAGCAATTTATTTCACATGACATTTACAGAAAATCAACAGAAGTAGCTTTTATAACGTGCGGATCCACAAATCACGTTTCCTCACTATGGTTATGCATTGAAATCTCTCGAGGTCTCCTCTGGGGTGCTGTCCCTGGGAGGGGGGCTTGAGAGATGATTGTTTCCTCAACGGAAAATTTATATTATTCCCTACTGGGGCACTGCTGCTTTCTCCGTTCCCAGGGCCCACAAAGACAGTCATTGACAAGGGTTGCTACATTGGGCCTTAATGCGCCCATTGTCTCCGACATTTCATATGGTGCTTTATCTGAAACAAACAAACCAAAATTTGAAAAGGGAGTGAAAGAAAGCACACTGAGCCGGTGGACTCGATATGAATGGAATGCAATTTAACCGATATAAAGAGAATTTAAACATGGAAATTTGGGTGAGTTCGGTGAGCGTAATTATAACAAAATCCAATAAGATTTGGTGACAGCATTAGCGCCCAACCTTAGCAATATCGTTATTCCGAATGACCTTTCCCCCCCTTCCCATTCACTGCCTTCAATACTTGGAGGGTGGCTTTCATAACGCCAGCTGAGCTCAGCGGCGGGGTGGGCTCTCGCTCGGGGCCGGGTAACCACGGCATCTCCCCTCCAGCCTGGGTTATTGCTATTTACCATTTAATGCCGGTCAACAGAAGACAGATGGTAAGCAATTACTTTCCGACGGCTTGTTCCGAAATAATCATTATATTTAAAAATTTAATCTATTATGGATTTTTTTTTCTAATTAAGCCTAGATCTTTGATCAGAAGGATTTACAGGTTTTGAGCAAGGACATGCTAGTTTGCCAAAACAAAGGTACATTAAAATATAATACCAGGCGAGCTTTCAAATGAATACGGTGGTATCCGAAGGCAGGGGAGGTGCTATCAATGAAATGCAGGGGAGCATAGGGTTTGGGTATGATTTGCATAGTTTGTATGTGGTACCCGAGTCATGTGGGCAATGGCGGATAAGAGAGCAAGCCCCTGACTTAACCTGCTCAGGCCGCTGTACCAAAATACCTCGCCTGGGAGGCTTACACAGCAATTTCTTTCTCACAGTTCTGGAGGTCGATAGTCTGAGATCAAGGTGTTGGCCTATTCTCATCCTGGTGAGGGCCCTCTTCCTGGTTTGTGAATGGTTGCCTTGTTGGAGCTTCACGTGGTGGAGAGAGGACTCTGGTCTCTTTCTCTTCTTTTCTTTTTAAAAAAAATTTTTTTTTAATGTTTTTTATTTATTATTGAGAGACAGAGACAGAGCACGAGCAGGGGAAGGGCAGAGAGAGGGGGAGACAGAGAATCCGAAGCAGGCTCCAGGCTCCGAGCTGTCAGCACAGAGCCTGACGCGGGGCTCGAGCCCACAAACACGAGATCATGATCTGAGCTGGAGTCGGACGCCCAACCGACTGAGCCACCCAGGCGCCCCTCTTCCTCTTCTTATAAGGGCATGGATGTCATCACGACAGCTCCACCCACCTCACCTAAACCTAATTATCTCCCAATGACTCCACCTCCAGACCCCGTTGCATTGGGGATTAGGGCTTCCACACGTGAACTTGGAGGGGAGATGCAAACATTCAGTCTTTAATACCCTCAAAACCAGGTTTTTATCGAGTGTCCGCCAGCCCAAAGAAGGCAAGGATCTTACAAGATTCCCTCCCATCCGCTTATCTTTCTGGTGCTGTGAACAGCCTTGAGCACACAAAGCCACTCTGTGCAAGTGAACCCAGACTCCTTCGGATTCCTCTGGAAGAGTTTGGCCTCAAGAATTATGTGGAAGCTTCCAAACTCAAGTTATGGGGAAAAAAACTGGGTTTTGACACCCACAGCTGCTTTCTTAGGAGGGTGAGTCTCACTGAACCAGAATCAGGGCTGCTGCCACCGCTTCTTACTTTTCTTATATTGTGGTAAAATTCTCCATTTTAACCCTGGGCCTCTTCATCTTTTTTTGTGCCATGGATCCCACTGGCGGTCTAGAAAAGCCCACGGACCCCTTCTTAGAACCTTTTTTTAAAATGTCTGAGATAAAGGCGCCGGGGTGGCTCTGTCGGTTAAGCATCCAACTCTTAATTTTGGCTCAGGTCACGATCTCACGGTTTGCGGGTCGAGTCCTTTGTCGGGCTCTGCCCTGAAAGGGTGGTCTGCTTGGAATTTTCTCTCTCCCTCTCTCTCTGCTCCTCCCCTGCTCTCCTTCTCTCTCTCTCTCTCTCTCTCTCTCTCTCTCTCTCTCAAAATAAATAAATAAACATTAAAAAAAATGCCTGAAATCAAATACGATTGACCCTTGAACAATGTGGGGTTGGGGCGCCGACTCCCCAGGCACTGGAAAATCCGTGTACAACTTTTGACTCTCCAAAAGGTAATTACTAAGAGCCTACTGTTGACCAGAAGCCTTACCGATAATGTAAACAATTGATGAACACCTATTTTGTACGTTACATGTACTATATACAGTGTTCTTACAATAAAGTAAACTAGAGGAGAGAAACGTTAGAAGAGGGAATACACTTACAGTCCTCTACTGCGTTTATAAAACAGATCTGTGTACAAGTGGACCCACACAGTTCAAACCTGTGTTGCCCAAGGGTTAACCGTACATAGGCTCTCCAAGAATATCCATGCCTTTGAAATTTTGTTATCAAATTTTTAAGAATCAAATATGCAAAGCCATAATCTATGTGTTTCTTAATTAATGCATTAATAGCAAGAGCTAGAGGCAGGACTAATAACTCCTATAATTTCTCCTGGCGGCGGAAGTCTCGGGTACAGATTCACGATAGAAGCAAAAAGCGAGCGTTAGTCAGAAGTTGAAGTAGAGAGTTAACATTTTTCTTTTATTAAAAGTTTTTATTTTGGAGAGAAGGAGAGAGCACTCAGGAGCCGGGGAGAGGGGCAGAGGGAGACAGAGAAAAAGAGAATCCCAAGCAGGCTCTCCATCTAGCGGGGCACAGAGCCTTAAGGGGGGCTCAATCCCATGATGGTGAGATCATGACCTGAGCTGAAACCAGGAGTTGGACACTTAATTGACTGAGCCACCCGGGGGCCCCAGAAGTAACATTTTTGTATCTAAGTTTATGGACCCTCTGAACTCCAGATTAAGAAAACCCATGTGAAACGCAAGCCTCCCGTGTGTGGTTATCTAAGTTTGGAAACAGTTTCTTCTGCTAACTGAGGGAGGGAAAAGCAGTTGGAGGCAAGAGCGGACAAGGGCAGGCCGGTGCAGTCATGGTGGTGAGGTGGCCACAGGGCATTTTAAAGACGGCGATGCCTCCTCTAACTCAGAAAGTTGTTCACGGCATGAAATGCCAATCACTTCTGTGTCTCCCCCAGAACTCTTCATTAAAATCAAGTACGTTCTGGACGGTATCATGGGAGTAGACTTTTGGTGGCCCTTGAAGACGGCTCTGATTTACACACTTAAGAATTGAAGACTGTGCAGCATCAGGGCGAAAGTAGGAGCCACAAAAGCCTTGGGCCTCTGAGGAAGTTCTGGAGAGGGCTTTGGACTTCTACTGCACGTAGAGCTTGGGTTTACCTAGGCTCCCAAGGAACAGAAGGTGCCAGCTGAAATCCAGGTCTACTTGGTTTCAACAGAATAGGCAGAACTACAGGAGGTGTGAGTCTGACCAAGGGGACGCAGTGCCTTCTCTCTCTCTTCAGCTGGCCTCTGAGGTCTAGAAGTACTCTGCTTTGGTATGGAGCCACGGGGTAGAAAGTGGGATTCTTTTTTTTTTTTTTATGTTTATTTATTTTTGAGAGAGAGAAGGAGAGAGACAGAGCATGAGCGGAGAAGGGGCACCGACAGAGAGGGAGACACAGAATCTGAAACAGGCTCCGGGCTCTGAGCTGTCAGCACAGAGCCCCACGCGGGGCTCAAAGTCGGGAATGGTGAGATCATGACCTGAGCTGAAGTTGGACGCTCAACCGACTGAGCCACCCAGGCACCCCAGAAAGTAGGATTCTAGCTGACTGAATAACGGCGACTTGCCTGCTCTGACCGTCCGCCGAAGTCACCGCTGGCCCCACTGCCTGCTTGCATCGCTCCGACGGACACTTGCTTACTGCCCCCTGCCGCCATATTGCTGATGAGAAAGATGGCGACGCCATAAGTACAGCAAGCACTGCCATGGGTTGGCGGGGCCTGAGCGAGGTGGTGGGGTGGAGTGGGCAAGGGTGTGAACTCTGGCTCCGCCGCTTCCCTTGGGCAAGCCCCTTCACCCCTTCCAGAAGCAACCCCCTCCTATGTTAAGCGAGGAGATCAGCTGTACGGGATTCGTGCGCTTGGTGTGAGGATTCAACCCAGTCCGGTGTGCAAATTTTTTAGCGTGGTTTCTGGTACATGAACAATGTGGTTATTATATTATTATTGCTATTATTATATCAAGCTTCCCTTCATAAAAGAGGTCAGTCCTAGTTTTTTTTTTTTAATTTTAGTAAAAAATGGAGAAAATCTTTATGTAAAGGCTTTAAATATCCGCGTTAATGCCTTCTCTCTATTCCCTATTCATAACCGCTCCCGCCATTAAACTTGACTTTCTCCCCTTCGCCTTCCTGGGAAATAACACAGGTTACGTGTTTTGCAGAAGGATGAAAGATTTCTTGGGAAAGTATCCTCACCCTTTGCCCTCTACTTGCTACCACTGTAAACACACACACACACACACACACACACACACACACACACACACACACATTCCTTTCTTTCTTCCTGCGGTAAGAATCAAATCCAGGCCTCCTGCCTGGAGTTGCAGAACACTACCATCAGGCTGGTCCATTAAATATCATTTGAAAGTCAATTTTATCCCAGAGTGGTAAGTAGTACGCGTGCTTCTGTCTTCATCTACCTTAATTAGGAAAAGCAATTTGCTGCACATTTCTTAAAAAAAAGAGAGAGAGAGAGAGAAAAAAAAAAAGCTGATCAAATTTGAGCTCCTGATAGATTGAAACATAGCGTATGTTGTGGTGGTGGTACGATGTGAAACCACTTCCCACATCTAAATTACGACTCGGTCTAAAAACAGTCCAGCCTTAGGACTCGCGTGTTTCCTAAGTAACTTGTACAATTGCCCATAATTATGGAAATAGGAGCTGTCTCCTGAAAGGCAACCCCTCCTCGTTTTGTTTCTCGACCCAGAATAGAAAACTCCGTTTTGAGTCTGTCACTGGAGATGTTTCCCTCCCGTCGTATTTTCTGTGATTCTGTACCATTGACAATCTCAAGACCATTTTCGCACCTCTCCTTTTGCCAAAATGGTTGGAGTGTCGGAGAAACCGCGGCTCTGTTGAAGGGAGATGTCTGCTTTTCTAATTTCTTTGAACTAGGCCAGGCCAATTTTAACTCCCACGGGTGCCTCTCTGAGTTGAGTCCTCCCGATACCCTGGTGGAGCGCCGATGGCACCTGAGCTGGTACCCGGATGCCCTGGAGGTGTCTGGAAGGCTGCAGAGATAAGCCCTTCAGAAGTCTTTGTGGTGGAGGAGCTTGGGAGCCTCTTAAGAGGGAGACGGTCCCTAAGAGAAGGATGAGCCAGGGAAGAAGTAGCCAGGCCTACGGAGCTTGACCCAGTAAGAGAGATCTGCGCTTTAGAAGAAGGTGTGATTATGAGCATACGCCCTGTGGTTCTTGGCACTTGGAGCTGACCCTGCGTACCTCTAAACTCATGCCTGAGTCTTGGTAGGAGATGAGCCGTCATTCCTGCCGCCCACAATATCCCATTTGCCACACAGCAGCCAGACAACCATTTTCAAATCCTAGATCATGCCACTCTGCTGCTTGAAAACCTTCCATGACTTTCTACTCTACGTAGTAGTAGATAAAACTCTCCTTCTGAGAGCCTGCGGGATCCTACCCAAGAGCTTCTGCCTGCTTCTTCTATTTCGCCTTATAATTCTCTCCCATTTGTCCTGTTCATTTCGACCATGGGGCCTTCTTTTTCATCCTGAGCCCAGTTCAGCCTCACTCCGTTGCATTTATACCTGCGGTTCCTCTGTTCTGAGCACTCTTCCGCGGAGAACATCTTGTCATCCTCCAGCTCTCAACTTAAACATCACCTCCTCGGGGCACCTGGGTCACTCAGTAGGTTAAGTGTCCAGCTGCAGCTCATGTCGTGATCTTGTAGTTCGTAGGTTTAGACCCTGCGTCGGGCTCTGTGCTGACAGCTCGGAGCCTGGAGCCTGCTTCGGATTCTGTATCTCCCTCTCTCTCTGCCCCTCCTTTGCTCGTGCTCTGTTTCTCTCTGTCTCTCAAGATGAATAAATCTTTAAAAAATTAAAGAAAAAAACACGTCCTTAAATCATCCTTTTCTGGGCCCCCATACCCCGTAACTCTCTCGTATCCCCCTTTTGTTTTATTCCTAGCTCTTGTCCCAGGCTGACCTCTTCGGGACAGGGTCTGTCTTAGTTTGGCTTCCCTTTCGAAGGCAGAGCCTGAGACAAGGGTTGGGTGCAGGTACTTTATGTTGGAAGACAGAGCTCTTCCAAGTATTATAGTAATAAACAGGCTTCGTATAGGAATCAGAGCCTGCACAAATATGAATAAACGTAAGAGCGAAGGTCAAGAAGATCAAAGCTGGCAGGTCAGGGAAACACTGATGATCTCAGCCTGGAGCAAAGCACCGGAATGGTTGATTCTTCAAAGCTCTCTGGGAAATTGTGTCATATCTGGCTCCTATAAATTCTCATAAGCAATAGACTCTTCGAACTTCTTCCTTTCCTATCTCAGATAGGTTCTTCTCATTGGCGAATTCTAAGTGGTACCGAGGCAGGTAAAATGGGTCGAACCCTGTTTGCAACTGTTCGCCGTAGCCGTGGCTGGGATCAGCGAGGAGGCTGAATGGATAAGAGGTGCCTGACACTGGAATGCTCCCTGTCTTTTTATTTCTCTGCCCCAGACCCTGGAACATGCCCGGTATATCAAAGGGGCTCGCTAGGTGCTTCCTGAGTGACTGATTCACAAAAGGGCTGTAAGTAAAAACTAGCTGAGTTGTGACCCTCCGTTTGGGAACCCGGCAGCACACCGACCACATTATTATGGGATCCGGCTCATAGGGGGGACCTCAAAAATCTGCATGGCATTCTCCACCTGTTGCTCAGGACGGCTGGGCTCTATCTGCAACTCAGAGTTCCAGGCTTTAATGGTGGTGCTCTGTGGGAAGTAATAGGAAAATACTCCCCAAGGAGTAGGGTATAGACACAAGGATATCCGAGCAAACTTGTCCAGGAGCATGTGCGAGACACCCCCGAGGCCGCCTAGAACTGCTATAGATAAGGGCAAGGGTGAGCGGAACCTTTGCTACTTTTCGCGATATAAATCCATTAGTACCGCGGACTTGGCTAGGGGGAAACTCACATAATAATATCTGCCAGAAAATATGTCACGAACAAAGCACCCAAGGATGGGGCACATCACTTAAATGCTCAGAAGCTCCTAGAATAGGTTGGCCACCCTTAGGATTCCATTAGCCAGTGAGAAACGGTACCAGCCAGGAGGAGGAAGGAGGATATGAATTTGTTTTAATGGTGTCATTCCTGTGTCTGTTGATAGTGTGGCCGTGGCAGTCAGCATGGGTCCATAGGCCTAGGGACTGAAAGAAATTAAGTGGTGGAGAGATGAATTAGAATTTAAATCAAACAAGCAAACCAAAGCACGGGTGGTGTACGGGGCAGTGCATTAAAAACCCTCTACCTCTGTATACTCAGTGTGAGCCTGCTGAGGTCTGGGGATTAGTTGATGAGACAGATGAGTGCTGTTCCATGAATTCAATAATGGAAATAGATGGTGCCCCAGAAGGTATTCAGATAAGATTTTTTATAAACATCTATGTAGCATATAGGTAGTTCGGTTCTCCACTTTTATCTGCGTCTTTTTACCCAAAAGAAACAAAAGCACCCGTCCATCCCAAGACCAGTACGCAAATGTTCATTGCGGCTTTATTCATGATAGGCAAAAATGACTCGAATGCCCATCAACCGGAGAGACAACCAGTAAGTACTCCATACAATGGAGTACTACTCAGCGGTAAAAAGGAGCAAGCTATGGATACACGCAGCCACATGGACGAATCCCAGCAGCTTTTACGCTGAGCGAGAGGAGGCAGCCACCAGAGACAGCGTACTGTATGATTTCACTTACAGCATATCGTCCTGGAAAAGGCGTGTTATAGGAACAGGAAGCAGATTGGTGGCTGCCATGTCTGTAAGACACTGACGGCAAAAGGGCACAAAGAGACCTTGGGCGGGGGGGTTGGGATGTTTTATGTCTTGATGTTTTTTAAGTATATTTATTTAAGTATATTTATTTTAAGTATATTTATTTAAGTATATTTATTTTTGAGAGTGAGAGAGAGACAGAGTTCGAGTAGGGGAGGGGCAGAGAGAGAGGGAGACACAGAATCCGAAGCAGGCTCCAGGCTCTGAGCTGTCAGCACAGAGCCCAACGCCGGGGCTCCAACCCACGGACCGTGAGGTCATGACCTGGGCCGAAGTCAGCACTTGGCCGACTGAGCCCCCCAGGCGCCCTGCGATGTTTTGCATCTTCATTGTAGATCCTAGTGGTGGCCGTCTGACTGAGTACCTTTTTCAAACTCATTGGGTGCGACGCTTGAAGAGGCTAGATATTACTAAAGCGTACCTTTAGAATCCTGACTTCGAAACACGACAACAGCTTATGTCCTGGTGAGGCAACAGATAGTCGTGAATAAACACACAAGATGGAGGAGGACTCTTCCGGTGCCCTACAGCACTTCCCCTCAGCCCTCCTCTGATTTCACGTGCTGTTCCAGGGGACAGTTCCCCGCAAATGCATATTCTTCTCGTGTCGCAGCGTCTCTTCCCAAGTGTGCACTCCACAGTTTTTGGTGACTTTCTTCTCTGGAGTGTCTTTAACACCTTGGGACTGTTCAGCCCTCAGGCAAGTCATCTGGCTGCGGTGGGGGGGGAGTTAACTCTCAGGGGCAAACTCAGTGCTTCAGGCCAAAAATTCTGGGAGGCGCTCTGTATGCTTTTCAGGGGGGCGCAGGGCTACTGACACAAGTCAGCGCAGGGCAAATGACCCAAGTCCACGGCGGCTGGAGCGGCAACCTTGATAAAGCGCCTTGATGTTGACTTTTCCTTCTTCTGGGTCTCGCTTTCCCCGTTACCTCACTCCTGCTTCGTGGGATTACCTCCCAAATAAACTGCTTGTGCTGGAGCCCTGGTCTCAGGCTCTGCTTTGAAGGGACCGAAGGTTAAGAGATAACCTAATGTCAGATGATATGGAGCAAAATCGAGCAAGGAGAGGGATGAGGAGCTAGGAACACTACTGCGAATATGGTTAGGAAAGACTTCTATGATGTGGGCACCTCTGAGTAGGGCATCTGAACTCAGCAGAGGAATGAGCCACGTGGCTATTCAGGGGAAGAGAATTTGGGGTTGGGGAACCAATAAGCCTAAATACAGAGCATTCTAGAAATGGCAAGGGGTTCACTGTAGCTGCAGCTAAGGGAGCAAAAGACGAGGGCCTAGAGGTAGGTGGGAAGGCCAAGTAGGATCCTACAGGCTATGGAAAGGACTATGGGTTTCATTCTGAATGAGCTAAGAGACCCCCGGAGGGTTTTAAGCAGAGGAATAAAACAATCTGACTTCTGTGTTTAAAAGGACAACTCTGAGGGCACGTGCGTGGCTCTGTCGGTTAAGCGTCCAACTTTTGGTGTTGACTCAGGTCATGATCTCACATTTCGTGAGATCGAGCCCCACACTGGGCTTTGCGCTAACATCACAGAGCCAGATTGGGATTCTCTCTGTCCTCTCTCTCTCTGCAACGCCCCCCCCCCTTGAAAAAAAAAAAAGAAAAGAAAGAAAGGACAACTCTGGCTGTTATGCTGAGATGAAACTGTAGGGGTCGATGATGGAAATAGGGAGAACAGCCAAGAGCCTGTTACAACCATGCAGGAAAAAAAGGAATGGTAGATGGGTCCTTTGTGCTAGTGGTGATTTCCACTGACGGGTGATTAGGTTCTGGATGTATTTTGCAGGTATAACTAACAGGATCTGCAGATGGATTGAAGGTACGATATAAGGAAAAGGAGACGATTTGGGGTTGACACGAGACTTTTATCCTGACCTATTTGACGAATGGTGGCATTTACTGGCCTAGGGAAGAGCCTGGAGGAGCAGGTTCGAGTGAGGGGAATAGAGAGTCTGGTCTAAGATATGTTAGGTTTGAGGAGCCTAATTGGCATTCAAGTAGCGGTATTGACAAAGTGATGGGGTAGCCAAGCGAGGAGTTAGAAAGTTGTCAAGGCTAGAGGTTTAAATTTGGGAGCGGCCAACAAATAGATGATGCTTAAGGTCCTGAGACTCCAGATGAGAGCGCCTAGGGAGTCAGGGAAGACAGGGAGGACAAGAAGCTCAAGCACCGAATGCTCGTTTACTCCATCATTTAGGGGGGCATGTAGACATGGGGCAGTACGTCGAAGGGGACATGAGTTCAAAGGAGGCTTCTGGGTTTTGTTGAGATCCCTGACATCTGAGGAAGTTTGTGTGCAGAGGGGGACGCTTTAGTTGGTTGTGGGCTGACTTAGTGGTGCAGGAGGGGGCAGGAGGCAAGTCTCAAGGAGGCCGGAGCTGGGCTTATCCAGCGCACGCACACGTCCGGGCGTTGGACGGGGAGCCCGGACGGCTCACCCTACTGTGACAGGAGAGGAGGTGTAGGGTCTGATCGCGGTTGCAGAGACGCTGGGAAGTGGGGTGCGGGTTCTGGAAGTTGTCTTCTGATCACAGCTCTTTTCTCAGGGAAATAGGCCAGAGAGTGAAGGTGAACCGGGCGGGGCCACAGATTCGAGGAGGGAGGAGAAAGAGTGGACTCGTCATGGCAGAGAGAACAACGGACTGACGAGGAGGATGTTTCTCAGGTGATTTCAGTTTGAGTTTGAGAAGCTGTGCCCTAAGTGGCAGTCGGCAAGGTTGGAAGTCTGTCAGGTGTTTTCATATTTGACAGGTGACTTTTTTTTTTTAATGTTTATTTACTTTTGACAGAGAGACAGAGCATGAGCAAGGGAGGGGCAGAGAAAGAGGAAGACACAGAATCTGAAGCAGGCTCCAGGCTCCAAGCTGTCAGCACAGAGCCCGACGTGGGGCTCAAACTCACAAACCGTGAGATCGAGACCTGAACCGAAGTCGGTGCTTAACCGACTGAGCCACCCAGGTGCCCCGACTTTTTTAATGGGAGAATGCTCTCTGGTCCAAAGGAGCAGATTGCTAGTGGTGGGACTTGGGGCACCTGTCCGGGTCCTATTAAGAAGCAGAGGGCTAGTCCACGGCCCTTGAATGTGACTAGTCAAGATAAAGAAGGAGATGCTACCGGGCGTAGTCAGATGTTAATGGCTTAACGTTCTCGCCATCGGGTGGGCATCAGGGTGGCCGCAGTGGGCTTACCCGGGAACTGGAGAGAAATTCAGATTCTCAGGCCGCACTCCAGACTTGTGGAATCAGAAACTCTGGAGGGGGGGCCATCTGTGTTTTCACAAACCCGACAGGCGATTCGGATGCCCGTTCGCATTTGAGGATCACGCTTCTTCCAAATGGGGAGCCCCAGCCGTGGGGTGCCCCTTCCTGCGGGACTGACTCAGGGTGGGCTGATCTCATTCACTCTCCGGATCCAATGGCTCCCTTATGTCTGCTGCTCTGGGGCGTTTGAGTGTGCGAGGGACTTCGCTCCGATGAACTGTTGCCAAGGTACGTGACAGCAACGGTGTCCGTGTGTTCTCTGACACCACTCTGATGGTGGCGGGACGAAGATCTTCGCATGGGAGACTGTTCTTCCTCTCCTGTAAATACCTAAATGCTCCTCACTGAGTGGTCACCCATGTTTGTTCTCAAAGCAGGTTTAGGATAATACCTTTTTTTTTTTTTTTAATGTTTAGTGGGGGAGGGGAAGAGAGAGGGAAACACAGAATCTGAAGCAGGCTCCAGGCTCTGAGCTGTCAGCACCGAGCCCAATGCAGGGCTTGAACTCACGAACCTCAAGATCATGACTTGAGCCGAAGTCGGATGCTTAGCCGACTGAGCCACCCAGGCGCCCGGTAATACCTTCTGATGTGTCTATACAGCAAACCGTTTGTTTTTAAAGGGGAGGAGGTTGCCTTCTGTGAGCCTCATGAACACTTATGTATCTCTTGGTTTGGATTTCAGTGCTAAGGGCCATCGGCTACTGTCTCCCAGGTATTCTGGGCTATCACCCCACAGTCATCCTTTCCTTAAAGAATGTCATTAATTGAAACAGACTTTGAAAGGAATGCAGAAGAAGGAGGGTCCATCTTATGCAAAGTCACATACAAATGATTGGGAATTACTTCCCTCACCGCCTCCTTCATTAGCCCAGAAAATAAGGGTTCGATTGAATTATACAGGAGTCTTACATTGGCTGTTGATTATTTTTAAACTTGTTCTATTATTTAAGAGTAATAGAGATTGTACAGTTTTATATGATCCGATTATTATTCAGATTTGAAAGTCATTCACGTCAAATTAAAATTCCTTTGGGCCCTTTAAAATGCCTTAAATTAAAGTTTATGATTTAATAACGAAAGGGTACAGAGGGAGTGCGAACTGACTTTCTGAATCTTCGGTGATATGGAAATTTCCAGAAGATTCACAGTCTCTCCAAATTAATGTTTCCTCTATTTAGCAGACACAGTGGCGATGGGGGACGCTCTAGGACGTGAGCCAAGGTACCTGGGTTTCAGGCTAGGCTCTGCTGTAAGTGAGTTCGTACAGAGAAAAGAGCTAAAACACTTGGTCACTGTCCTTGAAGGACTTAGAAAACCAGAGGGCGAACCCAGAAGGACATGAGGAAAACATTAGCGTCGATAAGGCCGATAACATCCAGCAAGTCGCATGAACACAGACACTGCCCTAATGCAAACGATGTCTAATTCTAGGGGGAACAGCTTCCTCTTTTTCTTTCCTGCTCCTCCCTCCCTCCCTCCCTTCCCTCCTCTCTCTTTCCACTCTTCCTCACTCCTTCCTCCCCCGCTGTTTTAGCAAGTCAGCCATATAACTGAGCAAGAGTTCATTAAACATCTCTTGGTCCCAGACATGCGGGAAGTACCATCCCCCTTTAGACCGGCGCCCTGAGTCCTAGGGCTTCAGAACCTTGCTACTTAAAGTGTGGTCCACGGCCCGGCAGTCTCAGCCTCACCTGGGCGCGCTTGTTAGACGTGAGAACCCTCGGGCACCACTCCAGACTTAAAGAGCCAGAAACTACACTGTCATCAGCTCCCCGGGCAATTCGGGCGCACATTAAAGTTTGAGAAACACTGTTTTAAAGACTCTCTCCGCTGGCTCCTCCCCTCTCCCCCAAGCGAGATTCTGAAGGGCCAACGGGATGTGCCCACTCAGGACTGGCCCTCCTTCTAGAACACTCTCCGGTTTCCTGGACTCTTGAATTCCCTGCTCAAAAGTCCTGAGCCTGCTGTCCCCCGCTCAACCAAGTGCGCTTTCGCTCTCTCTCAAAAATAAACATTAAAAAAAAAAGTCCTCAGCCTGCTTCCAGGGCCTTCCCTGGGCTTCCTGCCCAGCCAGGATGCCCTCCTGGAGGCTGGACGGGCGGCTAGGGGTGGCTACTAGATGGCGGAAACAAGGAAGTCGGTAGAAGAAGCTTGGCGAGGTGGCTGAAACATACACATTCACGTACCCACATGGTGGGTGGGAGGCTGAGCGCCAGCTCTCCCCGCACCCCCAAATTCCAGTGTGGAACTCCGAGGAGCCCCAAATTCTGAATTCATGCCTGCCCTTCCAAGTTGTGATGACAGTTTATTTGTCAAGATAGGAGGAAAGAAGCTTTTCAATGGAAACATTTGTTAGCTCGGTACATAACTCTCAAACATTCAGACATATGGTACGTGGGCCTCCATTTGTATACTCGGCCCAGCCCTGCAGATGTTAGGGGCGAGCCTGCTGGTGATGGGATGAGGGGACATCTGAGGTTTTCCAGAGCCGTGTGCCCCCCTTGTCTTCCAGAGACAAAGTTAGTGTGGTGCATCTGCTTAGCTTTCTCCCTGAAAGCTGCATTCCTTTGTGTCCTTCCGGACTCTTCTTAGACGCAGAGGCCTTCTATTTAGGAGATTTCCTTTAGGATTTCCTCAGGAGCTCTTTGCCCATCATTTAATCAAGCTTTCCTCTGACCTCTCTTCTATTTTCAGTCTCTCTTTTTAAAATAATAAATACCCAGGGGCGCCTGGGTGGCTCAGTTGGTTGAGCGTTTGGACTTCGGCTCAGGTCATGATCGTGGTTTTGAGCTCCGCACTGGGCTCTGTGCTGATGGCTCAGAGCCTGGCGCCTGCTTCCGATTCTGTGTCTCCCTCTCTCTCTGCCCCTCCCCTGCTCACGCTCTGTCTCTCTCTCAAAAATAAAAATAAACATTAAAAACTTTTTTCTTAAATAAATAAAAATTAAAAACCACATTGGGGCACCTGGGGGGCTCAGGCAGTTAAGCGTCTGACTCTTGGTATCAGCTCAGGTCATGATCTCACAGTTCATGAGTTCGAGCCCCACATGGGGCTCTGTGCTGGTGGCGTGAAGCCTGCTTGGGATTCTGTCCCCTTCTCTCTCTGGCCCTCCTCCACTTTCTCTCTGTGCCTTTCTCAAAATAAATAAAAATAAGCTTAAAAAATAAAAATAATAAATACAAACACCTTTATTTGGCATTGGGTATCCTGACATTGGTTCATTACAGTTCCTTAGAAGACAACTCCCCAAATCAGAACAAACTGATGAAAAATAAAGACGCAGTGGCCCTATTTACATATAGCATGGATAGCCCAGGCATCTCCCGGGTGCGCACGCCCCCCTACACACACACCCTGGGAGATAGCTTAGGGGCTAATAAACTTTGGGGAGCGGCGGCGGCGGCAGGTTCCACATCTCAGCAATTTTAAGACAGCCCCACCCCCATGAAGTAAGGACGTCTTAGACAGACAGCCAGAGTCTGGTCCGCAGCTTTATTTTTCCTCGCAGGATGTCTCAGAAAATAACCCTCCACTTGGCAATTAAACAGCGTCTCAGGTTCAACGAGATTTGCTCTTTTTAGGTTCAGGCTTGTAACAGAAGTAGCACGTTCTCCAAAGCACCTGCCCCGTGCAGGGCGTAGAGTCCAGGTCCTCCAACTTCACACCCCCAGCCCCTAAATTCTTACGTCCTCAGGGCAGGGGCCCAGGGGCCTGAATTTTTAGCAAAACCCCTGGTGACTCTGAGGCTGGTAGTTGGCAGGCCATACTTCGAGACATCTTGGTATGGAAAGAAGGTGGCGTTACAGTCCCTCGGTGGCCTAGTTCCATTTATATCCTGGGTCGGGCCTGTCAATCAGCTGCGCGGACGCCGGTGACTCACAAGTGGCTTGGAGCCCATGACATCCCAGCATTTATTAGGCATCAGCTCTGCACGGAGGGATGTAATGGGCACTGGGAACCCACCAAAGTATAAGACACAGCCCCAATCACGAGGAGCTGGGACTGCTCTCTACTTACATAAAGTCGGGGCCGTCATTAATGTAACTTAGGAGTATCTACTTTGATTCGTGGGTAGAGTCCCGTGTTGAAGAGAAAATAGGCACACGGCAGAACGTGGACGAAGGACACAGTATCTATTAGTTAAGCACACTGCGTGGAGTGCATCTATACTTACAAAATAAAGCATTCGGACCGTCCCAGCTGCAATTACGATAAATCTCATCTTAATCAAAACCCATCGGTTTAAAGCCTCATGGAAAAAAAAAAATTAAGCTACCAAATAACATTTGAGCTCGCGGGTAAGGGTATTTTTTTCATGGGTAAGAATTTTTAAAAGGCTCTCAAGGAGTCTGGATAGTTACAATTTAGGCGATAATGGCAACATAGCCACGTAGGCTGGATTTATTTGGATCAAAGAAGAAACCCTTTTTCTTTCTTTGTAACCTGGAAGTACCCAACTCTGGGTTACCTGCGTCGTCTCCAAAATTCAAGGTAATCGTTTGGCCTTGGCTTTCTTTGATCTAGCGGGGTGTGGAATTAGAGGGGTAAATGCCATGCGGAGTTCTGAGATCTAGCACGCTGGCTGATATCCCCGGACACAGCGATAAACCCACCCGGACACTGTTGTCGGGGATTGTCTGATACAGTTCACTGCGGAAGCCGTGAGCCTCTGAGGAAGTGTTTGTTAATTAAATGCCTTTTAGGCATAAGGTTTAAGGAGACCACTTGTAAGGTCTCTTTGGGGCATTCAGGAATATCCACTTTCTTCCCAAGTTCTCCCCCCACCACACACACCCAAGTCCCTGACTTCTAGCTCAGAAAAAACACAGTTGTGTTTGTGATCTATTATCAACCTGAAGCTAATGATTAAAAACCCCTCCCAGGGTGAAGTCTGGGGAGGAGAGACTCCACCCTCCACTCTAGGAGGGCAGCATACATTTCTCATTCACAGAAATGCGCCTAAACCGTGGAAGACCTTTCACCCTTGACTGCCAACAGCCTCAGCCCCCAGTTCTCCGCCCCCCACCTCCCCACTTGCTGCTTTTCTCACCTCCGTTCACCACTCGAAGGAGACCCAAGTGACCTCAAGTGGCCATTCGGGGCCCCTGAAGCAGAGTCCAGAAATGGGCCCCATCGCGTTTTTGCGATTGTGAGATAACGCCCCCCTCGGCCCCTCCCGCACAGAGGGTTCTCTCTGGAACCCCGTGGGCGATGTGGGCCCTCATCACACCTATTGGAGTCTCTGGGATTCCAAGCGTGGCTTGGCTCGTGAGCTCCCTGGGCACAGCCCGGGCCCGACTCAGGGACGCAGCGGAGCTGGCCTTCACTGGGCACCACACGAGCCCTTTCCGGTTCGCCCCTGCCAACAAGGCGGCCCAGAGGGTGGTCTGGGAAGCACAGAAGAGGCGAAAACGCGACAGTGAGCCAGCTGGCCTTTTTCCTACCCCTCATTTGATTTTGTTTGTTTTGTTGTTTTCTTGAGAGAGAGAGAGAGAGACCATGCGTGGGGGAGAGGGAGAGAGGGAGGAGGACAGAGAGAATCTTAAGCAGGCTACACGTCCAGTGCAGAACCTGACGCAGGGCCTGAACCCATGAACCATGAGACGGTGAGCTGAGCCGAAATCAAGAGTCAGATGCTTAACCGACCGAGCCACCCAGGCGCCCCCACTCTTACGATTACAAGGGCAGCTTTGGCTAGGGCAACCTCGCTCCGTGTCAGAGGTGACGGGACGTGAATGGGGTGCTTCCCTAAGAAGTCCCTCAACCCTGTGGCCCGTGAGTGGGGAAGGTGGGGGGAGAGAGGGTCCAAGCAAAATGACACCAAGTCAACAAAAATCCAGTTTTTCTTCCCTTGACTTCATGCTCTGGTTTTCCCAGGCTGTGTATTCTCTGCACGCGCGTGTGCACGTGCGCGTAAACACACACACACACGCACACGCCTTCCAGTGGAGGAAGTGTCTCCACGATGCCCCTTGGTGATGGCCGTTCAGACCTTGCCTTAAATGTTTCCAGGGATGGACAGCTCATCCTCTCTCGAGCTTGCCTGCCACCGTCTGCTACGCAGTATCTAGGGACATCTGTAGACTTGTAGGGGATAGGTTTGGTCGTGAACTCAGCCAACCCAGTCCCTCTGGGGACCAGAAAACCTTTGGCCTGTAGGACGAAATAAGCGGTGACCCCCTTGCCCTCCGGGTCCACCGCACTCTGGTCTCTGATAGCCGTTCGTTCTCAGGGAGCCTCACGCTCCAGCCTTCGTGTGTTTAACGCAAGCAACATTCTGTCACGGCCACGCTCATTTCTTGTCTTTGCCGAAAGTCGTGTTCTCCTGGTATTTTGGGGGGGAGGGGTCCAACTAGCCTAGGTGGGAAGTCTTTAAGCGCCTCGGAATAAAGAGGCGTATTTTCAAAGGAAAGCACATGGAAACTGCAGTCCCAGGAAGGATGGTCAAGGTGGATTTTCCCAGAGAGGCTTGGAGACCATAACGCCAGGTGCCATGATTTCTGTTGAATGTTCTTCGGGCATTTGGTGTGCTCTGTTCACCCCTCGGCTGTCTCAGCTGTTCTTCACTAATGGTTCTAAGGACGTTTCTGTTTTCAGAATTTACCGGCTAGGACTCTTAACAAGGGGCAAAAAACCCAGCTTCCACTGTCTTCCGGGACACTGAGAGAGGGTGCCGGTTCACGTGACAGAGCGGTTCGGGGTACGGGCTGGCTTTAGGTAAGGCTTGATTCAGAGGCTCCGTCCACCCTCTGTCATGGAGACCCATTTCTATACATCTAGAGACTCCGCCCCACTCTCCTGCCGCCTCCGGCTTGATTCACAGACCTCACCCGGTGGTAGGACACCGGCAGTGGCCTCTCCTTATTTCCTCACTTCCAAATCTTGCGAATCCAATCAGAGGGAAGCGCGAGGCTTTGACAGGAACTAACCAAAAGTGACCCCTTCTCGAGTTCTGTTTTCTATCCCCTGGGGTAAGGGGTGGAGCCCCACCTCGACCATTTGTGCTTAGGCTCGAGGGAAGGATCCATGCCTAAGCAGAAATCGGGGGTGTTGCTGGAAGGGGGGCTGTAACAGAGACCGGGGAGCAAACTGAATGCGTGTGTAACACAAACACCTATCAGTTTTTCTTCTTGGACGCTCCCGCCCCCTCGGTGGGGCTCATACGTGCGTAAACTCAGGAAACAGCCAACATCGGCAGTTGCAGCTTCAAACGCAAGAGAGATAAATCAGGACCGTTCTTGGAATGGACCATCTAGAAGAGTTTTGCGATCGGTGCCAATATAAGGAGGGCGATAGAGGGAATTCTGTTCTGGGCGGCGAGACAGGAGGAGAACGAGAAGAATCAGAGGGCACGGTGTGAAAGTGGTTTGGCCACGGCACCCTCCAAAACTATATAATGATGATGGCGATGATGACGATGGTGACGGTGATGATGATAATGGCAATACTTGCAGGAACGTATATTGGGTAGAATGCCAGACATTATTGAGGTACTTTACAAGATTACAGAGCTAGTAAGTGGCAGAAGTAGGATTTCAACTCTAATAGCACGTAGCCCCCCATTATAGTGTCCCCAGTGAATACGCAGAAAAGCCACCGCCCTCGTGGCTCTGTGGACAGAATATGGCTGAGGGAGCACCTGAGGCATTCTCTAGAGCTGGCAGCCTAGAGGACATAGAAGGAGGACAGAAGAATGATAGAAGGAAACCTCATTTCGTCAGGACAGAGGCGCGAAGGGGATAACTGTGCCCCGTATGACGCAATAAGGCATCAGGGTTGGTGTATGGTGGCGGAAGTGCAGGGAGAAGATGAGCTCTGAGGTTTTGCCCAGCTAGCCACTACCTTGCAGTGCGACTGGGGACAGGTCCCTTCACCTCTACGTGCCTCGGTTTCCCCTTCTCTGAAATAAAGGTGACTGTACCTTGTCTCCCCTGTCGTATCGTTACGGAGATTAGACAAAATAATATGAGATGAAACTCTTTCTATAGAGAACTCCCCATCATAATCTTGCTTCCTGCAGGCACTTAAACGCTTATTTGCAATAATTTATGGCATTGTCATCGAGGCACTTTCACTAAAGAAAAGCCCGTTTTTCTAAAAAGTATCAGACATTTTACATTTTATATTCTAGAAATTACTTACGTTTTAAAAATTGCGAGTTCAATGCTGCTAATTTATAAGACAAAACCGAATACGAAGAGAAGAAAACAGTAAAATCGCCCAGGAAAATCTACTCAATGTTTTCATTAATATTATTTCCAGCTGGTTTTCTATGCCTCTCTATGCTTTTTTTTAAGCTAATAGTGTTTCGATTTAATATTTTATCTGAGACACAGACACTGTCTTTACTTTTTCACAGCCCACTTTTTTCCCATTTATTATGAGCCTGTTTCCTAGTCATTAATCTTGTACAACAGTGATTTCCAAGTATTTTTACCATGACCCATAGTAAAAAAAAATATATATTTACATCGGTACTGAGTAAACACACATACACATACACATACACATACATGTACACATAATTGCCCAATACTCGCCCTTAGTATATATGGTGCACTCCGATATTTTCAGTTCCATTTTATAATGAAATAGCATATCAGAGAATACACTATTTCATGATTCATTAGTTGATTACACGACCCACGTAAAGATCACAATTCGTAGTGTGAAAAATGCTAAGCTACGACCTCGGGTTTAGTGGACAGATGGCGGCCCCTTTGTAGAGATACACTGTAATTATTCGCTGATCCTCAATGGTTGGATTTTTATATCGTTTGTAATATTTCGCCATTTATTCTTCTGTTTATTAAAATTTTTGAGAAACAGGGGCGCCTGGGTGACTCAGTCGGTTAAGAGGCCGACTTCAGCTCAGGTCATGATCTCACGGTCTGTGAGTTCGAGCCCCACGTCGGGCTCTGTGCTGACGGCTCATCAGAGCCTGGAGCCCGCTTCAGATTCTGTGTCTCCTTCTCTCTCTGCCCTTCCCCTGCTCATGCTCTGTCTCTATGTCTCTTAAAAATAAATAAACATTAAAAAAAAATTTAAAGAAAAAAAAATTTTTCGAGAAACACATATCGAGTGTGGCCAGGGATACAGCAGTGAACTAGAGAGATGAGGTCCTCACGCTACTGCTCATACATTCCACGGAGGCCAGGGAGACAGGCAACCCACGCGTCTACAGAGCAAGACCCACCAAGATAACGTCATGGGGGGCGATGGGGTGGGAGGTATCGTAGGCGATGGTCAGGAAAAGTCTCTCTGAGGGGTGGCATTTAAGCTGGTATTCTTTTTTTTTTAATAAAATTTTTTTAATGTTTATTTATTTTTGAGAGACAGAACATGAGCAGAGGAAGGGCAGAGAGAGAGAGAGAAAGGCAGACACAGAATCTGAAGCAGGCTCCAGGCTCTGAGCCATCAGCACAGTGCCTGACGTGGGGCTCGAACTCACAGACCATGAGATCAGGACCTGAGCTGAAGTTGGCTGCTTAACCGACTGAACCACCCAAGCGCCCCTAAGCTGGTGTTCTAATAACAAGAAGATATCGTTGCCCTACTTCTTGAGAAGATTTGGGGTAAGAGAATCTGGGTTGGGAAGACAGTTAACAGAAAGGTCCTAAGGTGGTCAAGAACTGGGCACATGTGAGGGTCGGAAGGATGCCCAGCGTGACCCTAGTACAGTGAGCAAGGTGGAAGAGTGAGGGTCATAAGAGATGAGGTTACAAAGGTTGGCGGGAGTCAGATCATCCAGAACCTTCTATCACAAACACGCTCCATGTTTGCTTACACCCACAGGTATGTCTCAAGGGAAAAGCTTGAGAAGCCTCTTGAACAGCAGCAGCTGTGAGCTGGGAACACGGGGTTGGCGGGGACATAAAGAAGCCGATGGAATTTTCTGATAGAAGGCTTCGGAGCCCAAGAAGATCCAAGTTCTGACGCGGGAGCATGACCCTGGCACAGCGCCTGGCTCTGTGCACGAGTAGCTCTCGGAAGGTAGAGTCTTTGTCTAACCCACTGCCGTGTCCTTAGCACCCAGCACAATGCTTGACTCATAGCAGGCGTTCGAGAAATGTTTGTGGCGCAAACGAACTAATAAATGGACATCAACCCCAGCCTGAAGGCAAAGGACAGATGTAATGTGTGACAGATCATTATCGCACCTTCGCGTTTTCTCAGATGTGACCCTCTCTCCCTGCGCGGACAGAGGAGAAAGGCCTTCCACGTCCTGAAGAATTCTTTAGCTCCTCTCTGGCGAAATCGTAAATAATCTCTCCGAAGGCATTACTTTTTTAACTCGGTCTTTTTTTTTTTTTTTTTTTTAAATGAAATGGCATGACAACTCACCAGCTGCTTTTTGCAATGAAAAAAGATAACACATCACGATCGCCAGAAACAGATGTTGAAGAGGCCTAGAAATCTGATTTTTCCACATCGGGGACCCTGTTGTGTATCGAAATCAATGGACGGGGTTATTGGAAGCCAGACCGTTGGTTTCTTTGCGGTTGCACACTCCTCGTGGTGAAGAAGGGGTGGTGAGAAACAGCGTCGGAAGGGCCGGGGCCCCAGAGGAGGCCCCAGAGGCAGCGCTTGTGTGACATGGGCTCCCGCTGCTTGGGTGCTGGCCGGCTCCGCATAACTCGGCCTTCCCCTGCCCTCCTCACTTGTCGCCATTATAACCCGTGCCCTGGCTACACATTAGGATGCGGTCCTACGGTGACATTTTATTCTGGGGGGTCACGAATGCCTCTGTTGGCTGCTTCCTGGTTTCTGAGGAAACGAGCACCTAGCCCCAGTGCTTTGGAATACAGAGAACATTCCGAAAATCAGTGCCAGGCAGAAACTGAGGAATAAGGAGAGATCTCTGAAGAGTAACTTAACACCTCCCTCAGGAATTTGAACTTACAAGTGCGATCACCGGGTAGGAAAAGTGCTTTGGTCTTCGTGGAAATAGTTTTCCTTCTGGAAAATAGAAGACAGCCTTTCTATGGGAATCGGGTTGGGGGAGCCTTTCTTTCTCTTAACAACATCGCCTTCTCTCATGTTTTTAGGTTTTTATTGAGCTACAGAATATTCCTCCAGGAAGTGTACCGATCATAAGCGTACAGTTCTATGGATTTGCGTAAAGTCAACACGCCCACGAAACCAGCACCCGGCTCGTGAAACAGACCACGACCAGCACTCTAAAAGTCCCCCTCATGCCCTCCCTTGCCGAAGGTAACCGCTACTTTGTCTTCTAACACAACAGATCAGTTTTGTCTGGTTTCGAACTTCCTATGAATGGAATCTTGCAATAATAGACACTGTTCTGTGGCTTTTTTTTGTTCAACATCATGTGTGTGAAAAGTCTTCCATGTTTCTTAACATACTTTTTCTTTAATGTTTATTTATTGAGAGAGAGAGAGAAACTGAGCAGGGGAGGGGCCAAGAAAGAGGGAGACGGAGAAGCCCAAGCAGGCTCTGTGCGGTCAGCGCAGAGCCGGACGCAGGGCTCCATCCCACGAACATCGAGATCATGACCTGAGCCGAAATCAAGAGTCGGACGCTCAACCGACGGAGCCGCCTAGGCGCCCCTCTTCCATATTTTTGTATGTAGTTACAGTTCAGTGATTCCCACCGCAGCATCGGCACCCACTGTGTGCCTCTACCCCGGTTTCCTTTTCCTTTCTACTTTGCATGGGCCTTTGGGTGGCTTGCAGGATTTTGCTACTACAGCAACCCTCCCTTAAATATGGCTTTTGGTGGGCCTGTGCACCCATTTCTGTTGCTTCGGCCCTCCCTAGCCCCCTACGTTGGGTGAGTTTCAGCCGCCACCACTGTGACTCTCTGAAAGTGTGCTTTGACAGGATTGTACTTGGAAAAGGCTGTGCTCTGGAGCTGTCTTCCCTACTCTCCCTTAAGTAGGATAGTTTTTGTAGCCACAGCCGTGCAGGCTGCTCAGCATCTGCTCAAGTATGAAATTAATCTTTACGTAATGCTGGCTGGGATCTGAGTGTGTGTGTGTGGGGGGGGTGGGCAACTACAGGAAACCATTCGGGTTATTGAGATTTGTTTTTCGGGACGATAGTTTCAAAATGTCCCTGGTTCCCTGGATAGTAAAGCTTCCAGAAGGAACGAGGGAGAGCCGAGCTTGCTTTCTGAGAAGGAACAGAAGCAGGTGTGTTGAAGAGAGTTATGAGAATCCGTCAGGATTGTAATTGCGGTTGGGCTGCGTGGGCTTGAGTCTGGCTCCGTCGCTTACAGTGTGACATTGGGCAGATCACACACCATCTTTGTGCCTCAGTTGCCGCAACCGCCACGTGGAGATAATTGGTGACATCGCCCTCACAGGGGTAGATTTGTGAGGACTCGGTGAGGTAATACCCTTAGAACTCCCAGCGTGCAGCAAGGAGTGGCCGTATTGGTGCCCGTCTTGAGTCTTGAACCCCAGAAGCAGTGCCTGACACAGGGATTCTTGTTCAAGTTCATTGAGAGAGTAGTCTCAGGAGATGGGGAGGGTGGGGAGCTAGACGAGGCAAAGGGAGAGAGATGGCCAGAAGGCAGAGAAAACCTCAGATTCAGAGTGGTGTTCTAGAAGCAAGGGGGGTGGCTTTTTAAAAAAATTGTTTAAAGTTTGTTTTGAGAGAGAGAGAGCACACACAAAGGGTAGTGGCAGAGAGATAGAGAAAGAGAATCCCAAGCGGGTTCTGCAGGCTCAGCACAGAGCCCGACCCGGGGCTCGAACCCACGAACCGTGAGATCACGACCTGAGCCGATGTCAGACGCTGAGCAGACTGAGCCGCCGGGGCGGCCCGTGGTCGGGGGGTGGCTTTTTCTGCTCCCATTTCAGTTGGTTACGGACTGCGGGCTGCCAGGGGCGGCGCACTGTGCTCCGGCTGGCTGGGGCCAGTCCTGACAGCCAGGGCCCACAGCAGCGGGGGAGGGGGCAGGGTGCGTCTGCCAAAAAGGGGATCCGAGTGGGGGGCACCGATACTGCCTGTCGCTCCTAACCAGGCTTGTGTTGGTAATCAGATCGGAAGAGCCACGAAATCAGTGGTCAAGAGTCTTTCAGAGGTAAGGTGGACACCGTTCCTTCATTGTTCCTCCTTCCCAGACTCGTTTGGCCGGAACAAAGATGGCCACGCGCACCTACGAGCTCTAGAATTCTGTACCCGCATAAGTGATGAGCGTGTGTGTACACCCTCCCACACTACCAGTTGCCTCGGTACAGGCTCCAAGCGTTAAGGCTCTCCTTGTAATCCCATCCCTTCCACTCATCCGGCCCCTCCCTCGGCCCTGCTTCTTGGGACACTTAACCATTCTAGACCACCACTCGGAGTCTGAGGTTTTCTCTGCCTTCCGGCCATCTCTCTCCCTGTGGGAGAAATGAAACGAAATGTACAGAAGGCATCCTCTCTTTGAGGCTCGCCGGATCTGCGGTGCTTCAGAGTGAAATGTCTCCATACCAACGGCTCATGACTTAATCAGCATTTAGATAATCTGCCCCTCTCTGTGGGAGATGGAAACAAGTGAGCTCCGCCAGATGTGTGTTTGGTTTCTAGGAGGTGGCTCTGCCGGCCGCGGCGCCCGAGTCGCCGGATTTCCACTCACACAGGACGAGGCGACATTAAAGCGAGATGAGTCACCGCGTGTGGACAGATAGGAAGCCGCTGAGTTCCCTGACTGTGCACCCCGGGGAATGCGGGAGGAGCTCGTGAACTCCCCCGGGGCAATGGGGGGGGTGGGGTTTAAAGTACAGGAGGGAGCCAGTCTCCCAGTAACGTTGGCATTTCCTAATTGCAATACAGCACGCCGGGAGAGGTAGCTGTCAGCCTGCCTGGGTCAAAATCCGGGAAAGGGAAAGACGCCGCGCACTAAGCTGAAATTTATAACACGTGCCATCTCCACGCCCTGGTTTGTTAGATAGTAAGTAGCTCATTCGTTCGTTCGTTCATTCACTCATTCAACTGGTATTCATCAGGTGCCCTCTCTGTGCCCGTTTCTGTGCTCCCTGATACACCTGTCGAGGAAATCAGCCACCAGATGAGTGATCGTCACTGCGATGAGCACTAAAAGGCCAAACCCAGCAGACGTGGCGAGCTCCAGCACATTGCTCGCTCACCGCCACCAGGAGTGGAGCCGGGAAGTTTTCCTAGCTTGGGGACTCTTGCCTCCGAGACACGCGAAGCCCGGGGGCCAAGCGGGAGGCCAAAGCCGAAAATAAATTAGGTTTTGTGTTCCAGCGCTTTGGGTGCGAGGAATGAGGGCGCACACGCCTGTCAGTTCATTCCCACATTCGTTTGACAAACACCTGAACACCTCCAGCATGCAGCCGCTGGACTCCTCACCGATCCTCCCAGATTATTTTCACGGTCTGCGTAGCGGCTGTTCTGCTCAGATATACCAGAAGACCAGCTGGGTGGGTGAGAAGTTAAAAGGAAAGCCTGATGGAAAAATGAAATGATCCCATCCAGAAAAATGGCTAATTGTGTTTCCTAAACCTTCCCTGCTCCCCCCCCCCCCCCCCGCCAGGAGGCTTTAAAGCAGGTCGTGAATTTTCACATGTGATTGTTGGTCACTGCGTGACTCAGTGGTCAAAACAAAACCCACGGGGCCTGACTGCCGGGGCCTGTGCTCCATCGCCAGCTGGAACTTCCTCATTTCTTTTTATGGCTGGTGAATCGGGCCCTTTCGAATGGCATCGGACGAAGCTAGTGCAGCCGTCGGCCGGGCACCAGAGTCAAATGGAGGCTGATAGACAGCGGGATATACTGGCGTGGCAGGAATTATAATCGGAGTTATAGCAGCCGAAGGCGGGATAGAAGCGGTGCTGTTCAGTGTATGCGGCAGGCGCCGTATCTCGCGCTGGCGTGCAGTATCTCATTTAAATCTCTCAGCGGCTCTGAGAGGGAGGCCCTGGCACAGCTCTCCAGCAGAGGTCACCTAACTGGCCCAGGGTCACACCGGCTTCAGCGGCAGCCCCGGTCCAGGGATCAAGGTCTGTTTAACTGCAAAGCCCCATTCTCTCAATTATTTTGCCTCTTCGTGTCTCAAGAAAGGGAGCTTTGGCATGGAAGGAAAATAATACGGCCCGGTAAAGCTCCGTGACTGGGGCGAGGCTATTTAAACACTTGGCCCTTTGTGATTTTCTTCTCCGGAAAAATGCAGGCGGAGGCCCAGAGGGGTGGCGAGGATTAAGCGGATTAACTAATTTAAAGTCTCTGGCACACAGTAGGCACTCAATAAACGAGAGTTCCCTTTCTGTCTGTGTAAGCTACTTGGAGTCCTTCGCAAGATGAAAACTAAGGAAGCATGAACTCAGACGGAAGCTTTCCAGAGGTCTGCAGCTAATGCCGCCTGCGTTTTCTCAGCTCCGGAAGGAGGCTAGCCCAGCCGGCAGCAGGTGCCACTCCCGACCCCTGAGGGAAGCGGCGGCAGGGGACTCCCTCTGTTAACTGGGGTAACCCACGTGAAAACACAAGCCCGGCCCATATATCGCCATGTGAAGATGTAGTCCATATCGTGTGATGCTGTAATTAACTTTGAGAGAAGAGAGCGGAACACACTAAAGCTCATAGGCCAGTGAAAACATTCCCTTGTGATACAAGAGCTCTTGGCATTTTGAGGGACTCCTTCCTCCATGGTCGAAGCTTCCAGACTGTGAGCCCAGTGACTTCTCAAGCGCTGTGTTATGGTTGGGCACTGAGTCACACTCCACCCCCACCCCGGGGCCCCTGGGGCACTTCCGCCAGCTCTCCCAACCAGGCCGGGTCACAGGTGCAGAGCTGCTGAGGGCCTCCGGAGGGGGCTAGGTCAAAGCCAGGGTTTAGGTCAGGACTCTGCCTCCGGCTAGGTGAAACTCCCACCCTCCTTGCCTTTCAAAGAACTGCTTCGGGCTTTGTAGGGTTTCTCCATTGTATGTAAATGTGCTTTTGGTTGTCTTTACAATTTCCTTCCTTCCGCTGTGGGCTGAATTTACTGTGTTTTCCCTTCTTGAGATGAATACCGACTCTCGCCTCTCGGTTTTAATTTTCAGTTTATGAATTTGAGGCTATAAATTTCCGTGTCAGCACGGCTCTAGCTGTATCCCACGCGTTTTGCTATGAGATATTTTCATTATCACTCAGTTCAAAGTATTTTCTAATTTTTTCCTGTGATTTCTCCTTTTTCCTAAGCCTCATTTAGACGTATAATATTTAATGTCCAAATATGTAATGGTTTTCTAGTTATACCTATTTGTATTTATTTTATTTTTTTGTAATGCTTTTCTAGTTATACCTATTTGTATTTATTTTAATTTTTATTTATTTAACGTTTATTTTTGAGAGACAGAGACAGAGGGTGAGCGGGGGAGGGGCAGAGAGAGAGAGGAAGACACAGACTCTGAAGGCGGCTCCAGCCTCTGAGCTGTCAGCACAGGGCCGGACACAGGGCTCAAGCTCAACGTATCATGAGATCACGACCTGAGCCAAAGTCGGGCTCTTAACCGACTGAGCCACCCGGGCGCCCCAAGTTATACGTACTTGTAAATTGGTTTCTAGCTTAATTGAACTGTGGTCAGGAAACATTCCAAATGATTTCAATTGTCTGAAATTTGTGTTGCTGTGTTTTATGGCCCCACGTATATTTAATTTTGATGAAGATCTCACGCATACTTGCAGTACGCGTGTGCGTGTGTGTTTGTGCGTGTGTGAATTTTGTTATTCGTGTGGTTCAAATCTTCCGTACTCCTCCTGGTTTCTTTTGGCCTGTTTTTTCTCTCTCGGTTATGGAAGAAAGTAGCTAACGAGACAGAAATTCTAGAAAATGATTTAAGTCTCCGAATGAAGCATCTGTACCTGCAGTTTTCATTCTGTGGACTCTTTCGTGATATCACGTCTGCCTGCCAGAAACATATGTATCTGGGAAAGGGTGATCCAAAGGCTTGCCGATGGTCTTGGATTTTCAAGAATAAGGGAGTCGCGTTAGAAGTCCTCACCAAGACCGTAGATTTGTCTGCTTCCTCTTTTTTTTCAGTCAGTTTACATTTTAGCAAAAGTCCCTTGATCTCTCATAACGCTGCTTACCCTTAAGTCTGCTTTAGTCACTGTTAATGGCAGCGACGCCGGCTCGCTTTGGGTTAGTGGTCGCATGGAATATATCTTCCACCCTTTTGCTCTCTCTTCGCACCTTGCTGTATCTTTACGCGGGAAGGAAGGGCCTTGTGTCAAGTGCCTCAAAACTAGATCAGGCTCACTTTGGTATGTTTCCCTTCTCTCTGAAATCTTTGCCCCTCAAGTTCTGGTCTCCCAGGTAGCCCTGAACTCTAAGCATTGTCTCCTCGTACTACGAGACTTCCAGAAGCAACGTTGTGTACTTGACTTCTTAGACTCTTGGCCCCAAGTTTCCTAGGAATCAGCAGATGCCTCAAGGGGGAGATGGGGTACAGAACGCCAGATTCTCCTCAGTGCACTTCCCTTCTCTCTGGGATCCCGGCTGCTATGAGTGTTTGCGCCCCCCTCCTGCAAATTCATATGTTGTAGTCCTAATCCCCGATGTGATGGCCCTTGATCCCCGATGAGGCGGGGCCTTGGGGTGTGATTAGGTCATGAGGGTAGAGCTCTTGGGACTGGGGTTAGTGTCTGTATTTGTTTAATGTTTGTTTATCTATTTGGAGAGAGGGAGGGAGCATGCGCGGGGGACGGGTAGAGAGAGAGGAGAGAGAGAATCCGAAGCAGGCTCCAGGCTCTGAGCTGTCAGTGCAGAGCCCAGCACGGGGCTCGAATTCACGAACCCTGAGATCATGACCTGAGCCGAAACCAAGAGTCGGCCACTTAACGGGCTGAGCCACCCAGGCATCCCGGGATTAGTGTCTTTATAAAAGGGACCCCAGGGAGATCCCTTCCCCCTTCCCCTGTGGGAGGCTGCAGTGAAAACATAGCTGTCTATGAACCAGGAAGTGAGTCGGACACCTCACCAGACACCAAATCTGCTGACGCCTGGATCTTAGACTTCCCGGCCTCCAGAACGGTGAGCAAGAAATGTTTGTTATTTAAACCACCTGCCACTATTTTCCGTTAAGGCGACCCAGGAGGACAAAGACACTGGCCTTTCAAGACCTTGTTGCTCTGGAAGTTCTCCGAGGCCTTCCGCCGCATTCTTTGTATTTCTGTCCCACTCTTCCGGTCGTTCCCTGCCAAAAGGCTCGTCTGCAAAAAACCTCTCCCAACATTATCGGGAGTAGATGTCTAGGTGAACATTTTGGATGGCCATTTGACCTGGGAAGCCTCCATTTCCTCGTGAGCAAAATGGGGTCGTTTTGCGGCTTAGATATATATTAAATATATTTGTAAACCTACAAGCTCTTTGAACACGAGCTGCTGTTAAATTAAGTCCGTACATGACTGAGCTTCCTGATAAAAACCCACCATGTCTATGCATTTATTTTGAGAGGGAGAGGCGGGGGCAGAGATAGGAGGAGGGAGAGCATCCCGAACTGTGAGAATCTCACAAACTGTGAGAATCTCACAAACTGTGAGCTCCCGACCTGAGCTGAAATCAAGAGTTGGGCGCTTTCAACCAACTGAGCCACCCGGGTGCCCCTGGAAGTGATTTCTCTTGGGAACTTTGGTTCCTATGACTGCTGAGTTCATCACTGTCGGGTGGAACAGGTTACCTTTTCATGGTGGTAGAATGCCCCAGAACACCACCGCGAGCACTTTCTCTGAGGGCTCACTCGTGAAAACCCAACGCCATCAGCAAGGCCTCTGGAATCCTCTCTCCCGGGTCCGCATCTGTTTTGGCAAGCAGGTGTTTATCTGAGAGCATTCAAAGGAGTGTGTGTTAACTGTACTTCGATAAAAAAGGCAACGAATTTGAAGGAAGAGACAATACAAGTATGTATGTCTCCGTTCTGAGATCGGGCCCCTGTGATGGTTTCCACCCCGTTAGTTACAATCTTAGGGTTTAGCGCCTTCTTCCCTGAGGAGGTTCTGCTCAGCTCAGGTAGTAGAAGGGAGTTGCACAATTTGCTGGTCTGTCCTGAGTAGATATTTGCATCGGCGGCCATCCTTTCTCTTCTTGGACTGTCAGTTCTGCGTTCGCCCCCAAGCTGTGGAACTCTGTGGCTTTCTCTCCTCGCACGAGGTCAGGAATAGCCTGGCAACGTAAAGATGCATCGGTCCATCGCTTTTTGAGAAGACTCTTTTGCCGCTTTCCTGCTGAGTGGTGGGCGATATGACCGCTTCCAGTTTATTCTGCTTGGCATTTGAAATATCACCTTTTCATACCCATTATCGTGTTCCAGAACCCTGATGTCTTTTTGTGTGTGTGTGTGTAGGAACTCCACTGTAACGTGAATCTGGCTTTAAGGGCTATCCAGTGCAGCCACTGGTCAGGCCTCAAACACACTTGACCTACAGATGTTAGCTCAGAAGGGGATCAGTGTGATTCAGAACCACCCGCTAAAACCTGAGCTCCAACCGGCCTTTCGAATTGGCTAACGCGTTCCTTGCCAGCCCTGATGGAGTAGAATACCAGACGCTATGGAGGGGGGAGTGCAAGGGAAAGTTCTAGATGCTAAAGCCATGGTTCCTATTTGGGAGGTGGGGAAAACACTTTCAAAATGCAAATTCCAGGCTATACCTCAGGTCTACTGAATGGGAAGCCCAAGCGGAGGCAACCCTTCCCCTCTCCTTCTCCTTTCCCTATCCAAATAAAAGCCACGGTGTCGAAGTACAGAGAGGTCGAGGGCACAGGTGTCCGTGGGTGGTGAGTTCAGCACCATTTTGATCGTTTCGCGGTGCGATAGTCAGGAATGGAATTATTGGACAACAAAAATCCTACGTACGAGAGACCTGCTTCAGCTCCGCTCTGCGCTCTGCATCCGGAAGTCATCGACTTGATCTCTTAAGCAACAATTTTTCAAATAGGAAATGCGCTAATGAGAATAGGTGCTTGATAAAAGTTTAGTGCCTGCCTGGGTGCTTTTTGTTGTTGCTGCTGCCATCAATGCTATCAGCGAAATGATGAAGAATCAGGTGTTATTATCTACAGTCCCCTTGGAGGTTCCAGATGAAAACTGGCTGGCTGGTTTAAGGTTGATTTATACTGAACACTTCCTCCTGATGCTATGAATCTCATGGCCAAGTTGGTTCTGCCTTTCCCCATCCTTAAAATTGTAGCAATATATGTTTACAATTTTCTAACTCTCTTGGAAAGAAGTTTGGTAATCCACATGAACAGCTTTCAAATATTTATTCCTGGATCAAGTAAGTTTGTAGATAGCTGTTCTAAAGAAACAAATTTCTTTTTCTTTCTTTCTTTTTTAAGTTTATTTATTTATTTTGAGAGAGAGAGTGAGGGAGGGGTAGAGAGAGGAGAGAAGAATCCCAAGCAGGCTCCACACCGTCAGGGCAGAGCCCTGTGTGGGGCTCAAACTCACAGACTGTGAGATCATGACCTGAGCCAAAACGGGTCAGACGCCTAACTGACTGAGCCAGCCAGGCGCCGCGAAACAGACAAACTTCTAAATTTCTTTTCTGTTTCTGGGACAGTTGGCAACACTGTAATATTATTTAGACGCGGTCAGGGGTCTTTTGTTGTTCACCATTAAATTGTCAGGACCACGCTCAATACCGGGCACAAAAAAGGTGCTCAATAAATATTTGTTAAGTGAATGCATTAATAATTAAATGCCCCGAGATGAGTCATTAACTTGTCTTGCCCTCAATCTTCTCTTCTGTAAAATGGGACCAATAAAAAATAACCCTCCAAATATTTGAAAGAAAATAGTTATGGTGGGTGCTGTGATTTGCCTCCCGGATCTCCTTTATAGAATGAAGAACTCATTCCTCCAGCTGTTGGGAGTGTTGACAGCTGACAGCCTTAAGCCGAGTCCCAGTTTGTGATTTGTGTTAGTTGCAGAGAGCCACCTAGCCCAAGGTCATGCTCCATCCCCAGGGTATCCCATACCCAACCACTACCTGGCACAACATATAAAGGCTCAGCCCCCTTACCCCAACTCGGAACAACGATGATGAGCTATTTTAGCTCTAGAACTTTCCATGGGATCGACTGGGGCATTCACCGGCACTGCCCTGTAATTCAACTTCTTGGTCTGGCCCCTCCTGCTTCTTGCCCCTCCCTTCCCCAGGTGTTGATGCCAAGAGCAAGGCCTAATAAATCTTCTGCACGCTAATCTCTGTCTCCAAGTCTAGTCCCCCTGGGAATCGAGCCAGAGACAACAGAACATAGTATGTGCTAAATAAAACACTGGGTCTGGTGGTCAAAGTGAGGCAAGGATCCCCTGCAACACCTGGCTATTTGGCCTAGCCCAGGAAAAAGGCTCTTTCATGATCTCTGACAGTCCTTTAAAAAACAAACAAACAAACAAACAAATAAAACACCTTTTTAAAATGGTTATTTATTTTGAGAGAGAGTGAGCATGAGCAGGGGAGGGGCAGAGAGAGGAACCCAAGCAGGCTCCACATGGTCAGTGCAGAGCCTGATGTGGGGTTCGAACTCAGGAACTATGGGATCATGGCTTGAGCCAAAATCAAGGGTTAATGCTCAACCGATTGAGCCACCCAGGTGCCTGGAGCTCTGACAGTCCTCATAAAAGTGTTCTCTGGGACACCTGGGTGGCTCAGTCAGTTGAGCATCTGACTTCGGCTCGGGTCATGATCTCGCAGTTGACGGGTTCGAGTCCCGCATCGGGCTCTGTGCTGACAGCTCAGAGCCTAGAGCCTGCTTCGGATTCTGTGTCTCCCTCTCTCTCTGCCCCTCCCCCGCTCATGCCCTGTCTCTCTCTGTCTCAAAAATAAATAAACGTTAAAAACTTTTTTTTTAACAAAAAGAAAGCTGTTTTCTGGTAAACTCTTGTGGGTGATGTCAGCGAAGGAGGCGCAGTCATGGCCCGTAGACCTGCATCTGTTCTAGTCGGTTCAGAGGTCTCCCTCGCTTTTCAAAGTTTTGCAAGGGGCCCCTTCGCTTTTATGAAGCACCTACATCAGGATTTGCTTTGGCTAACTGAAAGGAATCGGAACAGGACTTTTGCTTTTTTGAAAAAAGGTGGAAAGCAGAAATAGCGTTCAGCGTTCGCTTTGCAGGGAGCCGTTAGGGAGCGCGCACCCCGAGAGCAGCGAGAGCGGCCCCGCCAACCTCCTTCCGCCAGAACCGCTCTCAGCATCAGGCTCCCAGAGCTTTCAACTGCATTCGTGAGCATCTGTGCCTTATCTCGACTTATTTTGTGCCCCCGTTAGCAAGGTGTGTCCTACAGTACCAGGCCTAAGAGAGGTGATTTTGGGGGTCTGGGAATGCTCAACGATTTCTCTGCGTACATGAACGGTAATTGCTTCTTTGCTTACAAAAGGGAGAGAACGCCCTGCTTGTGGCTGGGGGAGGGGGGCGCAAATCCGTAGTGTCCTAGTGAAGAGAGTGGACTTTGGAATCGGACAGCCCCGAGTGCAGATGTCTGCCATTCATCAGTTACAAGTCCTTTGAGGGGTCATCCTTCTTGCCCTCAGTTTCTTCATCTAAAAAAGGGGGATGCTTAAGAATCCCTGCCTCTCAGGGTTGTTAGGAGAATTAACCGAGATACAGTAGGTACAAGTTTGGAGCATGGGGCTAGGCAGTGCTTAGTAACAGGAATTCTTAGGCTGTGATCAATGGCAATTTATTACCCGATCTGGGCTGGGAAGTGACCGCAGAGGTGTAGGGCGCTGGGCTGTGATCACGTGGGGGATGGCCAATCTCTGTGGTGGACACAGAGCCGCAAGGGCCCAGATCCTGCTCCAAGGAAGGACTTTGTACTGCAGCCGTCGGCTTGGTCGGGGTTTGCCTCGGCGACAGGGAGCGCCCTCAGCCCAAGAGCACACCCTTGCCTTTGCTTAAGACCAGGTGAAAGGGGGAATATATTCCCAACCGTTCCGGTGCAACGCAGGGCCACTCTGAGCTCCGCCCGGGAGGGGGGCCACCTGGGACTTTGTCCAGCCTGCATCACAGCTCGGCACGTCCCTTTGTACGGTCCTGCCCTCCCCCGCCCCCCGCCTTCTGCAGCTGAGGGGTCCATCCCTCCGAAATAGCCTTTACCCTAAACTCAATCTCAGGGGCTGCCCGGGAGACTCCGGCCCGTGACACAGTCTGAAAGCACAATTAAAGGGTACTCTTCGGGCCCCACCCCCAGCCCCTCTCCGCACTTCCTTTGTTTCATTCTTTTATCTTTCAATCTTATCCCTTTGTCTCTGTTTTGTACTCTCCCTATTCAGAGCCTTTCGTTTTAATGGCCTGTTGTACACAGCTTGTCCACGAGCTGTCAGGTCGCGGCAGAAGCCTATTTAGACAAGTTGTCAGGTTGAACGGGAGAGGGGGGAAAAAATCCTAAATCAATGTGTTTTCGCATGCAATCACACGTGGGCTAATTTATCTGCAGCCGCGTTCTACCCCGCCAGTTTGGCAGAAGGGTCCTCAGACAACGGGGCTGCGTGTTGGCTGATTAACAGAGCGATTTTTATTGGGAGAAGGACGACAGAATTGTTTTATGGTAATTATCACCATTTGAACCTGCGTCCGCGCTCACGGGGGATGATGAAGCAACTCGCAACCCGCGCGGGCTAGAGGGTTAGAACTATTTAGAATATTAACGGCCTCCACCTGGTGAAAAGCCCCGGGGAGGTGCCAGATTGGGTAACTTTGTAAATAGCCCTTGTGGCTTGTCTGTGGGCCTGAACGCAAGCCCCTTCCGTTTCTGGAGTCGGGAAAACCTCAGGGTCAGTTCCTACGATGACTTGCCGAGAGGTAATCGCCAAGTCCATTTCGAGTCCATTTCGAGGCCGAGGAAAGAGCTTGTCTTTGAACTAGGTAGGCCACGAAACATCCGCACGTAGGCTTCACAGAAACAAAAAAACAAACCCAAAAAACCAAAAGAGAAAACACACACACCCATACCCCTCCCACACCCCCCCACACCCCCCGTATACTCACACTCGCACTCACACACAGAGGAGAGAGGAGAGATTTTTTTTTTTAGACAGTGTTGCGGCTGCGGTGGTTTTAAACTTGAAACATGCCCCAAACTACAAAAACGCTTCCCAGGTGTATTGAAAACTCCAACGGGGGAAAACACAGACTTTGGTTATTTGCTTCTTTGATATTTGATAATTCTCTTTGCTTTTTTGGCCCATTCCCACTGCCCTATCTGAGTTTAGGACAAGGACAGAGCCAGGTAAGTCTGTCACCGCCAAGGCACAACAGACAAGCACAGAGCTGTACAAATGGTTTGTCGCTTGAAAGGTTTGCGCTATGTGATGAACTTAAAAGAATCTTGCCTAAATTGTTAAGAACAAACCCTTTCGGGTCTGTATCCAGCTCTCTCTCTCTCCCCCCTCCCCCCGACAAACAGATGAAAAGTCTGGAAACTCCCACCCAATTAAGAAATGCTTGCCCGGAATGGAACATTAGAAGGGTGAGCTGCTAAGAGCAATTTAGAGCCCGTAGCCGGGCTTCCATTCTGCTGCCATTTCCACAATGTCTTAGCAAGACAGATTTTATAATTGAGAATTAAAACATTTGACATGCAAATATAAGAGTTAATTTTTCCCCTTTGTGAGGCCCCTGAAAATTTTTGCTAAGGGAGAGAAAATCAATTCTCCATTAAAAAGCTGCTCAGATGAAACAAGGCATTGCCGTTTGTGTCGTAATTAGGGACGCCAGGAGGCTGGCATTGGGGTATGGGACCAGACCTCTCTCGGTTGCAGCCTCAACACCAAGTTAGGTGGGGGATGGCCAGCAAGTGTCAGGCCCCGGGCTAGACACAGGAAACAGAGCTAAAGGGGCAGCCTTTGCTCTCAAATTGCACACAGGCTACTGGAGGAGTGGCCAAATGATCATTGCTGGGCAGCATGAGGGTGAAGGCAAACACGGTGACAGTGCCAGGAGTCTAGAAAGTCCTGTGATCCTCCGAACAACCTGGCGAGGTGGGTAACATGACCACCCCCGGTTTTCACATGGGGAAACTAAGAGGCACAGAGAGGTTAAGTTGTTTGCCAAAAATCACACAGCCAGTAAGGGGCAGAGCCAGAATTCAAACCCACGCAGATAGATTCGAAGCGTGTGCCCTTCACCTTGATGCTAGGGATGTGACTGCCAACTGGGGTCGTGTGGGAATGAGGGAGGCTTGGGGTGGAGAAGAGTCCAGGAAAGTGGAACTCAGGAGGCATGAGAGGAGGGCCTGAAAAATCCCTCCCTTGGCCATGTCAGGATGAATCTGCATGGAGACCTAATCAGTGTGCAAGTCAGAAAGCCGACGGGAAGGAGAGAGATCCCTTCAAGGACATGGCTCCACGGAAGAAGGGCTGGCAGGGTTTCTGTAGCTATCATCTGGGGACCTCTGTGCACCCTGAGATAATAATGTTCGGGGGATCAAGTAAGTTTGGGTTTCTTTACCTCACGTGGGCAAGACCCTTTAGCCTGCTCGCGGGTACTATGCTGCTCCCAGGAGGGACTAGAACTTGAGCACAGCGGGTTCCAGAGAACACAGTCTGGGAAACGGTGTGTCCCAGGAGGCACGGAAGGGCTGAAGCCGGCTGGTACTTGGAGGCCCGCCCTTGCCAGCATGGTAAGCCCTCCACCGGGTGGCGGGCGGCGGTCTCGGTGCCTGGTTCCTTCTATTCCCGGCCTTAGTCTAATTACCTGAGCCCTTTCCCTGGCTCCTTGCTCCTTTGGTGCCTGGTTTCCTTCTCAAGGTTATGGCCTCCTGCTTTAGTTCACCTTCCAGGACCTGTGAAGTCAGCCTGTTACTCCAGCAGGAGCTGACTTCTCTGGACTTGGCCTTTGAACACGGGGACCCTGTTAGTCTTAACCTTCAAGTTGGCTTCGCTTCTCCTGCTGGTTTCTCCTAACTAAATCCGCCCCTCCCTGCCTTCCTCCTTTGCTTTCTCCCTCCCTCCCTGCCACCCTTCCCTCCTTCAACATTTAGTATATGAAGTCCATGGCAGCCAGAGAGTTACAGGTTGTAGTGCAGTCACTCCTGACTTCTGGTTCATATCAAAGTTCTGAACCAACTGGCCATCTCCAGGCACGTGCCCGGCCCCCTGACTGGTGGCTTGAGGGGACGTAGTTATCGTAAGGGGCATGTACATCCTGTCGTGATTAATAGCGCTGTGTGTAGGTACAAACTTGGATTCATAAAATAGCTCTTAATTTATACAGAATTAACATTGCTTTTGGCATTATGTATTTAGAAAAATGTCGAAGACTTTATTTTTAAGTCATCTCCACACCCAACGTGGGGCTCAAACTTACAACCATGAGACCGAGAGTCCCGTGCTCTCCTGACTGGGCCAGCCAGGCGCCCCCTGTCATTATGTATTTTTAATCGGTACATACTAGAAGTACTATCATCTTATTGGTATCTATGGATATTTTTTTTTTTTTAATGTCGAGATGGAGTCCTTTCTCCCACCCAAACCTCAGGCTGTGGAACAAGCCAACCTTGGGCTCAAATCCCACGTATGTTATTTATCAGCTGAGTGACTTTGGCCAAGTTGCTTAACTTTTGAAAAAACCTTCATTTCCTTACCCGAAAACGGGAATCCTCATACCTGCTTCGTGGGTTTCCATGGCGATGAAATGACATGATGAATGTAAATCACCTAACAGATTGCCTAATGGCTCAACAAATCGTCACGACAAAATAGAAAGGAGGAGAAAGAGGAGGAGGAAGAGGAGGGTGACAAAAAGACACTAACCACGAGCTGGGCAGGGACAATAGGGGCCAGAAACACCCAGAGAGGTTCGAAGCCATCCTCTGCCATTACGGTCTCCCGCTAGATCTTCGCCTCTACTGGCTTCGCATAAAAATCCATTAACGGAAAGAACAGCCAACTTCCTGCCAAGCGTGCTGAGCAATGCTAGGAAACACTGTAACGTGGCGAGTCCACACCGGAGCTCTCTTCCTGTGTTCCAGATGGACGCGGAGGCGGGCGGCCCCCCGTTAATTAGCGGTGACCTCCAGGGGCAGACGCAGCATTCGGAGGCAGCAGTGGGCGGGCTTCTCTACCCAGGCTGGTCTTGCGCCATGACCCCGGGCCGGTGGTCGCCAGGTTCTTTTGCTCCTCTCCTTGCATTTTTGTCGAGCTTGTGGGCTCACCGATATCCTACCAACAAATTCTCCTTCAACTTCAACTAGGTAGGGACAGTTTCCGGTGTTTGCGGCCGAGAGGGCCGCCTCGGACACCCAAGATGTAGACTCGATCTCATCAGATGCGCAGGCTCCAGATGTGATGGCCAACCCAGAAGCTTTCGACACAACCCCATTCACGTGGCAGACACCCTGCGAACCACGTGCCCGCCTTGTTTCACGGTCTGTCTGCCGGGGCGCCTGGTGGCAGAAGATCGATCCCGCCTCGCCTCTCGGTCCCTCTGTGTCCGACTGCTTCTAGCTATCGTGGGGGGAAGGCAGGGGAGGAATGGCTGCAAAGGCTGACTAGGGCCCTATACGGCCAGGTCATGGCTGGTGGCTCTATCCCACTGCTGGGACACCTTTGCAGGGCCACTTCATCCCAGAGATGACGGCAGTCGAACCCATGCACGGGGGAGACGATAACGCCGACTCTCGCTCCTGTCCTCTCCTCCCCCCCGCCCACAACACACGCCGTACCCCAGCGATCACCCCTCCAGGGTGACCTATGGACATCCCACCCCCCCGGCACCCACCGTTGTGTGTTGTGGGAAAGGACCGGTCTAAACTCCCGGTCTCCCTAAAAGTGCTCTCTGGATCCCAGACGCCTGCAAAGCGCTCCCGTTTTGTTTTCGCATTTCAGATGTTAATTATAAGGAAGAGAATTAGGCATATAAAACAAATTACATTGGCAGGCGTTTGCTTCACTTGTGCACCACGGGGCCCAGGCGCCCCTAATGAGATGTGACTACCGATCACCGTGCTTCCTGCAAACAGCCAATTGCTTCTAATGTGGCAGAGTCTTCCTCGTGCTGCCTGAGAATTAGCCACAGGTGTAGCGTTTCACAGCGAGCATCGCCTGCCCCGGGAAGTGCGGTGAGGTCAACAGCAGCAAGGAGGAGGCAGGGAGAGAGAAAAAGAGAGGCAGACGCCCCAGGTTTTAGCTCTTCCTCGTCATTTACGTTAGGGCTCCTCCTCCGACCGCCGCAGCCGCCCCGAATTAATGCACAGTCCAAGGGAAAACAGTGTCCCTCTGTCCTTTCCGCAGAAAGCAGTTCTGCAGCTGCGACAAGATGTGGGCACCCAGTGCTGTCTTTTATCAGCGCTTAATAATATTAATGTCCCCCGCGAAGAACAAACAGGCATTCTACCATGGGTCGAAAACTGTTTGTGGGCTTAATTGGAAAACATTACTTAATGTTTCCCTTAATGAGAATTAATTACAAGACCCTAGTGAAGAAATAACTCCGGATGTGAGATTCTAAGAGCTCGCACTGCGATGTGAAGTTTCCCTTAGAGAGTTCGCCCCGTCAGAGGTACCTCTGCTCACCTATGGAATCTGTATACCCCGCTATCCGTGGTCCTCGTGAGCGCCAATCTCCCAACGGTGCCAAGGTCAGCACAGATAACATTGGCTTCTTGGTAAACAAAAGGCGGAAACATGATAAGGAGTCCGAGGAGCCTGTGTGGGTAAGCGGCGTGACCTTGTGGGCGAATGGGAGGGTTTGGAGTTTTCTCGAGTTCTTCTAGCGCGAACACTCTGGGGTTCTCATTTCCCAGCCCTGAGATCCTATCTTAAAGTTGCTAACTGTAAGACACATAATTGAAACAAAAGGCAGACGTTCTGAACTAAAGAACGAGATGGTCCTAGAGAAGGGATCTTGATTGGATATTCTCCTCGGTTTAGGGACGGTCAGTGTATCTACCTACAGAAGTAGCTTTTTTTTTTTTTTTTTTAAAGAAGCAACAAAGCAATTTGGGGGGCGCCTGGGTGGCTCAATCAGTTATGCGACCGGCTCTTGGTTTTGGCTCAGGTCATGATCTCACGGTTCGTGAATTTCAGCTCCGCTCTGGGCTCTATGCTGACAGGGCGGAGCCTGCTTGGGATTCTCTCTCTCTCTCTCTCTCTCTCTCTCTGTCCCTCCCTTGCTCTCTCTCTCTCTCTCAAAATAAATGAATAAACTTAAGAAGAGGCAATGAAGCAATTCTTGAACTAAAGCAAATATGCAGTTCCTTTGAAAACAACTGGTTAGCAACTCATGGCCACATACTAGTTTGGATGAATCAAGCCACAGTTTGCAAAACCATATGTGTGTATAGATGTGGCCATGGTGTGCTATAAGAGTCTTCCAAACCCTGTTCTGAGGACTAGAAGTGTTCTGTGATCTGTAAGTGTGGGTGCAGTGGAGAAGAGGGGAGGTCTACGGTTAAGGACGCCGAATCAAATAAAGTTATCCAAGTTTCTTCACGATCGGATGCTCAGAGCCTTTATCAGGCTAGGGGGCTTTGTGACTTTTCTGGGACATACGGTTTGTGGTATGATCTCATTTAACTTGGGGATTCCTTTCTCTTGGCATCGTCCACAATCCACGAAAGACCAGTGTTCCGCAGAATTAATTTAATATGCATGTGGAACACTTCGTTTCAATATTTTGGCCCTCAGTCCACGCAAAACAAGCTTAGAAGAAAGAATAAGCTAAGAAAATACAGAAAACTGGACTGGAATAGATTTTTTTAGTGATAGGATTCAAATCAGTATATGAAAGAATTTGCCATTAAGAATCAGAATAGTTGTTAAGTGAGATGAAGTACAATCAAACGATTTCTTATAAGTGGCGAGTGTAAAACCCAATGATATGTTAAATTTGATCTCTTTAAAAGAGGTACATTTCTATTTTGCTCTTAGAAGATTTCGAAGTTTGAGGATTTAAAGGGTTATAGAAAAGATAGATGCTTAACATAGATTTTATTTTTCCGCTTTATTTTTTTTTAATGTTTATTTTTGAGACAGCGAGAGACAGAGCATTAGTGGGGGAGAGGCAGAGAGAGAGGGAGACACAGAATCGGAAGCAGGCTCCAGGCTCCGAGCTGACAGCACAGAACCCGACATGGGACTTGAACCCATGAACCGCAAGATCATGACCTGAGCCGCAGTTGGACGCTTCCCCAACTGAGCCACCTAGGCGCCCCTGTTTTTCCACATTAATAGCTGGGGAATCCAAATCTATTAACATAAACACGAAATTCTAGTTTCTTTGTGCTAAGAAGAGAGTAGTGGGTAAATTTCTAAGCGCACGGAGGGAATTGTGGCTGTAACATTCTTGTTAATGGGCGTTGGGTATGATTTGCCCAAGGAGAAACTGTTTTGTAAATGACCATGAAATAGAGCTTCCTCTAGAGTACAAAGATGGCCCTTGGGATGTAGTTAGCAAGACAGTCAATAGAAGTTCCCAGGATAAGGGGATTTCTTACATGGGGGGTAAATTGTTTTTTTCCACAAGTCACGAGATCATGTATATCCTTCCACAGAAAAGAAGCCGTAGGAAGAAATCTTAAAGTGAGTACAAAGTTTCATTCTGAGCACACAGAGTTTTTATACTTATTTGTTAGCCATCCCCTCCCGAACCCAATTTGTTATTTGTGATTTTGGTTAACAAGAATGCCTTTGTTCCTTTCTCTCCTCTCCTTTCCCATGTTGCTTAGCGCCCACGCTCAGCGATGTCAAAAGATGGGGGGCGGGGAGCAGGGGGAGCAAAAAGGGTTTACCAAATAGGGATGGAATAATTTCTCAGAAGGAGTCCTTCCCGAAGGCACTGTAATTTGGGAGGATTCTCCGGTAGGAATTTTCAACCTTGACTCGGGGCATCTTTGCCTCCTGGGAAAAGGAGGTTTCCCTTCCCGAGTGGGCCGGAGCTCCGGGCCGCCTGCTACCGGACCATCCCTCATCGTAATGGTGACTGTTACACGTCTAGTTGAAAAGCCACCAGATTTATGCCGTTCGGCATGTACCAATGGGACCCGGGACGATGGCAGTCGCGGGGGATGCCCCATGAGGCGGGTGGCTGGCACTCCGCAGCCCCCACACCAGCCTCGGTCCCCCGGGCCACCCAGGGCGGGCTGCGCCGCTCAGCCTCACTCAGCTTACAGAGGCCAAGGGCATCTCGAGACGTCTGGGGCCTCGCGCCAACCACCTCCCACGGACCCCCGAGCCGCCGGCTCCTGTGTCCCTGCCGTAGACTCTTACCTAGGTGAGGCCCCGCTTGTATCTCATATTCTAATGAAAGGAGGGTTCCATGCCGGCAGGATATTAAAACCATAAATACTCTAAAAGATGAGTTCGCAAACACCGATTCCTCAGAGAAATCTTTTCTCAGGCCCCAGCCTAGGTGAGGACCCGCTGTAATACAATGCCCTGAGTGCCTCCTTTGTGGCACTGGCCGGGGTTGTCGTGAAGGAAGGGGCTCCTTGAGGAATTCCTTCTTCTTATTAGTCCTCAAAACTTTCATGTTAATTCTATAAGGGCGGAGACCCTCTGTCTTTCTCCCTAGCACTCAAGGCAAAATGGATTACAGCCTCGCCCTGCCCTCCTTTCTCTTCATGAATAATTTAGTCCCAAAGCCATTACGTTGGGCAGAACAGGGTAGGTGTCCAGGGTGGAAAGGGGAGGGGCTCGTTGGGCAGAACAGGGTAGGTGTCCAGGGTGGAAAGGGGAGGGGCTCGTTTCACTCCAGTCCGAGAACAGGAAGCTCTTGGCCTACTCAGCCGCTTTGGGAAGGGGGGAGGGGAGCGGGCCATCAAATTATGAGTGCAATTAGACAAAACATCTGTTAGATTGATTTTTTTTCATTGTTTCAACCAGTTCTTGTGGCATCGCCGAGACAGATCACTAGTTAATTTCGTTTGATGGCCAGTGCTGTCTGTGCTAATTGAATTTTTGACTGGATGTTTGGGAGTCATAAAAAGATAGGCGTAGTTGGGTGTGCGTGCGGGCGGGTGCGTGTGCCTATAATGTCCTAGAAGGATCGCAGCCTTTGCAATCAGATTCTCAGGTTCGCTTTGAGCCCCGGTTTCCTCATTCATGATATAGGATCCATGATAGATCTGCTTCCGAGGTGGCGGTGGTCTGTAAAATAAGCTGTCCATATTCGTTCGGTATAGACTCTTGACTTAAGATGCTCAAAGACAGGGGCGCTTCGTGCTTTTTTGTGTGTCATGGATCCCCTTGGCAGTCTTGTAAAACTAGTGCATTCCTTCTCAAAAGAGTGTTTTTAGGGGGTCCTAGGCGGCTCAGTAAGTTAAGCGTCCAACTCTTCGTTTTGGCTCAGGTCAGGGTCTCGCGGTTTGTGAGATCGAGCCCCACGTCGGCGGGCTCTGAGCTGGCAGCACAGAGCCTGCTTGGGATTCTCTGTCTCCCTCCCTCCCTCTCTCTCTCTCTCTCTCTCTCTCTCTCTCTCTCTCTGCCCTTTCCCTGCTCACGCTTTCTCTCCGTCTCTCTCAAAATAAATAAACTTAAAAGAATGTTTTTACAACCCATCAAAAATACATAGGTTTAAAAGGGAGCCAATTATATGGAAATGTAGTTATCAAAATATTAGTAAACACATTTGTGATATAGTAATTGATGTGTTTTATCGGTATATTCAACAGCGAGTTCTAGTGGCAGGTCTAATAGCTGCCATAATCTTGAAGCATCGATGAGCATAAATGATAAGTCGAGTGAATTCCGAACAGCCGCGATGATACCAGCGGAAGTGACGTTTAGTGGTGACGAAGACACCACGGCCGCTGACAAAACGGCGGTCGGTCTCCTACGTTCACAAACAGCAGAAAGGCTAAATTCGCGTTAGAGGTCAGCGAGGCCGAAAATGGCAACCTTTTCTTATCTCGGCTCCCGGACCTCCGAGTTTGGGTTCCTGCTCGGACCTCCGGTGAAAACCCCTCCTCTCAGGTGCCATCGGCTCACAGAAATCTCGCTATGCCTCTCGCCTTCTCCTGAAGTTAGTACATCGAATCCGTACGTGATGGCTGTGGAACTTTCTGCCCTCCAGCTGCCAGTCATAGGCTCGTCTTCCCCTGGGGAGTCTGGAAGCAAGGCCGACGGCCACCGGTAGTCCCCTCAGTGTACATTTGATGTCCCAGCATGTGGCCGAGAGGGGCATGTGTGTGTTTACACATGGGGGGACCTTTGTGTCTTTTTTCTGTTTTTTTTCTTTCTTTTTTTTTTTTTTTTTTGAGAGAGAGACAGAGAGAGTGCGAGTGGGGAAGGGCAGAGAGAGAGAGAGAGAGGGAGGGAGCGAGAAAATCCCAAGCAGATTCTGCTCAGTAAGTGTGCAGAGCCTGATGCAGGGCTCGAACCCACGAACTGTGAGATCGTGACCTGAGCCAAAGTCGGACACTTCACTGACTGAGCCAGGCAGGCACCTGTGTTTCTTTTTTTTAGTTTTGTTTAATTTTGAAAGAGCATGAGCAGGGGAGAGGCAGAGAGAGAGAGAGAGAGAGAGAGAATATTCCAAGCAAGCTCTGTGCTGCCTGCACAGAGCCGTATGCGGGGCTCAAATTCACGAACTGGGAGATCACAACCTGAGCTCAAACCAAGAGTCAGATGATTAACCGGCTGAGCCACCCCGGCGCCCCTCACCTGGAGAGGCCTTTGAAATGTCCCAAATAAGTTTCCTCTGGTCACTTATCGAGGATGCCTTTGTGCCCAGGGTCCTTTATGCTTTCTGATTGCCGTCACTGACCAGGCCGGCCACGCTGGCTTCTGAGGACACTCCAATGTCTCCAGAGCCACTGGTGTTAAAAAATGATCTCCCTTGCCTGCGGCAAGCTATTTGTCCTCTGAACTTTATTTATAAACACCCCCACGGTGAAGGCATCTGTGTCTTCATATTAATTTCGCCGGCTCCGATCTTCCTAGCCCCGAAGGACAGTTCCGCCCGTGGCTCGGCCAGGCCGGAGGAGCAGGTAGTGCCAGGGCCGGGCCGGGAGAGAAGGGCTCGCCACAGGCCCCGCGGGAGAGGCATATGGAAAGGCGCCGTGTGGGGGGACCGTCTCCTGACCCTCGAAGCCATGACACCGAGACGGGCATGATCGTGCTCTGGGCTCAGGCTGCAGAACCAAACGAGGTGGCGAAATGAAGAAGCCAGAAAGAAAAGACAAGCCCGCTCTCTGTGTGGGTGTCGGGAGGGAGTATACGATGCCTGGGTTGGAATAAAAGGTCTTCCTGCTTTTGTCACCGATACGGGCTAAATCACGCGTGGCTTTCCGTGCTCAGAAACCGGCCTCTCAAGTCAGCCCGATCGCTTCTGTGGCCACCTCGCGGAGCTTTTCACGAACTCCCTCACGCCTCTTCTGGGGGGGTCGTGCGGAGGAAACTAGGTGCCTTGGAGTCGCAAACAAAGAAAGGAGAGAAGAGGAGGCACAGTTCTGTGCCGGCTTCTGAGGTGAGCTGGAAATCACCAGCGAAAACGCCGGAGGAGGGACCCTGCCAGGTGGCTCTTTGATGTACCACGCAATAGCGGACACCGTCCGCTGGCAGGGGGGTGGGGGGTGGGGTTGGCTGTTCTCATGTAGAAGAGGAATAAGACGGTGTGCCAGACTTTGCTCAGGCGCCAAGAGCTACCTAGTGGCAGCCGCGGGCCCCCAGTTAGGAGAGGACAGCGGGATGACAGCGTGATTAATCAAAAACCCAGGTTGACCCCCAAACAGTCAAATGAGTCATCATGAAGCCCCTCGGCCTCCTGGGCAGAAAAGGAATTACACTACACGCTTCAAACCGGCCTTAAGGCCCCTCTTCTAGTCTGGCTAGAATCTTCCGCCCGAGTTTCACTACACGGTGTAGTCAGATTGTAGGCCTCTGGCAACGCCGGCGTGTTTATCAGCGAGAGAAACTTGTCCTAACCAGAAGTCACAGCTACACTCGGTCAAGGACGTGTTATGCGACGCAAGCGTGGGTCTTTGGTGATAGAATAACGGAGGCCAGCCTTCTGGACCCCTCACACAGGGGCCCCGCCTCTACTGTCAGTTCGATTTTGTCGTCCTACCGCTTCGCATAGGTGGTTAAGTACCTAAAGAAGAGAGGACGGGAAACGTAGCCTAAAGTTCCACCCAGGGTTCCTGGCTGATTTTCTACGTTGCATCTTTTTGCTTGGCTTCAGTTTCCTCTGTAAAATCATAGATCGGACAGCTCTTTGTCGAAGGGAGCGAAGCTGGCGGACGCCAAGCCTTTGGCTCCACGTTGCTCCCCGTTCGACGGGTCACGGGGTGCGGTCAGTTGGTCGCGACCTGATCATCCTTCTTGCTCGATGCCGCCTTGCCACTTGGGACGGCCCTCTCTTATCACACGGCCCGTCCCCTGAGCCGAACACCCAACCCTATGCTTTTCGATGACCATTCTTTTAACCGACGCCTTCGAATCCGTCCTTGGCATCAGGCCCGGTGCCGGGTGCTTGGACACACCTTTCACTTTGTTCTATTCATTTTTAGATTCTTAGGGCAGGGCCGGTCCGGGCACATGGAAGGTTGAGTAGAAAAAAGGGATTCGGGAGACCATGTGAGGCCTTGTCTAAATCCAGCCTCGCTAAGCCCCAATGCCCTCACTTGTAAAATGGGTGTAATAAAATCTTCAACAGAGGCTCATCGTGAGGCGAAACACTATATGGAAAATTCTGGCATATCCTGGGTGCTCCACAAATAGAAAATGCATGGATGGATGGGATGTCGACATCCCGGCTCCCTCCCTGAGAGACATTTGCATCTTAAATCAAATTTCTAATCATCTGGCGTAAGTAACGTTTCCGATTATTTCAGAGGGCTTACGGTTTCCCCTGGAGCCCATCTGTGAGCCCCGCGCCACCCATTAAGAACCCCTTATGTTTCAACAAGTATTGATTGGGAGGTCACAGAGAAGGAGACAAGAGACTTGTCGGGTGGGATGCATTTTAATTGGAAGCAAATCAGGATACGATTTTCGTAATTGAGGCATGAAGCAATAATCGCCCGGGCGCCGGCGGTGCCAGTAGGAGCGGAAAGGAAAAACAGATTCCAGAGGCCTGAAGTGGTGAGAAGCGAACATTGCGAGGCCCAAGCAGATGCGAGGAGAGAGCAAGAAAGAACAGTGCCGAGAGGCTCCAAGCCTTGAACTTGCACGGGGGAGGTAATGGCACTTCCCTTGGGAGCCATGAGGCAGCAGAGAGGGGGACAGATGCTAAATCCGGCCGTAGCCATAGTGCATTTGGGTGGTGAAGAAGCAGCCGGTGGTGGTGGTGGTGGTAGGGGGTTGGGGAACTACCAGGCAGCTGGAGTTACAAAATCCCGCAGGAAAATGGTTCCTTCCAGCCCCAGCACTGTGATTCTGGGATGGGGGAGGGGGGAGCAATCGGGGCCCGAGCTTTGATCTGGGGGATCTTTTCCTTTGACGTAGGGTCAGGGGAGTCAGGAAGGGAGATAACATGTCTGAGGGAAATAACGTGGAAACGAATGCTTTGGGACCAAGTGCTGAATCCTGAAATAAGCCCATATTTAGAGGCTGGAGCAAAAGGAGTCAAGAGAGGGACAGAAAAAGAGAGAGGGAGAGAGAGACAGAGAAGAGGTACGCTGCCAGATAGGGGAACATCTCAGCGGCGGATGGACCACCGAATCAGGGAAAGGATGAGGACGTAGGCACGTCTCGAAAGACGCAGACAGATGGAGCCTGAGAGGAAGTCCCCCCGCCCCGCCGACGCTCAGACAGCGGAGCTGAGCTCAAGCCTAGAAGAAGGAGAGGAGGCAACCCAGGGGATCGTGAGTTCCTTTGCGCTTCAATCTGAATGGCTGAGAAACCACCGGAGTGTCTGACAGCCCATTAGTGATCGTGCTATGTTCTCTGCAGCAGACAGATGGGAGCCCCGGACAGAAGTTAAGTCCAGTTCGCGGGAAATCTTGAGAAGTTACAATTTCATATACTCGAGTTAGTGAGTATGAAATTCATACCGTCCAAACTGTAATAGTTTGAACGCCCAAGGGCACTTGCTGTCTTCTCTCTCGACAGGGGGATGGCATTTGCTTCTCCTCCCGAAGGCAGGCGAGTCGCGTATCAGAGGTCCCATTTCACAGATGAAGGAATGAGGCTCAGAGAGATAACAGAACGTTTCCCAAGTCGCAGTCCCAACTGGCCATTTTGGACTCCGGATTCAGGACTTCTACACCGCGCCTTCCTCCGAGGATAGGCAGGCTTACTGTCCCTCTAGGGGTCTGTTTTGGTTTATATCTTCCACGCTGTCGAGTTCACTTATTAGTTGTAAAGACGTAGGCGTGTGTTCTCTGTGTGTGTGTGTGTGTGCACACGTGTGCACACACACCCGTGTCCACGCTTTGGGGAAGGGACAATTCAAAGATAATTTTGAACCCTGGGCCTTTTGACGTCCTCAAAATACAAGGTCACGTGGCAGCCAAAGCCTGGACTCACCGTAGTGGTTCAGGCAAGTTCCCTCTCTTCCGCTTGCCTCCGTTCCTTACCTGTGCAGTGAGGGCGGCAATGTCTGTTTTGTAGGGAGGCTGAGAAGTCGGAATGGGGTCATTTGTGTAAAGTGCCCGGCACTCTAATCTTTCTGTTGTATGTGCACAACCCACCATGGCCACAGTCACCGACCCGAGAAATACCTCGTGAGGGCCGCCCAAGGATGAGGGCAGGGCCGCTCGAGCGGCTCAGGCACCATCAGCTGTGGCCTGACGCCTGGCCGTCCCCTCGGCCCTTTCTTTTCTTTTCTTCTTCTTTTTTTAATGTTTATTCAGTTTTTGAGACAGAGAGAGAGAGAGAGAGTAAGTGAGCGAGCAGGGGAGGGGCAGAGAGAGAGAGGGAGACACAGAATCCGAAGCAGGCTCCAGGCTCCAAGCCGTCAGCACAGAGCCCGATGCAAGGCCTGGACTCACGAACCGTGAGATCACGACCTGAGCTGAGATCAAGAGTTGGGCGCTTAAACCCACGGAGCTGCCCAGGCGCCCCTCCCTCCTCTCGGCCCCATCTGTAGCCTTGACAAAAAGCGAAGAGGGTCACATGGGGAGAGGTTGATACAAAAACCAGGCTTGTGACGTTGTCCACCTGAAACTAAATAACATTGTGTGTCAGATGCTTTTTTAAAAAAACCCCAAGGCCTGGGAAAGTTACTGGCCGGCTCTAAGGGAGAGGCTCGCCTCACAACAGGATTGGTTTGGAGAAGTCTGTTCCTCTCTCCTAAGAAAGACAGTAAGCAGCAGGGGGTGGGAGCTCCACTCTTTCGGACCAGCCCTTTTCAAATAGCCCTTAGATCTCCGCTCACGTGGTGAATGTCCAAGGCCAGAGAGCAGCAGGGAGACTCCGGAAGAGATAAGAAGGAGCTCGGATGCCAATCCCCAGGCCGAGGGGCAGGGGGAGAGAGGCCAGACTCCTGAGAGCCCCCCAGGAACCGCAGGCGTTCGTGGAAGGGGCTTTTTTTTTTTTTAAGCTCCGCAAGAAACTCTCCTAAGAAGCAAAGAACGAGGGTCATCGTAAATCATGAGAACTCATTCTACACTTGGCCAGGGAGGGAATATGTAGAATTTTCCAGGACACTGGTACATGCCCCGTATATATCACCCTCACCTCCTTCTGTGGCACAGAGAACATACCTTCGTTCATCTATCCATTCATTAATTCAACGAAATGCTACTATATGCCAAGCACTATTCTAGATGCTAGGAAGCATGGAGCACATATTTTATATGAAGGAGGCAGACAATAAATAAGGAAGTAAATATATAACATGTCAGGTAGTGGTAAGAGCTACGAAGAAAAAAAAAATAATTCAGGGTACAATGATAGATGGTGGGACTGGCTGGAGTGAAGCTACGTGGATGACTCTAGAGAAGGGGTTCGGGAAGATCTCTTTGGTAAGCAGGCATGTGAATGAAATCAGGAAGGAAGAAATGTAAATATAGGGGAAGAGTGTTTGTAGGCAGGGAAAATGGGAAGTGCAAAGGTCCTGGGGTGGGAGCAGCTTGGCAGATTTAAAGACCTCCAAGGAGGGGCGCCCGGGTGGCTCATTCGGTTGGGCAGCCAACTCTTGATTTAGGCTCAGGTCATGATCTCGTGGTTTGTGGGATGGAGTCCCGTGTCGGGCCCCGTGCTGACAGTGTGGAGTCTGCTTGGGATTCTCTCTCCCTGCCCCGCCCCGACTCGTGCGTTCTCTGTAAAAAAATAAATAAACATTTTAAAAAATGAATAAATAAAGGCCTCCAAGGAAGCCAGAGTAGTTGGAGCCCAGTAGTGAGAAGGAAATTGGTAGGAACTGAGGTCCTAGAAGAAGCCAAGGCAGGGTCACGCAGGGCTGCGCACGTCTATAGGTACGGAGTTCTATTTTAGTGTTTGCGACATGGGACAACTTGAGGTTCTGAGTAGAAAGGCGACACTATCTGACTTGCCTTTTCAAAGGACCAATTTAAGGGGCGCCTGGGTGGCTCAGTCAGTTAAGCATCTGACTTCAGCTCGGGTCATGATCTCATGGTTCATGAGTTTCAGCAGGGCCTGCTACCCATCTTCTGTGCCCCCTCCCCCTCCCCCACTTGTGCACCTGTGCACACACGCTCGTGCTCTCTCTCTCTCTCTCTCTCAAAAATAAACATTAAAAAAGCACCAATTTAAAAGAGAATAGACTGGTAGGACAAGGGAGGAAGGTCATGCAATAGTTTAGGTGAGAGATGAGGAGGGCTTGGACCGAGGGTGGTAGCAGCAAGGTTGGAGAGAAATAGTTGATTCTGGAAAGTTTTTGATTTCCTAGTGGATATTTTAAAGCCGTGGGACTGGATGAGCTCACTTAGGAATGTGTGGCCCGCTAGAGTAGGTGAGAGACTCAGAGTGCTCTGGAACGTTCCACACTTTGGGACAGGGAGAAGATAGAGAGGGAGTAGCCCAGGAGGTGAGAACAACGCAAGACGTTGCTGAGAGACAGGGCGGAGAGATGGAGCGTGGGCCCCTGGGTTTGACCACATGGAGGTCTCTGATGACCTGGAGGAGGAGGGTTTGGGGGGTAACTACGGAATGGAGCAGGCCAACCTACCAGCAGCTGGCGGTGACCATGGGGTCAAGAGAGACCCTCGGAGGTGGGCCACAGTTCCCGAATGGCTGTCTCCGGGCGGGCGGTACTACCTGGCTAGGAGGGGGGATTGACGGCTAAAGGGAGCCTCTTTGAACCCGTGAGAGCCAGTGGGGTCCCAGGGCATGGGGGAGGATGTGGCCTCACGGCATTGTGAGAAGGCCCGCACGAGGGGAGGCGGGGAGGCGGTGGCAGTGGGATTTCACTTCTGATGACTTCAATTTTCTCAGTAAATAAGATGGAAGGCCGTGAGCCGAGAGCAAGGAGGGAGCCTTCCCCTTTATTCTCCTCTACTGAACAGCCAAGAATTTTAATTTAAAAGCTGTCCTTGCAGGTTTTTCTTCTAGAAACATCAGTTTTCTTTTATAACATATTTATGGGACTTTTTAAGCATAAGCTTTGGGGGGACTCGGCAATTTCAGGCATGCATGGTCTTGGGGGATGTTCTCTTCATAATCAAAACACCAGGCGCCGGTCCCCATGACTGCAGCCAGTTCTTCAGCTGAAAACCCACCCCCTCTCCCCTACGTCAAATAGGGTCTTGTTAACACTAGAACATTAATTTGCAAAAGTCCTTCTTGTTTCTCGTCTGGCCGGCGAATCCCGGTGTTTCTAGCCCATTCTCTCACCCACTTCAAAAATTCTCCTTCAGTTGACTCCTCAGTGGATATCTCTGCCTCGTCTGCCTGGTTCTCAAACTTGAACGTGCCCCCGAATACCCGGGGCGGGGGGAGGGGGGCGGCGAAAACACGGAGTGCTGGGCTTCACCCCAGAGTTTCTGCCTCTCGGTAGGGCCCAGGGTGGAGCCCGCGAATCTGCATTTCTGCCAAGTCCCCAGGGGGACGCCGCGGCCGCCAGCCTGCGGACCGCACTTTGCGAACCACTGCCCTCATCGATTTCCTCTTTGCCAAGAGCACGGCCTCTCTCCGGACCCGCGGGGGCGGCGGGGAGGATGATATAAAGGAGGGCGGTTCACAAGCCTGCCCCACCCTTCTCTCTTTCCCGTACAAGCGCCCGAACCAGCCCTGACAGAGGACACCCCGGGGCTGGGGGGACCTTTGGTCTCCCCTGCGAGCATCTCGGGTAACGCTCGTGTCTGTCCTCGCCCGAGAGCAGTCACGACCGCAACGTCCCTCGGGTGCTTTCATCTTTCAAGTCCTGATCCCTGCGTGCCCCTTCCCACCCCCGGCTCACACGCATCTCCTTCCCCTGCTCAGATCCCTGATCTCTGAGTCCCCCCCTCGCCCCCCCCCCTCCGTCTGCTGCCACGTGCTGCCAGCGAGCTCTGGGTCTGGGACGGACGGGCCTTCATAATAACCCTGGCAGGCAGCGGTGGGGCCAGGGCCTCCCCTTTGAGGCTGGTGTGCCTTTGATTCCTTGACAGATTAGCAGCGCACAGCAGCAGAGCCCGCGTGAGAGGCTGCCGCGAAAGGGCCAGCTCTCGGCACGACACTTGCCTGTAGTCCGCCGTGACTGGCAGGTACGGGGAAAAGCTATTTACAGCGCCCGGCAAGCCAGACGCTTGTTCTGAAGAGCCTGCGTGGCCTAAAAATACCACAAAGGGTGGGAGGGAGAGAAAGGAAACTTGAGCACGGAATATTTTCAAAAAATTAAAAATAGCAAGGCCTTTGGTACACGAGAGTCGCCGGTTGCCATCCCGCTCGCCTCCTCCAGGGCTTTTAGGATTCCCAGCAGCCAGCCAGCAGCCGGCATGACAGGAACAGCGAAGTGATTTCGGGGAACGGAGTCAGGCCACCGGTAGATGGACGGCGGAAGCCAGGGCAGGAACAGGCAGGTGCCATGGGGCCAGCCGCACTGATTGGGATTGACAACAAGGCGGTCCGGGAATTAATGAGATCCAATAGACGTGGGGTTCACCTCCGCTTTGATGAACCACTTTGTCAGGCTTGCTTAAGCTCGGTCTCAAATCAGTGAGATTGTCGAGTGTGCCACGGGAGTCTGTCTGATTTTACTTCTCTTGTTAGGATGCGAGGATGCGCCTTGGCTCTCTTAGCGGCCTCCCCCGCCTCCTCCCTCCCCTCCCGGCAGCCTCTTCATTCATTCCAAGCTCTGGCAGATAAACGATTCGGTTTGGTGTAGTTTCACTCTTATTGTCTTTCTTAGAAAGGGTCCGGATTAGCGAGGTAGACACACGTTCCCACCGTGAACGAGTTGCCCTGATCGAGGGCCTCATATGGAGGTCGATCTGGCCCAGCCCTAGCAAGATCCTGGGGTGAGGCAAGTGCGGCACGTTAGCAGAATCCAGAAGGTTGACCCTGTCCCTCTGTCTAGTTCCGGGGGAAAAAAAAATGGCACCTGAGAAAAGACCGGAACTATGCAGAGGAGGAGACTGGATTTCTGCTCTCTCAGGAATGTAGCAATTGAACCTATCAGGGTGGGCCCAGTTGGGAGACGCTGGAAACGGGGCACGCGACCTTGAAAAGACGCTGCCCTGGGGGAGACCCAGGGCAGAAATGTAGACTGCAGGCACTGGCGGCGGTCCGATTTATTTTCCAGTTCCCCTATATCGGATGAAGCAGAGGGAAGCCTAGGTAAATGTTTGCTGACTTCCAATAAACGGGTGATGGGCTGGGTTGGCATTGGTACCAAACAATGAGACTGACTACCAAGGCTGTCGCTTTTGGCCAGAGTTGTTTCAGTGAGAGGGTACTCCGAGAACTGGCTGGTTATTACCCCAACGGTGTCCGGGCCATACATTCCCAACTGTCAAGTTAGCAACTGCATGCGAGGAGGCGGGGCCCGTTCCACCCAGAGAGACAGTTGGCAGATACTGAGCGTGACCTTAAGCTGCCCTCACAGTCCAGCCCCACCCTGCTCAGCTCTTGAGCTCTGTTGCCAGCCCGGTGCATACTTGAAAAACCCTCCTCCCAGAGATGAATTAGGTAGGTAAGTATTAAAGGTTGCTGAATTTCCCTGGAACCTCTGAGAATTTCAGAAGGCCCCATATCATGGCTATTCTTAAGATGTCAAATGTTGTATCATGTAAGATGCATGAAAACCCACTGGGGGTATATGGGGGTACTTAGATAAACAGGTAATCTGGGCCAACAATTGCCTCTCAGGGAGTTGACTTGGAGACAAAAGTCTTGGAGGAAATTCTAATGTCCTTTGAACAGCTTTGTTGGCATGGATTCAGAAAAAATGGCATCTTGGCTATAGGTTTTTTAAATGTATCCGTAAGACCAGGGAAGCAATTAATTTGATATATTCAACGTCTAAGATTCAGAGATGTTAACTGACTTTCTCAAGGATCATCACTAGTTTAAGGCCTCGCAGTATTAACATCGGCCCCGTGGGCTTATAACAGAAGACAGTCTCGTAGTAGGATCTTTCCATGGTACCCTATTTCCGTTCCTTTTTGTGACCGGATAGCCCCGGTTTCAAGTGCAGCTATGGGCGCAGGATTGGGAAGAGCGGGTCACCGAGCATTTTTGTGTCCCTCGCGTGATGCCAAGTGCTTCATATACGTGAGCGTGCCTAATTCTTTGACATTGCTTCGAGGTGGATATTAAAAGCTAGATTTGGCAGTGAACAAAACCAAGATTCAAAGAAGCAGCTAGACCAGCACGCTGGTGTTTGGCATATTAGTTTGTTTACAAAGACCATACTTCATCTACATTACCACACACCAGAGTGCTAGCCGGATTATTCCAGAGGGCTCAGTGGATAGGCCAGATCCTTCTGTGGTCAACTGCCGAAGTACAAGGCCCTGAGTTATGAGAAGGGAGATTTCCTCGTGGCCTTGAGACATCATAGAAACCTGTACGTTCCTTCTTTGATAATCAGTGAAGCCATAGCAAAATTAAAAATAGAAAGGTTTCTAGTGAAGAGTAGATAAGACATTAAACGGCGTTTGCCTCATCCTCGGTTCCTAGCTGCTGCTTCTACCCTTCTTAAATCACCTTCTGAAGGAGGACAACTTTCTCGAATATCGAAGGGGCTCCTATAATATTTGCAGAATGGCTGAATGAAAAAAAATGAACTTATTTTCAAGGCTCTCAGAGTGCAAAACAAGAACTAATAGGTGGAATTTAAAAGAAGACAGCCTCAGGCTAAATGGAAGAACTTTCTAGAAAGTGGTTCCATGTGACTATGGGATGGATCACTTTAGAATGAGCTAAGTTTTCTCCCTTGGACGTGCTTAAGCAGAGGTTTGGAAGTACTTTGGGGATTTGGCATTGGGTAAATGTTGGATTGGATGGTCTCCAAGGGCCTTTAAGGATCTGAGAGTCCATGACATGTGGCACCAACAGTGAGATGATCAATAGTTGACCGTACCCTTTGACTTTTCTAACCTGTCATTGTGCAACACTTCTGCTTTGTTTGCTCATCAGCACCGTCAATACTGATGGAAGCTATAGTGAACCTTAATCCGCTATGAATCGGAAACAGATTTCACTCCTATCTGAGCCAACTCTGGTCTACTGTTCTGTGCCAAAAGAAGGATTTGGGGGTTGAAACCCAAGCCAAAGGAGTATGTATGGTTCTACTTGAGGCACGGGGGATTTAAGGGGCTAAGTGGGTAAAAGCCACGGGAGGCAGGATCATCCAAGTCCTTTGGAAGTAGTGACTTCTGCTTACTTTCAAGTCGCCCGGCTCAGGTCAGCCATGCTTGGAGCTAGGGAAGGACTGAGACATGGGGTGGGAGGCAAGGTCATTGCCTCTTTCAGATCTCTTCCAATCAAAGACTCTGGTTTTAAATGAGGAGCCATGTAGAAACCCAGGCTTTGCCTCCTGCCAGCCTTTCCAGGTGAGGAAAACCCTTTTCTCTTTCTCTAAAGTAATGCATCTATTACAGTGAAATATATGCTAATCCTATGACCTAGCAATCCGCTTCTGGGTGTGTGTGCGATAGAAATCGGGGTCTTATCTTCCAAAAGACACAATTAAGAACGTTTAGGGGCACTTGGGCGGCTTAGTCAGAAGAGCATGTGACTCTTGATCTCGGGCTTGTGAGTTTGAGCCCCACATTGGGGGTAGAGATTACTAAAAAGAAAATAAATAAAAACTTGGGGTGCTTGGGCAGCTCGGTCGGTTAAGCGTCCGACTTCGGCTCAGGTCATGATCTCGCAGTTCTTGAGTTTAAGCCCCGCGCTGGGCTCTGTGCTGACAGCTCAGAGCCTGGAGCCTGCTTCGGATTCTGTGTCTCCCTCTCTCTCTGCCCCACCCCTACTTGCACTCTGTCTCTCTCTCTCTCCGAAATAAGTAAACATTTAAAAACAAAAACAAAAACAAAGAATGTTTATGGCAGCTTTATTTATAACAGCTGGAAATAGCCCTTAGTGTACATCAACAGGAGAATGGGTAAGGAAGTTGTGATGTATCTCATAGACATAGTACTAAGCATAAGAAGTTAGATGTCAAAAAATTACGTATTTGTATGACCCCTCCCATTTATATGAAGTTCCAAAATGGGCAAAGAGTAACCGACGGTGAGAAAAGCAGCAGCAGTAGTTAACTTTGGCAGGTTCGGGGTGGGGGTAATGGACTGAGACGGGCCATAAAGACAATTTGGGGACCGCCGGAAATGTTCACTCTCTTAATCCGACGTGGAGTAAAAATTCACGGAAGCGCAATCTTTCCATTTTACCATATGTAGCATTGACCACATGTCCTATCTCAACTTTTAAAAAACCAGAAAAGAGAGAAAGAGAGAGTTTCTTTCTCATGGGGACTGGGTTATATTCTAGATTCTGCCGACATTCCATGTTAATGGGAAATATCTTATCCTCTTACTCCGATGAGCCGGTCCTTGAACCAAAGGAAGTATCGGATGGCTACCATGGTCGCCACTAATTATGGAAGATCACACTGCCATACCGAGTGGAGAGACTTAACCGAGATTCTACATGCAAAGTCACATCCTGAAGAGAAAGAGCGGTGGTCATGCACGACAATTATGAGAATCCTTTACCCCAGGAAATGAATACTTTGGCTAAAATACCATTCCCGGTCTTCTGCATTCACAAACATTCACATCTCACTGGAGAATGGTCTCCGAGATTTCTTGCGAGTTCAAAAGCACCTTGAGATGTTAATGTGATACGAATTGAGAAAGATTTCACATATACCCTAGTGAGTTGGATACAGTACAGTTGTTCAACATTTGGGAACCAAATGTGTTTTGTGCGTGCTTGCGTTTCCGTGTACCAGAAAGCTACAAAATGAGTAAAGGAGTCACAAATGCCAAAAGCAAGTTTAGTATGATGGAATTCATATGGAGTGGATTTTTTTTTTTTTTTTTGAGAGAGAGAGTGGGCACAAGTGAGCGAGAGGCAGAGAGAGAAAGAGAGACTGGGAGAGAGAGAGAGAGAGAGAGAGAGAGAGAGAAGTGGGGCTCACCCAAAGCAGGTTCACCGAAAGTGGGGCTCGAGCTTGCCCAAACCGGGGTTTGTGCTCATCTGATGTAGGGCTCGAACTCCTGAACCGTGAGATCGTGACCTGAGCTGAAGTCAGATGCTTATGAACCCAGCCACCCAGGCGCCCCCTGTGGAGTTTTAAGCCCTGCAGAAGAATACACTGTGGATGCACGTAGGCATGCTGGTGTTGGAACCATGCCCGCCTGTAAGCAGTTCAAATGGCAGGAGGGCCGCGAGCAGAGCCCGAGACCAGGACTTGGGGGCAGGGCATCCACCGAGGGGTGGTCCCCTAGGAGAGAAGGAGCAGAGTAAGCAAGGGGAAAATCCAGGAAAGGGTGTTTTCTCGAGGTCACTGCTTTAGAGAAAAGGGCCTCTGGGCAGTGTCTGTCCTGCGGGCGTTTCACAAGGCTCTGTCCCCACTGGGGCTCTGTCCCCATCGCCCGGTGCTGCTCCTGTGGGTGGTTTCTCCCATACTTGTGCTGTGCTGTGCCTGTGAGGACTGAGTGCACTCCTGAGGGTTTTGAGGAGAGCCTTGGGGTAAAGAAGTGGAAACCCGAGGCGGGCCCTAGGGGCAAGACCCTGCCATAGAGCTGAGGGCTGAAACCACAGGGGGCCTGCGGACTTGCCCCTGGGGGAAGAGGGACCAGAAGGGGGGTGAGAAAGAGATACCCCGGGAGCTGTGACTGGATCTCCGATGCGTTATTTCTTAAGAAAATGCGTGAAGAAAACATGGTGCGATGTGAATCTTCAAAACAGCCGGGTGGTATTTGCGGGTGTTCGTTCTGTTATTCTTGATACTTTCTGTATTCTCCAACTCTTTCAAACTTAAAAAAAAAAAAATTAGGCTGCATCAGCATTAATTTGTTTCAGGGGAGCTCTGATTGAATAATTATGCAGAGCAGCAATGTGTCAAATAGTAATACAATTTGCCACTAGTTCTTAAATTAAGTTAATGCACCTAAGTGTAATTTCGATGGAATTTGACTAACAAAATATTGAGTTTTATCCAAAATGTCACGGTTTAATTTTTATTCTAGTTGAGAGATCTCACTTGATAAACTTTCGATTATATTTCCAGTTGTCTTGCCGGAGCACTTTGTAAACGGGGGGCGATTTCTCCATTTTCTGGTTGGGAAAACTGTAACTCAGAGGAATTTAGTAATTCATTCAAGATCACTCAGCAGGAGAGAGGCAGGAAAACAATGCAGGGGTTCTGCCCTTTCATTTTAATCGGTCCGTCCCCTGTGCCGTTTGACCGAAACCTTTGCAAAATGGGTAACGGGACCAGCCGGGGAGCACACGGTGGGGTGGGCACCGTGTGGTTGTCTGGAGAAGACGCGCGTGTGCTGTGGTCAACACAGGGGCAGGGGGTGGATGGGGATGGAGGGGGCAGGGGGATTATAGTCTCCTCCTTCAAGAGGTTTAGAATCTAGTGAAGATATGAATAAACATATCAGCCGCATCCGTCTGTCCGTCTCTCCCAAGTGTGAGGAAACGGTCCGCGGGTGTTCCCTACAGAGCAGCGGGGGGCAGCTGTCACCTCACCGACCCGCAACTGCTTCCTGAATGTCCACCGCGCAGGGACGGTGGTTCGCGTTGTTCATTTCCAGACTATCCCAAGCTTACCGAGTTCCGCTTAACCTTTCCTTTGATTTGTATACACTGTGTTTCGTCCCCTGAGGTGGACGGCCCCTTGTCCAAGGGCGATTTCGAGGAGCCGGCTACCCAACTCAAACCAGACGACCGCACTCACAACCACAAAACCCGCTACAGCCCAACCTCGAGCGAACCCCCCTGTGTGGGAGGCTGCTTTGGAGACTTCGTGGCTCCACTCAAGTCAAACATTTCAAGTGCTTGAACTTGGAACTTGGACTCAGAACCTTGTTTGCCGGAAGCAACTTGATCGGCTGTTTAAATGGTCAACGGGTGATACCGCAGAATAAGAGCAGCAGACCTCTGGGCTTTTTACGCTTACGACTGATGGAAAATGCCCTTTGCACCCCTTGATTTACATGAAAAAAGCTCAGTGCAAAATTACAGCTGAAGGGTGTGTTTTCTTTTCTGCTTCTTCGAACCGAATGGCATTTTAATTGAGGCATTCTTGTGGCACAAAGAGTGGCTTGGCCTCCTCTGTATGCTTTCCAGATCCCTCACTGAACTCCCGAATGATTAAACATCCCCTCCGGTCCTACCCCCACCCCGAGAGCTGCACCCTAATCCCCCAAACTGCTCTCCAACGGTTGGCCACCCCAGCCTTCCATCTGGTCTGTGAGGTGTCTGAGCAGAGGGTGCCAGGACCCAGGAGCTCAGAGCTGCAACACAAGAGCCAAGCTCCCCCGACAGCGGTGAGTTCTCGCGGAGTCCTCAGCAGCTGCAGTGGGGACTTCTGGAGGAAGCTTGGGACCCTAGCCGAGACGTCTGTGTCTTGATCACTTCCCGTTTTTGACCAGACGCCACGTTGTTTTGACCTTTTTTTTTCTTTTTCCTACTTCTCTGGCTACACTTTCTGCCATCTTGGTGCTTCTCGGCCCTCTCTGGCAAAAATTCTTAACCCGGAATGTATGAGGCCTGTGGGCAGATGTCATTGGCGCCCTAACTGGGTCTGCCGGGCTCTCACCATCGGAGCCGCTGTGATGGTTTCCTAGTGCGCCTCTCTGACTGTGGGTGTCCTCTGGTCACTGGGTCGTGCTGTTCTTGAGCCCGCAGGGGTTAGGGACAGGGTGGAGAGTGGGTCCTAGGGGAACAGAGAGGGTGACCCTCAACCAGTGAGAGATGGGAGATGGTGGGCGAATTCCCCAGCTTCCTTGCTGGGGGCGGGGGGACAAATATAGGGTGTGTTCCACACTTTCCCTCTCCACGTCTTCTGTGACCACCTCTCAGATTAACCTCTTGTATCTAAATTTTTGTCCCAGGGTTTGCTTTTGGAGGAACCCATACTAAGACAAGTTCCTGGAGTTTCGTGCACATTTGTGTGTAGAGTTGTGGGTATAAAGAGTCTTTATCAGCTTTTCAGAAGGGGCTACGACCCCAAAGAGACCAAGAACCAGTACCTAAGCCCCTTCCCCAGGGTCAGGGATCTCATATTCTCCCGAGATCCAGACACAGAGAAGCAGGTGCTTCCTGTAAGTCCCCTAGCCCATGCCTCCCAGCATCTCACACTTACATGTCTGCCACCCAGAACCCCCGTAGGGACGCAGGGACCTTGAGCTTCTGGGAAGGTTGTTGCCTGATGGCTCAGGTGTCAGTCCTCACTAGGAATCGCCTTCAGCTGAAGGGAGCCGTATCAGTCAAGGTCCAACGCTGTCCCCCAAGGAAGTCTGCATCCAGTGTCTGGGTGATATGGGTAAACAGAGGCCTGGCTCCCTTGCCCCAAGTCCAGGCAACTCCTGCAGGGACCTCCGAGTCCCAGAGCTCCCCGTGAGTTAGGCTCACGCCTCCACTGTGACTTGAGCGCCACAGTCCAACTTCTCCCTTGGCCCCATGTTGCTTCATCCCCTTTCTCCTCGCAAGAGTCAGTCCCGGGAGCGCTTTGCAGTAAACCTCCTGCCGTCCAGTTTCCAAACGGGAGTCTGCTTCGTGGGGACCCAGACCTGTGACAACCTGGGAATCGTCTCTGCCTCTTGTCTTTCCTTCACCATCCCCATACAATTAATCCGTCAGTTCAGCAACACTTGAGTCTTGGTGACTGTGACTTTGGAACACCCCTCGAAGGCGTCTGTATTCCCCCAGTCCGTTCTGATGATCTCCTCTCAAATGGGGCCTGAACGCCTGAGACGGCCTCCTATCTGCTCCCAGACACTCGTGTCGCCTCTCTCAAACGCATTCTTCCCATGGCAAGCAGAAGTGACGTTTCTTAAAGAGTAAACCTGGTCGCATCAGTACCTTGCTTATAACCCTCCGTGGCTCACTATTGTCCTAAAGATCAAGTTCTTAACGGGACTTAGACTTTTAAGACCTCCATCCCCCAGGAGCCCCTCCGGCCTCACGTCTCCCCACTTCCTGGCACGTAGGCCTTGTGCACCAGCCAATCCGGACGGCTTGCTGTTCCCCAAATTCACCACAACTTGGGACCCCGGTGCCAGCTCCGGGTACGCCACTTGCAGTTTGGCGTTCCACCTCCGCCTAACTTACTGGCACAGGCGCACACCGACATTGTCCTATTTAGAAGATTTCTCCAACCCCAGCGTCCCCGCCAGGGGCCTCCACAGCCCCGCTTTGGTGGTCCACCATTGGGGCACATCTTAGGTTGGATTTCCCAAGAGAAGGCCATTTACTGGGAAGGAGTTCCGGGAATAGGCAACAGGGAATGGACTCAATGGGAGATGGAAGGAACAAAGCCGAGCTGAGGTGTAGTATTAATCCAAGTCCCCCAGAAGGTAGGTAAAATGACCCCAGTGCCAATTTCGACGCGCGGCGTTGTCCCTCACACCAAGCAATTCTCTGTCGCCAGCTGGATGTCCTATAATTCAACCCAGCTCTGGCACAGTCCGCCGGGAGAGAGCGTCAGACCCCACAGGGTTCGGCTCTTACTGCCCACCCCACCCACGCCAACTTCAGACAACAGTTGCAAGTCCAGCTGGTCACCTGTGCCTCTGACCCACCAGCCAGAAATCAGAGCTCTCCACAGCCCCCTTTGCCTGGATTTGGTTAATTTGCTAGAGCGGCGCACGGAACTCAGAGAAATGTTTTACTCTCCAGATCATCGGTTTATTACAAAAACATGGAACTCAGAGCCAGAGATGCGTAGGGCGACATCTGGGGAAAGGGCCAGGAGTTTCCATACCCTCTCCAGGCACGTCACTCTCCCCCCATCTCCACGTGTGCACCGTGAAAGCTCCCGGAACCCCAGTCTTCTGGGTTTCTAGAGGCTTCGTTTCATAGGCGTGATTGATTAAATCACTAGCCATTGGTGATTGCTTCAACCTCCAGCCCCGGCTCCCCTCCCCAGAGGTCAGGGGGTGGGACTGGACAGTTCCAACCCTCTATTCTGAGTTTCGAGTTTCGTTCCCCTGGCAACCAGCCCCCAGACTAAGGTGCTTTCTAGTCGCCTCATTAACATAACAAGAGACCAATTCTAAGGGCTTTAGGAGTTTCATGCCTGAAAAGGGAACAAAGATCAAATATATATTTCTTATTATAAATCATAGTATCACAGCGGTAAGTGGCTCCGTCATGGAGCGGGGCTCTGGAGACCATTGAAGGCCACCCTTCAGAATTGTCCCAAGCAGGTGACAAGGGAGCCGGGCTAATTATACTTGTACACCCATCAGTCTTGGGGGAAGGAGAAGGGGAAGACCAGTACCCCCGCCCCCCCCCCCCCCCCCGCCCCCGGCACTCCTGGCTTTCTTTGATGCAGACAAACCAGGCTCCTGCAGACCGGGGGATGGCCACTGACAAAGGGACACAGGTGATCTCAGTGGGAATGCAAGCCTTTGCGAGCATTCGGTAAAGAATTCGAGGGGTAAAGAAGCCCAAGGGAATGTGGGCAGAGACCAGCAGTGTCTACACTGGGGCTCTCGCCACACTGGGCTGTACTCTTGCCCCTTCCCGCGAGGCAGTGAGCCCTCGCTGTCAGCACCTCTGTATTCATCCTGGTCAGCCTAGCCCGGAGCAGGTGCTTGCTAGATGTTCGTGAGATGTTCGTGAATGAATGAGTGGATGGATGGATGGATGAAGGATGAGTGAGTGAAGAATGAATGAGTGAAACAGGACCGTCTATAGCGAAAGCACCAGCAGGTAGTACAACTTTCCGCATTAGAAAATAATTTGTCCTTCTTGCGCGAGGGATGCACCAAAATACTTAGAAAAAGAGGATCTTATTTTGCGGGGACCCAGGAGGAGTGGGGTGTATGCTTCGTGCAGCCCACACACTTTACAGAAGTCTCGCTTTCCCATCTAGAGAGGCCTAGTGCCCGCAGGCAGCAGAAACATCAGGCCTCTGGATGAGAAAGCAACCGATAGTTCTGGATGTCTTCAGGGCTGAGGGCAGCCAGGAGCCATGGTCTGCTAGTCCCAGAAGGGACCGGTGGAAGTAGGCCCACCGCCCCTTTGGTCGTCTCTAACACTGCGAGTCTATACGTATCAAATATCTTTGCCCCGTTTGTGGCTTGCTTTCCCGCTTTCTTAAAGATGGCTTCTGAGAGCCAAAGGTTTACATTTTGGTGAGGTCCCCTCACTCGGCTTCCTTCACGGTCTTGCTTTTCTGCGGGTGGTGGTTTCTGGGAAGTTTTGCCCACCCCGATGTCACGAAGATGGTTTTATTTTTCTCTAGTCCCTTTGTAATTTCAGCTTTTATATTTAGGTCTATGATCTATCGTGGAAACCCTTGACCCTGAGGACTCAGAGGGGATTTCCAGGCCGATGGCCGAGGGGCTGATTCCACACACGGAAAGGGGGAGGGGGGAGCTCTGTTCACCCGGGGGCAGCCCCCAGGGGCACCCGCGTCCCGTGCCTGGAAGCGCGGAACCTAAGGGCCGTGTTTCAGGAGGTGCCGTCAGAAGCTACGCAAACCAAACGCGGGGTGGTCATTCGACCCTTCCGAGCTTGCTCATCTTCTTCTATAAAATGGGCACAATGAAACCTCTCCTGGAGGCGGTCACCGAGCAGGGGCCACCGTCACTCCTTCTGTGACCTCGGCGCATTGTCATGTCGTCTCAGCACTATTTGAATGCCACGCCGATGGCCCGGCTGGGATTTTTTTTTTTTTTTTTTTTTTTTTATAAATCTGTGCTGATGGCATGTGTTGATGGCCCTCTGCAAGCTCATTTGAACCTTTTTAAAAATAGGGCCTCTGCTATATTTGGCAGGTCACTGCTCTGGTATGAAGGGACTTTTAGGGCCGTGCTGATGAGGCAGCTGAGCGTGGCCCAGGAGCGGCCGGCAGCAAGTGGTGACTCAGAGCCCCTTGGTCGTTGCTGCCTGCAGTATTTTAAAAATGAGTCCATGGGGGAACTTTCCACTCGTTCCCGGGAACAAGCCCAGGTGGGAATTACCGGAAGGTCTTCGTCTTTGCTCTGACAGACGGTGCGGTCCGCGTCATCTCCTCCCCAGCCTTGCCCAAAATCAGAGGCTGGGCCCCTAAGTGAAACCGAGGAGAGGAAACAGGACAGAAGGGCTTGCTTTAAGACTTCTCTAGTTTTACGCTTTGGCCTTCCTTCCTTCCTCATCTTTCCCTGTGCAGCAGAGCACATCTTACCAGAACTGCTTCTGGAAAGTGGTGTGTTCACAGTGGGAATTCTGATGAGGTGCCGGGTTTGGTTAGTCCCGTGTACCCGGCCGCGACACGCAAACCGGCCAGCCAAGTTAGGTCTCCTTTTGAGCCTCAGTTTTCTCATCTGTAAGATGGGGGTAACGATAGTGCCTCATAGACTTGCGTGAGGATTTAGTTGGTTACTACAGATACTTTGAAGAGGGCCATGCGCATGGTAGTTATTGTTTTATGTCACTTGACCTTGCCTCGCTCCTCCCTCTTTGAGTATGCGCACACGCACATGGAGTATCTGGGTGAGTGCTTGGGAGGGTCTTATCCGTACTTTCATTTTTCCTTTGATCAACCGAGTGTCTATTTCCGAAGTCCTTAAGTAGTAGGCAATTAGCAATTAACAATAGCCGAGATTCCTCTTAACCTTTATTTAATGTACTAAAATTCTCCTTGCTTCAATGACATTTCATGGCTTCCCTTCCCCACCCCGAGCGGTTTCTGGAGGGCTTTCGGAAGTTTCGGCTAAGTACATCATAGGAACGTTGATTCCTTTCACGGCCCGGCGAAAAGTACCTCTTCAGCGTTCTCAGTACTGTGTGCTCTCCTACCCCCCGCCCCATTCCCTCCAGCTGCTCACCCAAACCTAGTCTCCGTGTTTTCTGAATGTTGTGCAAGCCATCAGCCCATCCGAGTAGCTGGAGAAGTGGGAAAAGTTTAAATGTGCCACGGAGATGGGGTGGGGGGAGGAGGCCGGAGGTCTGGCTCCAAAGCGTGGGAGGAGAGTAGGAGCTCTTACTCCGTGCCGCCTTCAGGAAAATGTGCCCACTGTGCTCTGAGCTTCAGCCAGGGTCCTCTTGCCCTGGGTTGGTGAAGGCAGAGGCTGCCTGGTTCCGAAGCCACACATCTCACCAAGTACAGAGGTGCCTGGCAGGGCCGGAAGCATAGAGCTCTATGCTCAGAAGTGCCACACACTTGGAGTTCAATGCTCCGTGGTTGCCATCTTGAATTTCTTCGATTTCAAGTTTATCACCGAATTTGTACTTTGTAAATGAAGTCCAAGGGCACAATGGAAGACGATGGTTTTGGGGGCTTGGAGTATCCGTTCATTGTGGTCCCGCCTCCTGCCGCCTCGATGGATTCCTGGCTGACTGCTCCCTTGTCTCCACCATGCGGCCACTGCCACCCTCTGCCTTCTGCCCATCTTGGTGTGGGACATGACCGTGGCCACTTCTGCCCTGGGTTTGCGGTGCTGTGGGTTCTTTTGGAGGGCGACTAGGTAGGGATAAGCTGTGGGTAGGGTTGACAAGTTCATGGGAAGAGATGCCTAGCTCAACTTCCCAGGGCCTGGCTGGGGTGTAGCATGTTGGTTCCCCCATTTGTTAGAAGGGGGATCGTGGCAGCCAGTGGGTGGTGCACGTGCCCACACACGCACACACACACCAACTCACAAGATGGGGCCCTATGGTCACCTGTAAGGGTCTGCATCCCCCACCCCCCACCCCCAATTCGGAAGACAGCATGACATTAAATAGCAAATAAAACCCACCAGGACAGGTCAAGAGAAGATTGCAGAGGCGAGAGAAAAGCTTTGTATGTCGGGATCTTTAATGACACGTTTTTCCCCCCTGCTTTTGAGCGAGGAGCCCTGCATTTCATTTTGTGCCGGGCCCACAGATACATGACTAGTCCTAGTGCCCAGGTTTAAATCGCCTCTGGCTTCTCTGGGGCTCACTCTTTTGCCAAGTCCCAGCCGATGGAGAGGGAGGGGAGAGCACAATGGCGTCCCCTCACTGTGCAAAAGCTGCCAGCTGGGCCCGGATGCTCGGTGCCTCTATTCCCAGCTCATCGTCCAGGACCCGGTCTCAAGGTCACGTTTAACGGCAAAGGGGGAAAGAAGATCTAGTCAAGTGGGACATCCGGGAGGAAGAGGCGAACGCCAGCAGCGGGGAGGTGACGCCCGTCACCTCTGCCGCATTCCCCACCCACAGTTTTCTTGTTGGTCACGATGCCGTCCTCCTCCCGATCGCGAAGGTGGTCCCCTCACAGGCCCTTGTCCCTTTACAGCCAGTGCCTTCTCAAGCCCTGATAGTTTTATCTTTGTACGTTTCTTTGACCTGTCCCCTTCCCTCCATTCCCACCCCCACCACCCTGACTGAAGCTTCACCGTGTCTCAGAGATTTCCAAACACTCTGACCACGTAGCACTCTAATGAACAAATTTGGAGCCCAGGCCCTAAATAGAGGTACCTTTGTTTAGAAATGACACCCACACACCTTTGTTTCTCTGAATCGTGGGCCCCTCCCACTGATGATCACCACCCGGGGTGGAACCCCAAGAGAGACTTTGAGCTGCCCAGTTGCTTTTCCCCTTACCCCGTCTCCCTCATCTACTTGCGTCCCCGAAGCCATGCGTTCATTCATCCCCAAGTAGTTCTGGAGAGATCAGCGCGGGCTAGCTGCTGTTCCCTGCAATGGGATACGCGGGACTGACAAAGGCCCGGCTCAACTTGGAGCTTAGCTTGGGGGCGGTGGTTGGGAGGCAGAAATAAACAAAATACGTGTGTTAGGTACTGGCGAGTGCTCTGAAGAAAACTGAAGCAGGGAAAGGGGAGAGCGAGGGACCAGGGGCAGGGATGGCAGGGCACTATTTTAGAAAAGGCTTTGCTGATGAGGTGACATTTGAGTCCCAAATGAACCGAGGTTGAAAGCCACCCAGCAGTCCGGGAAGGCGGAGGGCGCAGGCAGTGCAAACGCTCCACCGGGGCCGCGTCCGCAGCCTGGGCAGGGGACAGCGAGGAGACCCGTGGGCTGGAGCCCAGGGAGCCAGGGGGGAGTGGCAGGAGAGGAGATCGGGGAGCCGGGCAAGGGCCAGTTCCCGCAGAACCTTGTAGACGGTGGTCCAGACTTCTTATGGTGTTCCGAGGATTGCGGGAAGACCCTGGATGGTGCCCCGTAGAGGGAGGGCGGGATCAATTTAACGCTTTAGAAGGATCACGGTGACCGTTTCATGGACAACAGACTTCTGAGGTAGGCAGAGGCAGGGAAGGAAACAGGGGGGCCACTTGGAAAGTGATTTCAGACGGCAGGTGAGAAGCGACAGTGGGTCGGAATAGGCTAGTAGCAGTGGGCATGGGGAAACGGTCAGAGAGGAGTTGTTTTTGAGGGAAGGGCTAATTCCGATCATGTCTCCTTCGCACTCCAAACACTCTCGTGCCTTCCTGCTGCCCTTGCTCTTGAGATGAAGTCCCAAATGGCTAACGAGGTCTATAGAACCTCCCAGGGCCCAGCCTACCTACCTTTCCACCTGGTACGGTACTCCCTCTCGATCGCCCCTACTTTATCGCTCGCCTCATCTACTGGCCCCTCCACCTGGGATGTTCTCCTCCTTCCCCAACTTACTTCTTTTTAAAAAAGTTTTAAAAATGTTTTTATTTATTTTTGAGAGAGAGAGAGAGAGAGAGAACAAGCCAGGGAGAGGTAGAGAGGGAGACACAGAATCGGAAGCAGGCTCCAGGCTCTGAGCTGTCAGCACAGAGCCCGATGCGGGGCTCGAACTCACGAACTGCAAGATCATGACCTGAGCCTTCCCGGCGCCGTTCTCTCACCCGCTCTCCGTCTCCCCGAGCAGACTGCAAACTCCCAGAAGGCCAGATTCCATTGCCCTTGTCGTTGTGCCTCTGGCGCCAGCGCGGCGCCCAGCTCACGGTCAACCCAGTCCCTATGGTTGAATAGATCTGCGAATGAGGAAGTGCAGATGGAGGAAACAGAGACGCTTCGGGGTGGAGCACGCGTGCCTCCCTGCCGTGGGGACACACCGAAGTAGCTCGGGGACAGGGCAGCGCTTTCAAGGGCACGCATTCTAGCCATCAGATTGGTGCGAATCTGTGCCCCAATATTGAGTATAGGGTGGGGCTGACAGTGGCCTGTGGTGCACACTGTAACTCGTGTTTTACTGGTATCAGAGCTCGCATAGGGAATGGGAGAAGAAAATGATTTATCCTTGCTTCCACAGCCGTACCAGACGTGATTTCGCGGACAGCTCTTTCTCGCTTCTGGATGACATCTCCGGCAGGTCCCACAGAGTTTCGATCCCCTTCAGTCTCAAGTGCAATCTAATTTCAGTAAATAAAATATCCCATCCTGTCTAACCCCCAAATCTCACCCTTTCCATCAGTTTCAAGCACCTTTCCTCCTTGTCCCCCGCTCCACCCCGTCTCGGACTGGGATGTCTGCAGTGGGGAGGGAGGAGGTGCAGGGATGTCCTCTGCCCCTCCTTTCCCTCCTCTCCCTGTCTCCCCCCCCGCCCCCCCCCCCCCCCCCCCCCCCCCCCCCCCCCGCCTCTAGCCGCTGGCTTCAGTCCTTCCATAGTCGGTGCATAGGAAGGGGCAGAGAGTGAACATACCTGTGTAATCAGCATATAGATTTAAAAAAACAAACAACAAACCCAGAACGTCCCTAACACTCTAGGAGCCCCTTCATGTTCCCGCCAGTCATTACCCTTCCCTGGGGGGCAACCGTTATCCTGACTTTGAGAACTGCGGGTTTATTTTCCATACCAGGAAAATTTTGAGAGTGAAGGGGGCCCTGTGGCACCTTGTCCCCTACAGTGGCTGCCATCGGCTGCTTTTCTCTTCCGTAAACACATTTCATGGCTCCCTTAAGAGGAGGCAACCATTCTTTATACTCCCTTGAATCCGGGCTCATCTGTGACCGCTTTGACCGATAGAATATTGGAGGTACGATGTTTTGCCAGTTACAGGCCTAGGCTTTAAGGGGACTGGCAGTTTCTAATTCTAGCCTTGATTCCAAGAGTCCGTAAAAAAAAGTCCAGGCTCCTCTGCTGGAGAGAGAGGCCACGTAGAGGGGCACCGGGATGTCAGACATGAGAGCGCAGGAGCTGACCTTGAATGCTCGGCCCAGCGTAGCCTTCAGCCGACTCCTGCCCCAGCTGCCGTCTGACCACGCACGCTCAGATTCTCACCCTTGGATCTTTAAGCAGAAAGTCTCTTTGGTTCTGAGCGCCTGTGACGCAGCCAAGTGCAGACACTGTGACTCCCTCGAGCAAATTTATTCACGAAATCCTTTCTCCTCTCCCCCAGGTGTCTTCTGCCTCCTCACATAAGCCTTGCCTCTCGTTGTGTCCACAGAGCTTTGGCAGAGAGACCATTCCGGTCTTCTCCCATAAAGCAGAGGCAAGTCTTGTTGACCGATGGCAATGAACTGTAACGAGAAGGCCTCGACTGTCACGTGGACACCGCTCACGGGGTTTCGTCCACTCAGAAGCAGGCAAAAGTCATCCAAATGACAGACCGGGGTAGGAAGCTCGGTTTATGGCGGGCTTCTACACGGAGACTCAGGGGGCAGCTCTTACGAGCTTAAGCGTAAAGTCATGGGAAGAGGGCAAACAAACAGTGCCTGCTGGCTCTCCTCGGCCCTATTCTACTTCCCCTCCACCTTCCCTGCCGGGCTGCCAGGCCACTGCCCCCCGGGTACTCAAGGACAGAGGGAACTAAGGAAGACGTAGCCAAGGCTGGATGGGAACCAATGGTAGAATCATTTGTACTTATCCATTGGAGAAGAGGTATTTCTCCTTTCTGCAGACTGAGGGTGTGGTTTTTTTTTTTTTCTTTTTAGGCTCCCAACATCTCTAGGTTTTTACTGTCAGGCTCTCTCTCGTAATGGAGACTTCTTCTTATGTAACTTTTCTTCCCCCCAAATCGCGTAAAAACTGTGGGTTAGCTGTAAGAGACACATGCAAACAGAGACAGGGTATCAGCAGTTACGGGGACCTATCCTTCCATACTGTCAGGTGCGAGACATCATACCAACCCCTACTCACCTGTGCTGTGGGCATTCTGAATCCACGACCGTGTCACTTGGAACTTTCTTGTATTTGAATTACAGAACCTATCATTTATCAATATTTACATGCCCGCGGAATGCAGGTATAACAGGTCATATCCTAGCAGGGGAGCAATTCACATCCAAAGTTCACTTGGCATTTTATGACTGGTTACACTTTCTACAAAGCAAACAAATACTTTGCCCACACCGCACCAATGATTTGAAGTATTGTGATTGCTTAAGGTGCCTGTTGTATCGTGTATATTTGTACTCTATGATATGTTTTGCCAATTCTTCTAGTATCTGAAATAATTCCTCCTGCACCTTCTCTGAAAGGCATGCCAGAAATGTGAACATGGAAGAAAGGAAGGGAACATGAATAAATCGTGTTTCAATGATCTATTGCTAGGTAGTAAACCACTATGAAATTTAGTGGCTTAAAACAACAATGATTTACTATATTTTATGATTCCATGTGTTCGTGGGACTTAGCTGGGCAGTTCTGCTCTCCAGAGCACTGTAGCCGACGGTATTGGCTACAGTCAGTCACTCGTGTGACAGTTGGAGTTCCAATTTGGGCGCCTCTGTTCTCCTCCCCACGGTCTCCTTGCATTATTCACTTGGACTTTCTTAGCAGCAAAGCGGTCTCAGGGTCTCTAGAGCAGGAAAGTAGAAGGCGCCAGCCTCTTAAGGTCTCAGGCCAGTACCGTGACACGCAACCGTACCAGCTCCTGAGCATGTTATTGGTCAAAACAAGTCACAAGGGCAGCATCAAATTCAGAGAGACGAGAAATAGGTTTCTCTTCTACGTGAAAGGAACAGCATGTACGTGAAGAATGGAGGAGCCGTTGATATCCATCTTCAGCGGTGGTTTACCAACAGCAAGAGAGGGGAGATGTAAGGAAATGGTGAAGGAAATTAGGAAAAAATGAAACCCACAGAAACTGAAGAAACAAAAGGCAAGAATGGAATAAGGGTATTCTTCAAAGTCTCATTCATTCATGTGTCGATGCCCAACGTTTCTCATCTATGCGTCTGACACATAGAAGGCCCTTGGTTAGTGTTTGTCCTGTGAATGAATTCGATGAAGTTTCAGCGGCAGAGACTGGCCAAAGATTCATCAAACCAATTCCTCTCCTTCATGGACACGTGAACAGACTTGACTTCCCAGCCTCCCTTGTGGTTAGGAATGGCCTGTGAGTTCTAGCCAATGGAAATGGATGGAAGCACCATTTCCATGTCTGACCCATGCAGACCTCTCAGATGGTATCCTTCATGCTCTCTCCCCCTTCCGGATTTCTGGAATGGAGACAAGTTCCAGGGCAACCTTGGAAGCCATTTTGAAGGTAAGTGAGCAACAAGATGGAAGGAGCCTGGTCCCTGAGTCACCACTTTGAGGAGCACTGTCTGATGAGGAACACCCACGTTACATGGCAGTATATAAGCAATCAGTAACCTAGTTCGTGTTAAGCCAGTGACATCTTAGGGTTTGTTGGTTATGGCAGCTGGTGTCATCCGAACTAACGCATCTTTATCTCCCAACCCTACTACCATTTCGAGGTACAATCAATCAGTTGTGAGCAATACAATCAATTTTGTATTCCTTAGAGCTGGTGTTGTTAAGCTCTAGTTGGTTTAGTGAAAAGTATATTTGGAACCACACTGAGGCAGGCAGACTTCTAAATGCTTCCCCCCCGCAAAATTCCTGCCTCTTAGAATTCACATCTTTATATGATTCTCTTCCCTTGAATGTGGACGGACCTAATGACTTGTTTCTTACCAACAGAATGTGGCAAAGATGATGAAGAGGCCAATTCTGTGATTAGGTTACAAAAGATGGTGACTTCCCTTTGGCTAGCAGACTCTCTTGGTGCCTTTGATGAAGCAAACTGCCATCTGGGAGAGGCCCATGCGGCAAGGCATTGAGAATGACCTCCATCCAATGGCCAGTGAGGAACTGAGGCCCTCAGTCCAACAGTCCTCAAGGAACTAGGATCTCTCAAGAACTATGTAGATGAGTTTGGAAATGGATCCTTCTGCAGTTGAACTTGAGATGAGGGCACAGCCTGGGCCATTATCTTGATTACAGCCTTGTGAGAGACCCTGAGACAGAGAACAGTCAACTGAGCTGTGACCAGACACACTACTAACATAGCTGTTGTATAGTTGGATAGCTGTGGCCAGAAATACAACCAATACACTCACATACCTGCATTTTAGTCTGGGGTTTACCCACAATCTATTGACACTGCTGGTAACCTTGTAGTTTTAAGTAGGTAAACTTAGACATAAATACATGCTGAAGTCTTTCTGGCTTCCATTTGCATTTTTAAGCCGTGAAGTTCTGGAAAAATCACCCTCTCACACAACTCTGGTTACCGAATCCATTATTTACTATGAAGGCACTGCTCCATGATTGTTTAAAATCTGTTTGGTTTGGTGTTTGAAATTGTTGTAGGGAAATGTCTGTCAGAAGAGAAACAGATAGGCAGGCAGAACTGAAACATGAGTGTTGCGTTCCAAATGACCTAGGTTAGAGAAATCTGGAACATTCTGCATCCATCTGAAACCCAGAAAAACAACAGATGCTCAAAAAATAACAGGGTAACTCTAGGAAAGTTATTTGTGTGTTCATGCTGATCAAAAGCCTCACTTCAGGAGAGGAGTTCAGGTCTGTGGAAAAAGCATGGAGCAGCCTATAAACGAAAGAGAGAAAAAGATAAGTAAATACATTTGGAAGGTCTGGCAGTAAGACAACTATTGACTGAAGCTGGGGAGAAGCCTACCCTCCGGAAGGAACTTGTCCAGTTAGTTCCCTGACACTGACCCTGACATGGAAGCCATATCCGTTACCCTTCTTACAACGTTTCTTTTCTCCGTAGTTAGAAATATTGTTTTGCTTCTGTGTCTCTATTGAATGTGTTGGGGGCGGGGGAGGGGAGCTAGAAATGAGAGCCACGTGATTTCAAGAAAAACAAAAGGGGAGCATTTATCATATTGGAAGTGAAAGTTAGGCGTTTAAAAAGCAAATCCAAGGCCTGCCGTACTCACCGATGTTGCCTACCTGATCCAAAAGACATTTGATCGGAAACCCTTGAATGAACCTTTCTGCCCTTAACTATCCTCATCTAAATAAAGGAATAAAGGCAGTTGAGCCTTACGGTCTATGGTTTCCCTAAAGTTTTACGACTCAATGGCTCTTCTGGTGGAAATTTCAGGCCAGAAGAAAGAAAACGAAAACATGGAGAAGGATTGCTTTAAAAGGAGGAAGATACCTGATTGGGGAAAAAAGAAAAAAAAAAAAACCTTTCTAATTAATTTGAATGATGATGCTGTAGGGCCAGTTGAAATTACGCTCGATGGTGAGGATCCAACCTAACTGTGCTTTAAATACAACCCTGATATCATTCTTGTTTGGCTAAGCAAAAGGGAACGTTCCCTGTTCTGACAGCTGAGTCTCGTCCTAAGAAAAGATCAACTGGAATCTGTCTCTTCCCCCAGTGACTTTGCGTTTCTCGAGCGCTGAGTCACTTGGAAGAGACTGAGGGTGCTGAAAATATCCAGTCCACCAGGCTTTGAAACATCAAAGTATCTCTTCAGTGTGACACTCGTCTGTGAGCGGCTCCCAGCACGAGTTCTTGCAAAGAGATTTTGTTGAGGTGTCTGTCGGACCTCTTTATATTGCATTTCCCATCGTCCTTTAAACACCAAACTCAAGGGGCGCCTGGGGGGCTCCGTCCGTTAAGTGTCTGACTTCAGCTCAGGTCATGATCTCGCTGTTCGTGAGTTTGAGCCCCACATCGGGCTCTGTGCTGACAGTTAGAGCCTGGATCCTGCTTTGGTTTCTGGGTCCACCTTCTCTGCCTCTCCCCCACTCGTGCTCTGTCTCACTCTGTCTCTCGAAAAGAAATAAATGTTAAAACAATAAAAATAAAATAAAATAACCAAACTCAAGATCACGCTATTTTATTTTTCCTCTCAATGTTTTGTTTCGACCTCTCCGAACAGCCCGTACTCGCCAGAGGTTTAGACGTATAAAGTCTTTTACTGTCTGTATTCAGTTGGTTACCAAGTATTGAGCTATGGACCTTACTCGAGGATTCATTCTTGTTCCTCTTCTGTCACCACTCAGCACACTTCCATGCCTTGTTCCAACCTGAGGTTCCACTTACAATCTATATGCAAGTATCTTCTGGATGTATCTCTCCTGTCACTTATGTTAAGCCACACTTCCACTTCTATCGCCTGCAGGCGCCTCAAACTCAACATGCCTTAGGGCAGAATTGGTCATCTCCCATCCAAGCCCCTCTCCCTGACTTCGGCATTTTGGTGAGTGGTGCCATCTTGGACCAGGGCGTCCCCCAAGACTCTACACCCAGTTACTATGGCAATTTTCCTTCAGTTGTTTCTTGTATCTGTCACCTCCCCTCCCTCTCTTCCTTCTCTAGTTCAACCCTTGTAATCTCCGGACCTATACCATTACTCTGGACCCCTGAACTTCCCAGGCCACATAACCCCAGGATGAGGGTAAAAATCAGGGCTGGAAAAATCTGCTAAAAACTGCCTTTCTCGGGGCGCCTGGCTGGCTCAGTTGGTCAAGCATCCAACTCTTGATTTTGGCTCAGGTCATGATCCCAAGGTCAGGGTCGGGCTCCCTGCTGAGCGTGGAGTCTGCTTAAGATGCTCTCTCTTTCCCCCCCTCTGCCCTTTCCCTGCTTGCACGAGGAAAAAATAAAAAATAAAACTGCCTTTCTCTTGCCCTTCCCTTGACCATCTACTGGAATTCTATGAAGAGTTTTCAGATGAAGACAATAAACTTATTGACCGAGCAGCCAAAAGAAGTCTTTGGGAGGCTTTGGGACACCAGTCCATTCTTCACAGTCTTGCCAAAGTCGTTGTTCTACAAAGCAAAACAGCTCATGTTTATAAAAATTGTCTGTTTAAAATCTCCCCTGATTAAAATCTCCAGTGGTTTCCCGATGCCTAGAGGATAGTCTAAAGTCTTCAACAAAGGTAGAACTCATAGAATCCAGTCGGAACCTCCCTCCCCGGCATTGCTCATGGAACCAGTAAAAGTTCCCCAAACTCATGGAATCCTGATCACTGCGTGTTTGTCCACGAACCGCTTATAGTATGGCACAGAGATGAAATATAGAGACCAAACTGGTGGTTGCTGGAAGGGAAAGAAGGTGGGGGGGATGGGCAAAATGGGTGATGGGGATTAAGAGGTCCAAATTCTAGTTATAAAACAAGTAAAAAAATAAAACAAGTCACCAGTCACAGATATGAAAGGTACAACATAGAGAATACAGTGAGTAATATTGTAATAAGGGTATATGGTGACAGATAACTACCATTATTGTGGTGTGCCCTGTGTGCTGTATAGACTTCTCGAATCAGTATGTTATGCACCTGAAACTCAGGTAACACTGTATGTCGATTATATTTTAATAATACTTTTTTTTAAAGTGTGTGGGGGGGCGCCTGGGTGGCTCAGTCGGTTAAGCGGCCGACTTTGGCTCAGGTCACGATCTCATGCATGGTTTACGAGTTCAAATCCCATATAGGGCTCTGTGCTGACGGCTCAGAGCCTGGAGCCTGCTTCAGATGCTGTGTTTCCATGTGCAAATTTCTGTCACTCTCTCAAAAATAAATTAAAAAAAAAACACATTAAAAAATTTAAAAAAAATAAAAAAGCTTGGGGGTATAGGTTTGACAGGGCAAGATTCAAAGTCCTGCCCCTGCCTTTCTCAGGTGTGTGATTTTAAGAAAGTTACTTACCTGCTCAAAGCCTCAATTTACATACCTGTAAGATGGGCATAATAATTGTGCCTATCTTGTGGAATTACGGTCAGGATTAAATGAATTATAAGTATTTTCAATTTGCTTCCTCTAGCATCTCCTAGTGGGGAAGTCTCCCTTGCTCGCTTGGCTGCCGAGGCCTTTTCTGGCTACTCAGTGTCAGGAGGGGCGGAGAAGACAATAGTAGCACTATTTGTGAGCACAGATGAGATAGGAAGAGGAAGGAGGGGAAAGATAATGAGCCAAGCCAGCATGGAGATGGGGGCCTAGAAGGCTTGGGGAGAGGAAGAAGATAAAAAGATGAGTTTTGGAAAGAGCAGAATGTGAATTAGATTTTAATTAGTCTTCCTGTATGTTTCATGGTAAAATTTCCCCGTCACCATCATCTCAAGAGAATTTCAGTGCTTTTAAAGATTTTTCGGTAATGAGGTTTTTATTTCTTTCGGATATGCTGAGACAGACTGGCCTCGAGGCAACCCAATTTTATTTGGGTTACACTTAAAACAGTCAGGTTACTCGGGGCTACAGGGCGAATGACCAATTTCTCTCCAGGGGAGCTAAATTATGATGGAGATGAATATAATTCATACAGTCTTCTCAATCAGCAATTTGAGAAGTGTCTTTATCTTTTTTTTTTTTTTTTTCATTTTAGAGAAGGGGAGCGTGTACTAGCAGGGGGATGAGACAGAGGGAGAGAGAGAATCTTAAGCAGACTCCACGTTCAGCATGGAGCCTGATGTGGAGTTTGATCCCACGACCCTGGGATCATGACCTGAGCCAAAATCAAGAGTCAGATCCTTGGCACCCCGAGAAAATCATCTTTACCTTTTAACTGAAGAATTCATGATTAGAGCCAGGCTACCCGTGTTCAGATCCTCACTGTTTCACTTAGTGGCTGTGCAAACTTGAGCAAAGTATTCAAACTCTCCGTCTCAGCTCCTTCATCTGTGAAATGGAAAAATAATAGCTTACCCCACAAAGGGCTGTCGTGGGAATTGAATGAGCTGAGACGCTTAAAGAGCTTAGAGTAGTTCATGGTACATAATGAGCAGGCCACAAAAGTGAGCTATTATGGTATTTCTAGTTATTTTCCAAAATAGAGAACTCGGTGCAGAGCATAAATATGCATTAAAAAGTTAGTATTTATGTGTTTTTTAAAATGTTTATTTAGTTTTGAGAGAGAGAGAGAGAGACAGAGCGTGAGCGGGGGAAGGGCACAGAGAGAAGGAGACGCAGAATCCGAAGCAGGCTTCAGGCTCTGAGCTGTCAGCACAGAGCCCCACGTGGGGTTCAAACCCATGAGCTGTGAGATCATGACCTGAGCCGAAGCCGGACGCCCAACCGACTGAGTCACCCAGGCACCCCAGTATTTATATATTTTTACTTATAGTTATATATTTATGTATATTTATGTTCACATATCTGTTAATATGTATATGTAATAAATACATCTGTATATACACATACGATGCACTCACACACACACACACATCCAAAGAGAGAGAGAGGGAGAGAGAGATGGGTGATACCTTAGTGATTAACCCCAAGAGATATTTCCCGCATTTATCCATTCATTCATTCAACAGATATTTGTAGCATCCCTTCTCTGATCCCAGCTAAAAAGGCAAGACTCTAAAGACGCTCGCACCGTGCGTTGCAGTTGTACCGTCCCGGCCCCTAGACAACGCTCGATGTTCACGGAAAAACGAAGAAAGACCTGGGGAGAGGATGGAGTGAGACGATTTTCCCAGAGCCTTGTTTTACCAGCATGGTTTTGAATACAGCAGGTCAATGCGCGCGTCCTTCATTCTCCCTGCTTCTCCACCTGTGCGACGGAAATGATCACAGCAGCTTCATAAAGGGATTGGGAGGATTTGTGAGTTAAACATGAACTTTCGCTGGCCTCTGCCTTCCATAAAACAACCTTGATTTTCAGGCAGAGGGATAACGAGAGGGTGCGTTTTTCTATGGGCCTTGCATAGGGGTGACAGTCACGTCCCGTTTTCTGTTGGCGCTCATTCAGGAGTGCCCTTGGAACTCTCCCGGCTGGTTCTGGAGCTGAGGCGGGCTCTGTTACGGGGCGGGAAGCTACAATTAAATGTCAAGGGTGAGGACAGAAAAGCAGGGCTGGGAGTTCTGCGAGCCCTCCACGTGTTGAGGGCCAGCCCCTCTATTAATGGATGCGTGTGGGCAGCCCAATCCCATAGTCCTTTGGCACAGGGACCTTTTCTTTACGGCGTGACTGTTACAATAGATGTGGGAGCCATGTGTACACAGATTTCTTGCTTCTGCAGAGAGAGCTCTGTGTCACCTTCCAGCCCCGTTTCACCGTGAATCAGCTTCAACCCTATGAGAGCGGAAATGAGAACTGTCTTCGCCAAAACTTGACCATGGCATCCTCCTGGAAGGATGGCGTCCAGGACAGCACAACTGATGCTGCTTTTGCGATTTCACACCCATGACGGGTGTGTTATATGGGAAAGGGTGATGGAGGCAGTGTTTGCTTTCCAATCACGTTCATAGTAAAACAAACTCACGGTCTCTCCTCACTTTCAATCAACTCTCCCGCTGTTGCCGCTTGTCCGCCTACAATGAAAAGCTCATCGGTGTCCCCGCTTGCGCACACGGACCTTCGATGGCTTCCCTTTTGCTTCCGGAGTTAGGATTTCTCCCTATGGCTCAGCACAGCCTCCCTTTCAACGCCATCTCCCGGTGTGCCATCCTCACATGTTCCGTAATCAGAGCAACCAGGACCATTTGGGAATTAAATGCGGGGGGCTCCATGGTGGCTCAGATGGCACATTCGGATCCTTGGTTTGAATCCAGGATCCCACTATGCGTGGATAGCCTCAGGTTATCACTTACCTCTTTGCGCTTCCGTTTCCCCCATCTCTACAATGCGAGAAGTAACACTATCATAGACTATCGTGTAGAGTAAATGATTTTGTGCAAATGAAGTGTTTGGAATAGTACCTGACGCATAGCACACATCGTAAAAGACCAAGTAGCGTTATTGTTATTTACAGCGGTCTGAATGTGGCGTTCTCTTCGACACTTCTGTGTTTGCACATAGACCGCTTCCGTGACCCGTGGTGCCCTCTCTCCCTCCTGTGCCTGGCCTCGCTCTTAACACCTCCCTCAGATGGCATGTCTTCTTTGCCTCTCTCTGTGCACATCTCACCCTGTCTGGCACTTAGCACAGCAGATTACTGCAGCTTTTCAAAAAGCAAGTGTTTGGTCCCCTACAAGACGGTGACTTCCTTCCGGGCAATGGTTATCTTCATTTTTGTCTGTCTGAAGTCCCAGAAATTCTGGTGTGAAAATGGCCTCAAAAATTCCTGGTGGATCCACAAAATAAACTTGTGTAAAAATGCTCAGAATTGGATGTTAGAGATTACTTAAAAAGAAAACATCTTCGGGGCACCCGGGTGGCTCAGTCGATTGAGCGGCCGACTTCCACTCAGGTCATGATCTCATGGCTTGTGAGTTCGAGCCCCATGTCAGGCTTGGTGCTGACAGTTCAGAGCCTAGAGCCTGCTCCGGATTCTGTGTCTCCTTCTCTCTCTCTCTGACCCTCCCCGACTCATGCTCTGTCTCTCTCCCTCTCTCAAGAATGAATAAATATTAAAATTTTTTTTTTAATGTTCAGAACAGCATTAGGTACAATAGCCCCAAAGTGGGGATAACCCAACCGTGCATCAACTGATGAACAGATAAACACAGTCTACCCATACACTAGAATGTGATTCACATAACAAGGAATGAAATTCTGACACCTGTAACAACATGGATGACCCTCGAGGACATCACACTGAGTGAGAGAAGCTAGACACAAAAGACCGCATATTATATCATTCCACTCACATATTACATGAAATGCCAAGGATAGGCAAATCTAGCGAGATGGAAAGTAGGTTAATGGTTGCTTAGGGCTAGGGGAGGGGATGGAGGAATTGGGGGGCATAGCTAAGGGGCATGCGGTTTCTTTTGGGGGTGATGAAAATGTTTCCAAATTGACTGATGATTGCACAACTCCGAAGGTAATGAAAAACCATTGAATGGTACATTTCAAGTGGGCGGGTTGTATGGTGTGTGGATTATATCCCGATAAAGCTGTGACCAAAAAAGAAAGAAACTAGGACAGGGAAGAAAAAGGAAAAAAAAGAGAAAACCCCTGATTGGATGAAGGGGCAAATGAGGGGGAGTGCTTTTGAGTTTGTGTCGAACGTAGACATGTCCAAGAGCAAAATCTCAGGTCGCCACCTCCCTGAGCAGGGGTCAGGGTCGAGACTCCTGTCCTTCCAGCCTTGTTGCTGCCACGTGCCCCTTCTCAAAGCCCTTCCTCCTGTCTCGCTCCCCGGGCTCCTCACCCCCTGTCAGTCTCCCTTTTCTCTCCTACTATGCTTTCTTCTCCTCTACATACTGCCAGCACCCTTAGTACAGTTGGCGAGAGAACTTGAAGGGGCCTGGAACATGAGAGCCCAAAGGGACCTTGGAAACATCCCTTCGGAACGCCGTCTTCCAGATACAGAAGCGGAGGCCGAGAGGGGTCAAGGACGTTGCTTCAGTTCACCCGTCGAGTCGGTGTCGGCGCTGAACTGAAGGTCTCCTGTTCGCCTGTTGAGTACAGTTCCCAACACACCGCCGGCCTGCCTCCTTCACCTCCTATGTACCCACCTACCTCCAGCCCAGAATGATCTGGAAGCCAAAGCACGTGGGGCCACACCGCACGTTGAGTGGCTCAATGCCTATTGGGGGATTTCTGTTCATTCTCCTCTTAGAGTATTTCAGATGAAGATAACATCCCGTTCCATTGAATCCCAAGAGCTTTTTAAAATGTCCTTCTCTGCTCTTCAGTTTCGTTCGTGTGGAATACATGATACAGTAGAGAGGACCACAGGATTGGGAGGGCGGAGACTTGGACCCCAGTTCTCACTCTGTTACTAGCTATGTGGCTTGAGCAAGACAGTTGTGTGCCCTGGGCCTCACGTCCCTCACTATAAAATTAGGGGCCGGATTAGATTACTTCTTTGTCTGCTCCCTCCAGCATCTGTCGATGGCTCTATAATTCGATACCTATAGGTTGAACCAAAGAGACTATTGGCTAAGATTTAGAGCTTAGATACTCTGTGGTCATTGAATCTGACCAGGACGAGCAGTTTTTCCCCAGCATAGGGACACAGGAGTACTTGAGGAAAGTATTTGTTGTTCGATCCGAGTATCATTCCGCTGCTTCAGGACATGACTGGTATGATAACGAGGCATCGAGACCCAAGATACGCTGACATGAAGGCCAGATACATACCAGGCACTGTCGCTTCTCATTTTAACTACCACAGCCTCCTTGTAAGGAAAGGCATATTCACCCGCGGTACAGACGTGAACACGGAGGACCGGAGAGAGAGCCTAACTCTCCCAGGGTCACCGTGGATTATGGGTGCCCCGGGGATGTGGCACCAGGTCTGCCTGACGCCCCGAGTTGCGTTTTCCTCTGCCCTTTTGACTTCCCAGAACAGCAACCTTCTAAATAATGGGTCAGGGATAGACAAGACCTCTATTTTGGGGTCAAGATCCCTGCCGTTGTCATTACTTCTAATGTTTCAGTCCTTCTTCCGTGATCCTTAATCGATTAGGTATGTTCCTTGGTTCCATCTAATTTCTAATTTGAGATAACCTCTCGGTGGCATCGATTGACCCGGTTTGGCTAGGCAGGGCTTGCGGTTGACACGGGAGTTGGAAGAAACCTATCAGATCTAATCATGAATTAGCATCTGGAATCCTTCCTGCCATTTGAGGCTCTGGGCAATTGTAGACCTAATATGAGAGCTGCCAGCCGGAGACAGGTAATCTTAATAAGAAGAGACCGTTTCCTGGGGAATTTTCCAAAATTTGAAAGCGTATCGTTCTGAAAGTGCCCCAAATCACAGCATACGCAATTTGAGTCTCTCCTGTCACCTTGTAGCTTAAGCTTCCGGCGACTGTGAGGCTCTTAATATAATGTGCGTTATTTTGCACGTATAAGTTTGGTTTTAGCGGGAGAGAGAATTCATGGTTTGCATCGCTCGTAAAGGGACGCATCCACCAAGAAAGGCTAGAACCCCTGGCTGGTTTCCCGAAGGCTTCTCTGGCCCCTATGCCTTAGGGCCATTACTCTTGCAGAGTTTGTGATTTCCTTCCCCTTTGGGAAGGCAAAGCTGGGCCTCCATCAGCCACACGACCCCCCACTCCCCCAGCAGAGCAGCCTGGTGGAGGAGGATGTTCAAGGTGGGCCAGTAGCCAGCAGATAAACAAGGTGCGACCTTCCTAATTGTGAAAACATCGAAACCCTTAGGCTCCGGTTGTAAATGGCTGCTTTCCCGTCCTCCTGGGCTCCCTTGGCTCCTTGAAGGAGTGTCTCCTCATCCAGAAACTAAGAAGCTTTGGTAACCGAAGTCCGATTCTACGTGTGGTTCAAAAGAGCATACTGGCCGGCTAGACCAGCGGATGTCTTTGTAAGACCGAACTGAACATATAACCCTTCTCATTGACACATAGACGTAAAGTATGCATTTTATAGCCCACACCGTCAGTGGCTGGCCTAGGCCCCCTTCACACTCACTGTCCCAGGACATCCAATGACATCGTATGCTTGGACCCAGCGGCTCTCCACCTGACGGCCCCGCTGGGGGGGGCGGACCGGAAGTGCTGAGGTGTTAATCCCCTTGGTAGCATCCCTCAGCCAGTATTGGATGGGGTTTAACTATGATACCATGCCTTCCCTTCTCTCGGGTAGAACAATTATCCATATCATCTCCCAGAGGTCCCTAACAGGGCTGAGCCCCGACTTCCCACTGTGATCATTAATGAGCCCTGTATCAACTCTTTTCCCTGTCTTACTTCCCCCACTTCCCGACCAGTGCTTCACGGGGCCCCCTCCCAAATATGGCACCTGCACCCAAATCCTTGTCTTAGGGTTGGCTTCTGGGGGCACCCAGCTAAAGACACTTAAAAATAAATATTTACACATATATTAAAGTACACATAATATTTTATAAGTGTTGGGAGAAGAAGATTTTTCATATACAGTCTCCTCCCCAACATCAATAAAAAAGGCAAATGGAGAAATGTGAATTTAATATTCCGCAGTGGGCTGTCAGCACTTTCAAAGCCCAAAGATGTCTGATAAAACATGTAATTTATTCAACCTCATTTCCTATGATCCTCCAATATTTGCTTAACTGTATTAATACTGTGGGACTCATCTGCCTTAGTTGGAAACCCTCTTCTTAAATTCTTTTTTAAATTAACTAACAAAAACTTCTAACGAAAACCTCCGCCTCTGAAATGTCTATCGCCCTATATTGTTCTGCATTCCGGAAGGAACATACGGAAGGGATAGTCCTGTATCTCTCATAATGTGAGATAGAGTTCCCTTATCACTCTTCTCCCCACCCTGCCCACCCTTTGCGAACCCTCCCTGGCCTTTCCTTAGCATCTGTCCTTTTGCCAGGAGAGAGAGAGAGAGAAGTTCGTGTTTTTCATCCATGACTGAAGTTCTGCCTTTCCCCCTGGTGGCAGGATACTTTCCAAGACTGGGCCCCAGCTGCCCCAGACCAGCTCATTCCTCCTGGGAAATCCACCTCTAGCTTTTCGCGGTCGATGGGCTGCTGTGACCTGCATCACGCACCTGCTTTTAAGAAAGAACGAGAAGAAAGGGAGATGCAGATTGGGAGACGTCGGGGACTCTCTTCTCCATTCTTTCATCCTGGAAATATTCAGGAGTGGTTAATACAGGGGCCCTGCATGGCCCCGACACAAACCCCAATGAAAGTCTCGTGTGTAGGATCGGCAGTGGAAAGAATTCTTACAGCCCTGTTTTGGGATCCACGCTTGTGTGTTTTGTGGGGGTGTGTGGGGAGGGACATGGGTAGTATATTGGTGGAGAAGAACCACAACAAAGTTCTGTTCCCGTCCATCCCTGTCATGTCCCCCATGGCCTATCTCAGACAGCTATTGCCGTATGCTGTGTAACAAGTCACCCTAAAACTCAACAGCTTCAAACAAGAATTTACTTCTTCCAGAAGTGTCTGCACGTTGGCCGGAGGTTAGCTGCTCCAGGCTGGGTTCAGCTGGGTTTGGCTCCGGGCTGCGGGTCGGACCCAGCTCTTTTCCCCTTGTCTCTCGTCCTCCAGTATGCGCAGAATACGTGCAGTATGTTTCCTTCAAGGCAGTGAGAAGTACAAGAGGGAAGTCTCACATCAAGCCTCTGCTCATGTCACTTCTGTTCCTCTCGCTGGTCCAAGTCAGCCACACAGTGAAGCCCAAAGTCAAGGGACAAGGAAGTAGTCCACCCACCACGAGGCCATGGCAAGGTTGTGTATGTTGGTATATAATAACAGAGTGGGGGGAAATCGGGGCCAATGACTCAGTCTATCAAATGTCTGCATTTGGGTACTCCAGCCCTTTCAAGAGGCCATCTAACGGTACCGCTATAGTGCCCTGGCATTATGTATTCATATTCCTGAATTGGCTACTAGCCTGAGAGGCCAAGGGATTTTTTTTTTAACCTTGGATCCCTGGGACCTAGCAAAGTACTTAGCACACAGAACCGAAGCTGTCCAACATGAGCACATAGATGCTCAATAAAGGGGCTCTTTGGAATAGACTAGAACCAAATTGAAACGACTTGAGAAAAGCCTTACAAAATGTGCCTTTTATCCACCCATTAGACATTTCCCTCTTAATACAGTATGCAGAATGTACCTATGAGTTTCATTTCAATCTTCTTACACTCACAGTAAGATGCAATTTTAAATCATCTATCAACTAATCTTTCTTTTAAACATGAGATATGTGAATGGCAACATAAAAGAGTAATTGTGAATGTTGACTTTCCTAGTCTAATCTCATTGTTCGATTTGGACCCCAATTCTCTTTTTGTTCCCCTTTGGTAAGAACGATTATTCCTCACTCCCTACTAGTCAAAATTCTGCAGCTCATCCTTTTTGTTGTTGTTAAATTCTTTCATTTTGTCAAAAAAGAAAAAAAAGTTAAACCATTATCTATCCCAGAATCCTTTTGTACCCAGTCCCGATGATTACATATAATTCACCCCCTCCCATCAGCTTTGGTTTGCATCATCTCTGTGCCATTAAACGTGTGATGGCTACATTTAATGAGGGCGGACCGTGTGCCAGGCATCGAGGGCCATCCCCACGTGTTGTCTCATGGTGTGTCAACAAGGCAGAGGATGGAGTCTACCAGGTACGTCCCCCAGTCAGGCGGTATGATTCCAAGCCCGCACACTTAACCACTGGTCTATATCGCCTCTAGATCTTTGATCTCCAGAATGTTGGCAACTGCTTGGACCATGGGCTAGAGACTTCAGAGACCTCTCTTTCTGACTCCCTTCGTAACCATAGGAAAAGCATTATACCTGTGTGGGCCTAGGTTTCTTCTTTTGTAAGTGGGAGCTCACAATCACCTCATTCGTGGGGCACCTGGGTGGTTCAGTCAGTGACGCATTCGACTCTTAATCTCAGCTCTGGTCTTGATTTCTGCGTCGTGAGCTCAGGCCCCGCTTTGGGCTCTGCGCTGGGTGGGAAGCCTACTTAAAAACAAAACAAAGAAACAAAAAAGACAATGACCTCATTGGCTGTGCAAGGGAGTTATATGTGGAAACACTTCAGAAACGTAGCATGCTGCTCACATTCTAAGGGATCTTTATCGGTATTCTTTCCGAGTGTTCCTTAAACCCCTACACTGACTGTCCTTCCATCAGAAGTGATTTTACTTCTTCGTTTCCTTGCCACATTTGCTGACAAGGTGCGTTTGGTCTTCTGTCTTGAGAAATTTCATTTCCCTGGAGCCTTCCTGTTTGTTTGTTGAACAAATGACACACCACCCATTATGTCATATTCCCAGGCTTTCTTGATATTTCTTGATTAATTTCCCTCTTGTCCTCATGGCTTCAGTGTCTGCCCAGGGCGTCCCCACAGAAGAGCGGCAGATTGTGCCTGAATGTGTCCGCGCTTGCCAAAACCCAAATGGGAACTTGAGGGTTTCAGTTAAAGGTAACAACAACAGGGGCGCCTGGGTGGCTCAGTCGGTTAAGTGTCTGACTTCGGCTCAGGTCATGATCTCACAGTCTGTGAGTTCAAGCCCTGCGTCGGGCTCTGTGCTGACAGCTCAGAGCCTGGAGCCTGCTTCGGATTCTGTGTCTCCCTCTCTCTCTCTGCCCCTCTCCCACTCATGCTTTGTCTCTCCTGCTCTCAAAAATAAATAAAACATTAAAATAAATAACAACAACAACAACTTGATATTTTATCAAATTGGCCCCAACTATTTGACGATTTTAAAAAGATAACAGTCTCATTAAAAAAAGTCTCTGACCTAATTATTCTGTCTTAGAGTTTCTGTTTGAGGCTTCCATCCCACAATTCCTGGGGATATAATGGTGAGACCAAACAACACAGTTCCCAGCCCCTATAGTGAACGGTCTCATAGCAGGTGTGTGTGTGTGTGCGCGCGCACACGCGTGATTGAACTGGTGCTAAGTAGTTCCACTTGTGTTGGCCTAATAAGAAAACCACAAAGGCAGACCTTATATGTTAATGACGCTTTTGTGCCAAATGCACATTTTGCTCGAGCAAAGGTTTCCTAGTAATTGGAAAATAATTTGCGAAGCGCTGGGGAAATGCAGCCATTGTTTGACCTGCGGTTGTGTAGGCGTAATGTCCCCTCTCATACTTAATGCCAGTTGCAGCCGAATTTCAGGAAAACAATATTATCCATTATTTTCAATCAATGCTGTTAATTGGAATTGCTCTGCTGCTATAGTTCTAGTTCCACTAATTTGTAAACGTTTAAGGGCTTCCAAATGCAGACAAGCTAAAATATAAAGAATCTGGGGTCTTGTGTTTGCATGCAATGAGCACTATTGTAATTAAATACTTTTCTTCGAGAGCGAACATCCAAGAGAAAATTTTTTCTTCGAGAAGGTCTGTACGTCACTCAAACTTGAAAAACACCAAAGTTTCAGATTCTTCTCTGAACCATCACCAATAACGATGATGGTAAAGATACATCCTTCCTTCACCTCTGCCATCTCTACCTTTTACTATATAGAATTATATTGTATATAATATAGTGGCCTATTGCTATAAATAATACACACATATATTACTGTATATAAAATATATGTGCATCCCCACATGTTATGGTACAGAATTAAAACCCCCGAAATATGCGTATGGTACTTTGGGGGAATGCCTTTAAGAAACTTGAATGGGAAATTGATTCTGGCTTACAAACTGGATTTAGAACCCCTGTATTATGTGGCTCAAATCCATTTGCATCTGCTTTAATATGAATTCCTGCTAGTGGGAATGCAACATGGTAGAACCATTTTGGAAAAGCTTGGCAGTTTCTCATAAAATTAAACATAGCCTGGGGTGCCTGGGTGGCTCAGTGGGTAAGCATCTGACTCTTGATCTCAGCTCAGGTCTTGATCTCAAAGTAGTGGGATCGAGTCCCGTTTTGGGCTCCATGCTGAGTGTGGAGCCTGCTTGGGATTCTCTCTCTCCCTCTATCTCTGCCCTCCACACACCTCTCAAAATAAATAAACAAACATTAAAAAAGTTAAACATAACCTTACGTTAAGACCTGGCAACACACAGAGACTTGAACACAAAGGTTTGTAGTGGCTTATTTAATAACAGCCCAAACTTGAAACAACCTAAATGTTCATTAGCAGGAAAATGTTCTTAAAAATTTTGCTATGTTTATACAGTGGAATACTATCTAGCAATAAAAAGGAATGAACTGATGCATAAAACAACATGGATAAGGGGCGCCTGGGCGGCTCAGTCGGGTAAGCCTCCGACTTCAGCTCAGGTCATGATCTCATGGTTCGCGAGGTTGAGCCCTGCTCTGACAGCTCAGAGCCTGGAGCCTGCTTCGGATTCTGGGTGTCCCTCTCTCTCTGCCCTTCTCCTGCTCACACTCTGTCTCTCTGTCTCTGTCTCTGTCTCTCAAAAACAAATTAAAAAACATTAAAAAAAAAAAAGCCCAACATGGATGAATCTCAAACCATTTTGCTGAGCAAAAGAACCAGACACAAAAAACACATTCTCTATGATTCCATTTAGATGAGCCTGTAAAAAAGACAAATCTAACTTGTGGTGACAGAAAGCAGATTAGTGGTTTCCTAGAGCTCGAAGGAATATTAACTATGGAAGCACAGAGGGAACATTTGGAAGATGATGAAAATATTCTATTTCTTGGTTGTGGTAGCATTTACACGGATGTATACCTTTGCTAAAACTCATGACCCGTGTGCTTCAAATTTTGTTTTATGTCGCTTCTGTCTCACAGGTTGGCTGTACAACCGGATAACAGTTTCCAAATTAAAAATAAACAACAGTCAAAGTATTTGCCCTAGAGACCGATACCTTTGAAAGATATGCTATGCCTACCCTTGCGGTCCATGCATTGTAGGCATCCTAGTGCCTTCCCTTGTTTCTGAATCGCAGTCGGTGCTTACCTGTCTTTTCTCAAGGGATAAAAGCTGTGGCAAACTCCAGTCAAGGACCCCGCCATTTTGCCTCCGGTCTGGTTCCTGGATTTCTTAGCACCATCTTGGTAAACATTTCCCCTGCTTTCTCAACTGGTATCAACACAGACCTTCAACTGGCTGCCCTTGGGTCTAAGGTTGAAATGTCCCCCGCTTCAATTCAGAGCTGGCCCTCAAAGGGCGTTTGTATATGTGTATGCTTGAGCCTAGATTTTTCATTAGACTCATGGTTAATCTTAATCCATTTCCTGCAATTGCCATTTCATACCTGCTTTGTTTTGCGTGAGTCCTTGGGCTCAGAGTAACTTACTTCAGTGCTCCTTGTTGCTGGGTCTGTCTGTGAGCCCAGCCGTAATGGCAGCCGTTCTGACGATGTTCAAGTGTCTTGGTATGGGAAGGTAAACTGCCCCAAGCATCGTGGGCCGTCGTTTTCCTTTCTTGCTGTCTTCTTCAGCAGGGAGGGCTGCTGACGGCTGAGCAGGCTGCCTCATTGGAATTCACTGGGTAAAAGCCGATTCTCTGTTTAACTGATGAGGGAATTCTTGCGCCAAGGGGGCGGGGGAGAGGTTCATTCTGTCAGCTGCTTTCTTCTGGCTTTGCTGTGGGGGGGAGGGGATGGCTGGTAGACAATCTAAAACACCAAACCACCCTTCCACCAAGAAATGGTGAAAATCATTTCCAAAGATGAGCTCATTTCAGCACGTCACGCACACCACATCTTCCCTTCAAAAAGTGGTGACTACACTTTGTTTCCCTCAGAGAACAGAAAGTCTTTGCCAACTTGGCCTTCCTTTATTCCGAATGGTTCCTTAAGTGCGGGAATTTGGGTGCTTCGTTAAAGGGGATGGTGGCAGGAGAGAATGCCCCATTAGGTCACTCTGAAGCTTTAGCATTCTGCCTGTGATGACACCATGGAAGACTTCTTTCCACTGCTGATTTGTCTGACGTGTTTCAGAGCAAGACCCGGGCTTCTGCTTTAGCTTAAAGCATTTGACTTTGCAACTACGAGAGGTCTCCAAGACCATCCTTCAAGGTCAGGGGCGGCTGCTTGGCTCAGTCAGTAGAGCATGGACCTCTTGATCTGCAGGTTGGAAGTTCAAGCCCCATGTTGGGTGTAGAGCTTACTTAAAAAATAAGTAAATAAATAATTTAAAAAACCATCCAGTCGGACCCCTTTGTCTTACAAAGGCAGAAGCAAAGAGGTGACATCAACACCCTCCCCTCCCCCTGGTTGTGGAAGAAAAGACCCTCTGAGGTCCCTTCTGATCCAAGGTCCTTGAGACCACATTCTTTACAGGGAAGGTTGGCCCTCTCCAAAGTCACCACGCGATGGTTCTGGGTTCGACTCTAAAGCAGGTGCTCCTTTGTTCTTAGCTAGGTTTGAGCCAAGTCAGTTAACTGCGACAGTGTGGCAAAACCGAAGAGGGTGAGGACACATGCAAAACGGTTTATCCATCCCGAGAGAGACTGAGCTCTTTTCTCTGGATCTCTGAAGGGCTTTGCCCTGTGTCTGCAGCCGTTTAGAATAGGACCTGTTTTCCATAACATGACAGGAGGCATCAAATGGTGGTTTTCTTCAGAAGAGGGAGTCGACTAGCCTACGACAATACAAGTAGAATACAGCATTGATAGAAGGTTGTGGGAGAGGCTGGTGAAATGGAATCCGTACGGGAGATGTCCTCTCTCTTTTCAAAAAGACTTTCTTCTTGAACTTTCTCTTTCATTTTTCCCTTTTATTTTCAAACTGGAAAAAGAAACACGAGTTGATTGTAAAAAAATTCAGAGGATAAAGAAACGCATGTCCTCCCGGTTATGTATGGATATGGAACAAACCGCCCCACAACTTAGTGGCTTGGAGAAACAGCAGGTACTTGGCTTTTGAATCTGCGATCCAGGCAGAGCAGACACCACCTGACTCTTCTACTTCAAGACGCCTGGGACCTCAGCTGGGAATGGCCAGAGGCCTCGGGGCTGGCCGGGCATTTCTCTCTCCTTCTTCATGGATGCCACCTCTTGATGGGAGGGATAGCGAAGAAACTTTGACCAACTTCAGTCTACCACATGGTCATACGTACAGATGCTTAATCACACACCCTAGAGGCAACTTCTGTTGACACGTAGGCGTGCATTTGAGCACGTGTGTTCTCTGAAAGCATGGATACTATCGTTCCCCCATGTAGGACCCTATGCCTTGGGGTCTGGGTTAGCTTTTGTTCTTGTTTCATTGGGACGTGGGGAGCCATGGGAGGTGTTGCACGTTCTGTACTTCTGCTGCGGGCTTTTGCTTCTCTCAAACCTAACACCCTGCCTCAATGGTACGGTCCTCTCTGGCGTTTTATCTATGGCTGAGCACCAAAAAAAAAAATCCGCGATGAACATTCTGAGTGTTCTTCATGGTACACCGAGTATCTCAGAGAGTTATAGTCACACTCATCATCATGGTGCTTTGTCTTCCTAGCTGCCCATGAGGTCAGTACAGCGGAACTCCATGGTTTCTGGTATTATTAACCAATAATACTTCGAGCCTCGCTTTGCAGATGAGCTCAGAGAAGTGAAGTAACTCACCAAGATCTCGTAACCAGGACCTGGCAGAGCCCAGCTTCGAACTCTAGTCAGCCCGATCCCCAAACCCATGCTCCAAGCCCCTTCCATTCACCCTAACCGTATAAAAGGAGACGCCGAAGGTCAGAGAGTCATCTGGTGTGATTCACTTCCCAGAGCGGGTGCAACAGGCGCAGAGACGTGACCGTCTGATTCCGGGATTCTGGAGCGGTAACCTCTCATGCGGTGTGTTTTGCGTTGCCTATAGCAACAGTCTATTGCTGCTTCCACTTGTGGGAACTATTTCCACAGGATTAGTATCTTGACTTATCTAAGTGCTGTGGGCACACCACTGAGTGGGAGGAGGGCTGGAAAAAACCCAGTGGATTGTCTAGCAAACTAAAAGCTAAACTGAGAACAACCGGATCCTAAATTTGGAGTGGAACCTATATAGTAGAGGAAATTGTTAAATTAAGCCTAGACACCCACACGATTTCAAGCCATCGTGACAGGGTGGTGGTTTTCTTTTGCTTGTTTGCGGGTGTTGGGGGACCAATTGCTACATCCCTCCCATGAAAGCTATGAGAAAGCAATGGATGCAGCGTTGTGCTGACTCCGGAACGGGTCGCCTTTATCTTTTGTCACCCGTTTCTTCATTGTGCTTTGTCTGGATTCTACGTCCATGTGCTGCCAGGTATGCTCAGACGAAAGCCGGCCTGGTTAAGTCTCTCCTGACAAGTCGAGCCGTTAAGCTCAGCGAGCGTTCCGGCCCTCTCTTAGCCACGTTCAGGCCAGAGACCCTCTGCTTTGTTCCGCGTGGACTTCCCCAGCTGTGTTTCCGTTGCCCTTGCTCCTTCTGTCCATCTGCACTTTTGCTTCAGTCCCCGCAGGGCGGAAATAAAGCTCTCGGTGCGGCCACAGTCTATAAGGACATGAGCTCAGCTAGGCTGTGCCGTGAAATGCTTTCCACAGACCCGTCTGCTGCTTCCGGATGTCCATACACGGCCTCGGCCCCTGAATGTCTGCCATTGCCAAGACGGAATGAGCGTGGGTAGATACCTGGGGGTTTAGGAGAGAAAAGAAAAACTCGAGTCCAGAATGCTGCCTGGGAGCCTCTCCCCCATTCTTCATCAAACCTTTTACCTCTAGCTCGTTCATTTGTTAGTGCATTCATTCAACAAGCATTTCTTGAGATCGTCTTCTGTGCCGGGGACCAGCTGAATGGATCCTAGGCAGGCAAGTTCAAATGCAAGAGTATGGTCCTTGGATCCACACTCCGCGAGCTCCGCGTGCAGTGGCAAGGCTTCCGTAGTCTTGATTTTATGTGTTCTTTCTTCCTCGCTCTCCTCCTCTCCTCGTCTCCTCCGGCTGCCCATGTTTACCGGCGTTACCTCCGCCCAGCTCTGCCATTAAATTAGGACGTGCATCTGAAATTTCCATGACTGTTCTTACGAGAGTTTCTCGTTACTTCAAATCAGGTTGCTCCTTATTCCTATTATCCTTCACTTTCATTGCGATGCCCATTTATGCTCTGTATCTTTTTCATCATTTTCGGGATCTTTATTTTCTAATTTGTCTTCGGATTTTTCTCTTATTTCCAGTAGTCAAGCTTTCTTCTTCCCCTTTGTCGCGTCTGCCAACGATCTCTTATGGTAGTTCCTTTGCTTGTGTAGCTAGTCATTTGCTTTTATAGTGAGTCTATCTTTAACTTTTGTTTCCTCCTGTGGAGGTCCTTGTAGTCTTCAGAGTGATTTCACACTTCCTTTTGCCAAGCCCGTAGGGTCTCCCTGGCCCTGGACCAATTAAAAATAAAATTTTTAACATTTATTTTTGAGAGAGAGAGACAGACAGAGCATGAGTGGGGGAGGAGTAGAGAGACAGAGACAGAATCTGAAGCAGGATCCGGGCTCTGAGCTGTCAACACAGAGCCCAATGCGGGGCTTGAACCCACGAACTGTGGGATCATAACCTGAGCCGAAGTCGGATGCTTCACTGACTGAGTCACCCAGGTGCCCTGGCCATGAACCAATTTTTATGTTAACTTCTCAGCTTGGGTTTTTTATACTCACAGGTGGCATGAACTCAAACTTCACCGTGATCTCCAAGGAACAGAGGCTTAGGTTCTTGATTTTTTTTTCATAGATGTGTTTTTTTTTAATTTACTGCATAAAGGCCAGGCAGCAAGTATCTTTATTGTTTTCTTAAATGTTTGTTTATTTTTGAGAGAGAGAGCGAGACAGAGTGTGAGTGGGGGAGGGGCAGAAAGAGAGAGGGAGATACAGAGTCCAAAGCAGGCTCCAGCCTCTGAGCTCCAACCCATCAGTCCAGAGCCCGATGCTGGGCCTGAACTCACTAACGGTGAGATCATGACCTGAGCTGAAGTTAGTTGCTTAACTGACTGAGCCCCTCAGGTGCCTGTCTTTATTGCTTTAATGAGCCAGTGTGATTGTGTAGTCTTAGTGGATGGGAAAGATTTCTGAGGCTTCAAGCTCCATGCAGGTGACTCAGTTTGGGGTCCCACTTTGCGTGCGACTGCAGCCACGCTTCTGTGCGTGGGAGGGTGTCAGAGCCCCCAGCCCAGTCCCCAGGGGCCTATGTCTGGGCTGAAGCTTTTGGGGGATTCCACGGCACGAGTGTAAATTTGCTGCTCTGACTTTTCTTTCCCTCTTCTAATCAGGAATTTGGGGGTTTCTCAATTTTTCAAGCCAAGCTTTGTGCTTTGTAAAAAAAAAAAACACAAACAAACAGGGGATGGGGCGCCTGGGTGGCTCAGTCAGTTGAGCGTCCAGCTTCCGCTCAGGTCATGATCTCACGGTTCGTGGGTTTGAGCCCTGCACTGGGCTCTGTGCTGTCAGCCTGGAGCCTGCTTCGGATTCTGTGTCTCCCTCTCTCTCTGACCCTACCCCGCTTGTGGTCTGTCTCTCTGCCTCTGTCTCTGTCTCTCTCTCTCTCAAAAATAAATACACATTAAAAAGATTTAAAAAAAACAGGGGAGGGCTAGTGTTGTATTTTGTCTTGACTTCCTATGTGTTGTACCAGGAAAGTTTTCCTTTTATTTAGTTCATGATATTTTAAAACATATTTTGAGTGCCTATATTATTCCAGGCACTGTGCCCATTTGTGTACTGTCATCACTTGGAGCCTATGTCCTTTCCCAACATGTTTCATGAGAAACAACAAGTTAGAAGATGGGTCGGCCAGCGCTGCCGGTGACAGGTACGATGACACCGGCGAATAGAACCGAGAGCTGACAGTAGCAACGAGGCGAGAAAAGAAGCTGGGAAAAACGAACGCAGAAGACATGATGTTCTGGAAGCCAGTACGGTAAACAAACCAAGTGCCACGCTTCCATCACACGAGAGCATCATACATCACAGCACAGCAGCAGACGGGCACGGCCACGTCCCTGTTGCGGAATATTCCCTTCGTAGAAACTCTAGCTGCTCTTGCTGCCACGTGTTTAAGGCATCTTGGTATTGTGCGTCAGCCACGTTAGGGCTGCGAGAGCACACACAACTCGGGTGCGGAGAGGGGACCACGTGGTGGCGGAGAAACGTGACTGGCTCCCCAGGGACAACATGGGCGGTAAATGATCTGTTGAGGATTGTTCAGTGCACGTGGGCCGTTAATCATGTCTGTCCTACAAACGACCCGAGAACTCGATGTTTCCCGTTACCGGGAAAGTGGAATCGAGTGAGAGACTCGATGTGGACCCTGAAGGTGTTTAAATGAGAAGAGATGGAATTACGAGTGCATAGGGATAGCGACGTACAAAGAAGGTCAAGACAGCCTCATGGATTCCAGGGAACGTGGCAGAGCTGCCATTAAAGTCTCAGGCGGCCAGCGAAGCCTGGGCTGGTAGCTTAAAGTAATAGGCCAGCAGCCCAGCTTCACCTGAGGCCAGAAGCAGCCTTGGCAATTTGCAAATGAACTCTCTTCAGGCCACTGGGACGAGACAGAAGGGGTCAGTAGGGAAGGGCAGAATTCCAGGGGCCAGGGGAGCAAAGATGATACCTGCCAAGGCATTGGCAGCTAGCTAGGACAGTGTCTTCCTTGGCCGGGGCAAGGACCAGAGGAGGACACTCCCGTTCCAGGTTGCCGCAGAAGACACGGGTGACGCTATTCCGAGACCGAGAAGTGTCTGGGGAGAGTGCCGAGATTCTCACCCAGACACAAGGGAAGAGAAAGCGGCCCTGAGACGTAAGGTGGCGATCAAGCTGGGTTGGCTCGAGATGAACTTTAAAGCGGGCGAGGATTCTTTCTGGAAATTTCCTTCCTGTGCCAGCTTCTGTCTCATAGGGTCCTCTCTTCCTAAGCTCTGTTCTCTCAGTTTCCCTCTGGCCATGTGATACTCCTCCCCATCCCTGCCGCTTCGCCGAAACGTTCTTCTCCAACACTGCGGATGGACGCCAAGTCCAGTGGAAATCTCTCGATGCATGTGTTCTTTGACGCTGTGCCGAGATGTGCAGGGGAACCGTAGTGGGTTGAAGAGAGAACGGAGGTGAAGGTGCGGAAAAGATAGAGGTGTTTTATGTATTTTCTTCTGAGAGGGCACAAGAGATTTCTTTCACCAGCCTTTGGAGAACCAGGACCTCACGGACCCGGGGGTCTTGAGTTTAGCTTGACCGTAGATGGGGCTCCTTCCATCCTGAAAATCTGTCCCGGTGGGATAAGTAAGAAATAGAGGCGTGGGTAACTCTTCCTTCTGGTGAGGACAGGACTCAGAGACCACAAAGATAAGTTTATTCCACCTTCCCAGACCCCAGCTGACGTGAACTCGTACCGATTATTTCTATTGATGTAAATTACTTCTCATGTTTGTCTCCTAGCTTATGAGGCCACGAAATTGATATACACCGTTGAAAGTAAGTCACACGAGGTTGTAGATTCTTTGGGATTTCAACTCCAAACTCTGACACTTCACGGGGTAAGCTACAAGGTTAACCCAAGGACGGTTGAAAGTTGATACGAGTTGACAGGCCTGTTACTCTTAGATCTTTTAATTCCTGTATTTCCATCAATCCCAAATGAGTCACAATAGCCAGAAAACCCGAAAACAATGCAAATGGCCATCAACAGGTGAATGGATAAACAAAACATGATCATTCGTACAATGGAATTCTGCTAAACAATAAAAAGAAATGAACAACTGATCATTGTTATGCCCAGAATTCGGGGACCCCAAAAACCACCAGGGAGCCGAGTCCGATGCAAGAACAAAGAGCCTTTATTCGAGCTAGCTCGAGCTCAATCTCCTACCACACCGACACAGCGGTGGGTGGAGAGAGAGGGCCCGGTCCAAAAACACAATAGTTTTAAAGGGGTCTAGGGGCAGTGGGAGGGGTGATGGTCATGACCCTAGCCGATTGACTGACGAAGGGTCAAGGGTCCTGTTCCATAGGTCAAGCTTCTGCGCAGGCACTGGGGACTCAAGGTGGAGGACACGGAACACAATGGAGTCAGTCCCAGTTTGCCCTTACAATAATCATAGCAGCATAGATGGATCCTAAAAACGTTGTGTCGACTGATAGAAACCTTGCACAAGAGTGAATATACTAAGATTCCATCTATAAGACTTTCAAATATACAAAACTAAGCTATGGTGGTTAAAAAATCAGAACGGTGGGGGCGCCTGGGTGGCTCAGTCGGTTGAGCGTCCGACTTCGGCTCAGGTCATGATCTCATAGTTCATGGGTTTGAGCCCCGCATCAGGCTCTGTGCTGACAGCTCAGAGCCTGGAGCCTGCTTCAGATTCTGTGTCTCCCTCTCTCTCTGCCCTTCCCCTGCTAACGCTCTGCTATGTCTCTCTCTCTCAAAAATGAATAAACATTAAAAAAAAATAAAAAAAAAAATCAGAACGGTGGCTGCCCCTGATCGTTAGGGGCAGGGATTTCCTGGGAAGGGATACGAGGGAACTTTCTGGATGATGGCCATGTTCTTTATCTTGATAGGGGTTTGGGTTGTACCGTTTTGTGCCTTTGTCGGAATTCACCAAATAGTACTTTAAGATGTATATGTGTGTTTCATTATATATAAATTTTAATTTCGGGGGGGGGGGGAGGAAACACCAAATATTGAATAACCATTAATGACATGCATATGGATGTATTTGGGAGGAAGTGAACTGATATCTGCAACGCACTTTGAAATGGATTCAAAAATACGATGGGCAGACGGACGGGCGAAGGGATAGAGAGGAAATAAGGCAATTGTAGCAAAATGTTAATTGTAGAAATCTAGGTGGTGGGTGTATGGGTGCTCACCATGAAATTCCTTCTACTTTTCTCTTTTTGAAAACAATTCCATGTTAAAGAGAAACAAGTCAACCAAGTGAAAACGAGCCTCACGCGGGAAGCGGTTTGTGTCTGGAATTCTGAGCCCACCTCTCTTCCAGTTGCCACCAGTGCCAGGCTCAGGGCTGTATCTTGTCCCTCTCCTTCCCTTTTGTCAGCCCGACAGTGTAGGGCATTCAAGAATGCCCCAGGCAACCTCCTTAAGCCAGCTTTTATCATCTAGCCCGCCTGGGGGTCATCTGTCTGCCCATCCTTCCTCCAGTGACGTTGTAGGTAACTTACAAACGTGTAATTGTTCAACCGAAAATGTTGGGGCCTGCACTATTTCCCCGGAAGCCGCCTGTGATCACTCTTGATTGCGTAAATAGGATGTGGAGACTTAGAGCCTGATAAATCGGCCAACATTACCCCCACCCCCCTCCTTCCCTGCCCTCTGTTCTGAACTCTATTGAATTTGTAATGACGCGATCTTTCACCCCCCCCAAATTGTATTGTAAAACTCGAAAACATACATTCGCTAGAATTGACATTCCCGTCCCCGTGACCTCATTTGGCCAGAGGTTCAGCTCTGATTTGCCTGGAGGTTCACGTCCCCCTGCGTGCGCTGAGCTGACACCGCGTGACCCGTGACCTTCCCACCATCGCCATCTCTTACACGTGGACATTACACAGAATGCCAAGTGTAGGTCAAAAGAGGCTGCCAGGAAATAACATTTTTTTTTTAGAAAAAAAAAAGAAAAATGCTTCCTTCTTCTCCAGACTTGTCAGCTTGAAAACAGAACGCTGCATTTGATATTTTTCCATTGCTGTCTTCAACCTTTTGTGCAGGGAGATGAGGCATAAATAAATAAACACGTACGTAAATCTTTATGTTGAGGCAGGGAATTGTTAAGTTAACCCCTGCCTCCGCGAGGGAAGTTGTTTCCGTCGAGCAGTGGAGTTGGGATGGAAGGCCCTGATTTATCTGATGTCATCTGCACCAGAGTCATTAGAAGAGGAAGCTGATGGCCCACCTCTCGGTGTCTAAGGTAGGCAGGAAGCAATCGTGCTGGCAGTTGAGGCGTGGCCTAGCGCGCCTCTCGTTCGGAAGGTCAGAGTCGGCCTTGCGAGCAAAGGCAGGTTTCGGCAAAGACTACCAGACGCGTTTGCAGTAGGATCCAAGAACAGACAGAGGCTGGGCTGATTTGTATTCATTCACTCCATGCGTATTTATTGAGCACCTACTATGTGTGAGGCGGGTCCTGGGGTGCAGGTCCTTGCGCGTTGCCTGCTACGCGGCTCTGCTGTCTCTGTGCACTTTGGCAATCCCGCCAGGCTTCAGCACGTTGGGTTGTGTTTTTGTTCCGTTCATCCCCACGGGTTTTTTTCACCTCTGTTTTCTTACTGGGTGAGTTAGCAGGCCAGTCATGGTTGGTTAATTGCAGATGTTCTGTGACTGCGACCAGAGCATAGCAATGGCCCGAGTGACAGACCACGGAAGGGGGCAAGAACGGCAGCTGTGGGCGCAGGCTCCTGCCAGTTGGCAGCGGGTAACTCTCCCTTGAAAAGCCAGGCGGGACCTGATGGTGCCAATCCAAGAGATGCCGGGCTCTAGAAAGACATGAACTTTCTTTGCTGTAAACTTGGATTTTGAATAATGACCTGCAGTTGGGCCAGTCAGCTGACATCCCCATGCACATAAATTGTTGGCTTACGCAGGTCGTGGCTGCCAGCTAGCCCGGGTCAGCTGCCTCAAGCTGCCTCGTCCATAGCGGTTTGTTGGCAGAGGCCACGAGGCTGTGGCCCTGGGGTCTACCCTGAGGTCTGCTAACGGCCAGGCTCCTGAGGTGAGACCCCTTTTCTCCTCCTCACTGTTTGCCCGTCTGCTTTCTCTGCTTTTCTACTCCAGACTTCCCCGCAGAAGCCAGTCAACAGCGAGGCAAAGGGCAACCATAGCCTGACTGCAAATTATAACCAGAGTAAGCCAACTTCATACGCTTAAAAAACATCTAATGAAAGCCGGCGTCCTTTCTTGTACCTGAGTTCGTTGCGTCTTAGGATGAGTAAGCATCTGTGCGCATTCGTGTGTGTTCCAGTGTGTGCGTATGGGTTTGCGGGAGGAATGACTTCGAGGTCGTAAGTGTGAAAAAGAAGGATAGTTCAGCATAAAATTATAGTACCAACAAAGCATCAGAATGCTAATGGGTTGGAATAAACGAAGCTGAGGGTGGAATAATGCTGTTTGTGTCAGTTGGCTTTCGGCGTGTCACACATCAACCCCAGATTTAGTGGCTTAAAGCAACAATCATTTTCCTGCTCAGGATTCTGTGGCTTCTGCTTTGAGTTGGCTCGACTGGGACCGGACGGTCTAGGACGGTCTCATTCAAATGCCTGGGGCCTCCGTGGGGATGGCCAAGACAGGATTGCTCGAGCGTCTCTGCCCACAGGGGCTCTCATTTCCCAGTGGGCTATCCTGGGATATCTTCCCATGGTAACGGGAGACCTCCCTGCAGTAAGAGCGAGCAGGCCTCACTATGCAAGCGTTTTTCAGGCCTTTGCGTACCTCATCTTTGCCCGTATCCCATTGGCCAAAGCAAGTCAAGGGACCAAGCTTAGGCTTCAGCAGGTGCGTAAAGAGACTCAATGTCTTGATGGGAGGAGCCGCAAAGAATTTGTGGCCATTTCTCGATAGCCTGTCACCGTGTGGATGATGACGTGGGGAGCAAGCACAGGTTTTAGAGATGGAAGATGCTGTCAAATCGCAGCTCATCGCAACAGCTAAGGGACCTTAGGCAATCGGTTACTTTTTACGAATTACAGTTTTCTCATCTAAATGCGGGGAAGATAACCACACCTCCCTCACTGGATGGAATGAGATCTTTCATTGGTTCATTTTTACAATAAGCATGTGCTGAGCCTACATAGTAAGTGTCCTGGTCTCACCCTCATAATGTCGCCAGTACAATAGATATCATTCGTCAATGTACTTTGAAAACTACAACTCGTGCTGTGCGTTGTTGGTAGTAAGTGTCACATCCTGGTGACTCGTCTTCCTCTTCCCCCCTTCTTCCTTCAAGGCATTTCCTCTGCCACCACTCCTGGCACACCATGGAACCACAAAGCCCACCTTGCCTGTGCAGGCAGTGGCCCGATATTACAAGGTTGTGGACAGGGTGTGGACTGGCTCCACGCTGCTGCCGGGAGCTGGTTCTGCCAACGTCGTTGGGGAGGGGAGGTGACCGATTTGTTGAGCCCGATTGGGGAAACCACCGGAGATCCCTGAAAGCTGAGAAGACACCAGAGATCCTGTAGTCTGGTTTGTTCATCTCACAGGTGAGGAAACTGAGGCCTCAAGAGGGGACGTGACTTACACAAGGTCACACAGCTAGTTGGTGCTGATACCGAGATTCCTAATGATATCGATTTCAATGGTTTCCTGTTAGTGTCTGTGCCTCCTTCTTACACATCTGGACTCTTTTCTTTTCCAAGTCATCACACACACACACACACACACACACACGCACACACACACTTTTAATAGAAAGGGATAATGAACGAAATCTCTCTTTATCTTCTAAGTGAGCGAGAAAAATAGTTTTCATTTACCTCTCCACATCTGAACAACATAAAAGAAGTAAAACAAATATGAGTTGACCAAAATTTATGTATGCCTTTGGCTTAGAACTCGTGAATTACTTTCATCTACTCTTCACTACAAGAGGAAGACGGTGAGGGAGGTATCTGAGTGATTTTTTTTTAAAGCTGTGGAGACCGAGGCAGGTCCAGAGGGGTTGAGTGAGTCGTGTGAGGTCCCAGCGTAGCTCCGGGAGTCCAGAATCGGTTCAGGACTGTGTTCTCTGCACCTCGTGGGTCCCATTGAGGAAAAGCTGATCCATCACTTCTATAGATTGTGAGGGCGTTTTTCTGGTGGCCAACATGAACAAAACTTTGTTTGAGAGTTGTACCGATCAGGTGAAGTAATTCTGGAACGGGCGTGTGTGGACTGCTGTTAACGCCTGCCCAGGTAAATGTACGCAACTCTCCATGCAATGGTATACATAATTACAAACCGAAAAAGAAAAGTGTTTAGGGTCACTGACAGCGCCGTCTTTTGTTTTTATTGGCTACACACCCTGGATGCGTGTTCCTATTTGTCTAAATTTATCACGGACGCGAATTTTGAAAAAAAAACAAAACGAAACACCTGGTATTTTATAGCATTTTCTTCAGTACCGTGCAAAATAACTTAATGTACCAACTTCATCAGCTGCCCTCTGGAAAGAACAAGGTGAAACAATACAGAGGGAAACACTCAAATGGACTCCGAATCATCTGGAAGATAAATTGCTCTTAAGTTCTTCTTCCAAAGTGAAGATATTTGTTCTTCAGTAGTTGGTTGTTGTGCCATGTTTTTTGTTGTTGTTGTTGTTGTTTTCTTTTGTTTTGGGGGGTTTTTTCTGACCTGGGGAAAGAGGGGGTCTCCAATGTCAATTGTTTTTAGAACAGCTTTTGGGCTAATTGTTCATCGTGTCTTGAGATGACATCACACGCAGCAAATTCCAGGGCATCGAGAACAATTTGAGTGGAGACGATAAATCTAAACTAGTATTGTCTCAAATCACCCCTCATGGCAGTTAAGTTTGACTGTACTGAGTACTACCTACGTGTTCACAGTACTGAGTATTTCACATGGACCGTTTTATTTAGACTTCATGACAACCGTATAGGCTGTCCCCAGCTTACAGAGGAAGAAACTGAGGCTAAGACAGGCTGGTGATGACTCGTCTCGCTAAGTGGCAACGTGGGATATGAGGTAGAATGAGGCCAACTGACGTTGGAGTCTTATTCTTAACCCCTGTTCCTTTAGAGCTGTTGGAAAAAGAAGTAAAAACCAATCAGATATTTTTATATACCAAATTCATAAGCTCTTCCCTTTGGGAAATAATGATTTAAAAAAATTTTTTTAACGTTTATTTGTTTTTGAGAGACATAGAGACAGAGCGTGAGCAGGAGAGAGGCAGAGAGAGAGGGAGACACAGAATCGGAAGCAGGCTCCAGGCTCTGAGACATCATCAGCACAGAGCCCGACGCGGGGCTCCAACTCACAGATCGTGAGATCATGACCTGAGCTGAAGTCGGATACCCAACCGACTGAGCCACCCAGGCGCCCCAGATTCTGCATTTCTAGTAAGCTCCCAGGTGGGGCCAATGCTGTTGGTCAGTGGGCCACACTGGGCTTAGGAAACCTCCTCATGCTTCAGTGAAACTTATCTGTGCCTCAGTTTCCTCCTCCGTAAAGCAGCGTTCACAATAATATCTGTTTCAAAGAATTGTGTACTAACTCGGGCAAAGCACTTAAAACAGGTTTGGCATACAGTAAGCCCTCCATAAATGCTAGTTATCACTATTATTACTCCTTTATGCCCTCCCACTCGTTCTTTTGAATTCCCTACCAGCTTACACCCACAGGCCATATATTACCAGTAACGCAGATTTCAAACTGTATCAGCCTGACCCTTCCCCTGTGATACCGGAAGGTCCGCGAAGCAGGGAAGCAAGGCAGTCGTCCGACTTCTCACCTCACCGCAGCCCCTTCCCACGTATTCATGGAATCGTAGAACCTACGCCAGAAGGGGTTGGGAGGGGCCGTTACTCCTACCTAAAAGGAGGGTTTTCATGCCGTGCCCGTACCTGAGTCAGAGATCTGGGCAGAGGGAGGGGGGAATGAGGATGGAGTCGTCCACGGGGAGAGACACAGAATGGTTCAAAGCGAGGCCCCTCCCTGCCCTCTGCCCACTTCTGCCTCCCCTCTGGACAGCTCTCGGAGCTATGGGGCAGGGGTCTCCAGAGTAGGGCATAACAGTGCCAGGGGGTGCCCAGACAGTCCACTGGGGCGGAAGCAGAAAATAATGACAGTTATCTCCGTATATATTTCTTTACCTAAATAAATGAAGAAATCAAACCGAATACCTAATACTTACGTTGGCTTAAGCGCCTGTATATAATTGCCGTATAAACCTACATCTGTTAGCGCATAGGCCCAACGGTTTCAAGAGCATGTCTAGAGACGAGAAGGTTTACCCCTTCATGGATAAGAATAAAAAATATCTCTGTGGGCGCCGGGGGGGCTCCGTCGGTCAAGCGTCCAGACTCTTGATTTCGCCTCAGGTCATGATCTCACGGTTCGGGAGATGGAGCCCCGCATTGGGCTCGGCGCTGACCGCCCAGAGCCTGCCTGGGATTCTCTCTCTCCTTCTCTCTCTGCACACTCCTCCCTCTCTCGAGATACATAAACAAACATTTTTTTCAAAAGTTTCTCCGCAGCAGTGAGAATTCTGGTGCTTACCAGCCTTTCACTGTCTTCCCAGGCACCGGGCTCCTTTGAATGACGAGTGTCACGTAACTACTTCTGGGCAGTACAGTGCGGGGGAAGTGGCCCCCTTGGGTCCCAGGTTTGGTGGCCCCTCCAATAACTTGGGAGGTCCCTCCCTGGCTCCCAGTCTTCTCCAGTCAGCCGGTAGGGTTGCCGACCGTCTCCCAGGGCTCCAGTGGAGGGCGGAGTCAACCGTGGAAGGTGCGTGGGTCTGACCTGGGTGGGAGGAGCACTCCTGGGAACGCAGCCCAGCTAGGAACACGGGTGATGGACTCTCGGGGGGGGGGGGGGGACAGGAGACAAGTATTCATTGTTTTAAGGCACAGAGGTGTCGGGGGCGGGGCGGTGCTGCCTTATATCTTTAGCCCACCCTGGCTAGTTCTCATCGGCCCCAGCCAAGGCCTTCTTGGATCCCGAACATTCGTGGTTTCATTCAGCACGTAGGGTGTTCAGCACCAGGGAAGTTGTAGCAGCACGGGGTCAAAATTATGAAATCAAATTTTGAAGCCAGACTGCCTGGGTTCAAATCCCAGCTCTGGCCCGTAAGAACGGCGTGATCTTCTGAGAAGGCATTGCGCCTCTTTCTCACTTTATTTCCTCAGCTCAAAAAAGAGAAAATATTAGCGATTTTTATAGGGTTCTTGGAGGAATCAAACGAGAAAATCCTTGCAAAGCAAGGTGGCACTGTGCCGGGCCTATAGTAAGCGGTAACATTTGGTACTTCTTTTTTTTTTTTTTTTTAATGTTTTATTTTTATTTTTGAGAGACAGTGTGAGCAGGAGAAGGGCAGAGAGAGAGGCAGACACAGAATCGGAAGCAGGCTCCAGGCTCTGAGCTGTCAGCACAGAGCCCGACGTGGGGCTCGAACTCACAGACGGTGAGATCATGACCTGAGCCGAAGTCGGCCGCCCAACCAACTGAGCCACCCAGGCGCCCCACGTTTGGTACTTCTATTATTCCACCTGCAACGTGACCTTCCTTCTAAAACCAGAAAGCCTTTCTCAAATTAAAAAGACAAATACGGATGCCCTCTTTCTGCCTGTGTCACTTTTTGCCCCTCTTGACTCCTCCAGCCCTCGGGCTCCAGTCACGTGGAGAGGTGGAACTGGTCCGTCAGGAGTGTGCCCCCCTCAACCATCCTCAGCCCCCCATCCTACAAGCCAGAGATCGATGGAAAACTTCTGAAGGGCTTTTGTTGCTCCTATATCCATCTCCCGGCTGGATCAATGATATTGTTATCACGGCATAAAATCCCAACGGAGAAGGGCGCCTGGGTGGCTCAGTCAGTTAAGTGTCCAACTCTGGATTTTGACTCAGGTCATGATCTCACGGTTCGCAGGCTCCGTGCTGACAGTGCAGTGCCTGCTTGGGATTCTCTCTCCCTCTCTCTCTCTGCCTCTTCCCCACTGGTGCACGAGAGCTCATGGGCACTCTCTCCCCCACCCTCTCTCTCAAAAAAAATAATCTTACAATAACCTCGGATGAGAGGTTACCTTGCCTTTCTGGGACATAGAGAGCTGCAAGGAACTTAGCGAGGTAGCCTGTGCCATTACTACCGTGAGGTAGACTCACGGAGGAATTTTCTGTGTAATGAAATGGAAAACGGACTCCATCTTAACCCAGAATAAGCTTACCATTAGTCCAAGGCTTCTCAAACTGTAGTCCACATCACAATTCCCTGGAGGACGGTTTCAAGTAGCGCTGGGTCCCCTCCCAGCATTTCTGATTTGGCGGGTTGGGGGGGGGGGACCTGAGAGCACGCCGGAGAAGTTCCCAGGCGTTGCGGATGCCGCCGGTCCATGGACCAGACTCCGAGCAGGTTTGTGTTCATCCGTTTGTCAGTCTTTCAGATATTGAAAGACAGTGGTTGGGCCCCCACCCTGCTTTCCCCGTTAACTCTTCTCCGGGTGAACCACATTGGGACCCCCATGTTGGGAGCTGTTTGGGGCTCACAGGTTGAGACCCCTCCCTGTGTGGAAACGGCGGTTGAAGCGGTTATGAGCTGGCTGGATATTGGTGTGATCTGCGTAATCGTTGGGCTCCTATGATGTAAATTCACTCATTCACAAGCAAAGGACAAGCATTGGGAATTCTGTCCTTGCCAGACGGGGTTGCACCTCCCCACCGTAGTTGGAAGCATAGGCAGAATGACTCCTGGCCTGTTTATAGATAATCAACATAGGCAGGCCTAGGTAACTTCCTGTCCTCTCCCCCTGCCTTAAATGTATATGCTAACTAACTTGAAAACAACTTGCAAGATTGAGGAAATCGCCACTTTACTGATAAAACACATTATTGTTCAAACTATGCTTACTGATGGGCTGTCACTCATTGCTGTAATGGAACTCACTACTTTTAAATAAAGACACTGAGACCGGCAGGGCGGAGATGCCAGAAGTGCCAGGGCTGCCTGCTTGGTCATCAGACTCCATCTCTCTCATGGCTCTCTCATTTCCTTTCGCCTGACCGTCATCCTTCGGAGATCCCTAGACTCTCCGGAACTGGACTGCCGCACCCCCATGTTTCTTTATCCTGTGTCAGACTTTGTCCCCGGTTCTTGGTATCCAAAGGTAGAAAATACCGAGAGCCCGTCCTCTGGGAGCTTGCGGTTATGTGGAAAATAGAAAATGAATCCACTACCGTGTGACTGAAGTGAATATTCATTCTGTGCCTGCCGTGTGTTGCGATTGTCCTCAAAGGCTGGTGACTCAACAGTGAGCAAGATGGCAGTGTCCTCCCTTGCCTCATAGAGTCCTCTGGCCAGTGAGAGGGGCTGAGCAATGGACAGGAAATTACAGCCCAGTGTCATAAGAGCGTGGAGAGGAAGAGCCATGTGACCGGAGTGTAGGGGAAGGCTTCCCGGGGGAGGCGGCGGCAGGAAGGACAGAAGGACCCAGCGAAAAAGGAGTGAAGCAGGGATGGGGTGGGGCGGGTGATTCAGGAGGCGAGGGAGGGATGCGCTGGAACCTGGTGCAATTCGAGATGGGGGAGAAGCGCCGGGCGGCCAGACAGAGGCTGTGCGTGGGGTCCCGCGGGGCGAGGGTGGGCTGGAGCAAGGATGGTGAGAAGCGGGGCGGGGTCGAGAGAGACTGCTACTTTCCGGGTGAGAGAAGTGGAAAGAGAGAAGCAAGATTCCCGGAGGCAGGGCCGAAGATTTGTCTGTGATGCTTGGGCAAACGAATACTTCACCAGGGTTGGAAACGGAAACATTTTTTTTTTTTACAGGAAAGGATCCCGAAGATGGGGAGACTCTGGGAGGGGGACAGGAGAACACACACGCCGCGTGCCAACAGGCCCGGCTTTGAGTCCCATCTCTGACACGGACTTACTGCATGACCTTGGGCAACTTGCTCAAGTTCTGTGTCTCAGGGTCCTCACCGACGAGAAGAAATCGTGATTCCCAGCGCTGTTGGGGGACTTAACTGTTCAGATGAGAGCTCCTGGCACAGAGTTGGCGCTCAGGAAACGCATGTGTCCCTGCTCTGTCTGTCCTCCCTTGGGATGGAAAGAGCGGCCAGGAGGCCAGCTTGAAGAACCCAAGTCCCAAGGCCGAAGGAGCGTGGATGGCAGGGACTACGTCCTGCTTTCTACTTCCACCAAGCCGAGTGTGGAGATGTTCCATTGTTCTGTGAGCTGACCGAGTGCCTTGGCTCAAAGAGGCGTGTGGGCGCCGGGCGTGCTACAGGAAAAGAAAGGCTGGCACTCGGAGGAACGATTTTCGATGGAGAAAGCGTCCCTCCTTGCAGAGCAAAGCGCGAAGCTGAGATTCGCTAAGAGGAAGACAGCACCGTGAGACTTGTACTTGACAAGAATGTAAACGGATTTCTATTGTTATCTTTGGTAAACGACACCTTAAAGGCCGAGTATGGTACAATGTATCGTTGACCGGAGGTGATGATGGGTGCATCAGTTTACAGTTGGAAATTACTTTCGCTGCCATCATTCATTCGGCCATTCAACAAACCTCTATTGAGAGCTTCGGGTTGTGCCGGGCGCTCATCACCTTGGGTATTCACCCATAGTCCTTTTCGATTGTCTCCCTTTGGGGATTTTCCTTGCCTTCTATTGATGTGAGTTATCAGAAGTGACCCTAATTTCCTTTCCACTTCAGCCAGGCCCGGGGAAGCTTCCATCTGCATTCCTTCCCCTTGGGCGGTGCCTGAGCAGTTAGCTAGCTGTGGTCAGTCCATTCTGTTAGTTAATGAACTAAGCAAAGAGGTTAAGGTCACAGTGTTGGTCCCCGGGGGCCGGTTTACCCCTGCACCTGTGTGCACCATTCTTCTGCCTCTACCCCCGGTGTGTGTGCTTCCTCCCATCTCAAGGTCTTCGTGCAATTTTTTACTCTACCAAGAGGCATCTCACTCCGGCCCCCCTACTTATTGAGATTCAAGGTCATTTCCTCACAAAGCCTGACTCGCCTCTCAGAGCAGGTCGGGTGTCTCAGCTTACATTCCCATGGGGCCGTGTACTTCTCTAGCGTGGCCTTTATTAGTATTTATAATTATACATTTATTTTTTATATTGATTAATATCTGTCTCCTCGTGTCAGTTAGGGTAGTGTTCAGCTGGAAGCAATAGAAAACTTGACCGATTGTGGTTTAAACACATGAGGGCTTATTTATCTCCCAAAACAAGATGGGCTCTCCAGCACCAGTCCAGTGGGTTGATAATGAATGCCCCTCGGGACTCAGATTCCTTCTCTCTTCTTTCTCTGCTATCTGCAGCAAGTACGTTTAGTCCTTATGTTTACAAGATGGCTGCTGGTACTCAGGCATAGCGTCTGTATTCCAGCTAGAAGGAAGGGCCAAGAGGAAAAGTGAGCGTCCACTGACTACTGTTTATGTCTCGTGGTCAGAACTGGGTCACGTGGCCCCTTCTGGCTACAGAGTCTAAAGAGTTAAGTCGTCGCGGTTGCATTTGAACTTTGACAACCTACAGAATAGAGGCAAACCGGGGAGAAAGGGTAAGCCAATTAAAGTGGACCGACCCATAGTGCCTTCCATACTCCCTTCCTGAGCTTCAATAACTGCGAGGGTGGGGACTGTGTTTCCTTTGTTCGCCATTGTAGGTCTACCTTGTACGATATCCGTCCCATTGTAGGTACCTGGTAAGCATTTTGTTACATGTCAATAAATGAATTCTTGCAGAGCAAATCTCCCATATTAGGTCTTAAGAGGGAACAGAAGAAGATAGATGATCAATGTCATCCTGCTACTACGGGCAAAAGAGCTTAAAATAGACACCATCAGGGCCCCCCCCCACCCCCCCAGCCTTTACGTTGCCTCTGCATGAATTAGGAAGAGGCGCCCACCCCTTCCTCAAGACACATTACTGCCATCTACTGGAAAATTATCTTACTTAAATGATGAAGTTTCCACATCTCCCATGTAAACGGTGCCTCCAGAGATGGGGTGAGGCCGCTCACCAAACAACCTGTGCGGCCATGCGTGGCCACCTTACAGGAAACGCAAGCATGCATTCCCAGCAGGGTGGATGTGGTCAGTGAGGAAGCCATCACAACTGTCTCCTGAAGCGGAGGAGGGGAGTCTTCCCGGGGAGCAGGGCTGCAGACTTTCCCAGGGCTGATGGGAGCTTGCTATGTGTAAATACTCACTATTCCGAAGCATCCGGGGTATGGGGAGGACAAGACCAGAAAGTGTGTTTGATTTCTGCTCTTCATTTTCCGCCTCTATAATAATAATAATAATATTATATTAAATATTAAATAATAATAATCCTTCTACATTTCAGTTTCCTCATCTCTAAATTGGAGGCGAGATCTTCTGCCTCAAGAGATATGTTTGCATATCCAGTGAGATGATGTACACGGAAGGGTCTGGGAATCTGCTCAGCGTTAGAAAAATGCCAGCTCTTGCCAGCATGGAGCGCTGGCAGGAAGTAAATATTGAGCGACTGCTCAAATCTCATTTCTACCACTCTCCGGCCACGTAACCCTGGGCACGTTGCTTAATTTCTCTGGGGCTCGGTCTTCTCATCTGCAAAATAGGTATAACAATATTAGCATCTACTGCCCAGGGAAGTTGCGAAGATTAAAATCAGTAATAAGTGTTCAATGAGTGTTCGCTACGAACTTTAAGATAGTTGTGGCTTGCTTTATGCTCTGCATTTTGCATTTCGTCTTTCATTGAAATTCTTAAATAAGTCACCTTTGACTTTTTGGGAAAAAAAAAAAAAAGAATGAAACCAAAGGGTTCCAGGGCCTTTTTGCAAAAAGAGCCGAGGCCGTGGGCACGGAATGATTCAGCGCATTTCTGTGACTATGGGTCTGTTGTGATGTCTCTGATGTGTGAAAAGGAAGCCTCCTGTTCACAGGCCTTCTCCTCCCTCTCTACCCCATGCCTCCCCAACCACTCTCGGCCAAATCTGGATGCTAGCCCTACCAGGTTACAGCTGGACTTTCTCGCTAAGTGGCCAGCGAGACTGATGGCACGGATGTTTCATGGTTTACAAAGTGAAAAGGAACTGAAGGGAGGGAGAGGCCAGGCAGGCAGGCAGGGCGGGTCAGGTCAGCCAAGTAAAATCCTAATTCCCATATGCTGTGGTTCTCCCCTCCACACCCTGCTCCCCGCAGCTCCTCTGGGCTGGGGCCCTGTGACCACTGAGAAAGCTGCTCAGAAGCTAGCACCGCGAACCAGAGGGCCAGAGCGTTTTGACACAGAAAACCAGCAACAACGTTGCTAATTCGACTGCTGTCTAATGGCTGAGTCTCATATACCCAGCTTCCCGGAGGAGCCGGATTGGCCTGTCTGGTAACAATATTTTATCCTGTCCTCTTTTCCACATGTCTCCTCTTCCCCACTGCCGCTGTCCCTCCCCACTCCCCAATGTCTTCATGTCACATTTCACTGGAGTAAATAGTACTTCGTTTTCCTTCCTTCGGCCCCACAGAAGGAAAACTGCCGTGCACCGAGTTCCCGGGCTTGGTTGCTATGTGACCTGAAGCTGACATCTTTTGTGCGTGTCATGGTTTATAGCAGAGTGCTTAAAAATCCGCTCCCACTCTGGTGACTAAATTTTATTGACTTTTCCAGGGCCTGTGGTGGGACTGACATGTCCCCCATTTAATTACTTCCTCCTTTTCGACAGCAGATTGAGTTAAGCAGAGGACACGCAGGTGGCTCTGGGGCTGGAGAACTTGGAGTGGCCATGGCCAGGCAGCTGAGAGGGACCGGGGTGAGTGCGGGCTGGGGATGCAACAACCTGCTGGCAGTTGTGAGCTGTGGTTTTACGGTTGCGCTGGGGGCAATAACCAAACAGTGGGGCTTTTGGACTAATTTGAAGAATGCTTTGCATAAACCCCAGCTGCTAGCCATATGTCCGACCCTTGTAGAGGGGAGGGTGTGTTTCCCTGAGCTCTTGTTTCCTTCCCCAGAAGTCAAGACTAACCAAGCCTCTAAATGCCCAGCCCGGCTCTTTAGGGGAGGAGAGTCGGCCACAAAAGCTTGAGCTGATTTAATCACAACCTAAATTTATATTATGCTTTACCAGATTTTTCCCTTCCAATAACAGCGTGTCATTTTGTCCTCATAAAACCCCAAAATATAGGCCAGGTAGGAATCCTGCATTTACAGCTAAGAAGACTGAGGCCCAGGGAAGCCGGGACCGGTGAGAAACGCAAATATGTTGAAACTTACTGGGCGTCGGGCCCTCTTCTAAACCCTCGAGAGAGTGCCTGACTCATTTCATGCTTGTGCCAGTCCTGCAAGGCAGGTGCCATGACCACCCCTGCTTCGCGGATGAGGGAACTGAGCCCAGAGAGGTTACTTAACTTGCCCGTGGTCACACAGCTAGTGAGTGGCGGAGCTGGGATTTAAACCCGGGCAGCCCGGCTCCGGAGTCTGCATGCCTAACCACCGTACATGCTGCCGGATGGCCTGCCAGTGCCAGAGCCGGAATTCTCAGGCAGGTATTCACACACCAAGTTCAGGGTCTCCCCGAGGCCATACCGTCTTCTGAATTTCGCTCCTTAAAGACCCTTAATTCCTGGAAGCATTCGCTGCAGCAATTTAGATTTGGACTCTTTTCATCTGGTATCGCAAAGTCTTTCACTTAAATTCATTTAATTAGTCCCTCCGACCCACTTACCATGAAGTCGGAGGCATACCCAGTCCAGAGGAGCTATAACGCGTTAGGAAATTGCTCCCCGACCAACGCTTTGGAAACATACAGGTATCTAGGTGTTGGGAGTTGTAAAGCTGGGCGGCCTAAGGCCCGGAACACGGATTTTCTCCCGGCGGGTCCCCGGGAAGGCTGGGCGCGGTTCTCGCCGCCGCCGCCGCCGCCGCCCCTGGCTGGGGGCGCGCGCATGCGCACTTCCAAGTTTCACACCCTGCGACTCAGCCTCTCCCTTCGGGAAAAGGTCATTCCAGCCCTGACTTCCCTGACAATTATGGGCTTCTTAGCTAAGGTGTCTCCAACAGCCTGCGGTGAGTGTGAACGAACCAGGTGGAAGGGGAGGGAGCCGTTTTCACGCGACAGCGTCTCCTGCTTGTCGGGCTGCGACTCTCTCTCTCTCAGAGAGAGGAAACTAGTAACATCTTTGTTGCGCGTTCACTGGTGTTCCCAAGAAAGCCTAGGGGGCGTGTCCAGAGTTTTCTGTTTCAAAGCCCAAACCAGCCCCAGGCCGGATTCAGGTTAGAATTCGTGCCTGATCCTGGCCCCGAAGCCGGAGCGTGACTCCCGCTTTCGGTGGGGAATGGCGGGTTTCTCCCCTCGTGTGCAAACTGAACTCCGCAGGCAGGCATGAGGGGACATGAAACAAGCAACAGCTCAGCTTAGGCCGAGAAACCGCAGAAGGAGACTGTGAGAAAGAGAGGAACAAAAGGGTTCGGGTTGTAGTCATCATTAGTCATCTTTACGTCATTTGGGGGGGGGGGGAGAACTGTCTAGTTCTCCGGGCGGGATTTCCCCGGAAGCCGGCCTGGCGACGACGATTCGGGTGCAATTCAGACTGCCAGGACAGGTCCCTGAGGCTCGGCCCCACTGAGGATCTCAGGGGAACGGGGTGGAAGGTGCCTCCCAGGCCTACCCGAGGAGCAGGGGAGCTGGGGTATTTATGCGCCGTCTCCCCGAGGCTCCCCGGCTTAGAGCTGCCCCCGGGCGCGTTAGCTCCCCCTTCCGGCCTCTCCCGCTGGTGGCCTGAGGGCATGTCGTTGGCTTACAGCAGGAAGGCATCCAGCCACCTGAGGGCAGTGAGTGCCAGGGGGATACGAACGGAGCCCTCACATCCTCTGCTGCTCTCTGGGGGAAGAGGGCGTGAGGGAAGACACTGTATTGTAATTGGGATCCTTCCGGTTGCAAGTGACAAAATCCCGACCCCACCCAGCTTGAGCCAAATGAAAAAAAAAAAGGTAACATCGCTCCAGGTGCACAAACGATGCTAACGGGGCCCACTTTTCTGTCCGTTTCTCGCTTGCGTTCTCTTCTGTGTTGGCCTGATCGTGCGGCTGGCCGAGAAGAGAGTGGGAAAGACGGCAGCTCTAAGCTCCCAAGGTCCTTATTCTCCTGACGTCGGGGGAAGAGCAGGTGTCTCACCGCGCTGGTTAACATCTTAAGGAAGGCGTTGATTGGCCCCTCGTGGGTCACGTGTCCGTCCCTGTATCAGCTGACGTGGCCAAAGAGGATGAGCACTCGGATTGACCAGACTCCGGTCATGTCTTGGGTTGCGGAGGATGGCGTCGCCTACGCTAACGTCAGGGGCCAAGAAGGATTTCTGGGACCTGTGGGAGACGTGGTTCTAGAAGTATGTTAAGCCAGCGTTTACACGAATGAACGAGGGCCCTAATTTGTAGCTGATTTCCCTGGTGTAGATACTCCCCCCGTGGCTACTTTTAAGCCACCAACATGCCGTGGCTAAAGATGGAGTTGAGGAGAGTCGAGGGGAACAGTCAGCCCTTCCCAGCCGGGATGAGCGGGCCCCAGCACCCCACGAGTGATTCCCTGGGCGCACGGCCCAGCTGCGACAGCTCTAAAAGAGAAGGCCAAGGCTGTCTTGCGGAGCCTCGGTAGCCCACTAAGGCCCAAGTTAACAGGAGAGCTTGCTCTGTTTGGCACGCGCCATGCCCGGGACGGATGGGTAGATCAAAATCAGTGTTCTCCTTCTCCCCACGGTCTTGATCTCGCAAGCACTTGCAGGATGTACTGAACCGACAGGATCTAGAAGCGAGCTCAGGAAAACACGGAGGCATCCACGAACACAAAGTAGGGCTTGTTCCATGAAGGCACAAGCGCGCGCGCGCGGTTGGTCTGTGGAGTTAGACGCGTCCCCCCCTGCGTCCCCACAAATGCACCCACCTCACGCGTCACCAGCTCTTCGCTTGTCTTGGCCCCGACTGACATCTCGCGGCGGCCCCCGCAGGCCCTGCAGACTTTCTCATCCTCATCCCGGGAGGGGCCGCGGTTGGTCCCCGATGCCCTCAGTCCACTTGCCACACCACTTCCCGGTGTGAGCAAAGTGCCACTTCGGGCCTCTGTCCTGTGATTGCCGCCGTGTTGCCCTCGCGCCTCGCCTTCTCTTAAGTTGATGGTGCCGGTCATTGTAGGCCGGGAGGGGCGGCTCTCCCTTCCCACCTTGGGGCCCAGCCACGTGAGCCCGCCGGGGCTTGTCGGATACGTCTCCTTACACACTGGCACAGGGAACTTTCTGCCTTGGCGGTTCTTTTGTTCCGAAATAAAAACCATAGCTAGGCAGCCTCGAGGTTGGAAAGTTGTTACACATACACATGCGCGCGCGGGGACACACACACACACACACACACACACACACACACACCCCAAACCAGATTTGCTGAGAACAGGAGAATGGGAAGGCCTGAAGCTCGGGGAGCGTTTCAAGGTCACAGGCAAGGAGGGGCCGGCGGTGGTGGGGCTGGAAAGGATGAATAGACAACAGTTGAATGCATTATTTAGTGTGTTCCACATCGCAAAGCCAAGGATGGTTCCTTCGCACCAGAAGATTTGATGTATCAGGCTGGCTGTCTCCTCAGAGGACACCCCCCCCAGCCTCCTCTTGAGTTCATGGAGACATGGTTGTCTAGGTGACAACTGTCAGGCAAGAAGCTGCAGGCTAAAGAATAAAATCGCCTTAGCTAATAGACCGGCGTGCTATTATGTACCTGAAGGTTTAACTGCTATATTACCCTGAAAGAATCATTTGGAGGGGAGGAAGGAGCTCGCTTTTCCCTGGGCTACATCAGTGAATTCAATTTCTATTGAAGAGAGACTAGCATTTTAAAAACCACGGTGTGTGGAGCTTCGAGTCCTTTTCTTCTTTCGGTGAGAAATGATTTAATAATGAACTTACAACTGCAGGGCCTCCAGTCAGCCCCCTGGAGCCCCGGGAGAAGGAAGAGGCGGCGTAGAGGGGCTGCGGGCTGGCAGGCTCCGTCCTGTTCCGACCCTGCTCAGGCTCAGGCTCTGTGACTGAGGTTACCCCCAGAGCAACTTGGTTCAGACACGTGTAGAGTCTGAGCGATAATTTTCCTCCCTCACAAGATTGCCGGGTGCCTCTAATTAACGGTTGTGAATTCCTTAGATGGGGCTGTTATCAGATGGAAAGGGGCTAATTGTACCGGTCACAATAGTTAACCTCTTCCAGAAGGAAGGGTGTGTGTGTGTGTGTGTGTGTGTGTGTGTGTGTGTGTGTCTCTGTGTGTGTGTGTGGGCCTTGGTTCTTTCTGCAAATGAGGCAGAAAAGCTTGAGACTCATCGAAATTCTTTGGCATCAAGACACCAGCAAATGAAAGATTGTATTCACTAAGAGGTTTTCACCGTGCAAATATTGGTCGCCATTTCCTGGGCTCTCTCAGTGTGCCTGCCGGGGCACTGTTAGATCGAGTTTAACCCTCAGCATTCCTGAGTCTTACGTGCGACTCTTGTTATCTTTAGTCTCTCGATAAGGAAACCAAGACTTGGTGAGCTTAGGGGACTGGACCAAGGTGCCACCCATGCTGGCGACAAGCGAGGGCCTTTTATATTCAGAAGATCCCACCAAAGGCGGAGAGCTCAGTAGGAGAACTCGAGCTTCCTTCATTAAAAAGAAAAGAAAACTCTCATCAAGGATCTGGACAGCTCGGCCAGGGCCGTCTCACCCCCCACACATCTGGACAACCTCTTGCCTTGCCTTCGGACCCAACGCCTGGCTCTGTCCTGTGTTTTCTTTGGCCCTTTTCCTGGACTACAAACAATATCTCTGCTCTATGCCCTTGTGGCTCAAGTATCTGGCCTTGAATTTTCCTATCCCCTCTGACAGGCAGCCCCACTGAGATACACATAGGTTGGTCTCTGCCGTCTCCTGGGTGGTGCCCGAGTGGTGCCCGGTAGCTGAAGAGGCAGAGATAAATAACACCAAGGTACTGCCTTGCGGAAGCTCACAGTCTGGAGAGAGACGAGGTATGAAACTACACAATCACCACAGCATGCTCAGAATAATGATATTACTAATAGTGATGATAATAATGAACGACTAATATTAACAACAACCATGACCTTTTAGAGGGCTTCCTATGTGCAGGCCTTGTGCTGAGCACTAGAGTCAAGCCTGCAACATAGATACTATCATTATTTCCACTCCAAAGGTGAGAAAATTGGGGCGCCTGGGGGGCTCAGTCAGTTAAGCATCTGGCTTCGGCTGAGGTCATGATCTCGTGGTTCGTGGGTTCGAGCCCCGCATCAGGCTCTGTGCTGACAGCTCAAAGCCTGGAGCCGGCTTCAGATTCTGTGTCCCTCTCTCTGCCCATCCCCTGCTCATGCTCTCTCTCTCTTTCTCTCTCTCTCTCAAAAATAAATAAACATTAAGGGGCATCTGGCTTGGTCAGTTAAGCATCCGACTTTGGCTCAGGTCATTATCTCACTGGTCACAAATTTGAGCCCTGCGTCAGACTCTGTGTTGACAGCTTAGCTCTGTGTTGAATACTTTGGATTCTGTGTCTCCCTCTCTCTGCTCCTGCCCCGCCTTCCCTCCCTCCCTCCCTTCCTCCCTCCCTCTGTGTGTGTGTGTGTGTGTGTGTGTGTGTGTGTGTGTCAAAAATAAATAAACATTTAAAAAATTAAAGAAAACACAAAAGCTTAAAAATAAATAAATAAACAAAGGTGAGAAAATTAAGGCCCACAGAGATTAGATCATTTGCCCAAGGTCATACTGGTAGGAAATGGAGGGGCAGGAATTTAAACTAAGGCACTCTGTCTCCAGAGCCGATGCTATTAACCACCATGCTGTTATTGCACACAGACAGACCATCACAGGAGCACGTGCGTATTGTAAAGGAATCCCAGATGAAGTACATAAATTCCTTCCTAAGTAGAGTAGTTTGCTGGAAGAGAAAGAGAAGCTGTATAAAGATGAGAGGGAGAAAGGCCATGTGTCCAGAACATTCAGGACACAGACCAGACATTGGGCTCCTGGTTTTGGCCTTAGGGCCTGTGTCTAGGGTTGTAAAACAAATCACTCCAGAGCTTCATGGCTTAAAATAATGATCATTGTTAGTATTCCGCATGCTTTCTGTGGGTCAGGGATTCAGGAGGGGCCCTGCTGGGTGGTTTTTGACGAAGGATCCCTCATGAGGTTGTACTTACGTGCCAGCTGGGGCCGTAGCCGTCTGGTATGATTCACTCCCATGGCGGGTAAGTCAGTGCTGGCTGTTGGCCAGGGACCTCGGCTCGTCTTCATGATGGTCATCCCACAGGCTTGCTTGAGTGTCCTCAGGACATGGTGGCTGCCTTTCCTAGAGCAGGGAATTCAGCAGATCAAAGTGGAAGCTGTACTGCCTTTATGACCTACGTGAAAGTCACACGTCATTGTGTCTGCTTATCTATTGATTGTGCACATCGGGTCTGATTCAGTGTGGGAGAGGAGTACAAAAGGACACAAATATCAGAAGACGGAGATCATTGCAATCTCTCTAGTAGTTCACCAATCCGAGTTTAAAGTTTCCATATACTGAATGCAAAAAACTTGCCTTAGGTTTGCTATTCCAACCTATAGGATAGAGGCCCTTAGGATAGAGGGGCCCTGAATTTTTTAAGTCTTACTTATTTTGAGAGAGAGAGAGCGAGAATGAGCAGGGGAGGAGCAGAGAGAGAGAGAGAGAGAGAAAGAGAATCCCAAGAAGCCTCTGCAGTGTCAGCCCAGAGTCCGATGCGGGGCTCGAACTCATGAACTGCAAGATCATGACCTGAGCTGAAATCAAGAGTCAGAAGCTTAACCGACTGAGCCACCTAGGTGCCCCAAAAAGGGGCCCAATATTTTATGAGGAGGCATTATGTTTGATATCTTAGCAGCCTTGAGGTCCAGGACAAGACGGTGGCTTTGATGAGTAAGAAGGAAATGAACGCGAGGCCGATAGGGAAGCTGGGTAGTGGGGCCGGAATGAGGGACAGCTTTGGGCTCTTGGTAACTAGGCCAAGGTGTGAAGCACAGGGGACATATACTATCATTCACGTCATTGGCCAGGCCCGTGTTCTGGTCCACGAATTCTCTGCAAATGAAATCGATCCAACTAGATTGTCCTGCTCTCAGGCTGGACAGCTGCTTGTTGACCATATGCAGAAGGAAGCCACCAGCAGTGGTTTTGGTGGGAGAACTTGAATCCTGCTTTCTTCTTCTGCTTTGGTGCTTTGCACATACCTGGGGAGCGTACCTATAGGAGTATTCAAAGCCATTGCTGAATAAATAGATATTCAATGGGAAGTTAAAATATTTAATCGGAAACGAACATGGATCTAACAGACTCAGTGCTTTATGGCATCCTGCTCTGTGCTGGGCTAGGTGGCATGCCAGACACTGGGGTAAGGAAAGGAAGATGGTGAGCAAAAGAGACGCCCTCGCCCTGGTGGTGTTTATGAGAGACATATATAATCAAATAACAATACAGACAAATGTGCCATTACGAACTCAGGTAAGCATCTTAAAGGAAAGGACGTGACGTGAGGAGATTAAACATAGGAAACCCTGAGGAAGTCGTGCTTGGGCTGAGATCCGAAAGAGAAATAGGTTTAAAAAACAGGAGGGAGAGCAATCAAGTGTCGGGAATAGCATGTGCAAAATGTCTTGGTGGAACCGAAGGGATGGACCGTAGTGTGGTGAAGCAGAGAGAGTGAGGTGGGATATGATGGAAGACGAAGGTGGAGAGCTCATCAAGGCCTCGATGGTACAGGACCTCGTGGTCATTATCCTAAGCAGTGGGTGGCGAAAGATTTTCACGTGGTACAGTGACACAGTCAGATTTGCGCTTTGAAAATATCACTGCCGTATGAAACCTGGGCTAGAAAAAATCAGACCGTAGGCAGGAAGACCTATCAAGAGGCTATGTCCAGAAGACAGATGTTGGGGATTTGGCCCAGGATGCTGGTGATAGAGACAGTGAGAAGAGGGCGGGCTTGAAATATATTTAGGATGCAGAACTGACAAGTCATTGTGACCCGAAAGGTCAAAATCGGCGTCAAATCTCAACGGCTGGGTGAGAGTATAAGGAGAGGATGGGAATTCAGAATGGGAATTCGAAGGTAAGAGGAAGAAGTTGATGTATGAAAGACAGGTTGGGTAGAGCAAGTTCGAGCCATGGACTTTGTTGCTCAGAGGCCACAGCCATTTCGATATAGGGTTTTTGTGTGTACCTTTGGAGCTGTAAGCAATAAATTCGTAATGATCAATTACTATTCTATCAAACAGCAGCCATGTTGTGTCACCAAGTGTTCGCTGGAGGCCTTCAATGAATAGAGTAATTCTTCCGATTGTTTTTTATTGTATAGCCTGTAAAACAGGACACGTTGTATCAAGGATGGGTGTTCGGGTGGGGGCTTTAAGAGTGACCAGTCCCTGAGAATGATTTCAGACTGCACATCTGAAATTTTATCTGAACTTAATTTAAAAATATAGGTAGCTTACAACTAGAAAGACCCAAGATCATTAACGGGATGGATTAGAAAGTTCAGAGAGGGAGCCAAATACATACAGGAATTTAGTTTTAAAGGTGACACCTCAAACTAGTGTGGGAAATGATGGAGTGACTAACCAATGGCATTGGGACAGCTGGTTAGCTATTGAGTTAAAAATAAAGATGGATCCAGTCCTCATGTCATGTAACAGGAATATTTCCATATTTTATCCAAGATCCAAAGGCAGAAAGGTGAAATCTTAAAGATTATTAAAGAGAAAAGGAGGAAATTCTTGTATAACCTTGGGGCAAGCAAGTCCTTTGCGTGTATGATTTGGCATCTAGAAACTGTAAAAGAAAAGGTTGACAAATTTACTTACCTGAAAATCAGACTAAACTCTCTGTATGGCGAAAAGCACAATAGACAAGCTAAAACAAATAAATGAATAAAGACAAGCTAGAAGAAAAGTTGCCACTCATAGGATACAGTATAGATCCCCCTGAAAACAAATCAATGAGCATAACAACTTAATAGAAAAATAGACAAAGGATACACACAGTTCACAGAAAAGGAAAGAGAGATGACTCTAAAAGTTACAAAAAAATATCCAACTGCATTCACAATATGAGAAATATAAAATAAAACTATACTAAGATTCCCTTTCTTTTGACCTATCAGATTTTGAAAAAATAACAACACGGTACCAACTGTCTGTTGGCAAAGCTGTGGGGAACAGGCATGTTCATACCTTAATCACGGGAGGGCAAAGTTGGCATGACCCCCTATGGCAGACAGTTTGGTAATAGTCATCAGAACTACAACTGCCTGTTCTGTGTTGGTCAGATACTCAGTTTTCACACGTTAATCCTATAGCAATCCTTGCCTTCTTGTGCAATGGTGTACACGCAAGGCTGTTCGCTGCAGCATTGTTTGAAATAGCATGAGATTGGACCTGACCCAAACTTCCAACAATAGAGAACTGGTTAAACGTACTATATCACATCCCTTTACTAGAACACTTTGCAGCTGTGGAAACGAATGAGGCCAATCTTTATGCACTACCACGATCAGACCTCCGAGATGGACTTCAAAGTGAAAAAAGCAACAAGGAGACCATCAGGTACTCTTTGCTCTCTTTAGGATGCAGAAGCTGACATCTGTACTTGTATTTGCTTGTATATGCATGAAGAAATTAGGAAATGTGCACAAGCAGGCCGCCATATTTCACGGATTCTCTCAGACGTGCGTTTTTTTCTCATTTTGACATCTGTGAAATGGGGAGGGATCTTCCATTATATGGCATTTTAGAATTATAATCAGCCATATTACTTTCTTTCTCAATAGTACATAGAATGATGCATCTTAAAACTGATTATGTGCAGGGGCATCTGGGTGGCTCAGTCAATTAAGCGTCTGACTCTTGATTCTGGCTCAGGTCATGATTCGTGGTTTGTGGGCTCAAGCCCCACGTGGGGGTCTGCGCTAACAGTGCAGAGCCTGCTTGGGATTCTCTCTCTCTCTCTCTCTCTCTCTCTCTGCCACTTCACCACTTATGCTCACTCTCTCAAAACAAATAAATGAACATTAAAAAGAAACCAATTATGCTTAGATTTGCTAAAATCCAAATAACAGAGGAGGGGGAGACTGGGGAAAAGGATGAGGTGGAGTTGTAAAATAATTTTAGTTTGAACCATGCGAATTTGTTGCCTGCTCAAAAATTGAATAAATAATATTATTAAAAAGTACATAATGTATATAGATGTATTATATATGACATTTAAAATAATTATTCAATTATATATGCATATGCATGTATCATACACATACACACGTGTATGTATATGTACATACACGCAGTATGTTAGTTTCTGGGGCTTATATCCCTCTGTAGGGAGGGTCTGAGTACGAGACTCGGTTGTAAGATATTAAAATGGGGTACGAGTGGACCCGCGCTTGGAACGTGCCAATTGATGAGAAGACAACAGCTGTGTGCTGTGCTCACCTGGGAGCACCCTTAAAGACTTCTCTTATGACCTCGTGGACACTTTCCGAGCTCTCAGACAAAAATCAATGCTTGGGCAAACACGCAACTAAACCACGAGCTTGGGTTTTGCTTTGTTCTCTCTTCAAGGGGCTAGATACGCTCTGAACTAAATAGGTTTTTCTTTTTGGCATTTATTTTAGTAATGAAAGCAATTCCTTCTCTTCCCCTCGTCCCCACCTTCACAGACCTTCACCAGCCTCTTCCGGGTTAAATGTAGTTTCCAGGTAAGACGCTGACAAGAAGCGGGATGGCAAATGCCACAGGAAGGGCCAGGGGCTGAGCATCCTGAGTGGTGTCCCAAACACCTATTTTTTAATGAAAACTAGAACTGGGAGAAATCCTAGCGGGCCTTTCTGTTTGCGACAGGAAAGGTTCAGAACTTTATGGAAAGCAAACCAATGAGTGCTTCCTGGGTATTCTTTCCGTGGCTCTTCCCCTCAGTTTTCTCATCCGGAAGATGGGTGTGGTAGTACCCACTCTGCTTTCCTTAAAGGGCTGTGGCAAGAATGAATGAGATCGTGTTTGAGAAGGTACTAAAACATAATGTCTCTCACAGTAGTAGGCATAGCGGTAAGGTTCCATTTTTGCCATTATATGGAAGGGAACCGGGGTTTGTGCAGAGAGGTCATTTGACAGGCATGTCGCAGCTAGAGACTCTTCTTTTCCAACTTTCTTTGTGTGACGGTTAGGAAACATCCCTGATCGATGACGTTGGGAGGAGGGAGGGGCCGGGCTTGCCACCACCTGAATAAGTAACCACAATGCTAACTAAATTGTCCTCCCTAAAGTACATTCACACCCTTCGTGTTACCTCATCCTCCCCGCAGTCCTGTCAAGCCGGCATTAGCATTATTCTTATCCTATGACCCATGAAGACCTGAAATTGGGAGCCGAGCTCGGATATGGACCCGGCTTTCTCTGCCTCTAAAATCTGTGCTCCTTCCAGAACACTGCCCTGCCCCCACGCCTGTCTGCGCCGATCTCGGCGTCGTGTTGCAGACAGCACGGAAAGCCGGGGCCTGGGCTGCTCTGGCGACCAGAGATGGAAGCAGGGTGGGGAAACGGAAACCTTTTCTATTTCTAACGCAGGCTGTGAGCACACGTGTACTAGGACATATGGTGGCCACCTGGAACTGGAGTCACTTAGGTCACTGCTGAAATTCAGCCTAACAACAATGTACTCAGTTTGGGTCGGACTGCAGCGCCCTAGTCCCCAAAACTCTTGCCTTCCGGGAGGATGCCCATGGCAAATGGTGGCCAAGAGCAGCAGTAATCCATTGACATGCCAAATAAAATATCAGTCCATGTATGGGACCATGGTACAAGCTGACCTTACATGTCTTCAGGCAGATTGTGTCCTAACCTATCCATATACCTCACTGTTCATGGTCTAACCGTGCAAGATTATACAAACAAAAGGGACACCCACGAAGGGATCCAACTTGGTTCCAAATATCAGGTGACTCTACTGAAGAGCTGGAAAACCAGTTCCAGCCGGGGATGGGTAGTGCCAGACTAGGGATAGACCGATGACCGCCCTCAGGCCAGATCTGGCCCCCGACTTATTTTTGTAAATAAAGTTTTATTAGAGTACCGCCACATTTATTTGTTAACATGTGGTTTCCCTTGCGCTACAGTGGCAAAGTGGAGTAGTCGAGTAGTTGACGAGGGACTGTATGGGCCTCAAGGCCAAAAACATTCACTATCTAGCTCTTTATGGAAAAAGGTTGCCAACTTCTGTTCTAGACAATGAATATGCGGATGAGTTCAGACAACGAGTGCGGCCCGAATCCCGGCCATGTCCCCTGCTGATGAAACACAGGAGGAGAAAGGCGATAGGAATCTCTGGATAACCATGCCTGGACAGGCATTCCAAGGGGCCTGGTTTCAGCCAAAAGGGGTAATGGTCCTGTGGATTCCAATATCCGGAAGCCATAAACATGTGTATGTAGTATATCTGTTTTCGTTGGGGTCTGCCGAGCATCAGAGACCTGGCTGGCCGCTTTGTTGGCTGCCCTCTCTATCTGCCTCTGTGATGTTTGAATTAAACCGAAGAAGGGCGAGCCCTTGTTCGAAGGCTCCTGTGAGTGATATCCCTGGGGTGTTGGAGGCCTCCCTTGGGCAGCTAACTGACTTGACAGTCAGCCTTCAAGAGATAGTAGAGAATGCAGTGACAGCAGTGAATCAGATTCTCCCAGCCCTGGAGGAGCCACTCGGACCAGGAACCTGAACTAGTAGATCTTGTGGGAACCTCAGAGATCATCTAAGTCAAAAGAATAGAATGGCTTGTCCAAGAGTTCGCCTTGAATTAAGTGGTAAAGTCTTATCCCATGCGGGGTGTTTCCCACCCTTCCGTGCAGCGTGCGGACTAACACCAGTCTGCAGTATATTGTCTCAGGTAGCCAGTGAGCTGCAGGAGCTTTATAGGTTCAATATGGACCTGCTAGGAGGAGGTGATCGGGGGAAGCCACAAATCCATGGTCATCCCCGAAGCTGTTTCTTACAGGGCTAAGAGAACGGGAAGGGTTGTGAGGAAGCCTTTGTGGACGCATGGGAGAGGAAAGAAGGAGCCGTCTGAAGTGACTGATGTGTGGCTTTTTCTTAAAGGACTGGAAGAGGAAACCCGGGTCAGAGCCAGTGGGGCAGGAGCCAGGACAAGTAGCCAAGAAATTGGGAAGAAAGGAAGCACATCCAAAGAACACTGCCAGGGTCTACGCCCTTGGATAAGAAATCAATCAGATCGGGATTGGAGTCCAAAGTCAGAGTCACTAAGTAGAAATAAGGACAATCCAGGGAAGGGCAAAGCCTGTTCGATTAGAGATTCCGCATACCGATGACATACCATCTCTCCTTTACTAATGGTTGTAGTGTGGGCTCATGGGGTTCTAGAATGCCAATGTTGTTTTGTCGGGGACTCTGTGAAAACCTAGAAAAAAATTAGTCTACATGATGGCCACTATGGCTACAAATATATAAAAGGAGAGCCAATTAGGGGACTCCAGGTTTATATGTACAGAGTCCCCTACAAAACAACATTGGCATTCTAGAACTGGCTAGGAGTGGGGATTGCAGAATCGATTGCCAAATTCTGTCCAGCAAGAACCAAGTGCCTGCAAGGACACAAGGCCAGATCGGTGGAAGACTTCAGAACCATGGTAACCAAAAAGTCAGAGAGCAGATTAAGAGAGACCTTGAGAAATTGGGTTTGGAGCTTCCCCGCTGGATGTGGAGCTCTACCCCCACTCTCTGGAGGGCTGCCCGTCTAGAATATGGGCCTTTGAGTAAAAAAGAAAGAACATGTGTGCTTGGAAATGAAATCCTGAAGAAATTGTGAAGCTGGAAATTGTGTAGTCTGCCTTTGGCGTAGGTTCCAAGCCAGCTGAACAAATTTTGTTGCGTACGTGTGGACCCTGTATTCTGTGATAGGTACTAGGGCATGACGATGAATCGACATAGCCGCTTCTCTCTGGGGACTTCTTGCTTAATAGGGAAACACACACATACAAACAGATAATTTTGACATAATTCGGTAAGGGCCAGATGGTTAAGGGACCCCAGAAAAGAGTCGTATAACTCAGCATAGTGTGATATGGAAGCTTCTGGAAGGAGAGGACACTTGCTTCCCTAGTGGGGTCAGTAATGGGATAGTCAGTGAGGCAGAGGGAGAACCGGAAAACAGAGACCAAGGAGACGGAATGGAGAGCTTCAAGAAGTAGCAAAATGGCAGCGTGAGTGGCGTGAGATACAGCAGCTAAGGAGGGAAAAGTTTTCACTAGATTTGGAAACCAGGAGGTGATTGGCGATCTTAAAGACAGCATGTTTCTTTCTTTTTTCAAATGTTTATTTATTTTTGAGAGAGAGAGAGAGAGAGAGGGAGGGAGAGAGAGAGAAAGTGGGGGGAGGGGCGGAGAGCTTGGAAGAGGATCTGAAGCGGGCTGGGCTCTGACAGCAGTGAGTAGGATGCGAGGCTCGAACTCATGACCTGAGCCGGAGTCAGACGCTCAACCTACTGAGCCATCCAGGCGCCCCTACGGTAGCACGTTTCAGTGAGCGCGAGGGTGAGGGCAAGAGCCAGTGCTAAGGACTGAATGGAATTGAGGAAATGGATCTCCCAGCAAAGAAGGCTAACTCCTCCTCTGAGGTGAGGGGTGGGACTGAGAGGCGTGGGTGCCATGGAGTTAAGTCAGCGCATGGGAAAAGGCGGTGGAGGGCGCAGCCTCCACGGCTTGTTTTCTCACTTTGTGGGAACACCAGCATCCCCAGAGAGTCCGGGCAGGAGGCCGGAAGAAAGGAACACAGACCCAAAGGGGCGCTGAGAGGCAGGGACGAGGCGCTGAGCGGGCACCAGCTACTGGAAGGTCACAGTTACTGGGATCTCGGCCACCGTGCTATGGAGGTGGCGCTGCCTGGCATGTTTCCGTCTCTCCCGATGACAAATAGCCGCATTTTTTTTGGTGATAGTTTTGACTTTGCAGTTATTAGCCCTGTGTCTCCCTGTGGAAGGAGGACACTCCGAAGGCCCTGGCGTTAACCAAGAGTCTGGCCAGCAGGGCAGAGGGCGGAGCCGGAGGAGTATCCTGACTTCCTGCGATCGAGGTCGGAGCCGTTCGTCAGAATGGCTCCTGCCCATCCTCGACAAGGGCTCGTCCTGGACCAGGCCACGAGCCAAGAGGGGAGTTCTGCGCAGAGTAGAAGCCTCTACTGCAGCCACCGTCCCCAACTACAGCTCAACTGTACCCCTCCCTCCCAGGCTTACCGCCCCCCATCCTTCTCTGTCCACCCCTGAGTGCCCTGCGCCGTGACCTCAGGCTCACAGACGTCTGGACCACCCTGCGCCCTCCTGCCCCATTCCTGCTAGAATGCACTTCACTCCGCACCGCCAACATCCTCCTCTGTTTTTATAACTCTCTTGGCATTTAGTATCCACTGCTTTGTTATTGCTAGTGTTCATGCTAGTGTATCTTATCCCTCCCCGCCCCCAATGAAGGTCGAGTGACCTTCTCAAGGGCAGGGATGGAATGTTGCACATTTGGTTTTGGCATTCCCCAGCACCGACTCCGTAATCGCTGGTAACTAAATATTGCTGGTTTATTCGGCCGGCTTGATGGATAAAGCAGGCAATCAATGCGCCCTGCCTAGGGGCAGGCTGGTTCTTTTCTGACCCATGGAACGGCAGGGTTTAAAGAGCAGCCTCCCTCCCTGGGCGGAGGCGGGGGGAACGTGGCCAATAAACGTGACTTCCTTATTGAAAAGCGTGAGGACGGTGCCGGTTAGTGTTCCCCGGTTGTTTGAGACACGCCGCTGCAGGACTGCCTTTGGAGAAAGATGTGGAGGGGAAGCCCGTACCTTCCGTGGCTCCCACGGCTCCTGCAAGCCCCTAGCCACCGGCTCACCGGCCGCCCTGCCCTCGTTTCCAGACTTGCTCGTTCCCGCGGGCCAGGCCCCCGGGTCACACAGGTGGCCCCACAAAGTAGAGGGACCGGCCACCCAGTGCTCCTTCTGCTCACGCATGATCTATCCTGTCGCAAAGGCGAAACAAGACGCCTCCCCCCATCTGATTTATGGAGGGAGGAAAATGTGTAAATAAGAACCACAGAGAGAGTTACTGTTCCTTTTTGGGCTCTGTTGGAGAGATTTCAAGGTTTGTGTTTCGGGATCTTGGGCTTCGCATGCTAAATCCACTTGCACCTGGTTACGGGGCTGACCCACGGAATGTCGGGAGGCCGAACTCTGCTTAAATGTTGGTCTAAAGACAGCCCTTCGTGGGATTTTCAGAGGAGGAATATTACGGGATGAGTAATGGTCTTGAGCGTCCTTATTAGATAAGATGTTTGGATTTGGTCTTAAAATTGGAACAAATCAAAAGGCCATTTCATTGCTCCTTATGGTTAGATGTGAATTAAAATCATGGATTTTCTGATTCACCCAAGGCCAGACCATCCTTCATTTTAAGCCTTGATGTTGCCGCATTTATCTTGGTTTCTTGGGTTGTTTCTCACACTAAAAAGGACAATGTAACACTTGGGCAGTGCAAAAAAAAAAAAAAATGGTTTCAAGGCATTTCAGTATAAAACTTCAAATTCCCTCTGTTCCTCCTAGTTCCCTTCCAGGCCACCCATGCCAGGGCCCCTTTACAGGATACCTGGAGCAGGCTTCTTCTGTGACCCCTCCTAAAATAGCACCAAATGCCAGGGTAGAGCACAGGGTCACGTACCAAAGATAATAATGAGGGAGCAGCTACGGATTAGGAACGGCGATGTGCTCCTCTTAGCTGCCCTAATTGCTCCAGCCTCTGACATTGAATTGGCGGGTTCCAGAGTGCTGGATCATTGGATTCCAAGGATCACACTCGCTTTTCTATTCTCTCAGACATCCCTGGTGCAAGTTCTCTTTACTTCACACTAATCCCAGCTGCTTGATTCAGCACGGGATCGCTTGGGTAGCAATTGTTGGTCTTTCTGTAACCACAGGAAACAGTGTTGCAGGCGGGATGGTCTTAGTGCCAAGGGTCCTGTCCTGTCCTCTTCATAAGTATGCTCATACTCGTTGGCTTGCATGTCCCATGTTAGGACGGTGAGATCTGGCCATTGATTGCATAAGACAACAACAAAGCAACATTTTTGGTCAACTCTAGCGTGGAACATGGTTTGTCAAACTCTAATGCACCTGTGAACCACCTGGGGCTCTCGTTAAAATGAAGGTTCTGGTTCAGTAAGTCTGAGGAGGGACTTGAGGACTCTGCATTTCATTTTTTTTTAAGTTTATTTATTTTGAAAGAGAGAGAAAGCATGAGTGGGGGAGGGGCAGAGAGAGAGGGAAGGGGAGAGAATCCCAGGCAGGCTCCACACCAGCAGCACAGAGCCCAACACGGGCCTCGATCCCACAAACTGCAAGATCATGACCTGAGCTGAAGTCCGGTCTTAACCGACTGAGCCACCCAGGCGCCCCGAGACTCTGCATTTCTAACAAGCGCTTAGGGGATGCCACACATAGAACCAGTCTCCTTTAAGGTTTAAAACCAAAGGTTCCAAATATGTTTTTCATATTTGGTAGAACAAAACCATCTGAAGGTAGTTGGGTTCTGATTTAGTCCCATGGCCCCTTCTCCTAAACTCTTAGTTCACCTGCTTCTGACCCTAGAGGACTTGAGTTATTTGGCTTTTAATTCCAAGAGACAGGAACCTTTGGGATATGCCTATTATTAGTGCTTGATGAATGCTGTTTGCTCTTATTGGAACTGATTATGAGTGTCCTTTGAATGTTAGGTTCTAAATCAGCCTTGCAAACTTAGTGGCACCGAACTAATTTTGGTCCTGCCTCATCTCCGTTCTCTCTGGCCCCCAAAGCCTTTCATCAGGTCGTGCTATTTGCTTGGCTTCAGATACAGCTGGTACCTCATTCACCTAAGGTGGAATCTTAGCATATCAAGACCAAAAGGGACCTCAGACGCAGGGCCTGCACAGAACCTTGGAGATCGTTCTTGAGCTTCCTGTGGACTTCCTAAGGTGAGTGGGAGTGCTCCTGCCTCACAAAGTGGCCTACTTGGTAGCCGTGATGTTCTGAGAGAGGGTCCTTAAGTATCCTCAGCTACACATCACCCATCTGTAATTTCTACCATGGTACTACTGCCTTCTAAGACTAGCTCCTCATCTATAGTTTGGCTCTCCAACCAATTTAAAGCTACTCTCGTGACTCCCTGTTTCTTATCTCCAGGCACAAATGTCCCCTCTCTTCAATTATTTCTTACATACTGAAGTTTCCAGATCCCACACCTTCCTGGTCATTAGGCTCTGACATGCTCTAGTTTACCAACGTCCTTCCCTGGTATGGCCTCTCCAAGTCTGATTCTGAATGTCTACATTGGCAGCCATGTTTTGCTGTTGACTCATATTGAATAAAAAAACTCTTCCAGGGGATTTTCAAGGGGAGCTGAATTTCCCGAACTGGGGCCATTGACCCCTTGAATCCAGCACAGACATTTACATTTATCTTCCTTGAATTTCATCTTGTTCCTTTCACCCATTCTGTCCCTCCATCCAATCGAGATCTTGAGTCCTGATTCTGTCACCCAGTACGTTATGGCTTCCTCCCAGCTTTGGTTGCCACAAATTGGCTAGAGCCAGCCCTTTCAGCTGCATCGTTGGGGATAAAACTTGAAATAGAGGAGGGCCAATCCTGATCCCTGGGCCTTTTACTAAGTCTGTTTGCCCATTCATTTATTCATTCACTTGCTCATCCTTCCAACGAACTTTGGTTAAGGGCTACCGTGTTTTCTGGGCACCGTGCTTGCTGCTAGAGACCCCGAAGCAAATAAGACATGGTTTCTGTTCTTGAAGAGCTCAGTACCCAGCAGGATGACAATCTGCTTCCAAACCCTTATTCGTGATAGCCTACTTGTTATCAGGATATTCACAGGCTGTTGGACCTTTTAGATTCTGTCACTTGCCAGGCCAGCCTCCTATTCCCCAACTACCTTCTTTGCTTATAATTAAGGACCAAAATCCTGGGATTTGGAGAAGGACCCAGACCCTGAGAGTATCAAAGTGCCTGCCGGAGGCTCTACAGAGGGAAGTGAAAAGGGAATAGGAGAGAGCGGGGGAGAGAGAAGCGAAAAGAGGAAGGAGAGCCAAGAGGAGGCTGGGAGGGAAGGAAACCCTTTGGCCTTTTGGTTGGTTGGTTGGAAGTTCAGTGTGGTTGGCTGGATGTGACCAAATGCATGTGCGAGGCGAACATGCACGGGTCAGGACACGCCTGTGTCACCAGTGTGCAGACAAGCATAGCCCCTGCCGTGAACAAAGTGGCACTGGATTGCTTGACTTGATTCGGGGAGGGTGATCTTCCCCAAAACCTGGATGCAAACTAAATAGGTCTTATTTCTGTTTACTGCTAGGTAACAGATTGTTACGGCCCCTTCAGTTCACAAGTGAGCAATTTGAATGTCCCGTCCAAGATGTGAAAGTCAAAGCTTCAAGCTTGGCTTCACATTGCGTGTTGCCCCTGCGCACCTCAGGCCTCCTGTGGGCAGAGAGGCTGGGGAGTGGAACCTCTCCTATATCCCTGCTCACCACCTCCATTCGATGGGGGCCATTTGCCACAGCCACTGTTGGTAGCGGGAGAGGGAAGAGGCCAGGAAGCAGACAGCTCCCGCTTGGCAGTGGCACTGCTCTTCACGGTCAGGGCTGGGGTCCCAGCAGGCGTCCCTGGATGGGCATGGAAGATGAAGAAAGGCAGTTCTTTCCCTCCTGAGGGGTTCTCTTGGGCCCTTCAGAGGTTGTCATGGCTGGAGACCTCTCTCCAGTTCTCTTGACCTTGGGCTGATAGGTCACCATTAAGGGTGGTGGCCGAGGTCTGCTCCTGACCGAGAGATCTGGAGAAATCCGGTGGGACGCCTCTGGCCTCTTTCAGTTGAGATTGCCTTTTGCGAGACTGCTTAGGACCCACGTCGGCTCCACGTCAGCCCTCTCTCCTCTGTGGCTACTTCGGGCCTGTGGGTCACGGTCCTGCATCTCTTGTCCCAACATACTCTGGGAGTCCAGGGTCGCCCCAAGGTGCTAGTCTCTACTGACTTGGCTATGAAAGCGCTTAAGGGCCCTTCTCTCCCCGCTCCATGGCCCCAGGCTGGAGGCAAAACCCAACCCACAGCCCGCTTTAGCTTTCAGGGATATAGGTGAAGTGCCCGGGGACTCCTATCTGCAGGGGACATTTTGCAAAGCGTGTCGAAGTCGCCTCACCGGGCTCGGGGTTAACAACCCCAACCCCTGCCTTAAAAGTAAGAGAAAATGGTCTTCACTGTGGAACTGTGGCTCTTCACCCATCTCCTCACATACAATCCTGTGTTCCCATCCTCTGACCCGTTTTCTAATCTTAAATATGGGAGATACGGCTCAAGAATCAAGAGCTGCCATTTAAGAAAGCCGTTTGGTGTTAACCTCCTAAGTTGAGATTTGCATACCTAGGTATAGACCCGAGAGAAACCTCGGCATGTCCAATGGGAGACATGTGCACAACTGTTCGGAGCAGGGGCGCCTGGGTGGCTCAGTCAGTTGAGCATCTGACTTGACTCAGGTCATGATCTTGCAGTTAGTGGGTTTGAGCCCCGCATTGGGCTCTGTACTGATGGCTCAGAGCCTGTAGCCTGCTTCGGATTCTGTGTCTCCCTCCCTCTCTGCCAGTCATGCTCGCTATCTCTCTCTGTCTCTCACACTAAAAACATAAATAAACATTAAGAAAATTAAAAAGAAAAGAAATGTTCACAGCAGCTTCATTTCCCAAGTAGGGCTGCCAGATAAAATACAGGATGCCCAGGCAAATTTGAATTTCAGACAATGAATACATTGGTAATAAGCATGTCTCAAATATTCCATGGGACATACTTATACTAAAAAATTTATCTAAAAAATCAAATTTAACTGGATGTCCGGTATTTTTCACTTGCTAAATCTGGAAGCCCTATCCCAAGCCAAACGCCCACCAAAGGGCAAGTGGAAGAATAAGTCGCGGCATACGCACACAGTGGAAAATCACACAGGGGACTAAATGAATGACAGTTACGTAGGAAAATATGGATGAATCTTAGCCATAGAAAATCTGAAATATAAGCTCTGAAAGATTACACGCAGAACGTTCTTTTTTCGTTGAAGTTAGAGACAATTAAACTATTTTAATGTTCAGAGAATATATGTAGCCGGAGTAAAACTATATTAAAAGGGAAGAATTGGGATGATGGATGAATGATTCAAAAGTCTGATACACTATGTCAAATGGGGAGTCGAAGGCCTAGGTTAGTGGGGATGGGGGACGATACGTGGCCTGTGATCAAGGTCCTGGGTTTCATGTTGGGTAGCAGCTTTGCCAGTGCTCCCAGAGTGTGCGTGAGCTAATTACTCACTCACCAGTAAGTCTGGGTAATCCGATGATGGCACTTGATATCCGAAAATTAAATTAAAATGAAGGAAAAAGAAAAAGAAACAACACCCCAGAGGTAGGGAGAATGCCATCATCGAAGCATAGTTCTAGTGCCGTCCCACGCAGGAGGGGACGCGTATTGGCAGGGAAGATGCCTCTGCATCTGAAGAGGCAACAGCTGAAATGGACCTTGAAGAAGGACTAGAAGTTCACCAGATGGAGGCGGAAGGGGAGGCGTTCCCGGAACAGCGTGCCGGAGAGCCGGGCGGCACAGTGGAGCCTGGCCCGCTCTGGGAACGGCAGTGATGCTCGGGGTGGTCACGCTCGGGGTGGTCACGACCAGAGGTGGGTGGCAGCGGTGAGAGGTGAGGGGAAGAGAAGGTGGAGGTGGGGGCCTCAGGGGACGAAGTCCGGAAGCGGAAGAGCTTATGTCCCCTGCCAAGGAGTGTAGAACTTGGGCCTCGGGGCAAGAAACAGCAAAAAGAGTTTCACAGGCGGCTGTGATTGTGAGCCTCTAGAGAATTCTTGGACCGAAATGGGGAGCCTCTTGACTTCACGAATGCAAACTATCGCTAATAAGGCCGTCGCATGTGGTGGAGGGTAAGGAGGGCTGGCAAGGCCAATGCTAAAAAGACAGAGCCTCGTGAGCTTCGCGGCTGCTGAGTGAAAAATGGCCAAGGGGTGGGTTATAAATATGGTTTAAAATCATAAATACAGGATGATTCACAGCTCTGAGAACAGAGATGGTTATTGATTTGGTGGAAAAGGGAGCGAGTAGCAGAAAAGTTTGCCGAATTCTCCAAAGGCAATCCTAAGAAAAATGTAAAACCATTCATGAAGGAATGAGATAGAATTCCTAAATGGGACCTCTGCACTTCGTCGCCTGCATCAGCCACTCCTCCCCTGACACACCCATGGGATTTGTTCTTTCAATTCATTCTATTCTAGTAGCAAAGCAACGGACTACCCCTTGTGGGGTAATGTGTTGCGCGTTACAAATACCAAAACGAATAAGCTATAGCTATAGCTCATGCCCTTATTGAGGCTACGGCCAAACACAAACCATCTACAACTCGTTATACTAACGTTTGGAAAGGGCTAGAACAGAGTGGCGTACACTCTGGAATATAGAACAGTGGGCGATCGGTACCGTCTGAAGTGGGATGTCAAAAACAGGATAGCGTTTGAGCTAGAGGTTGAAAGGTGAAGTTGGAACTTGGACATGGTCAAGATGGGGGGGGGTGGGGCACGCCAGCCGAGAGGACGGCAAGGGCACAGGTCCGAAGGTGAGGCTGCCGTGGGTAGGCTGGTGCCAGGTAGGGACAGGCCTTCTAGATCCTGCTAAGCAGCGTGAACTTTGTTCTACATGTCCTGGCTCTTGAGCAGGGCGGTGCCGGGAGAGGATCTGGGTCATTGGAACAAGCCTCCTGGCCACGTGCAGAAGATGGAATGGAGGGGGCCGAGGGTAAGGTCACAGGGAACAGCTGGGAGGCAGCCGCCGGAGTTCCTGGGAGTCCCAAGGAGCCTATGGAGGGGGTGTGGGGATGGACGGCTAGGGATGCCGGAGCCAGAAAAGGCCTTGGTTGTGAGGAAAGTCATTCCTGTCTCCGCCAGCCCCGTGGGTGGACTGCGTGTGAGGGACATCGGCCTGCAGGGAGGCTGGAGCCCGGGCCCGGAGAGGCAGTGGATTTGGGAAGGGCCGAAGAGACAGGAAGGGTGTTTCCTCTGGACACCTGCCAAAAGAAACCTGTGATTCAGTGGACGGCATTGTCTGATTACCCAGAAGGTTTTACAGTCTCCACTTATCCTGACTCCGATCTACTTCCGCAATTCCACACTGCCTCAGAGGCGGGATGGCGGCCGAGGGGTGGGGTCCACCGCAGTGCCTTTTCTCAAAAGTAAATAATGTCTACGCCAGTCAGGAGCCTATTGGGAGCGTCTCTGTAGAAGGCGAGTACAACGGGAAGGTGGATAAAGAGAAAGAAACGCATCTTTTTTAAGGACCGCAGTTCTCACACCGATTGGAGTGGTCTTCTTCATCAATAGTATCAAATTACCTCCTATTTAGAAAGCGCCCACTGTATGCCGAGAGCTGGGCCACCTACATTATCTGATTGACTCTGCAGAACGCCTACCTATGTGTGGTAAACGTCACTCGCTCCATTTTACAGGTGAGGAAGTAAGGCCGAGAGAGTTCTAATGCGTTGCTCTTCGGGTGCAGCCTAGAGATATTCTCTCTATTGGAAGGGGTGATGGTATTGCTTCTAACCCGACCTGTATATCATTTTCTTTGTTAATGATCAGAACACTGGCCCCATTTTTGATGAAAAAGCCGTCTCTTCCTCCCACGCGACAGAGTACTCCTTTACAACAGCCGTTCCGAGAGCTGTGTTTATTTTGTGGCAGGGTCTTTGAAAACGCAGCCACCGTGGGAATCATGTTAGTGAAGGGCTCGGGCCGCAATGGCATTCGGCAGTGCCTGGTATTCTGTTTGCTTCGGATGATACTTAACAGTCCAGCGGTTAGGAGATGGAAAATAATTAGTCCGTCTAGCCGGGAGATTGGGCGATAAAAGGAACCTGGGCTGCTGAGTAAATTGTTTATTTAAGCTCAGGTTTAGCTATGTTTTCGGCGTAATGTGCTAGAGGAAGAAGATAGGGATCTGTCCTCACGGAGAGACACCCCCAGGGTGGCTGTCATCTCCACCCCCGCTCACTCCCACCGCTGCCTCACCTGCCGTGCCTTCCTTTCCTGCCTGGCTCCAGATCGTGAGGGTTTTATGATTGGGCAGAATGACAGAAGGGCACCCAAGGCCTGGAGCCGGAGTCCCTCGAGCTCTGGTCCCGTGTCCTCTGTTTGTCGAGTGCTCTTCTGAGTGCGTGTCGTCCCGGCAGGATGCGTTCTGCCTGCTCCTCCTCCTGGCTCTTCTCTGCAGTCATCTCCCCCTGGCTTATGAAACCCACCGGCTTTCTTCTCTTTGGTCACCATTTTCCTTAACTCCTCCTTCTCTACGTGAGGACACGTGTAAGTGATAACGTGATGCATAACGTCGATGCCCGGTTTGCCCACAGTTTGAGTGTAGGCAAGCCCACCTTTCTAGGAAAGCACTAGACCCACAAATCAGGGTCCACAGGACAAGTCCAGCCTGTACTTGTTTTTGTAAATAAAGTTTTATCAGACACGATGATGCTACAGCGGCAGAGCTGAGGTTGAAGCAGAGACTGTATGACCCACAAAGCCAAAAATATTTACTATCTGGCCCTTTACAGAAAAAGTTTGCCAACCGGTGCACTACACAAAGATATTGCAAACTAAATTCCACTTTAGGTCATTCCTGCCCCTAGGGAGCCCCGGGCCTAACTTTTATGCCTGCACAATAATGGGAGACCCATGCCATGTTTGCACGGAACCATCCAGACGATAAGAATTCAGGAAGCATGTTGTGATCTGCTAACCAAAGTACGATTTAGAGTCTAACCTTTCATTTTTAAAAAATGTTTGTTTGTTTGTTTATTTATTTATTTAGAGAGAGCGTGCAAGCTGGGAGGGGGGCAGAGAGAGGGGGAGAGAGAATTCCAAGCCGGCTCCATACAGTCAGCTCTAAGCCCAGTGTGGGGCTCAATCCCATGAACCATGAGATCACGACCTGAGCCGAAATCAAGAGGCAGACATTCAACCGACTGAGCCACCCAGGCGCCCCTCTGAACTTCCATTTTTGATATGCCGAAGGTTAAGAAACCTCCGATTCAGTTAAGAAACCTCCGATTCAGTTTCCTCTCCCACATTTTAAGAAGACTGTAGTGTTTTAGAGCGGTTTTAGATTCACAGCAAGATGGAGAAGAAGGTACGGCGATTGCCCAAATCCCCCTGCCCCAACACCTGGACAGCCTCCCCTTTATCGACATCCCCACCGGCGCGTACGTTTGTCACAACCGATGACCCAACCAGACCCATCGCGATCACCTGGGCCTCTCCCATGTCTACAGGAGGTGTGCACGTTATTAAACATCTATGTGTTTTTCTCCCGCTCGTCTTTTATTCCTGGAGGATCTCAGCCAAGAACCTAGAAGCGTAGAGGGGAAGCGAAAGTGACTTTTCCTCTCCCTGCAGACACTCATCTCACAAGGCACAAGTCTTCAGGACCATAGCCTCATTCGGTATTACACCAACTCTACCCCACCGTAAATAAAAGTCCGTTCTTTCCAGAGGTACTCTCAATTAAGGCCTTCCTTCTGGCGTTTTCCTACCCTTCCTTTCTTTGCACTTCACACGCGCTGACATGGGAGCCTCTGCCTTTACGTTTTGTTGATGGTCTCCTAAACTCAAGGAATTTCAGAGAAGATCCATCCAGCCCTCCTTCTCTTTAATTGCCATGTTTTTACCCCTCTTCATTTCTTTGGTCACAAATGAGTCTTAGGCTATTTTTTTTTTTCAATTTCTTTCCTGCATTTAGATCTCTTTGTCTTTATTGGGTATGGGTCTCCTCCCACTCCCCGCGGTACCCGGGAGCAGAGTCCGCAGAGAGCATGTTGTGCAGAGAGCTCTTCACGGGTTCCCGTGCTCACATTTACTTACTGAGGGAGATTCTCGTCAGGTTGTGTTGGAGTCTTCTGGAATCACCTGGAAGCCGAACTCCTAGAGAAAATGTTTGGGCCCAGATTGTTAATTGAACTGTGCACAGCCTAAAAATCTTTCTGCAACCTTCTGGGACTCCTCAGCCTGATTACTAGAGACAGAGCAGGGGCCTTGTCACCTGCTGCCACCGCCTCCGCAGGTGACTGGTGTGAGTCCAGCAGCGTGCCGGATCTGAGGTTCACGACCTGGGAAGACAGATGATAATGTCTTACGCCTACGGACCTACGATAAGGTGGCAAACGAGTCAGTGTGTGTGCCCACAGAACGTGGAGTTCCTCTGAGGATTCGGGCCGAGACCCCGGATCGTGAGGGTTTTGTGACCGGGCAGAATGACAGAAGGGCACACAAGGCCTGGAGGCGTGCCTTCCTTTCCTGCCTGTGGGGACTCCCAACGTTGCAATTTCACCTGGGCTCTCTTGGCGCCTTGTCCAGTGGCGGGAGAAAAGAAACTGTTACTGTAACATGGATGCTCCCAACAGTTCCCTTCAGGCCAACCCCTAGATGCTGGAAGTGAGGAAGCTGAGGCCAGAGGTCAAAGTCGCTGTGGTGGCTTTGTACTCTAGTAGCTAAGCCAGAACTACGTTTCACAGAATTCTTGTCTTTTCCCTGTCTGGTCAGGGTTGGCCAGAGGAGAAATCTGTGTGAGATTTGAAAGGTGGACGCGAAGGAGCAGCCATTTTGATGGTCCGGCCGTCGGAGTAGGTCAGGGACCGTCGCAGCTCACGCGTGTCACCCATCGGCTCTCTCCCCATGTGGGTGAGGGTGGCAGCCGGGCCCGCGGCCCCTCCAGCGCCCCCCCCAGCTCCCCCCCGCAGCTTCTCAGAGCGCCAGGGCTGCCGGGTGTGCGGCTGTGCGCTGGAGGGCACCCCACCTGGCCCGCATGTCCCCCGCCATCAGTGAAGTTGGAGGCCGCGAGAAACCGAGAAGGTTCCCATCTGTCCAGCCGGGCTCCGGTTTGTCCTTGGTCTCCCCCACTTCGCGTCCGTCTCTCCTTCCTGACCGCCGGCCCTGCTGTCTTCAGGCTCCACATAGCCGGCCCACACGCTGCTTAACAAGTCCCCAACCCGTGAAGCGTCCTGCCGTCTCACAGCGCCCTCTTCCCGTAGCCTCGGACCTTCGGACCTCCTCCCTGCTTAGAGGCTCCATATGCGTGTTGCGACGCCCGTGTTGATAAATGGTGACAAGCAAACAGAGAGGTTCCGACCAAGGAAATCCTCAGGGCGTCGAGCCAAGCATTTGTCATCAAAACGCCTGGGCTACCCCTGAGCCACCTCTTACCCTGTGGAGGGTAGACCCTGGTGGTGTCAGTGTTGGAGCCGGGGCAGAGAACGTCACTATGATGGACACGGGATCAATCCCCGTTGCCTGGGCAAAGGATTCTGAGTGAAATCAGAGGACTCCGGGACATAACTAATTGTCTCCAGAGGCTTCTCCACTCTTTGTGGGGGAAAGGTGGTGGGGAAGGGTCAGCCAAACATTTATTGAATCACTCAGTGTACGGTGACACCTTTTGCAGGAGACCTAGGGGGTGAGGGCTGGTGAGGGACACTTTCAAATCACGCCCCCCTCTTTCTGTCCCCAGGATGCCTCTATCCACAGATTGAAGTATTGGGAGGTTTGAAGTCCAGGAAGCCAGGGGGCGGGGCTTCACCCCTGGTTGGTTAGTAATTCAACAGGGCCACATCAGGGACTAGTTGTTAGTTAATGGAGAACCAAGGAATCCCATAGGCCCCCAGAGGTGGCTATCGAGGTGGCAGTCCAGCAGAGCAGACCGATGGGGTGGCTGGGGCACTGGCCGTGATGCTCGGTGACTCTCCATGGTACTCAGGATCTGCAGAGGCACCCTCTATGTTTCTACTTCAGCTCTACTAGCTCCCGTGGCGCGCTGTGCCTCTGCCAGGCCTGCTTCTACCTCAGGACATTTGCACTTGCCGTCCCCTCTACCTGGGTCCCTCTTCCCTCAGAGCCCTTCCTGGAAGGGCTCACTCCTTCACCCCTTCTCACCTTTGCTCAAAAGTCACTTTACCTCAGCGAGGCCTGGCCTGCGCCCCCCCCCCGCCCCCGCACTGTAAGACCACAGCCCTCCCTCGTTCTGCACCCCTCTCCGGGATGTACTCTTGCTCTGGCATGCATCACCTCCTCACATGCGGGTGAATTTAGTCATCCGAGTGGAAGCTTCAGGACAGACAGAGCCTTGCTCTGTTTGGACAGTGGTGGATGCCAAACAGTGGCTCACCACGGGCTCTCGTTACGGTGTCCGTCTCGCCTCACTCCACAGGGCGCTGTCAGCCTTGGATTGGCACCGGCACGTCCCGAAACACAACTCCAGGGACATGGGTGGGAATAGCCGTCCCCCCCCCCGCCCCCGCTTCCGGGACGTGCAGTTCAGCGGTACAGAGCCCACAGGTGGCCTCCTCTCCCTGCTTACCTTCACGACCCCCGGCCTCTCTCAAATGTTTTCAGCGGCTTCAAACTCTGCAGCTCTGTTTTCAGCCTTCCCCGGGTCAGGACGGGGCAGCCGGCGTGAGGAAGCGCGCTGATTTTGTGTGTTCGTGGTTTATGTCCCAACTTTGACATCTTATTTCAGGGCGACGTGAGAAAGGCACCCGATAGGCTGCCTGCAGCGGTTTCTCCTAAGGGGTCTGCCAAAAACCGCGTGGGATTTCGGGGGCTGGTTTCCTTCGCCTTCTTCAGGTAGGCTTGTTTATAGGGAGGAAACATTCGTGCTGCCCAGCGGGTTCGGGAGACCCGGTGGGAGTGGCTGCTTATTTGTCTTTTGATCACAAAGCCTGGGGTTTGGCTCCAAGGCCGAAAGATCTCGAGGCCTCTTTATCTCCCTCCCCCTGGAGACTCGCCTCCCTCCTCTGACATTCCTTGGGCCCCGGGAGGGGCCGGGGAGCTCGGAAGGGGCTCTTGCAGGTGGACAGAGATTCCCCAGCTGGCCTCCTCCTCGTCGCTGTCCTTAGTCTGACCTCCCCCCAGGGACTGCGATTCCTTCAGAGACTGGCCCCAGAGCCTAACCTCTCCCTCCCCCGCTGTCTTACAAACAACCGAAAGGAAGGGTAAAGAAAGCTGCCCACCCTGCAAATAAATAAATAAATAAATAAATAAAACCTCAGTAAACATTTATTTGGGGGAGCGAGCCTTTTGTGTTTTATGCCACATCTTATCACTTGCCTTTACGGGATCTGGGGACCCGAGTGAGGGCAAGGGTAGCAGTGTGCAGTTCCCTCATCATTTACGTGACCTTATGCTCTGCAGGGGGTCGGGAGCCTGTCTTTTGAGGTCGAGGCAACCAGGCCCCGGGCGTGGGATCCCCCCGTCAGTTTTCAGGGCGCCCCACAGGCCGGTGCAGTGTTAGCTACCTATGAGTAGCCTTCAACCCCAGAGAGCAGAGTTTTCTTTGTTGTTGTTGTTTTTTAATTTTTTATTTATTTAGTTTTGACACAGAGAGTGAGCGCGAGCTGGGGAAGGGCAGAGAGAGAGGGAGACAGGAACTGAAGTGGGCTCCGTGCTGAGAGCAGAGAGCCCGATGTGGGGCTCGAACTCACGAGCGATGAGATCATGACCTGAGCCAAAGTCAGACGCTTAGCTGACTGAGCCACCCAGGCACTGAGAGAGAGACAGAAAGAGAGAGAGAGAGAGAGAGAGAGACAGTTTTCTTTGAATCACGATGCAGCACCATGCAGCGTTCCCCACAGGGGTGCATACTGAGAAGATGAAATTCAAATCACCCCTCTGGTACGCTTTTCATTCCCTTTCCTGATGACGCACAGAGAGAAGCCGATTCTGTAGGCGAGTGGGCAGGTGTACCCAGGGCCACCGGGGCCTTTCTCCTGTCCCCAGGTGCTTCCGATGGGCGCGATGGCCGGCAGCCTGGGCCGAGGACACAGGCACCTCCAGGACCTTGCTCCTTGCCTCAAGGCTTGCTTCCCCCCAAGGAGCCGAACGATGTTGCGGGGGTCCCTGGCCGTACCCACATCCCACCCCCTCGCCCGGCACGAGACTGAGCAAACACCTGGGTGTCCGGCGACCTCGAGATCGTGAGCCGATTTCGGACTTGCTTTCTCAAGTCCTCCCACTTCACGGTCGCCGGCCTCACGCCTTTCTTTGAAAAAAAATAAATAAATAAAAATCAGCGAAACGTTCTCAGCTTGGTGCGGTGATTTTACTCATGCAGAAAAATGTAAAGGCAAAGACGAAGCTCCGAGAGCAAACCTTTGTGCTCCCCGGGTCTCCTGGGAACGGAGGGCAGGCAGGGCTCGTGCGCGCGAGGCAAAATGGAAACGCTCCCCCGTCTTTGCTTCCTCATGAAGTCGCTTCATTATATTTGCAGGCGAGCGAGTCATGGGTTCCTGGTGCGCTGTGCTGTCTTTTTCAATTAATGCTTTTCACAGAAGTTCAGGTTTTAAACATCTCCCCCTCTCTTCCCAGGTCGGTTACATTTCCCGGAATGGTTCCCAGCGCTGGAGATAATTCCTTTTCGGAGAACCTACATTTCTCACCTGCTGATTGCAATTAGCCACTGCCAGCTGGGGCCTGGTGTGCAGCTGAAAAGCTAACAAGAAGTGGAGACCACGCGGAACCCAGACAGGGCAGAGGATGCGAATAAAGACGGAATGGTGCCCGTGTTTATGAGTCGCTCCGCTGAATTCCAGCTTTCCCGACCCTCTGGACGGCCCTCCCGCTTCCGGCTCTGTGCTCCCCACCCCTCCCCTGCCTATTTTTTTTTTTTGTCTCTGGGTTTGTAGCCTACGCTTAACATCACAGTCACGAATTTACCGCTAAGTACATTTTGTTAGGCAATAAACGGCCTCGGAAGAAAAATGAAATCGGACCGGGGCTTCTGTTCCAGTCATGTTCCTGAGCTGTGGTGGAATCAGGCAGGCCCTGGGCGCAGGGCCTGGGAGGCCTGGCAGGGCCCGGAGCGCACTTGAAGATCACCTAATCCGAACCCCTCATGTTATGGATGAGGACGTGGAGTCCCAGAGAGGGAGCATGACTTGTCCTGAGGCTTAAAGGAAGTCACGGGGCTGGATGAAGTCCACGTCTCCCGATGGCCAGCCCAGGGCTCTAACCACTGAACCACCTTGCCTTTGACCATCGTGGGCTGCCGACCGCTAGAGTTTGTGAGGAAAGCATCAAGGATGTCGCCAAGGGTCGGAAGGTGAGTCTCTGTTGGGCGATGTGGTCTCCCACCCAAGGAGACACCTGTTTCTTTCCTCACGGGCCGGGCCTGGCCCCAGTACCAAGGCTACACCCCTGGCCAGTGTCATCAGAGGCGGTACCCACGTTCCCATGGCTCACCTGAGGCCCTGCCTGGTCCCTAAGGAGAGAGCGCTCAGCCCGTGTGGTTGTTTTGGGGTTTGTACCGCGGGCAACGTAGACAGCAGACCATCAACCAGCGGGAAATCAGCAGCTCTCTCTGCTAGCTTCACGGTGGGAACGGGGGAGGCCGGCCTGGTGAGGTCTGCGGCTATCTGCTCGGTGGGAGCAAGCCGAGTCCTTCCCGGCCCTGCCCCGCTCTCTCCCCTCAGAGGGTCAGGCCTTCTCTGCCCCGCTCACTCTCCGCTGGGGGAGGCCGCCTGGCAGGGTTTAGGGCCTGACGGTGGACGGGCTTCCAGGGAGGTCACTTCCAGGCAGCAGTAACCAAAAATGCCTGGACCGTGGACTCGGACCCCAGCTCCGGCCTGTGGTGGGCACGTCTCCCAGCCCGTTTCGTCATCTGAAACTTGGAGACCCTTCATGCGTGGCTCGCTGGGCCGCCTGAGAGGATGAGGGACGGGAATGGAGGTGGAAGTGGGTTCTCCAGAAGCGTTCGCTTTCCTTCGCTCTAGCGCCGTCTCCAGCCACCTACTCTGTCCCCTGTGGGGCGCTCGGGGAAGAAGCCGCGACTTTTACTAACACAAAGTCCTTTCTCCAAAGAGAAGTGATTCTATGTGCTGGTAGATGTGCAACGACGAGCTGGGGGTGGGGGGAAGGACCAGGAAGCGGGAGGGAGGAAGTCCTGGCTTGTAGGGCGGTTGATTTTTCTTCGGAGATAATCGCAGATTCACACGCAGTTGTAAGGAAGAATGTAGAAAGATCCCCTGTACCTTTTATCCACTTTCCCCCAACGATAACATCTCGAGAAACTGCCGGACAATAGCGCAACCAGGATATTGACACGATACAATCCAGCGGTCTTTGTATTTTCCCCGTCTGACTTGCCCTCATTTGCCCGTGTGTGTATTTAGACCCGCTGGGTTTCATCGCGCGTGTGGGCGTGTGTACGCATCACACAGTCAGGACCGAGGGCCGCGCCGCCACCGCAGGGTCCCTCTGTTGCCGTCTTTACTCCCTCCTGCTCCACCGCCGTCCTTAGCGCCTGACAACCTCGAGTCCGTCCTCCGTTTCTAAAATTTTGTCATTTCCCAGTATTATATAAATGGAATCCTATGGCACGTAGCCTTCGGGATTGGCTTTTTTTTTTTTTCCACTCGGCACAAGTCTATCAAATTCGATTCAACTTTTTACATGTATCAGTAGTTCATTCCGTTTTCCTGCCGAGCAATGTTGCATGGTATGCGTGTGTGACGGTTCAACCAGTCACCTGTTTAAGGGCCGCCTAGGTCGTTGACCCATTTTGGCCTTTACGTAGAAAGCTACCTTTAAATATTCAGGCTCCGGTTTTTGTGTGAACGTCCCTTCTCCTTTTCTTTGGAAATTCTGCCCTCTGCCCAAGAGTGTGATTGCTGGCTCGTGTGGTAGTTGCGTGTTTACCTTTACAAGAAACTGCCAAATTGTTTTCCGGAGGAAGTTCGTACCATCTTTCTTACATTCTCCCCAGCAATATATGAGTGACTCATCCTCACTGCGTCCTGGCCACTATTTGGTGTCGTCACTCTCCTTGATATTAGTCGTTCTGATAGCTGTGTCATCGTAGCTCATGGTGGTTGTTCGTTTGCATTTCCCTAACGGCTAAGGAAGCGGAACATCGATCCACGTGCGTTACCCCCGGCACATCCTCTGTAGCGAAATAGCTCTTTGCGTCTTTTGCTCCTTTTCTAATTGGGACGGTTAGGTTTCGTTACTGTTGAGTTTTGAGAGTTCTTTGGATATTCCACATACTAGTCCTTTGTATCTGATACGTGGTTTGCAAATATTTCTCCCCGGGAGGTACCTTGTCTTTTCATCCACATAACAGGCTGTTTTGCGGAGCAAACATTTTCAATTGTGATGAGGTCCAATTGATCAATTGTCGCTTTTACCGATTCCGCCTTTAGTGGCAAGCCTAAAATCTCTTTGCCTAACCCTAGATCACGAAGATTTTTCCTCTTTTTTTCCCTAAATTTCTCAAAGTTTTATGTTTTACACTCGATCCATGATCCATTTTGAGTTAATTTTTATGTAAGTTATAAGGTCTGGGTGAAGGTTATTATTATTATTTTTTCCTGCGGACGTCTAATTGCTCTGGCACTATTTGTTGAAAAGGCCACTTTTCTCCATTGAATTACTTTTGCACCTTTGTCAAAAATTTGCTGGGCATATTTGCGTGGGGCTAGTTCTGGGCTCTCTATTCTGTTCCATTAACCAATACGTCTACTTATCCGCAAATACCACTGCTTTGATTACTATAGCTAAATAGTAAACTTTAATATTTGGTAGAATGGTTCCTTCCTTTATCCTTCTTTTTCTAGCTTCTTCGCCTATTCAAGGGCTTATGCTTTTCCGTATACATTTTAGAATGAAGTTGTCTGTCCACAAACAGCCTTGCTGGGATTTTAATAGGAACTGTGTTAAACATGTGTATCAAATGAGAGAATTGATGCTTTTACTACATTGAGTCTTCAAATTCATTTATTGGAATGTCTCCCCATCTATTAGAGGTCTTCTTTGACTTCTTTTACCAGTTTTAATTTTTTTTAATATTTAGTTTTGAGAGAGAGAGAGAGAGAGAGAGAGAGAGAGAGAGAGAATGTGAGTGGGGGAGGGGCAGAGAGAGAGGGAGACACAGAATCCGAAGCAGGCTCCAGGCTCTGAGCCGTCAGCACAGAGCCCGACGCGGGGCTCGAACTCACAGACTGTGAGATCATGACCTGAGCTGAAGTCGGTCGCTTAACCAACTGAGCCACCCAGGTGCCCCCCTTTCTACCAGTTTTTTTAATAATTTTCGGCATATAAATCTTGTGCATGTTTTGTGAAGTGTATACCAAAATATTTCACTTTCTCTGGCGTGAATATAAATTGTATCGTGCTTTTTTGAAAGTTCCCCTTGCTCACGATTAGTATATAAAATGCAATTGATCTTTGCGTGTTGACCTTACATTCCCTAACCTTGCTGAACTCCCTTATTGGTTCCAGGAATGTTTTTTTTTTTTTGTTTGTTTGTTTTTTAAATAGATTCCTGGGGATTTTTTTACATAGAGAATTTGAAAATGGGGACAGTTTTATTTCTTTATTTCTTCTCTTTGTTTTTTTTTTTTTTTTTCTTTTTCTTGCCTGGGGCACTGGCTAGAACTTCCTGTCCTCTGATGAGTACGAGGAGTGTGAGTGACCGTCCTCACTTGGTTCCTGATCTTAGGGGAGTGCATCCATTTGCCCAGCATTTAAGTACGATGCTGGCTGTGGTTTCTTTATTTTTCTCTTAAGTTTATTTCTTTATTCGGGGGGAGGGGGGCACAGAGAGAAAGAATCCCAAGCACGTTCCGAGCTGGCAGTGCGGAGCCTGATGCAGGGTTCGAACCCAAGAGTTGCTGAACTGTCTGAGCCACCCAGGCGTCCCTGGGCGTGGTTTCTCGTACGTGGTCTTTGTGAAGCAGAGATAATTCTCTTCTATTTCTTATTTGCTGAGAGTTTTTATCATGAGGAGTGCTGCAGTTTCAAATGTTTTTTTTTTTTTTCTGTTTCCTTTGATACGATCGTATGATTTTTCTTATTTAACTTGTTAACACGCTGGTTTACTTTGAATGATTTTTGAATTTTGAACCGCCTTTTTGCATTCTTGGAATAAATCCCACTTCATCGTGGTATAGAATTTTTTGTAGACATTGTTGGATTGTGTTTGGTGATGTTTTGTTGAGGATTTTTGTCTTTAAGTTCCTGAGACATAGTAGATATGTAGTTTTCTGTTTTTTCTTGTACTGTCTTTTCCTGGTTTTGGTATCAATATAATATGTGCCTCATAAAATGGGTTGACACGCGTTACTTCCTCTTCTATTTTCTGGAAGAGAACGGGTAAAATTTGGTGTTAATCTTCTTTAAGGCTTTCGTAAAATTCTCCAGGGAATCCACCTGGACCAGGGAACTTCTGTTGGAGTTTAAGTTACAAATTCTATGTCTTTAAGGGTTTACAGCCTATTTCATCTCCATTGCACTTTGTTAATTCAGGGTTTTGGGGAAATTGGTCTATTTATTCTAAGTTGTCAAACTTATGAGAATAAAGTTGTTTGTTGTATTCCTTTATTATCCTTTTAATGGTTGTAGGAGCTATAGCAATATCCCCTATTGCGTTCCTGCTGTTAGGGTTTCGTGTCTCTTCTCATTTTATATGTCGGTTTTGCTGGAGCTTTATTGATTTTTTTTTAAGAACTGGCTTTTGTTTCATTGATTTTTTTTTCCGTTGTCCTGTTTCCAATTTCGTTTATGTCTGCTCTTATTTTTATTATTTCCTTCCATCTTCCTGCTTTGGCTCAACTTTGCTCTTTTTCTAGCTTTTCAGAGAAGGAACTTGGATTATTGATTTGAGATCTTTCCTCTTTTTTAATGGAAAACCTTAGTGCTATACATTTCCCTCTCAGTAATGCTTTAGCTGTATCCTACGAACCGTGCTATGTTGTATTTTAGTGTGATTTATTTCTGTTTTTAAATCATTTGGAGACTTCCCATCCAGCCCATGAATTGCTCAGTAGTGTGTTGTTTACTTTCTAATTGTTTTATTTTCATTGTTCTGTTATTGACGTCTACTGTGATTCCCTAAAGGCTGGAGAAACACGTGCCCGCTTCCTTTCAGCGGCCATTGTTTCTGATGAGAAATCTGCTTTCCTTTGAATCATCATTCCCTCTAGTTAATGCATCATTTTCCCCTGGTGGCTTAAGAGAATTGTTTTGGGGGCACCTGAGTTGCTCAGTCGGTTGAGCGTCAGTTTCTTGATTTTGGCTCAGGTCACGATCCCAGGGTCGTGGGATTGAGCTCTGAATCAAGTTCTGTGCTGAGTGTGGAGCCTGCTTGGGATTGATTCATTCTCTCTCTCTCTCTCTCTCCCTCTCTTCTTCCTCCCTCCATCCCCCTGCCTCTTCTCTATTCTATAGGTTTAGGTCTTCTACCAATTTGAGAACTTTTCAGCCATTCTTTCTCTAAAACCTTTTCAGTCCCACATTCTTTTTTCTTTCTGAGTGAGGTGCTGATGAGACAAATGTAAGATTTTTTATTATTCGTATTGTCCCTGGAGTGGTTTTTTTTTTTTTTTTGTCTGTTATTCCGTTGGTCAGGTTGAGTAAATGTTATTGATCTTTTATCAAGTTCATGGATTCTCTCTTCTGTCGTCCCTGCTCTACCATGAACCCATCTAGCAAGAGTTTTGTTCAGCTATTGTCTTTTTCAGTTCTATAATTTCCATTTAGTACTTTTTAAATAATTCCTGTTCCTTTGCTGTGGTTTTATGTTTTTATTTGCTTCAAGAGAATTCATAATTATTTGTTGGAACCATTTTATGGGGGCCGCTTTAAAATCTTTGTCTGATATTCCAAAATCTGATTCATCTTGTTACTGGCGTCAGTTGATTATCTTTCTAGTCCAAGTTGTGATTTTCCTGGGTATCAGCATGACGAGTAATGTTTTTCCTGGATTTTGGACCCGTGGAGTTTTATTTAGGAGACTCCGTCTTTAAATCTTTTATCTTAGCAGACATTCTCCCTGTCTGGGCTTAGCTTGTCAGTTCTGTCCTACCTTTTTTTTTTTTTGGCTTTTGGGTCCAGTGACAGTCTAGTTTTGTGAGCCCTTGGAGTGAATGATACTCTGGTCTGTTTCGTTCATCCAGCTCTGTTCAAGCGTCTGTTAGACTCCTGCTCGGGCCATTCATGAGGATGAACAGTGTTTCCCTGCCCCTCTCAGTGCTCTTAGGCGGGATGTGAGGGAGACCAGACCTCTGAGAAGAACATTACCCTTGGCCTGTTCCCTGGCCACCATTTGGCTTCCTGTTCTACTCTCGTAGGTGCCTCTGGGGGAGGGAAGGGCTGGCCTTTTAGAGCTGCCTTCTGAGCGGGGGATCGGGAGCCATGCATCTGAGTGACTCTACCATTAGGTGGAAGGTGAGGTGACATTAACCTTGGGTCACCTTGCCGCTGAGTGGATGGCTGGAAAACATGGAGCGGGCTAGCCCCGTTGACACCTGTGTAAATGTCTCCCTGTTGCTCCCGTGGACAGACTGAGCCCACTGCTGCTGTTGGATGTGGTCAGCCTCCCGAGCTCTGCTGGTGCCCCTGCTGTGAGTAGATTGGCCTGCCACCACCCCTGGGTATGGGTCTCCCAGCTAAGTACCGGGTGGGCCTCCCTTTTCCTGGTTAAAAAAACCCCAAAAAACCAAAACCAAACCAAACCAAAACAAACAAACAAACAAAAAAAAAAAAAAAAAAAGAGAAAAGAAAACCCAGGGATTTACCACAATATTGCTCTTCAAGTCGTGAGGCCCTAACTATTCTGTCTTCTTCCACCTGACATGCAGAGTTGTTTTATTATGGTCTGTTGAGTTATTTCCAGAATTTTACTTGTATTTAGAGGAAAAAGAGGGAAAATCGAGTCTATGCTATCTTGTCCCAGAACCAGAAACCAATTTAAAAAATATTAACATTATTGCTCAGAAAAGGAGTCTTTTCAGTGCGGTGGGTGTTTCTATTATTATTTATACAATCCCATGGGTTTGAAGTATCAAAAATAGCTGAATATAAGGCTCTCATGGACAGCGCACTGTGTCTCCGATTGTGGTCCATTATATTTAGTTTGATGAACAAAATACGTGTTTGATTAAGATACATTAGGCAGAAATTATTTCCATCAATGCTAATTCTGGATGACCATCTGACAGAATAGATTTAAAAATTAGGCAAAGGGGCACCTGGGTGGCTCCGTCGGTTAAGCGTCTGACTTCGGCTCAGGTCACGATCTCACAGTTCATGAGTTCGAGCCCCGCGCCGGGCTCTGTGCTGACAGCTCAGAGCCTGGAGCCTGCTTCCGATTCTGTGTCTCCCTCTCTCTCTGCCCCTCAGCGCTCACCCTCTGTCTCTCTCTGTCTCTCAAAAAATAAACATTAAACAAATTTTTTAAATTAGGCAAAGAAATTTAATGCAAACGTAGTCCTCATGCCTGGGAGCAGGGCCTCACAGTCACAAGAATTAGATGTGGAAGTAACCAACCCTTTTAAGGATCACTTTAAAACGCAATGAAGTAAGTGCTTAAACTAAACTTATAGGGTGACTTAAAAAAACCAACACAATTGTTCTAATGCTTCCAGTTATACATCGACTAAAGAGGGCTGTATCTCAGCTTTGAGAGAAATGAGGATAACGTGACCTTAAGAACTACATTCGGAGGCGCCTGGGGGGCTCAGTGGGTTAAGTGTCCAACTTTTGATTTCCGCTCAAGTCATGATCTCGAGGTTCATGAGTTCGAGCCCTGCTCTGGGCTCTGCGCTGACAGTGCAGAGCCTGCTTGGGGTTCTCTCCCTCTCTCTCTCTGCTCCTCCCCCATAAGTGCTTTCTCTCTTTCTCTCTCTCAAATGAAATAAACTTTAAAAAAAAAAAAACTACATTCTATGCCTCAAACATATCCCTAAGTGATTTCTTTTTTGTAAATATTTATTTTTGAGAGAGAGAGAGAGAGCGTGCGAGAGTGAGCAGGGGAGGCACAGAGAGAGAGAGAGAGAGAGAGAGAGAGAGAATCCCAAGCAGGTTCCCCACAGCCAGCGCAGAGCCCGACGCAGGTCTTGAACTCACAAACTGTGAGATTGTGACCTGAGCCGAAATCCAGAGTCAGACGCTCAATGGAGGCACCCAGGCGCCACCCCCACCTTAGTGATTTCTAAGAAAGTCACTGACGTCAAAGCTGCACGATCAGTATAAATACAATTGTTTCACAAGGAAAAAGGACAGTGTTCCAATTAATATGTCATTTTATGTAAAACATGTTTGTCCATATGAATATGTAACGTTATTGGAAAATTAAATAGTGTAAGCAAACCTTTCACTGTCCCATCTGTGTCTTTGAAAGTTTGTATATTCAAGGTGATCAAAAACTTTTCTCTAATTTATTTTGAGAGAGAGGGAGAGAGAGAGAGAAAGAGAGCAAGTGAGGAGGGGCAGAGAGAGGGAGAGAGAGAATCCCAAGCAGGCTCTGCACTGTCAGCACAGAGCCCAATGCGGGGCTCGAACTCACAAGCCGTGAGATGGTGACCTGAGCTGAAATCAAGAGTCAGACGCTTAACCGACTGAGCCACCCAGGTGCCCCGATCACAGAATCTTTTTAAATGGTCTTTCCACTTGGAAATTTGGAGGTTCCGTTGTATTTGGTATAGACTCACAGTTATTTTGTTATTTCAGATGCTCAGAAAACTACAGCCGTGAGCCCACTACCCAGATTATGAAATACTAAACTCTTGTCATGTTCACCACGTAATTTTTAAAAGGAAAGAAAAAAGTCCCCCCGTGCAAGCCCGCTGTGTGCTCTCCTTCCGTCCCTTTCCCTCCTTCCTTCTCCCAGAGACGGGCGTTCATTTACATGAATGTCTAATATGATTGCACATAGATATGTATCTGAGAACAACACTTAGAATTCTCTTGTGAAGTTTAAAAGGGTACACAAGCACAATCATGCTGCATATATCATTCCGCAATACCGATACATTTAAATTATTTTTATTCTCTCACTTTGTGTTTTCTGCTCTCCACATTTCTGTTCTCCTTTCCAACCGTCTAATGGACTGGAAAAAATTAATTCTCCTTTTTATTCATTGCCGGTTTGGAAACTATGTGTTGTATTTCTATCTAATTTCGCTAGTTATTCTTACATTTTAAACATGCCTATGTAATTATAAATGTTTTTTCAAAGTCCAAAGCTATTTAATGTGTCTATTCTTCTCCCCCCAACCTTTAACTACCCTCCACAGCCTTCTCAATTCCTTTGTTATTTTGTCTAGAATCTTAGTCCCATCCTTTAAAATTTTTTTAATGTTTATTTTATTTTATTTATTTATTTATTTGTTTCGGGAGAGAGACAGAGCATGAGCAGGGTAGGGGCAGAGAGAGAGGGAGACTCAGAATCCGAAGCAGGCTCCGGGTTCTGCGCTGTCAGCACAGAGTCTGACGCGGGGCTCGAACTCATGAACCCTGAGATCATGACCCGAGCTGAAGTTGCACACCCCACTGATTGAGCCACTCAGGCGCCCCATAATTCCATCCTCTTTAAAACGCAATTTATGACACTTCTTTCTTCCTTTCTTTCTTCCTGCCTGCCAGCCTTCCTTTCTTTCTTTTCTTTTAGAGAGAGAGAGGGAGAGAGAGAGAGAGGGCGCAAGCAGGGGAGGGACAGAGAAAGAGGGAGAAAGAATCTTAAGCAGGCTCCATGCCCAGCACGGAGCTAGCTGTGGGGCTCAATGTCACAACCATGAGATCAGGAGCTGAGCCAAAGTCAAGAGTCGGATACTTAACTGACTGAGCCCCCCAGTGCCCTGCTCTTCTTTTTTAAGAGTTAATTAAAGAGTTTAATGGTTAATTAAATTTACTATTCCAAATAATAATAATAATAATAATAATATTTCCTTGTTTACCACTGTTTCTGGTAGCCTGCTTCTCCTGAGTTCCCTTTTCTGGTTATTGAAGTATATCCTTTAATTGTTCACTTAGTTAAATATCTGAGGGTCTTTTATTTTTGAAAATGGCTTTACTTGTCCTCACCTTTAAATGGTATTTTTACTGCCGCTGAAGACCTAGGTTGCCAATGATTTTTCCTTAGCAGTTGGAAGATGCCATTGCCTTCTATCATCTGTCACTTGCATGTTTAGCCCTTTTTTTTTTGACAATAGTTTATCTTTATATTCTTGTAGCTTTTAACATTTTCGCTTTGCCCTTGATATTCTGAAGTTTCAACATGGTAAGTTTCGATTTGTTTGTATTCCCAGCGTTTGGAATTCGGTGTAAATTTTCATCCGAGTCCTTTCTCTCTTTCTCTAAGTGGCACACTTCTGGAAAACGATGTGCCCTCATTTCGAACTCCAATAAGATGGCAGAGCCCCCGCTCAGTCTCTCAACTCTTTTCGTTATATCCTTTTATCTCTTCGTTGTGTAGTTTACAAATTATACAAGAGTATCTTCCAATTCCCTAATTTTCTCTTTGATTAAGTTTGCAGTTCACTCGACAACCATTTCCTGGGTGGTTTATCACGCGTCAGGTACTCTCGCGGGCACTGTGCTGTTATAGATGAAGGAGGGTACTCCGGGCTACCCGGAACCCAGAAAGGGCCACCTTAGGTGAAAACTATGCATGCGTATAGAATTTTGCCAGGCGCATAAAGGGATGGAGGCACGTGGCTGTCACCGAGCGCAAGTGCACAAAGAGCCGGAATGCCGCGGCTGTTAGCAGCTGGAGAAGTGGCAGGGGGAGACCCAGGGGAGGCGTGCGAGGTGACGCTGGGGAGGCAGGCGGGGCGCAGGCCGCGAAGCGCCTCGCGCGCTCTGTCCCCGACTGTGACTTTTTCCCGAAAGCAGGAGGGAAGAACCCAGACGTGCCAAGCAGAGGCATGGTGTGCTTAGATTCGGATTTTAGGACTATCGCTCCAGATGGCAGGAACGCGGGGCTAGACGCAGGAAGTGAGGAGGATCCGGATTCAGGCAGCCACGAGAAATGCCCGACTGGATGGCACGTGGGGGAGAGACGCTCGGACGGCAGACGCGGTCGAGAGGGAGGTGACGGAGGAGAGGCCGGCGGCAAGGAAAACAAGCGAGCGTGGGGATTTGGGGATTTGAGTGGACGGGACGTTGTCCCCGGAAAACGAGGAGGAGGGGCTTCACAGGGAGGAGAGGGGGGTGGTGAGAAATGGAGGCTGAGCCGCGTTCAATTTCGGGAGCTTGAGGGTTTCGCAGATGAAGGTGCCAACAGTAGGAAGCGGTGAGGATGGGAAGCTCACGAGAGAGCTGTCGCAGGGACGCGGAGAAGGCTGTCGGGAACACGGGCTTCGCGCGCAGGTGTGAGTTGTTGGAATCGCCCCATCGCTGAAAGCAAAAAGGTTTGTCCGTTTTCCATAGATCATCCTTCTCACAAAGAAGGGCCCTAGGTTGCCACCATTCCTGAGGACAGAAGGTGCTAGGCCCTGGAATCATTGCTTCCAGGAAGAGAAGACTTGAGACGGTCTCCCCGCCCCCCCCCCTTCTCGGCATGCCGCGCGATTCCGTTACTCCCCAGTCCCTATCTATGGTCGCCTCGGGCCCCTGCTCGCTCACACTACCACATGTGGCAAAATGCCTGCCGCAGCCCAGTTAACTTATAGCACAGGGCTCTGCCTTATTCCCCAAGAGCATCCTGCCGCACGCGCGAAGCATAGAGAACGGTAACCAGTGTGTTTTAGGTCCACTAAACAAGAAAAAAGCAACGTACTTTGGTTAAGGAATGAGCTGCAGGTTAGACCCAAGGGAAGCTTCCCTGAGGATCTGGGTTAAGTGCAGACACGGTTCACCTTCGGCGTCAGGGAATCTCCTCCCTCAAGTGCTTCCAGGAGTGGAACAAACATTGGTTTTATTGGGGAAATTTTAGGACAAGTTAGTGAAAGCCTCAGAATTGCGTAAAAGTAAGAGCATCTTTCGCTGCCTTCGGCGTGAAACAAAATCCCGACATGGCTCACACAGCCCGTCGCGGTCTCGTCTCCGCTTGACTCTCACCTCCTACTTTCCCCAAGGCCCCCATGCTCTCTCCCCTCGGGGCCTCTCTCCATTCGAACCCTCTTCCCCCTGCCCTCTATTGCCTGTGATTCATCCTTCAGCTCTCACCTGAGATGCTTCTTCCTTCAGGAAACCTCTACTGAGCCTCTCAATTGTAGCCACCCCCCCTAGGTACTTATTTTTATTCATTAAAGCATTTCAGATGGGTTTTTAAGGGCCTCGGAGAGGTCAGGCACTGTGATACATTATGACAAAAATAAGCCTGCCCCAGTAGAATCTGTTGGGGAAAAGAGAAGCAAGTCGCCCGATGGGATTAGTACGAAAGGTGGACTGCTGGACCCAAGTATCCAGCAATAATGTAGCGTGAAGAGCAAAGACACGTGTTCTCTTTCAACACTTGGAGGCGAGTGTTCCAGGTCAGTGAGAAGCCCAGCCTCAAGCAGTCCTGCAGGAAGCCAGACTGAGCGTAGCTCTGCCGTCTCCATGGCATGGCTTCCAAAGTCGCTCGAGTCCAGTGCTCTCCCAGTGGAATATTCTGTGATGATGGAAACGTTCTATCAGTATCTGCGTTGGCCAGTATAGTAGCCACTAGCTACCGGTGGCTATCGAATACTTGAATTGTGGCTAGTGCAAGCAAGGAACGGAATCGTACATGCTAATTAATTAAAATTTTGAATTTAAAGTAACCACATGTGGCCAATTAGTGGCTAGCACAATTCTGAGACCTGGGGTCTCGTCTTTTTTTTTTTTTTTAACATTTATTCATTTTTGAGAAACAGAGAGAGACAGTGTGAGCAGGAGAGGGGCAGACATAGAATCCGAAGCAGGCTCCAGGCTCTAAGCCGTCAGCACAGAGCCCGACGCAGGGCTGGAACTCACGGACCACGAGATCATGACCTGAGCCCAAGTTGGACACTAAGCCAACTGAGCCACCCAGGCGCCCCTGGGGTCTCATCTTAAAGCAGGCGAGGCCGAAGTTATACCCACAGCTTCTGCTCACATTCCATCGGACCTACTGTGTTTCATTGCATTTAAGGTGACATCAGGTATAAGATGCATCATGGTCTTACATGCCACCAAGAAAGAAGAAAAAAGAAACCGCTGCCAATTAAACTGTTACAAATGCATTTTTAAAATCACACTTTTAATTTTTATATATGTATCGAAAGAGCCTTTAAGATGTACTCAGTACACACACAGAGGAAATTATAAGGAAGATAAGTTCCTAAAACTTCCGGGCGTTGAGAATCTAACTCTCCTGAAACACTTTTCAGCTCAGACTTGCTGATGTCTGTACTTTTCCACAGACGAGTTTTCTCCATGGCCCCGATACATCGGCGATGTGGCATTCCTTCCGAGCGGGCTCTACTATTGTGCCCAGGGTTTCCTTCCAAGAAGCCGACGCCCATTTGGGCACCTTTGGATGCTGGCCTTTACCTTTTGATCCAACGAAGAGTGTTAATTTTCCCTCGGTTGAAACAAACGGTGCTAGGAAGTTGACCGATTTGTGACAGGTGGATATTTGTTGTCGTTACAATGATCTTGCTCCACGTGCAAATCGGTCACACCAGGTTCTCATGGCTCTGAAGTTTCTTTTGTCTCTTCTGAAGGATTTGGCAATTTCTTCTGCGTTCGATTGCATTGCTCGACGTGAGATAGGGAATCCTTTTTGCTCGTATCTCGGAAGCAAAATGCAACACAGCTTCATCTACTTGTAGACGTCTTCCTTACTGAGATCTTGTAAACACTTGGTTGTGGCTTTTCACAAAAAAGAAAAAAAAATGAAATTGCTACCATTCCTCCGATGATGAATATTTGCTTCGCTAATATCAAATTTATGCCCCATCGCTCTGTTTACATGCCTTTCTGTGTACACGATACCTTTTCATCTCAGTGCTAAATCATAGGATAATCTTTCTGAAGACATTTTAAACAGCAATTCAATTTAGCATGTGTAGCACCAGCAATGCACAGATCTCAACTGAAGTGATGACAATATGAATAGCTATGACCAGCGTTGCATGTACGAGGGCAATGACAACCATTTCACAATTGCCATCTAGCCTGCAGTGATGGTAACCTGCCATTGATGGGGGGAGGGTAGGAGCGAGTGCCAGGACAAACCAAAGCGAAAGTCAAGCTAGCTACGGGTGAGCTAAGAGGATTGTGGCCTGTGGGGAAATAGAAGAAAAGCCCACATGTGGGCAGAGAGGCAAAAATGAGAGCCCGTGACAGCCTAGAGAGGGAAGGAGGGAGAAAGAGAGGGAAGGAGCGTTCTTTTCTGAAGACTCGCGGCTTTAAGTTAGTGATATATACATATACGTACATGTATATGTATACGTATACGTACACGTATACGTATATACACCCCCACGTACATGGCTCATACACATACGTATGTATACACGCACGGTTCCGTTTTACTTCTTACCTGAGCTAGCTCAGGTGGGTTTCTGTACTTGCAAACAAACAAAGACTAGAACATTGGCCTTTTAAGGTCTGTTTCAGTTCAAGGGGTGACCTTCGGAAAAAGTCCGAAGAAGCTGATCTGACCACAAAGGTTGCTGCAGCGGCTGAGTCAGTTCGAGGGGTTCTGACTAAAGGAGAAACATGAATTTCATGCCGCGTTAATACGCGCTGACGCCGAAGCACATCCCTTCCATAGGATTTCACCCATGACTAACAAGCCTTTTAATCATGGCAAGAAGACACGGAGATTTGGCAAACACGCTTGCGCAGCACCCACATTTAGTGTTCCTGACCCTGTTTTCTTGCCAGATTGTGAGAAGCACCTGCTCCTTTTCAAGCAGTTGTCAGATCAATATTTAATCAATTGCCTTTTGATATTTGGTAGCGCTGAATAAATGGGATGCCGATATTTCTGCTCAGAGCCGCTCCTCTGGTGTGCCTCGTTCCGTTTCTGTGAAAGCCTTCAGGAACCTCTGAACACTAAGTGGCATGTCCTCCGAGTTCTCTGATACCCATCCCCCCACCCCTCACCCCCCACCCCCCACCCCCGCTGCGGAGGGGCTCTGTGGCTCAAGGAGACAGGCGATGCTGGCGCCGGGGCCACTCTTATTAAAGCCACGTCCAAACTGAGTCATGAAAGCGGGAGCGGGGAGCTACATTCGCGACACTGGGGGGCTCTGCCAGGTGAGGGCTATTTAATAGACCGGCCACATTAAAGAAAGGCAATGATGTAGTGAAAGGAGCCTAATGAGCAGAAGTGAGGCTACCGTATCTAAAGAGAAAAAATAATGAGCTGCGAAATATCCCCCAAGGCGAAATTGCCAGTGTTCCGCAAGGAGGTCTCAGCCTATAGGTAAAAAAGGCTCATGTGGTCCCTCTTCCTTGCATGGTAAACAGAAGTTCCGTGGGCAATTAGGGGCTGAGCTGAATGTGAGATTTGAAGACCGGGAATTATGTCGCCAACTCTTTGGAGATTTCCACACCCAAGACCCCCGCTTTAATTCCCAAAGGAAACGGGGAAGATACACAACCTGCGAATGGAAATTAGGAACATCGCATCATCAAAAACAACCCTCGCGCTGTCTGTGCAGCAGATGGACATCTGGATATTAGTTCTAGAAATCTCAGGGACTGGCGCGACAGACTCTTTCTAAAGCTGTCCTCGGGGGCCCTGCCATGGGGCTGCCTTGAGGGCAAAGCCACCTCCTAATGAGACCCTCTTGGTCTTTCAGTAATGACCCCTCCTAGAATGAGATCCAAGCTGGGCATGCCCTACCCATGCATGGTTTTGTTTTACGGCTTTTGTGGGAATCCCAGGCCAGATCTTGGTACACGCGGGTGGGGAAAAATGATTAAACACAGCATTACTACATCGCGAATGTGAAGAAACAGAACATTCGGATCCTGCCCTTAAGAAATGTACAAATGGCTGCCGTGTAGACAACGGATCATTTACAGAGCAACTTCTCAAGTTCACACAGCGGGAAAGAGGTCGAAACCTGTGCTTTATGATAACAAATCCTTATTAGTTATAAATGCTTTCTCTAGCATTTTCTAAATAGGTGCTCATGGCAACCCTATGAGACAGGTGGGTTCGTATTATTCTGCCATCTAACATGTGGGAAACTGAAGTTTCCCAGGGATCGAGTCAGGAATTTCTATTCTTGAAGCTAGTGGGGGTTCGAGGACTGGTAGCATTCACGTGGATGATGCACTCTCAAAATCATGACCAAATTTAGAAGAAACTCATGTCTCCAGGGTAAATAGTACTATAAACTTTTGTTTTGGGGAGGGGGTGAGGTGGAAATCGGCATTATATTCACCAAAAATTTAGAAATATGTGAATAATCAAATCAACATTTAAAAAACACCAAATTAAAAAAATTTCATGTTTATTTGAGAGAGAGAGAGAGAGAGAGAGAGCGAGCAGGGGAGGGGCAGAGAGAGAGGGAGACACAGAATCCGAAGCAGACTCCAGGCTCCGAGCTGTCAGCAACAGAGCCCAACGCGGGGCTCGAACTGAGGAGCCATGAGACCATGACCTGAACTGAAGTTGGACGCTTAACCAACTGAGCCACCCAGGCGCCCCTAAAAAATACCAAATTTTATCAAGAAAAAAAGTCCAGAGAGACGGCCAATCAGTACTCATAAGAGTACTATATTATTTTCAATCCCTCAAGCGATGAGGGACCAATGACAATAGTGTATGCTCCATTAACATTGTTGTTTAACAAATTACCCCCAAACTTCCCAGCTTGCGATTAAACCAGCGATTATCATTCACTCTTTCTAGGGTGATTCTGGCTTAGGATCTCTCGTGTGGCTGCAATCACATTGGGGCTGGGGCCAGTGCCAGCTGGGCTCTCTCTCCTCATAGATTCCCAAGGCTTCCCCATGTGGCCTCACCCTATGGGCTAGTCGGGGCTTCCTTCCAGCATGGTGGCTCAGGGTTCCAGATTAGTGTTCTGGAAGGCAGAAGGCGGAGGACCTAGCCTGCCCTGTGGTCACAAACAAGTCACAGGTCCTGCCCAGTTTCAAGAGGAGAGGACAGACAGCTTCCCACTCTACGGGAGGGGTGTCCAGGTCGCATGGTTGATGAGCACGGGACAGGACGGCATGGTCACAGCCATCTTTGGCACATAAAATCTGGCGGAGTATGTCTCGAACTAAGGATTATGATGAATCCAATTCTGTGCCTCTGAGGTCCACACAAGCAAAAAGATGTACTCAGTCCAATTTTCCCGAAGGGAACTTATTTTTGAAAGCACGAGGTCTTAAATTTTTCCCGACTCGCATTCCATAGATAAATTTAATCAAGCAGTGAGCATGCAAATTGAAAGAAAGGTATAAATAATTCTTATTTTATTGTTCGAGATCACAAAAGGTAGAATTTATAGAGCCTTAACATCTTATTATAAACAGGAGGAGCGTTTGCAATCGCAGTCTGTTATCGCTCTGTCTGCCTTTTATTTGGAAGTTGACCGTCGTATCACAGACAAAAATGTTCCTAAGACCCTTCTCAATCATGCGCGATACAGAAACCCAAGCACTGCTTTTCCTCCTCTTGTCTTTCCTTGCAGTTGTGTTATTAAAAATTTATCATTGGGTGAAACTTAAAGAGAAATGGAAGCAATAGGAGAGTCACAACTCATGGGTACTGGAAAATCTATAATCATTATAACTAATACTGATGGAGCGGTAACTGTCTGGTTTGGCTGAGGCATGGCTGAAGAGTTCCAGAAACCTCCCACCTTAAGACCCATATCGGCCACGAAGAAAGAATATATTACTCCGAGTTGCCGGGTGCGTAGCCCCAAGCAGCCCCAAGACAATGGGTGATCTTGCAAATTCATGCACATTTCACTTTCTCTTTCGGAAGGCATTGGTGTTTTTATTTGCATATATGAAAGATGTTTTAAATACCATCAGTTAATTCAGATGGCCACGTCTGCCTCGTGGCTTCAAGATCCTCCGTGCATCCCCTACCGTTTCGACCGGGAGCGGAAGGCCATGTTCGGTCCCCATGATGCTGGCTCTCATTTCCCCAACACGTTCTCCCTTCTTTGAGAAAACACATAATCATCCAGGTAAATTAGAATGATGGAATTATTGGCATTACTTTGGACTCACTCTCAATACTTTAAGTTGCTTTCAAACCTCACCGCTCGGCTATTATTGTTAGCTAATTACTTGAGGCAGACCTCGCGGTGATAATAACACCCTCGAATGTTTCTAGACACTTCTGCTAAGAATTTCTGGGATTCGGGACTAACCCGAGGTCACGTGGTTAATTAGTAACAATGCTAGTATTCAGACCCTATCTTTGGACTCCTTATCTTGTGTGTTCTCTGCTACACTTCAGGGTCATAAAAACTACGAACAGAAATTCACATTCCTAAAGAAGCCTGGGGACCCAGGGTAGATAAAAAGTGACATTATGCAAAGTAACTTACGCTGTGTTCTTTTTACATCCAACGACTTAGTTATTCCTGAGAGGGCAAGAGGCGAAATGTGTGGTATGGAAGGTTCTCTGTTTTTATGCCAAGCCAGACTTCCCTAGCTCCACCCCCCACGGTTCTAGAGCAGTGTCACTCCATGCTGGCCCTCCCACCCTGTGCCCAAGAGGCTACGCGGGTGCCAGGGATGCTGGGACTCCACTGAGCCTTGAGGTGACGAAGCAGAAATGCCACGTCATGGGTCTTGCAAAGTAAAGAGTGTCATCATCAGTTGGGGTGAGGGTCCCAGGGGTGGGGGGCGCTCACATCCACAGGGTGGCAGGGTCCTACCACTGTGCGCCCTCATGTTTTATCCAGAGAGCAGCGTTTGCCTCGGAGACTTAGGTCCTGTCGTTGAATGGCCTTCACTTCTTTCCTTATGGGGATTTCCCTCCCAGGGGCTCTGTGGCCTTCTAGGAGATCATGTTTCTATCAGAGGTCTTCTAGATAAATATCAGATATATCTATGCGTCTGAATCCCAAGACTCTTTTTACCCAGAAAGCTTCTTAGCTATTAAAGAAGGGGCTATTAAAAAGGGTCTATTCAAACAGTGGAGAGATATATAGTATATATATATAGTCAGGGGGAATGGCACCTGACTTCATTCGCTATAAGCATCCAAGTCCCAGATTTATACCCTCTAGTAGAGCTGGTTGCCCCGGCTGTAGGGAGATCATGGGCGAAGGGTCTGAGAGAGTCAGAGAGAGAGAGAGAGAGAGAGAGAGAGAGAGAGACTGGCACTAGTACAGAAGAGCTAAAGTAGCTCATTTGCATGCACTTGAATCCATCACAAAATACCCAACAAAAAAGTGCAGAACACGTGCCACTTGGGTATCGTCGGTATTATTTTCCTCCTCCTCCTCCTCCCCCCCTTCCTTCTTTCCTTCCCAAATCTTTTCAGGCTTGAGATGCTAGAAAAATCCTGGAAGCCAGCAGGCCTGGATCTCAATCCTCATTCTCCTTTACTGATCTGGCTAATCCCTCCGCCTTCCTGAGCCTCGGTCCCTCGTGTCTCCTGGAGGGTTAGACCGGATGGTCTCAGACTTCGCAGCACTAGCGTGTCCTGCTTCCATGTACTCACGGATTATGCGAAGCGATCAGAGTGGCGAGGTGCCAGCACAATCGTCCCCAGCACAGTCTCCTGTGGACTTCACCAAGGGGAGTCGGCAGATTGCTAAACTGACTCACGTGGCAAGTGCACTAAGTTCCGAGTCTCTAGCGGGGGACCCTTGCAGAATCCTGGAGCTTGGACCCGTTTGGTTGCATGCCCCTTCCTAACTCGGAATGGATAAAGCCAGAAAGAAATAGCTGGGTTTGTGCTACCTTAAAAAAAGTCCGAAGCAAAGAGAATGCAGGCAAGCCGTAATAAGGAGGCAAGAGCTTATATGCCAAAAACAAAAGTCCCTGAAAGTTTGAATTAAATGGTGGGTGATTTGAACCTTCCGCAGAGTTAATAGCCTGAGTAAAATGCCTTTGTGGCGAGGTTTTATTGCACCTGTCAACCAGACGAGAGAGCAGTGCAGTGAATGGCTAAGGAGAAGACCTGAATAAGGCAAGGGGCTGCTCACCTTGCGCCTGGATCCCAAGTGCTCAGAGGGTCAGAGGCAGAAGGTGGAGGTGAAGGCTCAAGGGCTCACCTGGTGCTGAGTGATTCAACTCTGGGTTTCCAGGGCTTCAGACACACTCTCCGACTCTTCAGAAACACAACCCAGGGATCGGCTCTTTCTTCAGGAAGTCCAGGGTTTCACATCAAGAAAGGGTCTTGCTCAAGGGAAGGTCTTATTTCTTAACCAACACACAAATCATCGGGATCTTCCAGGTGCTACACACAAAACGTTGTCTTTATAAAAGGCCTCTGTCCATTCTTCTGCTTGATCAATCTCCGTTCATCCACCAATACCCAGCTCGATGTCAACCCTGTCCCCCGAGATCCCCCAGTTCCTCAGATAGGAAGAGGAATTCCAAGAGATAGTCTTTCCTCCCAGGGTGCTGAAATTTCGCCATGACCCACCCCTCTGTTATAGGACAGGTCATGTTATATATATGGTAACTATTTGCTCCTGTTTTTGTATCAGGATGGTTTGACTGCAAGTATCCAAAACCAAACCACAATAAAAAAAAACCTGGCTTAAACCCAAATGAGAATTTATTGGTTCGTGTCACTAAAAATCCCACCTTCTGTTGCAGCTTACGTCAGTTGCCTGACAAGGTCTCCAGGATCTTTATGGGTGAGCTCCATTCTCCTGTGCTCTCTGGCTTTAGCTGTTGTTCCTCCAGAAGTTCAAATTTATATAACCTCAGAACTCCCGCCAAAACGAGAGAGAGCCTTCTTTTCCCTGAAGCTACAATAAAAATCTGAGACACGAGTCTTCTTGATCTTGATTGGCCTGGCTCTCATCATGTGCCCATCTCTCACCAATCACAGTGGTCTGGAGGATGGAAGTCTCTGATTGGCTTAAAAGAGGTCACGCGTCCCACTCCTAGAGTTCAGTAACAGAGGCAAATTTCTTGAATCTTGTAGGCTGAGGCGGTCAGAGGGATTGTTGTTACTACAAATGAAAGATCCCGTGATAATGGACCACAAAACTAGCAAGTATCCGTCCCTGTACTGTGAGCTCCTCGGGGCATAACATGGCGTCTCGCACACAGTGAGCACTTAGCAAACACTGTCTGGGGTCCTGAATGAGGAAGAGAGTGAAGACGGCCTGACCCTGCTTCCTTCTCTCCCCACCACGCTCATCCATTGTCCGCCATGGCCATTGCAAGCCATCGGCCTTTTGGGGATTGGGGCTTAAACAGTTGGCATCTTCCTACACTTTTCTTTCCTCCTACAGTTCTAGCCAATATAACTTTCATGGGTTGTGGTTGAATTGCTTTTGTTCAAGAAGCCACGGAAAGAAATTATTTCTTGCTGATATTCCTGAAGGATTTTCCACAATGGGATTAGATGATCGCTCATCTAGTAAGACACCATACTAATGGTGATATTAACAATATTATGTGATTTTTGCGGCAATCACATTGCTCATCGAATGAAACTTTTTGAAAATTTTCATTCTGAAAGGTTTAGGATGACCAAGGGACAGTTGCCTGACTCTGTAGCTACCTTGTTTCATAAAAACAAGCAAACAAATCAATCACAGCTTGATATTCCTACCAAGGTAGTGGAATTATGAGTGTTTTATTTCCTTCTTTATGCCCATGTGTATTTTCTCTTTCTCCACAATGAACGGTCTTTGATTCATACTTTGGATGCTTTTTTATTGAGGGGGAACTTTATAGAAGATTCCATTCTCATCTAAATTATCACTTTGGGGCAGATTCCTCAAGACCGAGGTAGATTGGATTCATTGGCTCTTTGGTGAGATGCAGAGGCACCATCCCCAGGCCCGGGCTTACCCCTAACAGGTGCAAAAATCAGAGCCCAAGTACAAATAGAGGCCTGCCTACCATATGTCTCACTATTTACAAAGTATAATTAAGCTTATAAATTGGTAAGTAAAAGCCATCCATTCTCCTACCTTGACAAATATCACTTCATAACGATCTGGAAATTCAGCTTTGCTTTTAGAATCTTCGGGCTCCTCGGAGTTGTTTGCTGGAACGTGGCGGCACGGAAGGGTGGGCCTCCGCCCGTCTCCTCCCACCCCCGGCTCCAGCCCACATCGCAAGAGGCCCCGTGGGCCTCCACGTCCAAGCTCCATCAGCCCCGCTTTGGAAATAGCCATTCTGTGACCACTTTCGGGGCTAAGGATACACACCAGTGGTCATCCGCTCTCAAGGGGAAGGCCGCGTGCAGGTCGTAGGTATATTTCCTTGCCCCTCAAAACTGCCCACCCCATGAGGAAGGCCAGAGAGGGATCCTCTAAAGCACAGGGCCCAGGGCAGGGCACCTCTTATCTGGAGCCAGGAGAGGGACTGAGGGTGCTGGGTCACAGGTAAGACGGGGTGGCCTCTGTCATTATGACTGCTGCTTCAGGGGTACCCCCATTCATCACACAAACATGCGCACACTCGCCCACTTGCGCACACACACACACACACACACACACACACACACACTATGATCTGTGTCTCAGAAATAATCTCTATCGTAAAAAGAAATCCATCCTTGCGTGGAGCCATCGTGGAATGTGAAGCTTCTCGTCAGGAAGCCCATGGATGTGGATGCTTGCTGGTCCCGGGCCCCTAGCTCCTTAAAGCCCCCCCGCTCAGGGGCCAGCCCACAGTGACCACAACACGCATCCACTGAGCCTTCAGAGTTGTCACCATAGATGTTGTCACTATGCTGCCCAGACTCCTCCAACACTTTCCATTATAACCCTTGCCACCAATGTCATTTGTGAGCAACCCAAACTCTCCACCTGACGGCCCTTCCTCACGGGCAGGCCGGAAGTGCCGAGGGCTCGCTGCCTTCGGGAGCAGCCGTTGAGGGGCGAGCTGCGGGGTGAAAACACCAGCTTTCCTCAACCCTCTAGTGGAATCCTTCTGAGGCGTTAGCTCTACGGCCTCTCCCAGAGGTGCCTGGCAAGACTGAATCTCGGGCGTCTCCAGCGTTAGCCTGATCATTAATGTCCCCTTCGTCAGTGTCCTTCCATCCTCCGTCACACTTCTCCACTCTCTCAGTATCTCCTGGGCTATTTTCCTTGGACGTTTCCCTAGCGACCTGCTCGTACCCCAGTCCTTCTCTTGGGGGGTCCGCCGCTGGGGCACCCACCCGGGAGAGTTGTCTGGTTCCGATTCCACTGACTTCGATCGCTTCTGGCGTGCCAGGCACCGTTCTTTACATTTGACCGTTATCCTCTTCCATGTAACAGGTGAGGAAACCAATGCTGAGCAGTCGCAGCTATAAAGCAGCAAAGAGAGGATTCGAACCAAGGGCTCAGACTCCAGAATGCAAACGGTTAATTACTGAGCTCCAGTTGCACAGTACGTGGCACAGATGCCCACGGGTGGCTCGGCCGTGGATTCGAACAGAAGAACAGTGCAGGGCAGGGTTATCGTGACCCTGATCTCTCATTTTCTTGTTATCTGACCCTCCCTGCCCTTCCTTATATATCGGCCTTATATTACTAGCTCCTTGCCAGATTGGTCGGGGCGATTAGATGACATGATACGTTCACAGTGCTTTGCACCACGCTGGGCACACGGGACGTGCCCTACGCATGCGTCCGTTGGCTTCACCGTTGTCCCCTCCTCCTCGTGATCACGCGTGTTGCCCGGGCTGCCAGGTGGGTAATGGTGGAGAAGAACGCAGCCTCGAAAGCCTGTTGTTTCCAGCGAGTATCTGGCTAATTTATTTCAAAAGGTTTTGCTTCTATGAAGTTTAATAGAGTTGATGAGTATTAAAGGAATCATTTAATCTTTATTTGAATGTGAGCAGTAAATGCGTTTTGGAGATTATATCCATTCCCCAGTGGCTCCAAGTGCTTTCCCATTCCAAAGCTGATTTTCATCCATCAGAGCAAAGGGTTTGCAGCTCGGTAGAGTTGTCTGAAAGGAAAGCACCCTCCAAACAGAGGGTGCCGCTTGGCCTCATCTCGAGCAAGGCGGCAGAGTCTCCTTCTGGGTGCAGGGAGGCACCCCCGGGCGCGCAGACATAGGATCCCCACCCGGCCCGTCTATTCCCGTCCTGAGGCGTCGCGTCTCTGTAAAGCGGCCTTCGGAAGCCCAGGACTTAGAGACAGGCCTGCCTCCCCTCCGCAGCCTGCTGGCTCTCCCGCTTTCCTGCTCCGAGCGGAAGGTCAGCCACGTTCACTAAAGGTGAAGCTGCTGAGATCTGTCTGTCTGGGGAGGCATCTCACCAAATGAATTTTAATAGCTCGGAATCAGGCTAAACTCCCGAAGAAGGAAGGAAAGGAAGGCTTACGTGGTATCGAATGTGTAATACTACATTTTTACACCCTGTAAGCGTGGGGGATGTGCGTGTTGCTTCGAGGGCAGGAAGAATCTGCTTCCCACTGAGAGCAATTTGGTCTTTAGCTAGGCCCACGGCAGCTGACGGAAGCCTTAGAGTTTAGGGTTTCCTCTCTGGGCGGGCAAGAGGGTCCCAAATGGGGGCAGAACACCGATGGGCTGGGCACACGGTTGGGTAGATCTGGAGTCCAATAGTGGGGTGTGAGGGGCAAGTTGATGAGGAGGGAAGGCAGCCAAAGGTTTCCGGGGGGGGAGTGGTTTAGGTGGGCCTCACACCTTCCTGCACCGGGTCTCTCAAGCTCGCAGAACCCTCTGATGGGTGCCCCACGCACACGCCGAACCTCGTTTTCTCAAATGGGACCACGTAGAGAGGCGAGAAAACTGGCCACATTGCAAGCCCAGGTGGGACCAGAACCCAAACCTTTCCGTTACCAAACATGTGCTCTTGCTCAGACATGGCACCACCCGTGAGAGTCACGGTCAGCTCCAGCACTAGGTGGTCATGCCCAAGTCCCTGGCTCCGCGGGGCACCAGTGCCGGCAGTAGAATGGGAATAATAACGCGGCTTTATTAACCCGGTAGGATCGTCACGAGGATGACGGTGATCACGACGGCAACCATGGTGCTGACCACCGTGTCACCAGAGACTCCTCAGAGGTGGACGCTTCCAGGAGGGACGCTCGGCAGCGCCGAGGTCTCTGTGGAGAAGGCCGTGGGACGCGGTGTTTGGCAGACGGCCGCTGTTCAAGTAGAAAGATGAAGCCGGGCGCCAGTGAATCCAAGGCGGCGTGGGGCAGCGGGAAATGCGGACACGTTCGAGTATTCTAGTGGTGAAGTCAGACCAAGAAGCAAGAAAGAAGGCCGTCGCGGAGGGGTCGGCTGGGTCAGAGGCCAGCAAAGCAGCAGAGGAGGGGGGCAGGGGAGAAGCCGGATTGGGCCCCCGGCCGCCGGGCAGCAAGGAGACTGGAGTGTCTTTGTGAACCATCGGCGTGTGGGTCACCCTTCTGAACGGCAGGCAAGCAGCTTCCCGCCGAGACCCCTCTGGGGGCTGCTCTGGGACAAGCCCCGGCTGCCAAAGCACATGGAGGGGGGCGTCTTACAATATTTATGGACGTCAGATGCCTGCCCTCTGGAGCTCCGGGAGGCGAAAGCACATTCCCGATGCATAAAGGCTGGGTATCCCTGCGTGAAACGCCGCGGAGCCTCCGGCTTCGGGGCAGGCGCTCTCCCGGGGCGACTCCTCCTGGCGCTCTTGGCAGAAATACCACAGAGAGCCCCTTCTTTGAGGGGGTTATTTAATTTTCTCGTCACATTAGTTAATGCCACCACGCTCACGCATTCCTGCGGGAGTACGAGTGTAGCTGTCTGTCGGCTCTTTCTCTCCCGTGCTAAAAGTTGAACTCCTTCGGGTGACAGAAATAGGTTACCCTTGTTTCCGAAGGTGCTAGAAGGAAATCCAGCACTTCATCGGTGTTCGCCGTACAAAAGGCGGCTTGTTCTCAGTGGCTGGGGTGACTGCCGTGCCCTTGGCCCCAGACCTTGGTCTCGAGCCTTTTTGGCAGAGAGAGTTTACAAAGGAGCGACTGTGATGAAGGATAAAAGGCCACAGTCTGCTGAAGGTGAAGGGGGAGAGAACAGACACTTGCGTCTCCTCGGGGCCAGGAAGAACCACCTGGGGCTTCTCAGGTGTGAGTTTAATCTGCCCATGACTGTGATAAGGCAGCCTTTTTCCGGATACATTATCTGTCACCACACCACACGGACCCCTCGCCGGCTGAGAGGAGAGCAGGGGCCATGCACAGGCTGGGAGGGGGACGCCAGGAGAGCAGAAATCCGGCGTTTCGCCATTTAGGACAACTTCGGCTTCCGGTGGGTAAACCAGAGGCGAAAGCAGGACATTGGGGCGGCTGGTTCACCACGAACGAGGCTCCTGCTCACCTCAGGAGTGGGCCAAACATCCCAGGCAGCGCTTCTCACGGAGAGGGGAGCCGGGGGACAGTCCTAGCAGGTGTGAGGACAGCCTTTTCCCCATGAATTCAAGCTATTTGGAGCTCTCATCGGCAGACCCCCAAGGAAACAAATGATACTTTGAAGCCTCAACGCTGAAAATATATATTTTTTTGCAACCACAGAACGGAACAAAGGTGATCTTGGGGGGCCCTTAAGAGTCATGGAGCTCAATGTCTATGTCTGACCAACTCGGAGAGTGGGGGGCCGAGACCCCGGTTCTCAGCTTCTGGAATCCAGGCCATCTTTCCACTGCTCCCTGTGTCTGCTCTACGCTGTAGGGCGCTTTTGAGGGTACACAGAAAACCGAAGCGCAGCCATGATTTCATCGTGTGATAATAAGCGTATTAGCTGAGTTCATCCAATGGCCTGACAGTGTTCTGCTCCTCAAGTTCGGGGATCTGTGCATATTTTTTCCTCCTGGGATCCGTCGCTCAAGTCCCATGTATACCCATATGGAGCATCCTTCTAGTGAATTCCTCTTTTTGCCCCAGTTCATTCCTGTGGCTTCTACTTGAAGAACCCCGATACCCTCGCGCGTGTTGCGTGCATTCATTCGTTCGTGCATTCTTTCACTCGTCATTTATTCAGCACCACCACCCGCCAGGCACAGATCCCTACCGATGAAACACGGCCCCTGTCTTCAAGGACTTCGAGTTTAGCGGGCAAGAGATACAAGTAAGAAGAAAGGCAGCAGCGGAGTTTGGAAGGGCATGCCAGGGGATAGGAAGTGGAAGCGGCTCAGACTCCACGGAGTCCGGGAAGGCTTCCAGAAGAGAGGTTGCTTAAGTTAAAAGCTCCGATGGGCAGGGAAAAGTGGCCCAAGCAGAGAGAAGGGGCAGAGATGAGCTCTCTTTGGACTGGAAAGCATTGCACGAAGGCCCAAAGGTGCGCGCAAGCAGGGCACATCCGAGGCGTAGCTCGCGGGTTAGCGCGACACAGGACAGACATGGGGATATGGCAGGAGGGGCAGATGGGGAGGTTGGCAGGCAGCCACCAGGCCGGGATGTCTACTGGTGATGAGCCAAAGACACTGAGCATTCCCCCAGAGGAGCCGCTGAGAAGTTTTCAACAGGAAATGCTCTGGTCGTGCTCGGATGTTAGAAAAGCTGCCCCAGGCTCAGCCGCAGCCTGATTTGGGAGCAGCCTCGGTGGAGAGACCAGTCAGCCGAGGGACAAGGACAGGGGTCTGAACCAAGTCGCTTGTCATGGGAATCCAAGTGCTAAGGCTCAGACTGAGGAGAGAGGCATTTGGAAAGTAGACTCTATAGAACGTCTTCGTCTAGATGGATGGCTGAGAACAAAGAAAAAACCAGAAGATGGAGTCCTACCGTGCCCTTGCTTCTCTCTCGCCTCTTGCATCTAATCGGATCGTGTCATGTTTCTGGCTCGACTCTTTCCATGATTTTCCTTAGCTTTCAGCAAAAAGTTCAGCCCCTTAGGTTAATCAAATAAAGCGTTTTCTAATCTGGTCCCCGATGACCTTTGTGTTAGGAGCAGGGACAAAGTTTGTTTGCTCATTTCCCCATATTGTACTTTGAAAATGTTTAAACCGCAGAAAGGCTGAAAGAATAGTACGTGAATAACTCGATACGCTTCATCCAGATGGACCAGGTGTTACCATTTGCCGCATCTGCCTTCTCTCCCCGTCTCCCTCCCTCCCTGGTCTGCCGTGTGTCCACATTCACACGCAGAGACGTGTCTTCACGGAACCGTTTGTAAGATGCAGACATCGTGATACCTTACAGACAGATACATTAGCACGTACCTCGTAAGAGCAATGAGATTCTCCTACAAAACTGCAATTCTCAAGAAATGTAACCTCAAAGCAATCACATACGCTACTACACAGTCCATATTTAAATTTCCCCAGATGTCCCCATGCGCTTAATAGCTTTTTAAAAACATCTAGGACTCAACGATTGTGAGTTGCACGCGGTAGTCACATCTCTTTAGTCTCTTGTCATTTACGACAGTTCTCTCTGCCTTTTTGGGTCTTTCGTGACCCGACCTTTTCTAAGAGCCTAGGCCAGTTGCTTTGTAGAATGAGTCGCAGTCTGAGTGCGGCTGATTGTTTTGTCAGGATAAGATTCAGGTTGTGCGTTGTGGGCAAGCATTCTACATGGGTAGTGTTGTATCTTTCCTGCCGTGTCTCATTAGGAGACACCTAATAGCTGTTTGTCTCATTATTAATGATGCTAAGTTTTTTTTTTTAATGCTGCTAGGTTTGATCTCTCCCCCCAAAAAGCACCTTTCCTCCTTGGTAATTAATCAGTAATTTGGATACTATGTGACTGTGTAAATATCTGGTTGTGAACAATGTCTTACCAGTTATCTCCCGTTAATGATCCTTGCCGGAATCAGTTACTCTGTTGTCAGTTACAACATATTGATTTCCTGAATTTTCCATACCGTATATGTTTATAAGCCGGCCTGTATCTATAAGGAAGAGCTAGCCCTCTCTACTTCTCCACCCCCTCGCCATTTTTAAACAAGTATTACTATGGACTCCTGGATTCCTTTAAAAGACATATAAATAAATATTTATATTAGTATATATTTCTACAGTTATTCCTTTTGATGTTCTGGTCACCCCAAATCTGCCTAGTGGGAGCCCCTTTAAGCCAATTATTGTGTCCTTTTGGTATATCCCCCATAGCCTCTGAGTACTTCTCTGCTTTCTGACATATTATTTTCCAGCATATTCTGGTACTCTCCTGAAGGACAGGGTTTGGGGAAGAAAGATGATGAGTGTAGTTTTGTGCATGCTGCGTTTATAATTGGCATACCTCTATGATATCAAGTATCTGGTAGGCAATTGAGTATGTGTGGGCGTGCATGCGTGCACACACACGCTCCTATTTACACACACGCACACACACACACATACACACACTCCTATTTATATCTTCAGTTTTGTTTCCAATGTGTTGAACGGTGGTCTTTTCCCTTGAAAGTCTAGGTGGCCCCTCCCAGCTATGCCACAACTATGGAAAGGGACACGTGGATTATTGTGGACCGGTTGGCTGTCCCTACCTAGGGGGTAATTGGTTTGCCAACTAGTAGTCTGTGAGAAGGCTGTGGAGCCAGACAAGCCCTTCGATGGGAGAAGAAATGATTAGAGCTTCTATCTAGATTTCCTTGTATCCATTTTCCACACTTCTGTTATAAATGTTTTGTAATGTGTGGGGTAAAGAAATACAAGAATGTGTGCGTGTCACCTGTAAATAAACAGCTGTACGTACAGAGGGGTCTATGCTCAATACTTAAAATAAGAGCATGAGCAAAAATGTTTGGAGAACCTTGGTATAATCGTAGTTGAAGCTAGAGGTTGAAAGACGTCATCTGGGAGGTGTTTCTAGAATAAGAAGAGCAGAGGGTCCAGAATAGAAGCACAGGGAACCCTCAACCCTCAGAACAGGAGGAAAGGACTAGAGCAGACCCCTAGAGAGGAGACGAAGAGAAAAGCAGCCAAGAAGCAGGAGACAAACTTGGGAGAGGGATGTTATCAAAACGCACAGAACGGTGGGAATGGCAGCCGTTCCAAATCCTGAAGAGAAGGCCAGGAAGAGAGGCCGGGAATGGATCCACTTGATTCAGCAATATGGAGACCATCCCGCTGCTGACTGACTGCAGGGTAGAAAGTGAGGACGACTCCAGAACCGCGTCTGTGAAGGGAAGGAGAGAGGTCAGAGAGGTCCCGGAAGAGCGTGTGGAACCGAGTCCTGCAATAGTCATGTTAGCTACTGCAGCAAATAGCCCCAGCCGTGAAGTGAGGAAGATGCTAGAATACTGTGCGGACTCTTGAGAGGCCTGTGAAATAGTGAACGGGGCTCCAGAGAAAGGGGCTGCGGGAGTTGGACTCGACGTGGCTGATGGCAGAGGGGGGGCACAGACACACAGCGGGCGTGTGTTTTGACAGCACGGAGCCATGCACGGAGGATGTGCTCCATCATGTCCGCCCAATAACACTGACCTTCGGTTTTCCTCCACCGCGGCTGGACCCCGTCTGAAGTATTCCGGCGCTGCCTTATGTACGCGCGGACTGGCCTGGAGCGAAGCCGTGACGGGCGCATCTTCTTCCGTCCGGGGTCCTCTCCTGTCCTGTTGGAGTGTCACTTCCATTCCAGGACACACGGTCCCGTTCCGTGCCCCACCTGGCCCCTTCCCCAATTCCTCACCTGAGCAGAACCTCTCACTCTGGACCTCTCCATCTATCTCCTCCATCAGCGTCGGCTGCTCGTGGGAGCCCCCTTCTTTGCCAGACAATAACAGGAAAATAATCTGTGCTAGAGGGCGCGCGGGCTCACGCGCTCATGGGAAATCAGCTTTGGCCCTGCCTCGGGTGAGGAGTCAGGAAGAGGGCCCCTGTGCACGGGCCGAAGAGGCTTTGATTGTCATCTGGGCTCTGCTGTCTCCTGTACGCAAGGCCTGGGGCAGGTGCGTGAGTCTGCCGGGCCGATTTCCTCACCCCTCAAATGGGGCCAACGCTGATCATCATATCTAGCCTGTAGGTCATTATGAGATTTAATTGCAATAATTCTCACGAAGTTCTTAGCAGGTAATAGTCAGCATGTTCATCAATTTTCGCATCCACTAAATATGTATCAAGCATGTATTTGGGGCCAGGCATTGTTCCAGGCACTGGGGATCTGGCAATTGTGGGGGGTGGGTGGTGGTGGGGGGAGAGAAGGAATTCAATCCTTGCCCCCACGGAGCCTGCACTCTAGTGAGAGAGGGAGGAGCAAACAAGGTAAACATACAACATGCTGTCAGATACTGAGTTCTGTGAAGGGAGAGAGAGGAAGGTGGGGCCTTGGGAATGTGGGGGAGGCTGAATTGAGGTGGGGGCTTGGGAAGCCCCCCTCCGAGGCCAGACGGTGAGCCCCCCGCGATGGGGGTGGGAGCGCTCCAGGCACAAGGAGGAGCGAGCTCGGGGGACCGCGCCGGTGGGAGCACCCTCGGAGAGCCCCGTGAGTCTGCGCGCTGGTGGACTCGCGAATGCTGACTGATGAGTAAGGCCACGGGCATAGAAGCAGGGCGAGGTGGCTTCAATACTCAACAGGGATCGACCTGGGCCTCCACCGGCGGTTCCCAAACAGTGTGGTCCATGGACCGCCAGCAGCAGCATCCCCTGAGACCTTGTCGGAAATGCAAATTCTTGGGTGCCACCCCGACCTACCGAAGCAGAAACTGTGCAGCGGGGCTCCGTGCTCTGTTTCGGGCGATTCCCGGGCGCGCTCCAGGGTGACAACCGCTGGCCTAAGGCATTTCTTTGCTGCTGGGAATCTGAAGAAGGCTGCAGAGGTCCCCAGGAATGGATCAGTATGTCCCCAGAAGGTCTGAGGGACAGGTGACCTACACTTGGGAAAGGAAAAGGAAGTGGAGAAGGTGGGGAGGGGGAGTGGGCAGGGAGGAAAGAGGACGGATCTAAAAAGCGTACCGTCTGGGGTGCTGGAGCCGTTGGAAATGGGCGCAAAAGCTACGTGAAGAATCAGCTAGGGTGGAATTAGAAGCTTGGTAAACATAGCTTGTTGATACTTGTGTGTCTATTCCTTTAACTTTGTTGGCCCTCGGCGTTTTCGGAGATGTTACTTTGAGAATTTGTAACCTTCCCATGAGTCTGAATAGCTTAAAGGTAAAGGCCTTTTGGGGCGCCTGGGTGGCTCAGTTGGTTAATCAGCCAACTCTTGATTTCAGCTCGGGTCAAGATCTCATGGTTTGTGTGTTCGAGCCCCGTGTCGGGCTCTATGCTGATGGCACGGAAACTGCTTGGGATTCTCTCTCTCTCCCTCTCTCTCTGACCCTCCCCTGCTTGCTCTCTCTCTCTCTCTCTCTTTCAAAATAAATAAGCATTTAAAAAAGAAAAGAAAAGGCATCTTATGCCTGCCAGGGCCAGAGTTTTAAAGTGAGACCACCTCCAAGACTAGCCACCGGGGTAAGGGCGAAGAATCACTCCCCTGTCCCGAAACCTGTTCTCCAGATGTTCCTTCTAGACGGTGGGCTGACCTCAAGCCTTGGAGGGGAGAGAGCTGATTTTCATGAGAGGCCTCTTTTCCTCCCCCACGCCCCGAAACAAAAAGCCCAAAGAGGTACCTCTCTGAAGGAAGGTCTTAAAGTTAGGAATTCTGAGGCGTCCCAGGCAACGTGTCCGGAGCAGTGCTGCCGGCTTCCCCTCCCCGCCGCTGCCTCCTGGCCGGAGGGGGGGGGCAGGCTCTCTGGTCCCTTCCGTCCCCTGGGCCGGCAGCCGCGGGCCCTGAGATGGGCTGATCCGTTAGCGCCCGCTCCTGAGAGTACCCACAGGACGACTGCGACCCAAGATGCCGAGGAACACCTGGGGAAGCCCGAGGCCCGCGTCGTCTCTCAAACCAGAATCGAGTTCCGCGTCAGGGAAAAGTGCTTCCCCATCCAAAGCTGCCCATGTGCGCCGCCGCGGACTGGGTCGCCTTCTGCGCTCTGCTCAGGGTCTCTGTGACTGGCTCGGGGGCCCCGAAGTGCCCCTCGTTTGCTTCGAGACTTGCATCCGCTCCCGCCTTCGAGGTCGGCCGCGTGCCACTGCCTCCGCTCCTACCGGGGTCGCTTTCCATCTCTAGGCCCATCTGACGCCGCAGCAGCTTTGGGCACCCTCCGCGGGGAAAACGCTGTTCCCTTCGGCACTGGTGACCTCTCATCCGCTTCTGACCTCGAAAGCTGCTAGCAGGCTCCTCCCACTCCGGCGGTGTCTTAAGGGTTAATGCTCTCGCTTCTGCCCCGGGCCCTCTTCCCTCAGTGGTCTTATCCGTTCCCAGGATTCCAACCCACTACCTGCCCATATTCTCATGTGTCCCAGTCTCCACCTCCAGCCCAGACCGCTCCTGAATTTTAGACCCTGGGCTGCCCTGGAGTCCCACGGCCCTCTCCACTGCAGCCCGTTCAAAGCGCGTTCGTCCCCTGCCCCTGGCGGCCCGCTCCTGGCCCTCGTCCCTAATGATAGCGAGTTGCTCCTGACCTTGAATTGCCGCACCATCCCCCAGTCCCTCAAACCTGACACCTGCGCACCGCCCTCACCTGCCTCTCCCTCCTCCCTCCCCAGAGCTAAGCACTCACCGAGCCTGCTTCTGTGAAATGTCTCCAGATTCATGACTTCTCCGGCCTCCAGTGCTGAAATCGCTCGGATCCTGGTGTTACCGCCTCTCCGGGCCACCCTCGGATCGTCCCTACCTCACCACCCGCCCCCTGTGTCGGCTCACCCCTCAGCCTTCTCTCTCCCCAGCAGCCTCCTCGACCAGGTCTGGAGCTGGTCTGGGGGTGAGAACCGGGCGGGTTCACCTGGGGCCCCTCGGCGTGGGGGCAGAAGCGGTTCTTTCTCTCGGCGGGCTTTTTCTGTGGGCCGCATCGGCACAGGGATGAAAGAAGCCTCCGCGGGAACTCCCGGCGTGCCTGCACACTCCCCGCACTGGAGCAGATGACCCCCGCAAGCTGGGGGAGTGTGCGTCAGCCCCCGTCACCCAGCATGTTGTTATAAACGGACGTGCACTGATGAGACGGGGTCCTGTCTGGCTCGGTAATCTTCAGCCATCCGCCAAGTGAGAAAATAGCACCTGTTTCCAAACCCTCGCTTGGAGCCAGGAACCTCCTTCCTCCGTCGAGTCCCTTGGGCGGCGGGTCTTGCTGCAGTGGATCAGAGTGTGTCGCAAGGGCCACTCGGAGACACTAGGCAAGGACGACGCGGTGCGAGAGGTGACGGGGGTGGATGCCCCCGGCCGGGGCTTAGGGCTTTAAGAGCGCGTGTGCTTCGGTGTTGCTGCACCTCGTGCGTGTCACAAACCTGTGTGTCCTGTCTGGAAAGGAATTGGGACACTCCACGGTGTTGGGACAGATGTAAAAACTGGGCTCCACAGATTGCCCTTTCACTTTGCCAGAAGGTAACTGCCTAAGTCATGGGCATTCGGGAAGGAAACGGTTCCCGTCCACCAAACACTGTTCCTTTCCCTGTAGGGACGCGGTCGTTCTGGTCCCGAAAAGAAATGAGGTATCTTAGCTTGGGTTTCCTGGGAAAGAGACTTTGAGTCAGAGATTCGCGTGTGGAAAGTCTCACGGGAGCATCCTCCGCCCTCGAGTCTCAGGAGCAACACCTATTAGGGAGGGAGGGAAGCGGGGTGAGGCAGAGGGAGAAGTTGAAGGGTGGTCACAGGTCCTCAGCTGATCCCTCAGGCGAGCTGGGATAGCCTTACAGAATTGTCCTGCACCGAGGCAAAGGGGCCGGGTCTCTGTACCGCCTCCCACCCCCCCTTGGAAGGTGGTGTGACCTTGGACGAAGAGGCCTCCCCGTCAGCCAAGAGCAGTCCCCGGGGGGTGGGGGGGGGCTCAGTCTCCGGCATCCTGGTGGCTGAGGGCCGGGGTGCCTTGTCTGCAGGCGGGGAGGGGGAACGCAGACACCATGGCACCCGCCACGTGCGGCTGAAACTGCAAACCCGCCCAAGAAAAGCAGCGGACTGGTTTTCCACGGCTCCCAAGGAGTAAATGACTGATACCACAGCCTTTTTTTGATCACTTTTGGATAAGGGTCATGGAAGTGGATTTGAGGTTGAGGGACCGGGGTCAGGGAAGAGGAGAAGAGGTTGTGAGGAAGGACGAGGAAGGGGAAGCCGGGTCTCTGGGGGCATCTTGCTCTTGTCGTTCCGCTGGCAGGCACCCCCGCCCCCCGCCCCTGCCCAAGGATCGTCGAGGACCCGGAAGTTCGCCTTGCCCGGAGAGAGACCCTGGGTGGGAGGTGATCTCTCTGCTCCCACTCTCCCACTTGGCCAGGGGGGACTAGTGAGGGCCACCTAATCTGGGGGCTTTGGTCTTGAGGGGGAAAGGGGCAAAATACACATGGGTGACTGCCGCCGGGGCCCCACCGGTAAGAAGGAGCCCTTCAGTAATTGGCAATAGGATGACAATTACCATGAGAATCACAATGCTCAGAGGCGGGAGAGGCGCTTCAACCCACTCCTTTTGCAGATGACGCGAAGGGTTCAGGGAGGAGAAGCGATTTGCCCAAGGGCACCGGCTCGTCAGCGTCAACATCAAAAATAGGCGCAAGGTCTCTGACTCGTTCCGTGCTCGTTCCGAACCCCCCAGCTTCTGTAGTCTTTGCTGGGCCGCCTGCCTGCCTTCCAAGCAGCCCCGGGGCCCGGCAGACCTGGGGTGTTCGAAGCCGGTGTTGTCTCAGGCAGCCTTCTGTCGTGGCAGCTCCTATTCTGCGCAGAGCTGTGCTGCTGGTGCTCATGCCAGCCGAAAGGCTGGCCGGCCAGAGAGGCCTCGAAGACATTTGCATTTGGGTGAAAGGGGCTGATGGTCTTGGACTCACAGCTGAAGGTTTTCTGGGGTGGAAATTAAAGTGGCAGCAGGAAGCAGAACGCGACCTAATTAGCAGTTTGGTCTCCGAGGCTGACCTCCTTTCGGGAAAGCTGGCACTCATAGGAGCATAAAGCAGCTGTCGCCTCTTCCCTGCCTGGCCAGGTGGGCTCAGAGCAGTGCCAGCCCAGCCGTCACCCCACGCCAGATGCCCTCCTGGAAAGAAGTCTCACCTCTCCCCCCCCCATCCTACGGCTCCGAGGGGCTGTGAAAACAAGCCACACTCCCAGCACGAAACCCCTTTAAAAGGCGGGAAGGAAGAGAGAGAACAAAAGCCTTTCATGTCTCTGGGGATAGCGGGGAGGCTGGAGGACTTGAACTGTGCTCAGAAGGCCAAGGAGGGGGTCGGGAGGAGAGAGGGGGCAGAGGGCGGCGCGATGCGTTCACCGGCGTCTCGCACCTGTTGTCTGCTGTGACCACACGTGCAGGCGACCCCGGGAGCTGCAGCTAAACAGGCGAGCAGTGTAATTAATCCATTGTTTAGCATTATTGGAGCTCACTGCTGCGCGGATTCTTCCTGGCAGTTCTCCCAGCCCCACACGGGAGGCTGGGAGGTTCGTCAGCCTGACGGTGGCGGTGGTGGTGGTGAAAGCAGCAGCAGCTCAGGAGCAGGGAGGGAGCTTGGAAGGATTGAGATGTCAGGTCCAGGGAAAGAGCCTCCCGCCTGGGGACCCCCCTCCCCAAGGAGGGACACCGCGCAGCCACCCCACCCCCCACCCCCGCTTCCCACTGCTAGGAAGTCGGATGTCTGGCTCCTGCTAAGAAAGCTGGTTTCCACCTTGGTCCTTGGAGGCCGGCTGAGCTGTGGGCACTGAGTGGTTGAGGTTTGCCCGGAGGCCGGGGTCGCTTCCTGCCTCCTGGCTTCTCATCTGGTGTGTGGTCAGCGGCTTTCCCCCCCGACAGAAGTGCCCAAGCATCATGATACGATCTTAACGGCCTCACCTGGGGCTAAGAGGCAACATTTTCACAGTTCTTACGAAGCCCCGGGCACTGGTCTAAGCACGAGGCCTGTATTATCTCACTGACCCTCCACAACATCCCTCCTTAGGTAGGCGCTCTCCGCAGCCCCATCTTACAGATGGGATCAGGCACGCACAGAGAGACCAAGTGACTTACCCAAAGTAGCACAGCTAATAAGCGATAGAGCAACCTCTACATGTACCGTTCCTTCCTGGGGCCGTGGGTCTTGGGTCGCACCCCCAGCAGCAGTGGGGCACGAACAGTTTTTCTTGGCATCTTGAGGCCAGAGGACATTTCCGTTTCTGTCCCATGGATTCAGGTTACCCTTAGCGGGGCCTGGGCGTTTGCATTTTTTTTGAATGTTTATTTGTTTTGAGAGGGAGAGAGAGAGAGAGAGAGAGAGAGAGAGTGTGTGTGTGTGTGTGTGTGTGCTAGCAGGGGAGGGGCAGAGAGAGAGGGAGAGAAAGAATCCCAAGCAGGCTCCGCACTGTAGGCACAGAACCACACGCGAGGCTCGGACTCACGAACTGTGAGATGATGGTCTGAGCCGAAGTCGGATGCTGAACCAACTGAGCTGCCCGGGCGCCCCTGAGAGTTTGCATTTTTAACCAGCACTCGGCATACCTTCCGGCTGGTCTTTTTAGGAGGTCCTGGAGATACGGGATTCCTTCAGCGCCCTGGTTCTCAAGCAGGTGTGAAGAACAACCAACCACCATGGAGGTCGTTGACAGCGCCGGTTCCTTGCCCCTCCGGCCCCCACATTTCTGGGTTTAGACCCACCGGCTGGGTTTTGTCACCCCCTCGCCTTCATAGATAAAATACAACTGCAGACCTCTCCGTTCCATCCTGCCGCCGGTCCGTCCCGACGTGCAGCTCTGGGCCGAGGCAGCCCCACGGGGCTCACCGACTCTCAGCAGCACGGAACGGAGGGAGGCATCTGGAAGGCCCAGCCGCCAGATCAGGGATCACGAAGCAGCTCCAATGACGGCTGCTGCTTAATCAGATGTCCACGTGGCCGGCGGGCGGTGTCTTCCTTTCTCTCCCAACTCCAGCGCGCCGAGAGGAGGAAAGCCCATTCCTGGAACTGGACATCATCAGAGAATAAAATAGACTACCCAAGCTTGAAATCCATACACGGTAAAACCTGGGACTGCGAGTAACTTGTTCTGCAAGCGTTCTGCAAGACGAGCAAACGGTTGTAATAAATTTTAACTTGATAAATGAGTGATATCTTGCAATACGAGTAGGATGCGATGCTGAATGTCCCATGATCACAACCGAGCCAACGGTTCTTCTCTCTCTCTCTCTCTCTCTCTTGCTGCAGGATTGTGGGTGATCGTCTCCCATGCTCGGATGCTCCGTCTCAGGCTGTGGTGTTTGGCAGAAATCAGCGATGTTTCAGAACGCTGGAAGGGGCCCACTATGGGCACTGGTGTATTTGTTGTCACTTCAAAGCACCGATGGACGACAGGCCTTTGCTTTTCCACACAAGAGGAAGCTTAGGAACGCTTTGCTTCCTTCCAGGTCAGGCTGCCTGCAGATATAGACCCTTTCCTCGGCTGCCTTATGGCCACTTACATTAAACGCAGTATATGACAAGAGTTTATTGATGCTGTACGGTAGTCCACATCTGTGTATTCAATGGCATCCATGCAGAAGAAGATTCCGCCGAGCCTACGGACAGCAGCGATTCCATTAGGGGTAGTGAAAGTCGTCCAGAAGGGCAAAACCGCAAAGGTTTTCAAAGGTAAGTGCAGGTTAATTTCTTCATTTTTCTTTTTATTTTATATTTTCTTTCTGATTTTGTATTATATTACAGTATCATGATCATTTTTATGGGAATACTTTTGGGTTGCAGAACAAACATCTGAGTTTCCATGCTTGCTTATGGGGAAATTTGCTTCGAGATACAAGTGCTTTGGATTACAAGCATGTTTTTGGAACGAAGTGTGCTCGCAAACCAAGTTGTTAACGTGTGTGTGTATTTGCAAAGTCTCGGCTTTGCAGGCCAGCGAGTTGTTCTCTGAGTTAAGTGCCAGAAAGGGAATCCCTCAGTGGGTTATGCTAATTAAGAATCAGAAACCAAAACTAGCCCTTGGGATGGATGGAGGAGTCGAAGTCTCTGTATATAAGTGGTTACAACAAGTCCCATTGTTTGTTGGTTAGGAAGGGTTCTTCGGTTAGGTCCGGCGAGGGGCTGGCCTCTCGGCATCAGTTTTGATACCTCCTGGGCAAATACAAACATAGATCCAAAAATCACCCTTTTACCACTTGCTGGGGCTGTGGCCACTGCCGGGCCTGGAACAAGCCAAGTCTGCTCCCTGAGGTCACTTTACGCCCCTCCTGGACCAGCTCGGCCACCAGCAGCACATCGGAAGGAGGGGCAGCCGCTCCCAGGTCTGTGAAGGTGGCCCAGGTGGTGATCCTTTCTTGGCTAGGGGCACATCAAAGCACAATTGCCAGGTGCGAAATTTAAGGAGGCGCACGGTCTCAGGGTTCCGCAAGTGCAGGGTCAAGCCTTGAGAGTAAGTGCCTCCTTAAGTGTTGCCCCGGCCCCTGGCTAGGTCCCACTGTCTTCCAGGCGGTAAGGGAGGGTGTTTTCAGTGTGGGGGCCAGGTAGGAACCGTTCTCACTGGACGAACTATGGTTTTGCTCCCTCCAGATCCACACTACTTCCAGCCGTCCTTGGTTCCCCCATGGTAGAAATGAATGGGGGGGTTTTCTTGGGACCAAGAAGAGAGTGGGAAGGAGTGAATCTCAGAGCGTGTCAGCTTTTTTAAAATTTATTTATTTTAACTTTATTTATTTGTTTTGAGAGAGAGAGAGGCAGGGAGAAGCAGATTGAGAATCTCAAGCAGACTTTGCACTGTCAGTGCAGAGCTCGACACGGGGCTCGAACTCACGAACCGTGAGATCATGACCTGAGCCCAAACCAAGAGCCGGATCCCCAACCGAGCCACCCAGGCGCCCCAAGGTGTGTCAGCTTTCGACCAGGATCTGCTGCCTAGTTCCGTGGATTTTAGTCACGCCACAGTGGCAAAGGCAGTCTGTCCCATTGCAGGGCTGACCTGAGGAGTCTCTTGCTGTGCCCTCAGGGCAGAAGCGTTTCGTTTCGCGCGATGTTTCGTTGAAGTCTCCTGCCCCGTGGAAACCAGTGCGATCAGAACCTACCTATGAGATTCTCCTGGCCAGTCATGAAACAACACCAGCTGGGCAAGTGCAGGAAAATAGTTTCCCCATTCTAGTTTCCTCGTTGCGGCTCCTTTTACGTTTTCTAGAAAAAGCACTTGAGTCCAATCCCAGGTACGCTAATTTGCAGGTAAACACAGGCCTCTGGGGGGCTGCGCGAGCCACCGAACCAAGCATGCCCCTGACTCTGCGTCGAACTGGGCCTCAATCATCCTCTTCTATTTTTAAAAATTTTTTAATGTTTATTTATTTTTGAGAGGAGGGGGCAGAGAGAGAGGGAGACACAGAATCCGAAGCGGGCTCCAGGCGCCCAGCTGTCTGCACAGAGCCCGACGCGGGGCTCGAACTCACGAACTGTGAGATCGTGACCTGAGCCGAAGTCAGATGCACAGAACCCACTGAGCCACCCAGGCACCCCCATCCCGTTCTATTTTGAATGGCCTGTCATGAAGGCCGGCTGGCGTGGACAACCGTCTTGGTCTCAGCGGTTACGCGTCTCACCCGGCACGTTGAACCAGGGCTGCCTGGTGAGCGTGTCTTCATCCCGAGAACAAGCGGTCTTTCCTGGGTCCCTGCAGTTGGCCTTGTTGCTCTACCCGGCTCTTTTCAGCTGTTTCTTCTCGTTCCATTCTTCAAAGACACAGGGAGGAGCCGGCCACCAGCTGCTCAGTAATAATCTTTCACACGGGGCGTCTGAAAGACACCCGGGAAAGTACAGGGTTAATGCGAGAGCCTCATTCCAATTCATTCATGCAGAGACCTCAGGAAGTTTTGTTGTTGAATTTCTTCCCGAACATCAACTATGCATAATGGAGTCAGCTCAGGATGGGCTTCCAGCCCAAATTCACTTGCTTTGGGATTCGTCACTCAGGCTCCTATATTAAATTCACCTTGGGGTCTATGGTAAATTTTATTAGATGTGACTTTCCTCTTTACGGCTAGCATAAACATTTATTATACATCCTGTGATATATGTTTCCAGGAAGTAAGGAAACGCAGTTGTGGAAAGATATGATTCCCAGCTGATTTGAAATATAGACGGATAGCGTGTTTTAGAAAGGGGCCGGAACTTTAATGGAAAAAAGTAGTTATCAGATTTTTTTCCTTGTCTTTCTCTGTCTTCTCTTCTGGCATCAGTTAAAGGAACATTCCTCAGCCCTTCTCCCCGTGCACACAAAAGATGATACCTGATATGAGATGCTGGCAAATCCTGCTTCATTAAAGCCCACAAAAGCTAATGCACGGCTCCCCTCACACTGCCCTAAAATGGGAACAAAGAGGCAGAATAATGTCAAAATAGAACACAAAGGAAAAGAGTTTGTCCTCTGGGCCTGGGAGATGAAAGATGCCGGGAATCATCTGTGAATGTTGGGCCGGGCCGATGTTTCTCTGGCTCATTTCATGGATGACGGGGGATTGTCAGACTGGGCAGCCGGTGTAAACACAGCAAGGGTGCGAGCAAGGCGCTCCAACGAGGGCTCGGGCAGCATTCCCGTTAACAGTTCAGTCGCTGGCCGCGAGAAGGACTGTCTGACTCAGGATAGGGACAGCTGACCAGTCGGGGCAGGCAGACTTCCACTCGCTTGCTGCAGGATACGATACCCCCAGAACAGCAGTGTCGTCTAGGGAGGTTGGCTGGGGGGACAGAGGAATCAGGCAGTTTCGAGCCGTGTCCTGGGTCCTTAAAGGGAAGTGGCTATGAGAGACAGCAAGCCCTCTAACAAGCTGCGTCACTCCTGGTAGCATAAACAACCATGAAGCCCCAGCCACTTGGTTTTGGGGCTTTACGGACGGGGGTGGGGGGCGGTAGACCACAGATGGGGTTAGTGCCTTCCGCCAGGTCAAAATACGACCTCTGGAAAGGCGAGCAGGCCAATTCAGAGTAACCTCATCGACACCACCAAGGAACGGTAGAGCCAGGGCTGGAAATCTCGAACGATGGGACGCAGGCGTGCGATGCTGTCAGCAAAAGCAGTGGCGGAACCCAGCCTGGACCCTTTCCGCCAGCACGTATTGCCCCTTCCCTTAGACTCCCGGACTCCCCTTCAACCTTCTTCCTCTTTCAGTGTTCTCCCATCCACAGCTAAAGCCAGCTCCTGGGCGCCGTCACTGGAGCCCGCGAGGAGAGAAACAATGAGGGCCGGGCAGCCCCTGGGATCCTAGCTCCTTTGCTTGGCGAGTGAGGCAGTGTCTTACTTGGATTACCCAAAGCAGAGCCAGAAACGAGTATCTGAGAAAGGGTAATTTGGGGGAGAAGTGATTCCAAAGAGCAAGAGTGGGGGAGGGGAGAGTGGAGCCAGGGATGGAGAGAAGGTCAGTAGGAGGGAGCATTATCAGGGCCCGGTTCTGCCAGGGCCTCCTAAGAAGCATACGGAATGCCTCCCGAAAATGTCTGCCTAAAAACCAGGAGGCAGGAACGTTAATTCCCTGGCTCCCATCTGCCACCGGCCGAGGGTCAGCCCCGCGCGTATTGACATCCCTGAACTTCTGAGCTGTGCCCGCCGTGGCCTGGGACTCCTAAGTGCCTTGGGGCAGAGAGCAAAGGCACGGTGCTCATTCTCGGTGATGCTCGTGAGCCTCAGCTGACATAGAACCATCTACCCCAGTCACCGTTAGAACCAGAGACGTGACCAATAGGACGCGTGACAGGGCACCAGGCACATCGGCTACGGGACGTACGTCTCCGCAGGACGAGGAGATGCTGTGCTGCCATGGGGGAGCCAAAAGCTGAAAGGAGCTGGGACCAAAGTCCTCTCAACACAGAAGCCGATCTGGGAGGATTCAAACTGACAGAAATAAGGAGGGCTTCAAAGAAGAGCCGGGGAGGGTCGCTGGGAGTTGGGTGGGGGAGACTGTCAGAGAAAAGGGCAGAAGTCCTTCTGGATACCCAGCATCCTGTGCATTATAATGCACTTGAGCCCTGACCCAACAGAGTCCTCGGCATGAGGTCACAAAGGAGGTGAGGCCATACTTTAATGAGATTTTCTGGTTCCAACCTTAATAAACCTCTGTGGGTAGGGACCGGGATGGCCTACGTAGTATCGATTTCGGGGCTATGGCAGGGTCATGCCTTTGGGAGAGTATTTAGAAAGCTTGCAGCGCAAGGAACGGGGTGTTGGGAAACAGGGGAGGCTTGGGCCAGAATCCTGATTAGACTTTTGGAGCTATTTGCCCTACAAAGCCAGAGTCTGGCCACTGCCGCTCCTACCGGCCACAAAGCACCTTGGGAACAGTTGAGGGTCTGTGAGGCGCTGCAAACTTGTGAAGAGAAAAGAAACCTCCCCTGTGCATCCGTATTGTAAAGACTTCGAGAGAGAATCTGAAGATGACAAGCCTCTGAGACGAGTAGGGTGAAGTCTGTCCCCTGGTCGAGCTAATTAAATATGATGAAAGGATCATAGAAGATACACATGGCAAACACCTATTAAGTCGTCCATCAGCAATGCACTTGCGCCTCCAAATACCACCGTCTTGGAAGTTATAGTGGCTGTGTATTATTGGCCTTTTCGGTGCCCCTCCTCCGGAGAACTGATTTCGCCTCCATTCTACGTGGTTCTGGTAGGATGTTAATCACAATGCCTTGCGCCCTGCCCACCTCCACCATCACACGCCCCAGCCGCAGAGGGGACATGGAAGGATTGGCCAATCAAACTCCATTACTCTGATCGCAGCAATGCCTTCAAGGGTGGGTGTGTGACTTACACAGGAATAATCAAAGTGTTCACTGAGATGCAATGTATACATGCTGGCAGAATGAGGGTTTCTCATCTTTTTGATGGTGAAGCTTCTCGAAGATAAAGCAACACCAAGAAGGAAGAAAAGTTGAAAGATGGAGAGACTGAAAGATACTGGAGAGTCTTGGATCCAACCACGTGTGATGCCGGGGTCTCTTCCAACTTGCCAGTTACGTGAACAAATAAATTCCCTTTCTGCTTAAGCTAGTCCGACTTGAATTTCTACCATGTGCAATGGACAAAATATCTAATGCAGTATTTCCTGAGCACATAAGGTAGTCTCTGCTAGATTCAGTGAGTTGAATGTTGGTTCCCGAAAGCTCTGTCGCTGTCCAGAAGCTGGGAATATGATTTATTCGGAAACAGAGTCTTTGCAGACATAATTACTTTAGGGATCTCAAGATGAGGCCTCTTGGATTATCAGGATGGGCCCTAAATCCAATGAGGAGTGTCCTTATAAGAAACACAGGTTAGACATAGACAGACATAAGAGGAGAAGATATACACAGAAGAGAAAACCGTATGAAGACAGAAGCAGAGACTGGCAGAGACTGGACCATTTGAAAACAGAGCTGACGCTGACACCACAACCCAGGGGCGCCTGGGTAGCTCAGTCGGTTAGGCGTCCAACTCTTGATTTTGGCTCAGGTCACGATCTGGCAGTTCTGAGATCGAGCCCCATGTGCTATGGGCGCAGAGCCTGCTTGGGATTCTCTCTCCCATCTCTCTCTGCCCCTCCCCTGCTCTCACATGTGGTCTCTCTCTCTCTTAAAATAAATAAATAAGCATTAAAAAAAAATAAAAAGAAACCACAACCCACAGGAGGCTGGTCAAAATTCGCAGCCCGCATACAACTAGGATTATTGTCTAGTAAAACCATAAATGGCAACATTCCCCCTAAGATTTAAACAAGACCCAGAATCTAGTAATATTCAAAACATCTAGATGCGATCCAAAAATTACTCAGTATACAGAGAACCAGGCCATAATGGTAAGATGATACAAATGCTGGCATTGCCAAACTAAGATTTTAAAACAGCTATTACGAAAAGACTTTAGGAAGTAAGGGCAAACACTATTGAAATGAATGGAAAGATAGAAAGTCTCAACAACATTGAAACTAGAAGATATACAAAAAACAATGGGAGTTTTAGAACAAAAAATACAATAGCCCGAATAAAAACCTGCCTCACTGGGATAGGCTCAATCATAGAATGTAGTTGGTGGCAGAAATGATCAATACAAATGAACCTATCTGAATAATAGATAAAAAAGACTGAGGGGCACCTGATGGCTCAGTCGGTTAAGTGCCCGACTTCAGCTCAGGTCATGATCTCGCGGTTCGTGAGTTCAAGCCCCGCATCAGGCTCTCTGCCCTCAATGCAGAGTCTGCTTTGGACCCTCTGTCTCCTTCACTCTACTCCTCCTCCAGCCTTTATCTGTCTTTCAAAAATAAATAAACTTTAAAAAAAAAGACTGAGAAAATGAACAAAGCCTCAGGAACCTCTGGGAAAATACCAAAAGGCCTAATGATTGTGCCATCAGAATCCCGGAAGAAGAGGAGAAAGAACTCTCTGTTGAAAAAAATTTGAAAAAATAACGTGAAAATTACCCCGTTTGATGAAATACATGAACCTATAGATTCGAGAAGATGAGTGAACTCCAAGGAAGATAAACTCAAATAAATCTAGAGCCAGCTGCAGCATCATCAAACTACTGGAAATTAAAAACCAAGAAAAACATGCCAAAATCAGTCAGAGAAAAACGATGCTTTATTTATAAGAGAACAATGATTCCAATGACTGTGAATTTCTCTGCAGAAACCACAGAGGCTGAAAGAAAATGACACAGTATTTCTCGAGTGCTGGAAAAACAAGAATAGTTAGCTGAGAATTCTGTATCCAGTGAAAAGTATTCGTCAGGAGTAAAGGTGAACTGAAAATATTCTTAGATGAAGGAAAGGTAAGAGAATTCACAGCCAGCACACCTATGCTAAAATAATTGCTAAAGGAATTTCTTCGGACAAGTGAAATGTTGCCAGGACGAAGCTTGGAACATTAGGACTGTAGGACGAGCAAGAGAAATAGTATTGTAAATAGTAAATATTTATTTGCTATTACTTAAAAGATTTACCGAGTAAGTAAAATTGACTCTTTCTCTCCTCTTGAGTTTATAAAGGTATGTTTGACAGTTGAAAGGAAATGTATAGTGTTGTTTGATAGGGTTTTCAATGTTTTTAGATGCAATATATAAGACAATTATGACATAAATGTAAGAGGGCCCGGGGACTTTGTGTTAAATTTCTTCATTCCACTTGAAATAGTCAAATGTCGATTCTAAATAGAATGAGGCGAGCTAAATATGTATATCCTAATACCTTAGAGCAACCAGTCAAAGATCTAGCATTAAATGCTTATATTCGATAAGAAAAGGGGCCTAATTTAATCTAAGCTTAAACCTTAAGAAGCTAGGAAAAGAACAAAATAAGGGCAATGTAAATGGACAGAAGAAAATAATAAAGGTAAGACAAAATAACGAAGCTGAGAGCAGAAAAACGATAGAGAAAATCCATGAAACCAAAAGACGTTCTTTGAAAAGATTTATACAGTGATAAATCTCTACCAATATTGACAAGGAAGGACAAAAAGAAACCAAATTACCAATGTGGGGGATAGACGAAGGGATCCCCCTACAAACCCCGTGGTCATCGAAAGAATAATAAGGGGAGGTTATGAACAGTTCCACCCACATGGATTTGATGAGTTCGTAGAAATGGACCAATTCCTTGCAAACCAAAATTCACCTAAGAGGAAGTAAATACCTTATATAGTCCTGTAACACATGAAAATATTAGTAGAAAATTTTTCAAGAAAGAAGTATGAAGGCCTAGATGGTTTTGCTGGAGAATTCTACTAAACAGTTAAATAAGAAATAACACCAATTCTATGTGATATCTTCTGAAAATATAGCAGTGGGGATTCAGAGCACTTCCAAATTCCTTTTGTGAGGCCAGCACATCCTGATACCAAAATCAGACAAAAGCAACTTAAGAATAGAAAACTAGAGACCGGTATCTTACATAAACAAGCGCACAAGCATCCTCAACAGAATACTAGAAAATCGAGTCTGGTAGTGCTCACTGCAGTCCTTCCGAGATCCCTAAAGAACTGGTGGACGCTTCCTTCACGTTCTCCCTCTGACTCACCCCAATAATAAAATCAAGTGGGCAGAATTTCCCTGGAAGGAACTTGTCCACACATCTAGCTGCCACCTGAGGGATGGGCCCCCTAACCCCCTACTTTTACTAGCCATCGGGACTTGTGTTCATGAGTCCAACAGGATCAGAGCAAACAAAGAAGCAATTGTTAAATGAGCACAGAAACCCCTCTGTGGCCACATACCCAGATTCGGCACAGAGGAAGGGGCAAATATGCCCATCTCTTAGCCGCTGCCTGAGGGGCCAGCTTCTGAGTAGCACCCATCTAGGTGCTGATTGCGAGCCACCTGTTTGGGACGCTAATGAGTCTTGGCACATCCTCAACTAATGGAAGCCACGAAGAACAAAGATGGTAGCTTGGACAATCACAGAAGTGTGAGGAGCAACCAGGAGCTCCGGCCAGGCAGACCGATAAGTTTCACGTCCAACACGAGACCCGTCTCTCTAGACTGGGAGAGGTGGCTCTTTTATCTGAGGTGCAGAAAGCAACATAGAAAATCAAGGCAAATGAAGAAGAATATGTTCTAAACAAAAGAACAGAACGAATGTCCAGATATTGATCTTAATGAAATGGAGATAAATGGCATCCCCAATAAAGAGTTCACAGTGACGATCACGAAGATGGTGACTGAGGTCACGAGAACAACGCACGAACAAAGCGAGAATTTCAACAAAGAGGCAGAAAGTACAAGAAAGTACCAAACAGGACTCTCGGAACTGCAGAGTACAAGAGCGAATGAAAAATTCAGTAGAGGGGTTCAGGAGAAGACTAGATCCAACAGAGGAAAGAATCAGTGAGCTGAAAGATAGGGCAGTAGAATACATCCAATCAGAGGGACAAAAGGAAAAAAGAATGAAAAAGTGAGGATAACCTAAAGGAATTATGGGATGCCTTCAAGCCGACCAATATATGCATTATAACACAAGAGCAGTAGCCAAGATATGGAAACAACCTACAAATCCATGGATGGATGAATGAATAAAGCAAATGTAACACACACACACACACACACACACACACACACACACACACACACCGGAATATTATGCAGCCTTGAAAAATAAGGAAATCCAGTCATTTCCTTCATAGAGGAACTTGGATGAACTTGAGACCATTATGCTAGGTGAAATAAGTCAAACAGAGAAAGACAAACACTGCAGGATATCACTTATACACGGAATCTAAAAAAAAAGAAAGTGAAACTCCTGGAAACAGAGTAGAATAGTGAGCGCCAGGGGCTGGATGGTGGAGAAATACTGGGAGGTTGTAAAAGGGTATAAACATTTGGTTATAAGATGATTAAGCTCTGAGGATCTAATATATAACCTGGTGACTACAATCGGTAATACTGTATTGTATAATTGAAGTTTGCGAAGAGACACTCTCACACAAAAGCTAAATATATGAGTCCATGAATGTGTTAATGATTTCAATGGTAGGAATACTTTCATAATATGTACATACATCAAACCCGCCATATGCTTTACCTATATTACCATTTTTTTAAGTTTATTTATTTTGAGAGAGAGCAAGAGAGCACGAGTTGGGGAGGGGCAGAGAGAGAGAGGGAGAGAGAGAATCCCAAGTAGGCTCTGCACTGTCAGCACAGAGCCTGACATGGGGCTTGAACCCACGACCTGAGCCGAAATCAAGAGTCGGATGCTTAACCGACTGAGCCACCCAGGCGCCCCTATCTTACCCTTTATTTGTCAATTATATCTCGATAAAGCTGAAAAAAAAAAAAAAACCCACAAGTGAATGGATAAAGGAACCGTTACTTCCATATAGTGGAGCGTTACTCAGGAATAAAAAGGAGTGTTCTACTGACAAACACAATTTGTATGACTCAAAGGGTGAGTGAAAGACTCCAGTCTCAAAAGGTAACATACTGCATGATTTCATTTCTATGACATCCTCTAAGAGACAAGACTGTGGTGGCAGAGGACAGACCAGCGGTTGCCAGGGGCTAGAGGTAGCGGCAGGGAACAGCTACAAACGGAATTGGTGAGAGATTTTTTTTTTCCCGTAATGGAAATACTCTGTATCGTGATATGGGTGGCGGTCACATAAAAATAGGTGTTAAAATTCATAGAAATGTATGCCTTCCCCCTAAAAATCGATTTTGCTTTATGTTAATCTAAAACGTAAAATCAGGGCGCCTGGGGGGCTCAGTCGTTAAGCGTCTGACTTCGGCTCAGGTCATGATCTCACGGTTCATGGGTTTGAGTCCCTCATAGGGAGAGCTCCAGCCCCGAACTGGGGGAGCGCGAGCCCCAGGTGAGCCCCACCTCTCTCTCTCTCTCCTTCGCTCTCTCTCCGCCCCTCCTGGGATTCTCTCTCTTTCTCTCTCTCTCCCCCTTCTCTTACTTGTGCCCTCTCTCTCCAAATAAATAAATAAAAAATAAGATTAAAAAAAAAGAACAAGCTACTAATCATGAACACGGCGTTAGCGTCCGGTGAGAGAGAAGTCGCTGTCACTGTGTATTGACTCGCATGTGGAGAAGAAGACGCAGCGATTTGCCGACGTCCGTGTTTCTCAGACTTCCCCTGGGGATCGTGTTAAAATGCAGACTGGAATCCGAGAGGTCGCGGGTGAGTCCTGCAATTCTCCACGGGCTGCCAGGGCTGGCCGGTCCACGGCCCTCCGCTTCGAGTAGCCAGGGGCCAATGTTTTCCGCCTTGGAAGTCAAGACCAAGATTCACATGCTGCTGATCGTCAGAGACAGAGCCCTGTGTTCTTTCTACCCCACTGCTGCCTCTCCGGAGATTTTCTCCCTCCTGCCGCAGTTCGAGAGAAGGTAAGGCGGCAGTTCGTTACCGGCGGCCAGCTCCAGCGTGCCGTGCCGTGCCCCGGGAAACGGCACCTTTTCACAGTCAGCTGTGGGTAGTTGTCTAACCCCCTGGGTAGATTTAACCACAGGCACATCGCGCTTCGGGATCGAGCTTTTAAAAAATAGCGTGTTTGGGGGCACCTGGGTGGCTCAGTCAGTGAAGCATCCGACTTCGGCGCAGGCCATGATCTCATGGTCTGTGAGTTTGAGCCCCGAGTCGAGCTCTGTGCTGGCGGCTCAGAGCCTGGAGCCTGCTTCGGTTTCTGTGTCTCCCTCTCTCTCTCTGCCCCTTCCATGCTCATGCTCTGTCTCTCTCAGTCTGTCAATAATAAATAAATGTTAAAAAAAATTAAAAAATAAAAAAAAAATAGCGTGTTGAGACCGAAAAGCCCATGGTAGGCATCACTGGGGCCGCTGGGAGGAGAAAGGAGAGGAGAAGAAAGAAGCGAACGGGCTTCGGATAGAGAACGCATGGAAGGTCAAAGAGGATGGAGGTCGGAGCGGGGAAATGTCTGGATTCCTCCTGCGGTCGGCTGGGAAACGATTGCTAGAATAAGAGAATCACAAGCCTGTGGCCGATGCTTCCTGGTCGGGAGCAAGCCGCAGCTGCCCGGGTGGACCGCCGAGCAGCGCCCGTGCGGGAGAAGCCCAGCGATGATTTATTTGCATCACGGACTCCTCATTTCGCAGGCCCAGCTGCATGCCGACTGGCCATCCAGATGTGCGGCCATCCCTGAAGATGATGGATTTCCGAGTTAGCCCTGCTCTCTTCCCTTGCTGAAGGCCACACACTCTCGAACAAGCAGGCTGTAGAAAGGTGCATGGCCGTCCTGCTCCTGGGCGAGGGGGCCAAGGACTAGTGATGGGCTCAGAGCCGAGGGCCTCGGGGTATTTCACACGCGCACAGGACTCCTTCCTGTTTGCCACGTTTGGGTTTAAAAGGATATCCTGGGTTACACTGGCAGAGGCTCTTCTTTCCTTTTTCTTTTTAAAGCGTATTTATTTATTTTGAGAGAGAGAGGGAGAGAGAGGGAGAATCCCTAGCAGGCTCCGTCGGCACTGTCAGCGCAGAGCCCCACGTGAGGCTCGACCTCGTGAACGATGAGATCCTGCCCTGAGCCAACACCGAGAGTCAGCTGCTTAACTGACCGAGCCACCCAGGCGCCCCTCCTTTCCTTTTTAATTTACTTTTTAAAATGAGCTATAACTTCCGCATAATAAAATAATAAATCTCAAGTTCGACACATTTCTATCTAAATGCATCTGCAACCTGCCTCAGGATTTTGAAACTCTTCATCGACCCCTACAGACAGAGTATCGCCAGAGCTCATAGCCCAGTGGCCATAGCGATGGGAAGCACCTTCACGGTAGTGGATCCAATTCCCCTGGCTTTTGTCCCGTCACCGATAGAGGGCCTCTCTGCAAGCGGTCTTTCAGGAGACATTCTCTACATGCTCAGGAGGGAGTCTTTCTTACCGCCTCAGCTCCTATTTCCGCAGCATTGCTGCAGAGCATATTAACTCAGAAACCCCCATGGCGTTCGACTGTATTTCTGGTTCGCGTAGCCGGGGCGTATGATGCCCATGGGCCGATCTAGGCTGGGATTCTAGCACTTCTCGGCTAGAGCCTGGCCAGCTAAGGCCCCCATTCCATGTTACACCATGCTGTCCCAGACCTGTTTTTCTCACGGCAACGGCGTAAGACTGAGAAAGGAGACTCGGAGTTGGCACAACGCGTCTTCCGCCTTCATTCTATTGGACACGGCGGTCAATGTCTGAACCCAGAATCGAGAAGTACACTCCGCCTCTTGATGGCGAAGGGCGCAGGTATAAGGAATGACATAGTAGCGTGGTCACTGATGGCCATGTGTCACACGTGCCAAGGGATGCTGCTCTCTGTCTTTCATCGGACACCAGAATCTCCCACCAGGTACCGCCACCACCCCACGCCATGGGTGGGCCCACCGTGGAGGCACCGGACTCGTGGTGGGCCCCAAGCTGTCAGGGGAGGAGAGAACTCGGCGCTCCCTTCTTTGTTACAACCTGGGACTTAGATGCTTATAACCCTGAATCTCTTAGAAACCTTAATAGAACGTTTTTTACTTACGGCACTTCTCTCTCTAGGAACAGTATCCCCCTTAGCGCTGGGATGGGATGAATGCAAGTGAGAGCCCCTAGGTATACTCAGAAGCTCTCCTCCAAGAATGTGGTCAAACTGGAGTCTGTCTTCTTTTCTTCCCAAGACAACGTCGGGGAATACCAATGAGGTCGTGTCAAGTTTCCTTGTTTCGTTAACAGATCTCCAGCCATTTCAGCACGGTTTGGCCTTAAAACATATAAATCTGCTTCTCATAATGACTGTCCAGTTAATGACTTTTTGTCATAACAGCTTTTAGAATCTCTTTATTCTTTATTTTTATTTATGTTTATTTTCCTTATTCCAGCTTTATTTTATTATATATGTATATATAGATATAATTTGATATATATATACATATATATATATATGTATATATATATATAATTTGTTGTCATGTTAGCTAACATACAGTGTATACGGTGTGCTCTTGGTTTTGGGAGTAGAGTCCCGTGATTCATCACTTACATACAACACCCAGTGTTCATCCCAACAAGTGCCCTCCTCAATGCCCATCACCCATTTTCCCCGTCCCCCACCTTCCCACCCCCTTCCACCCTCAATTTGTTCTCTGTATTTAAAATTTTTTTTTATTTATTTTGTGAGAGAGAGAGAGACAGACAGAGCATGAGCGGGGGAGGAGGGGCACAGACAGAGAGGGAGACACAGAATCTGGAACAGGCTCCAGGCTCTGAGCCGTCAGCACAGAGCCCGACGTGGGGCTTGAACTCGGAAATGGTGAGATCATGACCTGAGCCGAAGTCGGATGCTTAACCGACTGAGCCACCCGGGCACCCCTGTTCTCTGTATTTAAAAGTCTCTTATGGTTTGCCTCCCTCTCTTTTTGTAACTATTTTTTTTCCTTACCCTTCCCTCATGGTCTTCTGTTAAGTTTCTCACCTTTCACATGTGAGTGAAGACATGAAAGATATCTGTCCTTCTCTGTCTGACTTATTTCACTCAGCATAATCCCCTCCAGGTCCATCCACATTGCTGCAAATGGCAAGATTTCATTCTTTTTCATCGCTGAGTAGTATTCCATTGTATATATAAACCACATCTTCTTTATCCATTCATCAGTTGATGGACCCTTAGTCTCTTTCCATAATTTGGCTATTGTTGAAAACTCTGCCCTAAACATTGGGGTACAAATGTCCCCATGAATCAGCACTCCTGTAGCCGTTGGATAAATTCCTAGCAGTGCTATTCCTAGGGTGTAGGGTAGTTCTATTTTTTAATTTTTTGAAAAACGTTCACACTGTTTTCCAGAGCGGCTGCACCAGTTTGCATTCCCACCAACAATGCAAAAGGGTTCCTCTTTCTCCACATCCTCACCAGCATCTGTTGTTTTGTTACTGTTAGCCACTCAGACCGGGCATTTTTAATTTTTTTTAAGTTTATTTACTTTGAGAAAGACTAAGCACAAGTGGGGGAGGGGCATAGAGAGAGGAAGAGAGAGAATCGGAAGCAGACTCCGGGCACTGGCAGCGCGGAGCCCTGTGGGGGGGCTCCATCCCACAAACCGTGAGATCGTGGCCTGAGCCGAAATCAGGAGTCTGCAGCCAGACTGAGCCACACAAGTGCCCCCACAGCCTTTTCTTTCGTCATTATTCTCCGTCCTGTTTTATTTTGATATTATTTTCTCACCTCAAAACACACTAAATAAATACGCTTTAAGAAGTGATATTTTGACCTAATAAATAATTCCAGGGAATTCAACAAATTAATTGAAACATCAGTTTTTAGTCAGATTTTTAGGGCACAGAGTTGGATTGCATACCACGTTTGGATGAGCCCAAAATGTTTGGCCTTGCGTGTGTAGACCTGTCGACTTTTCTGTTGTTCGTATGCACTACTTGTGTTTCCAAAGCACTCTCCTGCTTTGTCTAGAGTGTGTTTTCTGTGCTGTGACATTATTTTTAAGGTGCTTTAAATGCAGGAGAACCATGAGCCCAAGTAGGTTGGAAAAGGGAACCAAATGGTAGAGAAAAAAAAGAATGTATCTTCCAGAGAATGACTCCCTCTCACCTTTCCTCCGTCATCGGCCACTGCCATCAAATCTTCTCTTCTTCCTTTGACAAGAACACGAAAGTTTCAGGACATGATACGTGTGTACCTACTGTCTTATTTACTTTCAAGTTTATTATTTGTAGAAACTTATGTTTTTGTTTAATTGATATGTATTAGCTCTCTGTGGATATTCCTTCTGTACAGTAGGTTGAGATGGAACGCATAATCTTCCTGGTTAAAATAAGTGGGATTTCTGGCATTGGGCTTTCAGATAAAATGGACTAAACACATTTCAACTTATTCCTAAAAACCCTGGAAAAACTACATGAAGCAAACAGCAGAAGACGCTGAAATTTTTTTTAAGTGCTTTTTGGGGACACCCGGGTGGCTCAGTCAGTTAAGCATCTGACTTCGACTCAGGTCATGATCTCGAGGTCCATGAGCTCAAGCCCGGCGTCAGGCTCTGTGCTGATGGCTGGGAGCCTGCAGCCTGCCTCGGATTCCGTGTCTCCCTCTCTCTCTTTACTCCCCCCCCCCTCAAAAATAAATAAACATTAAAAAAAATTTTTTTAAATGCTTTGCCTAGGAATCTTGGTATTTGAGGAATGACCTCTTTGGCCTGGTCTGGATACCATAGAAGCTCACAAGCCAGAAACTCCAAGCACAGAGAGGTCAAATCAAATCAATAAAACAAGAGAAGCCTTTTGTCTCTACATGAAAAACAGGGAGACTGGAAGCCCTCCCAAAATAAAACCTTTTCGACACGTGAGCCTTATACCACCTGAACACCACAAAAAGCATGTGTCATCCCCAGCGCCACTGTGCATGACAGCCAGCACCAGGACCGTGTGAGTGCACCCCTCTCAGCCATCCCAGTCTGGCAGTAAAATCACAGCAACCTTCTGTCTCCTGGTAGGTAGTGATCAACAGAGCTTGTGTGTGAGCAGAGCCCTGACTACCGTCCTGGCAGGTCCTGCCTCATTGCTACTAAGAAAAATGGATAAGTTTCCGACATTTAACTTGAAGTGGTAAAATGGTGATACTAATAGACTGTGTGGTGAGTTACATATTTATATGGTAATTCCTTGAGCAACCACTTAAGAAAACTCTACAAAGAGATATAGATAAAGCAAAATGTAATCCTAAAAACATTTAAATAACCTAAAAGACGGCAGGAAAACGGAAACAAGCAAAAGCCAAATAAAACAAACAGATAAAGAGGGCACTCGTTATGATGCGCACTGGGTGTTGAATGCGGGCGACGAATCATTGAATTCTACTCCCAAAATAATATCGCACTATATGTTAACTAATGAGAATTTAAACAAAAATTTTTAAAAAACAGGAAAAAAATAATAAAATGTCAGACATAATTCCCAACATCTCAATAATTGTATTAAACATGAATAGTCTAAGTACACCAAGTAAATGATCGTAATTGACAGAGTGGGGAAAAAAGTGACCCAACCGTATGCTCTCTACAGGAAATTTATTGCAAAGATGCTGATACAGATAGGTTAAAAATAAGTGGAATGGAAAAAATATACCATGGAAACACTAATCGAAGGAAAGCTGGCTACACTATTGTATTGGTATCCGTATTATACTGATATCAGATAAAGTAGACTTAAGAACAAAGAAAATTACCAGAGACAAAGATAGATATTCCAAGATGATAAAAAGATCAGTCCACCAAGACATAACAATTCTAAATGTGTATTGCCAAATCACGATGCTACAAAATTCATGAAACAAAAATTAACACACTCGAGAGGAGAAATAGAAAATCCACAATTATACTGCGGGATCTCAATAACTCTGTCTCAATAATTGATAGATCCACTATGCAGAAAATCAGCCAAGATTTAGAAGAACTGAAAAATACTATTAGCCACAGGGTATAATTGATATTTATAGAACACTAATCCGACAAGTGGAATTCAGATTTTTTACAAGTATACGTGGAACCGTCACAAAGATAGACCATATCCTGAGTAAAAAAAAAAAAAAAAAAGAAAGAAAGAAAGAAAGAAAGAAAACAGAAAGGAATAAATCAAAAAGAGTTAAAATCATTCTCTTAAAATGGCTAAAAAATGGAATAGTACTCAGCCATAACAAAGAATGAAATCTCGCCATTCACAACATGGATGGTCAGTGAAAAAGGTCAGAAAAAGACAAATACCACACAATTTCATTTCTGTGGAATCTAAAACACAAAAACAGAAATAGACTCACACGTACAGAGAACAAACTGGTGGTTCCCAGAGGGTAGGGGATGGGGGAATGGGCAAGGTAGGTGGCAAGCATTAAGGGGTATAAGCTTCCAGTTATAAAATAAGTCCTGGGAGTGAAAAGTGTAGCATGGGGAGTGTAATCAGTCATACGTAGTAATATTGGATGTTGACAGAGGGTGGCTACTCCTATCACGGTGAGCGCTGGGTAATGAATAGAATTGTCGAATCACTGTGTTGTCCTCCTGAAACTAACATAATGTTGTATGTCAACTATACTTCAATGAAAAAAAGAAGAATGAAAATCATATAGAGTATCCTCTCTGATCACAACTGAATCAAACTAAACTCAACAGAAAGACAACGGGTGAATCTCCAAATAGTTGGGAATTAAACAACACAATACTAGGGGCGCCTGGGTGGCTCAGTCGGTTAAGCATCCGACTTCGGCTCAAGTCACGATCTCACACCTGGTGAGTTCGAGCCCTGCACTGGGCTCTGTGCTGACAGCTCAGAGCCTGTGGCCCACTTTGGGTTCCGTGTTGCCCTCTTCAGGTTCTGTGTCTCCCTCTCTCTCTGCCCCTCCCCTGCTCAGGCTCTGTCTCTCTCTCTCAAAGATAAACATTTAAAAAAATAACAAAAAAAACCCCCAAAACCAAAAAAAAAAAAAAAAAAAAAAACCACGATTCTAAACAATTCACGGGCCAAAGAAGCGGTTTCAAGGAAAATCAAAATCTACATAGGACTGAATGAGAATGAAAATGCAACATATCAAAACCTTGGAACCTAGCTAAAGCAGGGCATAGAAGGACATTTATAGCATGAAATGCATATATTTGTTAAGCACAGAGGTCTCAAATCAATAACCTAAACTTTCATCCCGACAAAGTAGAAAAAGAATAAGCCCAAACCCAGCGAATGGATGCAAACAAAAAAAGCAGAAATAAATGAAATTGAAAACAGGAAAATAATACAGAAAATTAATAAGAATAAAGCAAGTTCTTTAAACTATCAATAAAATCAATAAACTTCTATAAAGACTGACAAAAAAGAAGTCGCAAGTGGGAATAAAAGGAAATATCACTGTGGACACCAAAGGCATTAAATAATAATAAATAATAATAATATAATGATAAAGAGTAAACAACATGGCACACATAAATTTAACTATTGTACAATAAAAGAAAATTACAAACCAATATCCCTCATTTACACAGACACAAAAATTCTCAGCAAATAATTAGCAAACCAAATACAGCAATATAGAAAAAAGAATCCTATACCAAAAGTAAGGGGACTTATTCCAGGAATGCAAGCGTTCAGTATCCAAAAGTCAATCAGTGCCATCCACCCTATATTAACAGGCTCAATCGGAAATACCACACAATTATATTAATTGATGCAGAAAAAGCAGCTTCCATTTCTGAGAAACACTTAAGAAAACTAGCAATTGAAAGGAACTTGAACATTCTTAACCTAATGAAGGACATTAAAAAAAAAAAATGTATGACTGAGGCGCCTGGGTGGCTCAGTCGGTTAAGCATCCGACTTCAGTTCAGGTCATGATCTCATGGCTCATGAGTTCGAGCCCCGCATCGGGCGCTGTGCTGACAGCTCAGAGCCTGGAACCTGCTTCGGATTCTGTGTCTCCCTCTCTCTCTGCCCCTCTTCCACCCGCGCGTGTGCGAGCACTCTCTCTCTCTCTCTCTCAAGAATAAATAAACATCAAAAAAATTGTTGTAAATGTATGGCTAACATCATACATAATGTGAAAGGCTGAATCCCTTTCCCCTAAGATCAGGGACAAGGCAAGGATGTCTACTCTTACTACTCGTATTTAATTGCAAGCCTTAGCTTGTGCAATAAAGAAAAGAAAGGAAAAGACAGCAATTAGAAATAAGAAATAGGATCCCCCTATTTGTAGATGACATAAGCCCCAATAAATCTATAGGAAAACTCCAGACTAATAAGTGATTTTAGTAAGGTTAACATACAAAAGTTAATCACATTTTTATATGCAAACACAAACTATCAAAAAACAAAATGAAAAATACAGTACCATTTACAATGTTTTGCAAAAAGGAACACCCAGGTATAAATCTAACAAAACACATATAGATACTATGCGAAAAACTTTAGAACGTTCGTGAAAGAAATTAACAAAGATATGAATAAACGGAGAGAGAATACTATGCTTATGAATTAGGACTCTTGACATCGTCAGGATATTAATTCTTCTGAAATTGAATGTATATAGATTCGACAACATTTCTATAAATATCTCAATATCTTTCGTAGATATCGACAGGTTTAGTTTAAGATTTATATGGAAAGACCATGAACTAAAATAGCTAAAACAATGTTGAGAAAGAAAAATCAAATCAGGAATTACACTATGGAATGTTAAGACTTACTATCTACTTACAGTAATTAAGATGGTAGGGTATTAGTGGAGGGTGAAAGAGGGAGAAAGATATGGTTTGATCAGTGGGAAAGAAAAGAGAATCCCAAAATAAGCTCACATAAATATGTCCATCTGATTTTTGTGGGAAGGCACTAAAGCAATTCAATGGAAAAAGAATGGTCTTTTCAACAAATGATACTAGAACAATTGGCCATCCATAGGCAAAAACATGAGAGGCGCCCGGGTGGCTCAGTCCGTTAAGCATTCGACTTCAGCTCAGGTCATGATCTCACGGTTTGTGGGTTCAAGCCCCACATCGGGCTCTGTGCTGACGGCTCAGAGCCTGGAGCCTGCTTTGGTTTCTGTGTCTCCCTCTCTCTCTGCCTCTCCCCTGCTCACACTCTGTCTGTTTCTCTCTCTCAAAAAATAAACTTAAAAAAAAATTGTTTTTACATAGGAAAAAAATATGAACCTCGCATCGTAGACAAAAATAACTCGAAATGGATTATACATCTCAATGTCAGTGTAAAACTATAAAATGTATGGAAGGGAACAAAAGAAACACCTTTGTTACCTAAGGAATACTTCGATGCGACCCCGAAATAAACCATCCATAAAGAAAAAAATCACTTAGCTGGACTTCATCAAAACTTAAAACCTTTGTTCTGTGAGATGAAGAGGATAAAAAGAAAAGGCACAGATTCAGAGAAAATAGTTAGAAATTACATATCTGAGAAAGGACTCGTATCCAGAATATATGAAGAATTCTTTAAACTCAACAGTAAGAAAACATACAAACCACTTCAGGAAATTAGGGCATGGGTATAAGAGACCTCCCTATTATTTTTCGCAATTTTTGCGAGCCTATAATAATTACAAAATAGAAAGTTAATATTCTTTGCTGTCATACTGTAAATCATTACAATCTCTCCTCTCTATCTTGATATAGTTTCTTTATTTTCATATTAAGAAAGTTTTTTTAATGTTTTTATATATTTATTTTGAGAGAGAGAGAGAGAGAGAGAGAGAGAGAGAGAGAGAATCCCAAGCAGGCTCTGTACTGTCGGCACAGAGCCCAACGCGAGGCTCGATCTCACAAACTGTGAGATCATGATCTGAGCCGAAATCAAGAGTTGAATGCTTAACCGACTGAGCCATCCAGGTGTCCCTTAAGGAAGTTTTTTAATGAAAATATTTTTGCATGAAATTTTTTTCATGTAACAGTATCACACTAAACAACAGGGGTTTTGGGAAGTAAAGTCATTAAAGGGGGACAAGAGTATAGTCATGCATCTCTTTTGGGTGAACTGACCCCTATGGTTCGGAATCTGTCACATTTTGGGTAGACCCTTGTAACATACCTACATCCAGTTCTGTTACGATCATTCTATTACAGTTGTACAGATAAGTTCTTCTACCTTGTTTCAGTTCACTTTCACTGCATGAAAAATCAACTGTCCTAGTTTTCTATTGCCATGTAACAAACGGACACAAAATTAGGGACTCAAAAAATACTCATTTATTAGGTTAACGGTTCTGTAGGGCAGAAGCCCAGCGCAGCGTGGCTGGGTTCCTCGATCAGAGTCTCATAAGGCTGACATCAAGTTGCCAGTTAGTCCCACCTCTCATCTCAAAACTCGGGGGTAAAATGGCTTCCAAGATCGTTCTTGCTGTTGGTAGAATTCAATTCCTTGAAGCCGAGGTAGAATTGAGGCACCATTTCCCTGTGGGCTATCAGCTGAGGACCATTCTTAGGTTCTAGAGGCCACCTACAGTCTTTGCTGTGTGAGCTTTTCCATCATCAAGCCAGCAACACCTCATCGAATCGTTCTTGTGCTTTGAATCTCTGACTTCTTCTTCAAGCCAGAGAAAACTCTCTACTCTTGCAGGGCTTATAAGATTAGGTCAGATCCGCCCAAGATAATCTTCTTTTCTTTTTATTTATTGTGGTAAAAAAACACAGAACATAAAATGTATCATCTCCACCATTTTTAAGTGTACAGTAGAGTGGCATTAACAAATGCACGTTGTTGTGCCATAGGTCTTTAAAACTCATTCATCTCGCAAAACTGAAACTCTCTATCCGTTGACCAGCAATTCCTCATTTCCCCCTCCTCCTAGTTCTTGGAAACCACCATCTTCTTTCTGTTTCTAAGAGGTTGACTGCTTTAGATACCTCATGTAGTGGAATCAGGCAGTGTTTTTCTTTTGTGACTGACTTATCTCAGTAGGATGTCCGCAAGGTTCCTCCATGTTGTAGCATATGACAGGATTTCCTTCTTTTTAAAGATTTTATTATTATTTTTTAAATTTTTTAGCCTTTATTCATTTTTGATAGAGACAGAGTGTGAGGGAGGGAGGGACAGAGAGAGAGGGAGACACAGAATCCAAAGCAGGCTCCAGGCTCTGAGCTGTCAGCATATCAGCATAGAGCCTGACACAGGCCTGGAAACCAAGAACAGTGAGATCATGACCTGAGCCAAAGTCAGACACTTAACTGACTGAGCCAGCCAGGAGCCTGTAAAGATTTTAGTTTTAAGTAATCTCTACAACCAATGTGGGGCTTGAACTTACAACCCTGAGATCAAGAGTCACATGCTCTACCAACTAAGCCAGCCAGGCGCCCCAGGATTTCTTTTTTTTTTTCTTTTGTTTATTTATTTTGAGTGAGTGAGTGAGAGAGAGAGAGAGAGAGAGAGGGCTTGAGTAGGGGAGGGACACAGAGAGAGAAAGAGAGAGAGGATTCCAAGCAGGCTCTGCGCTGCCAAGGCAGAGCCCAATGCAAGGCTTGAACTCACCAACCATGAGATCATGACCTGAGCCGAAGTCGGATGCTTAACCGACTGAGCCACCCAGGCGCCCCAGCAATGGTCCCTTCCTTATTCTGGTTTTCCTGATCCTCGGATCACAGTTATGATGCTCTGCTTTTTTTTTTAAGTTTATTTATTTATTTTGAGACAGTGTCACGGAGGAGGGGCAGAAGCAGAGAAAGAGAGAATCCCAAGCAGGCTCTGTGCGTTAGTGCAGACACGGGGCTTGATCTCACGAACCGTGAGATCATGCCCTGAACTGAAATCAAGAGTCAGACGCTTAACCAACTGAGCCACCCAGGCGTCTCTATCATGCGCTGTTTTTGAACTCAGTATTCCTGTGCTAAACTCCGAGGCTGCGCTGTGCTGATAGGCCAGTACCGTCTCAATGATTCGACAAATCATTCATGGGGGTGCAGCTTATAAAGTACTCCTTCAGGCATTCCAGTGATATTATAAGCCTGAATTCCCGATATTAAATTCCTGCTTTTGCATAACACAGGGGTTTCTGTTTCTTGCAACGGATCCTGTTACTTCTTCTAAAACACCTATCAATTAAGCATACATGCTTCTGTCAGAATAAACAAGGACCCCCTTTTTTTTAATTTTTTGAATGTTAATTTATTTTTCAGAGAGAGAGAGAGAGAGAGAGAGAGAGTGTGTGTGTGTGTGTGTGTGTGTGTGTGTGTGTGAGAGGGGCCGAGAGAGCAGGGGACACAGAATCCGAAGCAGGCTCCAAGCTCTGAGCTGTCAGCACAGAGCCCGACATGAGGCTCAGACTCACAAACTGCGAGATCATGCCCTGAGCCGAAGTCGAACACTTAACCGATTGAGCCCCCCGGGCACCCCTACAAGGACCTCTTTGAATGTCAGCCGTACCCTTGGCACTTTCCTCCTCTACTTTATGACATCATAGCTATATTTCCATCCATCTTCACCCTGCCGTCTTTGTCGTATCTTTAGTCAAGCAGCCGTGGAGGATACTGGGAGGACCAGTAAACAAGTGAAACTCAAAATCCGCATCCGAGGAGGAGAGCCCATCAAGGCCACTGTCGTGTTTCCACATGTCACGGAAATACGTGTGGCTAAGAGAACAGGAGGCGTAGGTAGGGTCAAGAAGCCTTGTTTTGAGTGACAGGGTTCTTTGCCGTGGGAACACAGCATCAGGGAGAGACTTTAGGAAGAAATCCTTTTGATATTCGCTGGCTAAATGCCTTTGGGTGGATTTTCAATCAGACCTCTTCCTTCAAACATATTTCACTTTGTGATTAATAGCTCCATAGAAAGGATTCAGCGGATTAATAAAAGGACTAAAATATCTTAGTAGGCTAGAATTGTGCAAACTCGCTCTTGCCTATTTTTTTTTCTAAAATCAGTAGAGAAAGGAAAATTATATGGACTATATTTGGGTTCCAGAAATAGTTATCAAGGGTTTTCTTTTAAAGAATAGCTCGATAATGAGAGGAGCCAGACACACGTACGCATGCTCGGTGAGAGTATAAATTGGCCCAATTGGAGGGCAGTCTGGGAATCTCTATCAAATTCCGAAAGGGCTCTTTTTTTTTTTTTTTAATGAGTTTGTAAAAATCTTTTCATTTATGTTTGAGAGAAAGAGAGACCGAGTATGAGTGGGGGAGGGGCAGAGAGAGAGGGAGACACAGAACCCGAAGCAGGCTCCGGGCTCCGAGCCGTCGGCGCCGAGCCCGACGCGGAGCTCGCACTTGTGAACTGCGAGACCATGACCTGAGCTGTAGTCAGATGCTTGACCGACTGAGCCGCCCAGGTGCTCCTAAAATGGGCCCTTCTTGGTCCAAAAGTTTAAGTTGTAGAAATTTATCCTAAGGAGAGAATCAGACAACTGTCAAAAGATGTATGTACAAGGATGTTTCACGGGGGGGGGGGGGGGGGGGAGGAGGGGGGGACTTATAAAATATAAAAACTGGAAATGGCCAAAAGTCTGTTGGTGGAAGATTACTTTTCAATGGACTATCATGGTGAGTCAGGGAGATTCATATGTTTTAACATAAAAGGATATCTTTAATAAACCGGGTAATGATAAAGGCCAGTTAGGGCGTTTTTTTTTTGTATATCTGGTGCATTTTTAATGATTTGTATACTTTGGTACCTTTTATACTTGACTCACGACAGATGCTTAATAACATTTAGTGAATTAATTCATGTAAATCTATTTTTGTATACTTTTATATGCATTATACATTCTGGAAGGATATATGCCTCTCTGTTAACGGTGGTTATTTTTATCGTTGGGTGGAATTGAAGCCTGAGGCCATAGTGGGGATTATTAGAAACAACTTTTACTTTCTAATTTCTCTTCTTTTGCATTATTTAAATTTCCAATAAACATGTGTTATTTTAAAATTGTCTTTCCATCTTGAAACAAGATGGAGTTTTCAAATTTTGTAACCGGCAAATTTCTAGAATATGCTAGAATTTGTGCAAGTCAAATAGAAAAAGAGAAACAACCCAACACAATGGGCAAATGGTACAAACAGGTTATTAACAGGATAGAAAAACTGGAAGGCCCACAAATATGTATCAAGGTGTCAGAGCGAAATAATGGGGTACCACTTCTTGGCCAGTAGATTGGCGAAACTTCAAGTCTGACAATAACACAGATTTTCAAGAACGTAGGGAAACAGGGCCTCTCAGATGCTGCTGGCGGAACTGTGAATTAGCCCAAGCACTTTGGAGCGCACCCGGCACAATAGAAGCCACACGCTGTAGGAGCCAACAATTGCCCTAAGTATATGCCTTAGAAAGAATGTCTGCAGAAAGAGAGGTGCACGTGTGTGAACCAAGGTTGTTTTTGAATGGCCGTGCTCTCAGAGTGTCGCAGTGATTTGTGAAGAGAGCACCTCCGCCCAGGAGTCAGTGAGGAGGGGAGCAGGATAAAGGAGAGACAGAGCCAAGCAAGGGGGATTTCAGAGCAGGGACCCACAGCCTCAGCTGGCCCGGAAGGGGAGCTCTGGGCTTTTGTTCTCTCATGCCAGTCATTGGCTAAGGGCCCCCTTGGAGGATAGAAAGGCCCAGGCACTCTGACTCTCTGTGGCTGCAGGCAAGCTGGCTCTAGGAACCGTGGGTTAATCTCCAAAGCCCGCAGAAGCCGAGAAGAGCTGGTAAAAATAAAAAGATTCCGGAAGATCTGATAGGTGCAAAAAATACACTGGAATCGTAGATAATAAATTCATGATATTCATTGAGGAGGAGGACAAAGAGTGGACCTTATCTATAACGTTTTACTTGTTTTTTTTCTTAAAGCTGAAGAGAATATAACAAATATGAATCCTAGCCAATTCCACGTGGTGGAAATATGAATGAAACCAGGGTCCCCGTGTGTGCCAAACTGGGCATCCAACATACCCAAGCATGGCTGGCGAAGGAGCCGGGGGGAGTCCCAACACTTGGCTTGCGGCGGGAACCAGGGGGCTTCCTGGGCATGTCACCCACCCAGCCCTCCGTTCCCGGGTGCTAGCCCGGAAGCGGCACCTAGCAGGGGCTCAAAAAACAGCTAAGGATGCACGCAGCTTTGGGACGCCTTAAAAGATCGTTACACAAATGATCGGGAGGCCTCCCCCCACTTTGCTGCGGACCATGTCTTAACTTTGGCATCTGGAGGATCTTCTGTATTGGTGGCCACACCTGGCAAAGATTTCAGTCTTAGAGGAACAGGCATGTTCATACACACCTGGGAAACACTTCCAGAAAGGCCTGGGGTGGGGCAGCACTGAAGGATGGTCAGTCGTTAGTGGCTGAGAGAGCTCCCAAGCCAGAGTGGGTCAGCAGTGAGTTCTTTGAGGGGCGGTAGAAATATCCAAAAATTAGATGGTGGTACGGGTGGCGCAACTCTGCAAATATACTAAAATCCACGGGCTTATTTACATAAAACGCGTGACTTGCTACTGTATCAGCTATCCCTCCATGGAGCTCCTTTTAAGAATTGAGTTATTCCTTAAGACCTTCGTAAAGAGCAGGCCTGGGCTCTCCAAGGAGCTCTGTGGCTTCTGGAGAGAACCGCCTAGGCTTTTGTCCCCTGGCGTGACTTCTGTGGCATACACTCAGGTAGCTGTTGATACAGGCGGCGTGTCGCAAGTGGGTTACAGAGATGCTGGGACGTTACTGACCCTCGCAGCCCTCGGGAAGGCTGCCCCGGGGCCTGGGGTACGGAAAAGCCTCTATCGGTTGGCCAAGGGCGTCCTCTTCCATCTGCCCCCGCGTGTTAGACAAATAGTATAAATTGGCTTTGGGCGCTCTGATGTAGGAAAAAAAAAAAAAAAAGCCCAGAAAGTATTTCCCTAAAGAAATGCCATGTGTCTCAACCTTTTCTATATTTCTCCGTAAGAACCTGGGCCTCGGGCTGGGGAGAGGGTGGTGGATCACCTGCCGTCGGCGGATTTGGGGCTTTATGTAAGAAAAGGGCGCGGGGCCGGCCGGCTAGGATGCCCCGGGGAAACGTGAAGGCAGCCAGCCCCGACTATGGGAAGCCACGCGGGTGTTTCCTTTACCCCTGCAGAGAATCAGGTTTAGTCACCTGGAAAGCAGAAACTGTTGCTAACTGGAGCAGAAAAGTAATTTCCATGCGGATGTGGCAAAAGAAGACCGGGGCGTCGAAAGAGGAAGCCTCCTTCCTACAGCAGAGACGGGATCCCCTTCGCCTGCGTTTCTGAAGGCAGGAAGCCTGGCCCGGGAAGAACTCGAAGGCCCGAGAGGCCGCCTGGGAGGTACTGGAGGCGTGCGGAAATCGGAGTATCTGAGGCCTGTCTTCGGTCAGATTTTAACAGCACCTTCGTAGGCTTCTCGAAGCTCGTCTTACTTCCATGACCTAACTACCTTTGGAAAAGGTTGGGACGTGCGTCCTTCCCAGATTCTAGAGACGGTGCAGGTGAAGGCAGTTTCTCAGGATCCTCTTGGCCCCCAAGAGCCCTTTCTGGTGTCCTCATTCGAGTGGCCCAAAGGCGGGCCCTGAGACAGCAGATTGATTGTAAGTCATTTCTTTGGGAGGGTCAGGGAGCGCTGCCGGGAAGTGAGGCAGGGAAGAGAAGGAAGGAGGCGACCGAAGGGTACGTCCCCGAGCAGGTTACCGCTCGGGGCATGAGAGCTACTCCCCCTGGGGGATGTCTGGGAGGCAGTGCAGAGCGCGCGCTCAGGAGTGTCCCCACCGAGGGGCGGGGAAACTCCCCGTTAGCTCCCCACTAGTGGAGAACTAGCCCCGGGGACCGTCATTCCGGTTGGCGAAGCGGGGCCTGGGGACACAGAAAGCGCTGCAGGAAAGAGAGGCAGGTGCCGGGAGTCGGAGGTGGGGCCCTCGTGCACTGCCGCGGCCGGGGAGGGGGAGATGGGTGCACCAAGAGCCTCTGGTACCCTCGGCTCAGGTCTTCCGGTGTTCTGGACACCTGCCGCCGCCTCTCTGGAAAGCCACAGAACTCAGTTTCTGCCAACCACTGGCTCCCAGAGCGCAGGCCCAGGAACCCTTGGCTTCTGGCCCAGTGCAACGTGGAACTCGCAGCTGCCGAGGGCGCCGCCTGTCTGATAGCATCGCTCGTGGTCCACCCAGAGAAAGGCCGCGGCTGGGGGAGCTGTGCGCTGCCCCGCGAGGACTCGGTCAGCTGTGCCCATGCGCTGTCTGCGGCCACCCGCGTCTGATGTCAAAAGCCAGAGCCTCTGACCGGAGCCTCTGGCCTTAGCCGTCAGATCTGATTTCTAGGCCCCTCTGTCTCTCATCTGGAGGAGACTCAGTGGCCAAAGAAAGTGGGTCACTCGGCTCTTGGCAGATGTTTCTCAACTGTCTGGACATCCTCGTGCAATGACAGCAGGGGCTTCGGTCCTTCCTGCCTTCTCACCCTTGAGACACGAGCTCTGGCAAGGCAGTGTAGCACAGTGATTTAGAGCATGTGTGTGCCGGGGCGTCCCGGGGGGCTCAGTCGGTTAAGCATCTAACTCTTGGTTTCTGCTCAGGTCACGATCTCAAGGTTCATGAGTTCGAGCCCTGCGTCGGGCTCCGTGCTGTCAGTGCAGAGCCTGCTTGGGATTTTCTCTCTCTCTCTCCCTTTCTCTCTGGCCCTCCCTCTCTTGTACTCTCTCTCTTTCTCTCTCAAAATAAATAAGTAAACTTAAAAAAAAAAGAATATGTGTGTGTGTGTGTGTGTGTTTACATGTGTGTGTGCACACTTCCTCTGGGGTTAAGCTGCCTGGTTTCAAATGCTAGGTTTGCCACCCATGCAAGTCACATAACCTCTCTGTGCCTCGTGTCATTCTCCTGATACCACCTCAGAGGACTGGTGCAAGGATAAAGTCATAGAAGCGTCTAGAACCTTCTAAGAGCACCTAGCAAATGCTTGGCAGGTGTTGAGATTTTCATTCTGTCGGTGAGATAACGAAAACCCCGGACGTGGGGAGATGCACCCAAGGTCACAGGCAAGTTGGATTTGCAGCAGAAAAGAACTGTCCCTGGTGGTGGCAGCCCCTGCCCCACCCCTAGCCCAGCGGCCCCCCTTCCGCACACATTTCGAGTCACCTGTCATTGCCATTCTCGTGGTTGACTCCCAATCTTTGTAACCGCTCCAGCTCTAGAGCCTGGATTCCTGCGTCAACTTCCCTACAGCCAAAATTCTGATCGTATGACTCAAGCCTGACTCTTTCCTTGTTCCTTGTTCCCCAGCCCCAGCCCCAGCTCCACGCCCCCGTGGCCCAATTCCCATGCCTCAGCTTCCCCACACGGGCCCCACCCCCCTTCCTTTATGCATACAGCACGATGCTTGGCACCGGGTAGGTAACTGGGCAGGGCCGTTGGTTGCACTAGTCTCTGCTTCGTGGCCGCGTCTAAGGATGGAGACCAGGACCCCTACCTGGAACCAAAGCCAGTGACAGGTGACTGCTCCGCACTGCTGGGCCCCCAGTGGCATATCCTGTTTTCTTGACGCTTCCACGCACAAGCCACCACGGCTTCCCGGGCCCTATACTTTGCAAGTAGCTGCGACTTCCGGTGCCAGACTCAGCTTCCAGGATAAACCTCCTCTAGCTGCACCTGCAGCTGGGCTGGCACCCCCCCCTCCTCCACCGAGAATCGCCCTTGGCCCAGTGGGCGTGTCTGCAGCCTATTCTATTCGGGCCTGGAGCTCCTGGCCCGGCAGGCACCTCAGACCGCACTGGCCACACCCTTCCCATTTCTTCTCCAGAAATGGAGAGCAAAACGCCTCTGACTTGGCGTCCAATTCCAAATTCAGAAACTCTTGTCCACCCAGCCAGACACTGGCTGATTCTGAAACCGCCGCCTTTAGAGATTAAGTTCAAACTAGAGTCATTCTCGAGGCCCTACAACATATGTCTGTTTAAACTCACCATTAATTTGTTTCATCACCAATTCTAGGTGCCAGAGGTACGAAAATTAATAAGTCACATCCGTTATCTACTGATGGCGAAGGCAGATGTGTAAGCAAATAGCTATTATACGAGGTTATAAACGCTAAAATACAAGTATCATTAAAATGCTATGGGAGTGTCAGTAAAGGAGGAATTAATCCTGTGGGGAAGGGGCGAAGAAAGCTTCAAAATGGAGGTTGTGCCTGAGCTAAGCTTGGAGGCTGGCTGGGAGCATGTCTGCTGGAGAAAGGAGAAAGGGCGGTACACTCTGTTTTTGGCCTCCGTTTGCACCCGCGGTCCATATCTCTGTGTTTGCGAACCCTACCTGCCTCGGTCCACCCAAGTTCTTCTCTCTTTGGCTTTTTCTCTCTCCTCCTTCTTCTCTTCAATCCCCCCGGTTCCCTGTCGTCCCCCAGAAGCACCCCGTGGAAGGTGGCATGAGCGGTATCCTTAAATATTCTTTTGTTTTTGTGTTACACGCAGCGTCGTGTTGGGCATGCGGGTTTTTAATTTATGTAAAAGATATTGGGCTGTGTCATTTCCTTTCTTACACTGTTCACGCAGCGCCCCACTTAAAGATCTATGCGTTCGCTGTATGGGCATTTAGTTTTTCCTTCTAAGTGCAGCGTAGCGTTCTGTGGTGTGCACACACCTCATTTTTCCCATCATCTCCCTTAATAATGGACCCCGGGTGGCTTAATAGCTCTCTTCCAGACCCGTGCGGGAAGTTTTCTCGGCCGGACCGCTCAGTGATGGGCCATCCACATACTTAGTTTTACAACGTGTCGCCAAATTGCTTTCAAGATGCATGCCCTCGGCCAAGATTTATGGGGCACGAACCTCATGCCAGGCGCTATTCCAGCCACAGGGGATTTAGCCGTGAAGGAAGTCCTTGCCTTCAGCGAGCTTACAGTCGAATGAGGGAGAGAGCGACGAACTCCTGAGTGCAAGATGGAAAACCACAGAGTGAAAAGTGCCGCGGAGAAAACGAAGCAGGGTAGACAGGGGCCAGAGAGTGACGGGGAATGCTATTTTAGGTAAGGTCACCAGAAAAGGCCTCTCTGAGGGGTGCCGTTCCATGGGTCGTCTGAAAGAAGTGAGGGAGTGAGCCACGTGTTGGGTCTGGGGAAGAACATTCCAGGGAACAGCAAAGGCTCCCAGGCAGGAGCGTGTTGGGTACGCATGAGCAGGAGGGCAGTGTCGGGGGTTCAACCACGGATTGAAATTTGACGGTCATGCTAGTAAAATGCTTAGCACTAATGCTCGGTTTTGACAGGCCATCACTATTATCAGCTTGCCATGATTAGATGGGAATGGCCCCTTTCGCTGCCGAAGGAAGGAAGATGGAGGGCTCGAAACCGGCGAGAGGGGTGGGAGCCTGGATTGGGATAGCGGTAGTGGGATTTCAGTTTAGAGTTTCGACAGTCTTCGCTAGCTTTTTAACTTTTTTGTCTTCACCAGGGTTTCCTGAACGACGCTGGGGACCTGGTTTTCCAGCCAGCAATTGAATTGAATTGATGGCTGTCACCCATGTTCATCGCCATTAGAAAGTGCACCCAGAGTCTGGTCCTTACAGAAGAGGGAGCCCATTCAAGGACCGAGGAGGCCCTCCAACTAAGCTGGACCAAAGTGCATTCTTTGCTTCCCGGGAGCTTAAAACGAACAGCGCCTTGGCAGGGTGTTCGAGCTCAATGCCCAAACGATCAGCTAATTACTTGGGTCTGAGCACAGCTGAACAAATCCACCTTTCCAAGTCGCTGCCAGAGGTTCGAGCGACTTCACTCTGGCTGGATTTCAGCACCGCACACCCTGCTTCCTTCTGTTAAAAACAAGAAAAAAAAAAAATCACTACAGAGCGCTCAGGTCTCCTACCTACGGATCCGGTGCGGGATGGAGACAGTATGAAGGACATTCAGCCTCACTAGAAATCACAACTGTGCAATTATAAACAGAAACGAGCGACCGCTCCTCATCCGCCAGGTTGGCAAGCATGAAAAAGACAGAAGGATCAACGGTATCTCGAATTGGGGAGAGCGGGGGGAATTGGGCACCGCCGCGCACTCTCGGCGGGAGTTTTAATTGGCAAAGCCATTTTGGAGGCAATTTGGCAGCTTCCGGCAACATTTAAAATGGTCATAGTCTTTGGCCCAGCCAAGTCCTCTTCTGAGCCAGCCTGAGAAACTATCTTGCAGATACGTCTGCACGTGTACCCAGATATATACCTAGCTAGCTAGCGAGCTATTGATAGCTACCTGGCTAGAGTGAAAAATGCAATCTACCTAAATGCCCGTGCAGGGGGTGGTGTTAAATAAATAAATTAGGGCCCGCCTATACGATCGTGAAATACAAGCAAGCTCCGGATAATATGCAAGATAGAATCTCATCAATATAAAAAAGAAATCTATACGTGTGTTCATTTAGGCGCGTAAATACTTTCCTACGGAGTCCGTAAGGACACGCTCCGACTGTTAACTCCAACCACTCCCCAGGGAACGAGGGAAGGGTGGTTCGAAAGGTTTCTCTCTATGTACTTCTAAGTTCGCGTGCACGTACGATCTGTGCCTCTAAAGACAATTTTATCAGAAAACCAGAAAATCAGGGACCGCACGGCATTCGTGTTTAATGTCCTTTCTCTTCCTCCTCCTCACCACCCATCCTGATCACCCCTTTCAACCCCCTGAGCCTTTTCTCTTCCTTGGCGCATGACAAAGCCTGAATCCTAAGCAGGCTCTTATTGTGGCTGAGAGCTCCGTCAGCTGTTAATTATTCATGCTAATGGAAGGGGCTGGAGGCACAGATAATGCAAAATCAAGAGGAGTAAATCTTTCAGGGCCTCTGTCTACTCCCCTCCCGGATCCCCCGGGAACACCTTGCCTACTGTAGGTATTTACTCAGCAATAAATATTGATTGATATGGATTGATATTTGTCTCTGCAATTTCAAATCGCCCACATCCTCAGACGAGTAGATACACACCCCTGGGCGGTGCCTTCCTCACATGGTACCGCCCGGCCTTGCTCGCCCAGGAGGACTGGCGAGCCCCAGGCATGAGCCCCCAGTGGGCTATTCTGTTCCGGGATGCAACAGAGATGGCCCGAGTCCTTGCCGTCATTGTTTTTTACGTAAATGGGTCGGTACGTTCACCGGGGGCCCTGCCTCTCTAGCGGGTTTGCATCCAGCTTGCGCTCAGCACAAACGAGCCGAAACGAAGATTCCACAGCCATCAAAAGGGCTGCAATAAAAACGGACACCGATAACCCCAAACGCTGCTGAGGACAAGGAGCAACTGAAACCCATTTGCCGGTGGGAATGTAAAACGGTCCAACCACTTGGGAAAACCGGTGGTTCCTTGTGGTTATGCATCTTAACGCTCTGAGCCAGCGATTCCAGCCCCAGGCTCGCCCCCAAGAGACATGCAAGTAGAGGCACAGCCTACGACTCATGCAGAAACGCTCACAGCAGCTTTCTTTCCGAGAGCCACAAACAGGAAGCGCTTCAAATGTGCGTCGGCAGGCGAATAGGATTATGAAGTTCTAGAACCATCAAGACTACTGTGCGGGGTTGTTCCGGGCCATGGGGAGAATCGGTTGGAAAGGGGCACGAGAAATCTTTCCGGGGTTATGGAAATGTTCTGCATCTCGATGGAACTCCTCAAACTGAACACGTAACACATCTACAGTTCGCTCGGGCCGTCGTCACAAAATGCCACGGACCTCAGGGGCGTCCACAGCAGTAATTTGTGTACTTGCAGCTCCGGAGCCAGGAAGTCCAAGGCGTGGTCAGGATTCGTTTCTTCTGAGGCCTCTCTCCTCGACCTACAGACAGCTGCCTTCCCACCGCGTCCTCACGCGGTCGTCTTTCTGTCTGCCGCCGCGTGCGTCCTAACCCCCTCTTCTTGTAAGGACACCATCACGCTGGATTCGGCTCCACCCTAACCACCTCGTTTTAACGCAATCGCCTTTTGAAGGTACTGGCTTCAAATACAGTCACATTCTGAGATCCCGGGGGTTAGATAGATCTTGGACGTGTGAACGGAGAGGGGGTATATAATTCAGCCTGTAACAATAATTGCGCATTTTATCATGCAGAAGACGTTCCTCCACAGAACAGGAATGGAGCAGAGGAGGCTGGGAACTGGTGAGCGGCGAGGATGCCTGCCGCACAGCGTCGAAGGCCCGGTAAGTGAGATACGATCCCGTAACAGCCAGCGTTTCTGGAATGGAGGCCCTTGACACGTATCGACTGATTTCATCTTTGCCAACATATCGAGAGGTAGAGGCAGCGTTGTCATCCCCATTTTATAAACGAGGAGTTAAGGCGCAGAGGGCCTAAGTAATTTACTCAAGGTCACACAGCTAGAAAGTGGCCAGGCCAGGATTTGAATGGGATTTGCACCAGCAGGTTGTGCCCAGAGGCTGTGTGACCGTCACACCGCCCCGTGTCCACTGGCTGCAGAAAAGATCACTGATAGCTGGGTACTTGGGGAAGCAGGGGCCTGAGGTCATGAGGGTTCCCTAAAGGAGAACAGAGGTCCTCTGGGCTACAGACTGAAGGAGGTCCCTGGGAGAAATCCGGGGATCACTGTGTTACCCAACTCGGCGCTTGACACATAGTAACTTTTCGATATTATGTGTTTAGATTGTTTTCAGTTTCTTTATTTTTGAGAGAGAGAGAGAGAGAGAGAGAGAGAGCGAGCAGGGGAGGGGCAGAGAGAGAGGGAGACAGAATCCCAAGCACGCTCTGTGCTGTCAGCACAGAGCCAGGCGTGGGACTCGAACCCACAGAACAGTGAAATCGTGACCTGAGCTGAAATCAGGAGCCACCCGGGGGGCCTCAAGTTATTCTTGAGTACACTTGACAGGTTTCTCTGCCTGCTATATGCAGGGCTACTTCTCAGGAAATCTGGCCCCATCTATAACCAGGAAGTCCCTAAGTGGGGTGTGTGTGTGTGTGTGTGTGTGTGTGTGTGCGCGCATGTGTGTATGTTAATGTCTCATTGAAGTATAACGTACATATAGAACAGTGTGCAAATTTCCCCTCACACCCCCTTGCAGATATCATCCCTGCCCCGAGGGTAACCATAGCCACCTTGTATCAGTTTCCCAGAGCTGCCATAACAAAATATCACGCACAGGGTGACTCCAAACAATTGTCTCACAGTTCTGGAGGCTGGAAGTCCAGAATTAAGGTGTCGACAGAACCATGATGCCTCTGAAACCTGGAGGAGAGGCTCCTTCCTTACCTCTCCCTAGCTTCTGGTGGTGACCAGCAATTCTTGGTGACCCTTGGCCTATGGCTGCCTCACCTCAGTGTCTGCCACCACCGCCACTGGCCTTCTCCCCTACTGTATCTGTGTCTCTTCTCCTCTTGCAAAAGCACTGCTCACACTGAATTGAGTGTCTTCCCTACTCTGGTACCACCTCATCTTTGCTAATTACATCCGCAACCACCCTATTTCCAAATAAAGTCACGTTCCGAGGTATTGGGGATTAGGACTCCAACGTGTATGTCTTTTTGAGGGGACACGATTCGACAACTCGTAACACCATCCAGAAGGAAAAGGAAGTCGCACAGTACAGCGTCTTGTAGCTGGCTTCTTTCGCTCGGTGCAGTCGGTGAGTTGTGTTCATGTTATAATGCGTGCTTGTAGTTAGTTCACTCTCGTTGCTGTGTTGTATTCCATTTTGCGCAGATACCGTCATTTAGCTGTCCGTTCTGCTGTTGATGGGCGTTTGGGTAGCTTCCTATTTGATGCTAGTATGAATAGTGTTGCTATGGATACTCAAGTATATGTCTTCTGGCTGCCTTACGTGCGCTTTCCCGTCAGTACATGTGTGGGGATAGAATGGCCGGGTCACAAAGCAGGCATATGGTCACCTCTTGCAGAGACCGACGAGCGGCATTCCAAAGGGATTTGACCAGCCTGCCCCCCACCAGCAGCGTGTGAGCGTCCTGATTTCCTCCCGCCGGCACTTGGTATTGTCTTTCTTTTTCGTTTTAGCATTCCGGATGGGGGGTGTGTCGGTGTCGGGCCATGTTTTTAATTTGCTTCCTTTTGTTTTTTTGTTCCAGCTTCCCATCTCTCTTTGATCCTCTCGGACCCTTCCTGGTCTCTTCATCACCCATTACCACAACTAGCATCTCAAAATCCCTCCCTTACAGTCAGATGTCTTGATCTACAGAGAAACCGGTGTCTCTCCCCATTGATCATCCTCTTTCAGAAGAATCTCTCTTGCAGCATCTTTGAACTGCCTCTGAACTCAGGTTGCAAAAGAATCCATGCCTGTTTGTTGATTCTTTGGGTTTTTTTTAATGCCTTCAGAGCACAACTGGAACATGAATTTGGAGAGCCAGATGCTTGCCGTAACAAATTTATAGAGTCGGTAGTGCATACAAATCTACTTGCAACACAGTAACCCCCCCTCAACTTTGCTCTACGGCTGTCTTTCTTATTGTTTGATTGTTAAATGCGTTTCGTGGTGCAGTTACATTAGAGTGTCGGATCGCTAATGGAGATAAAGCAATCCCTGCACGTAGTGGGTGGATACGAGGAGGCAGCCTTCCCCTGTTTAAATGGCCGCCATTGACCCCTTTCCTTTCTCCCGCCTGCGCTCTCTGTCTAGAATGTAGCCAGTTTGCCGTGATCTTACAAGGAAGCAAGATGGCGTCCTGGAAAAGACAGGGCCGAGGGGAGGGTCAGGCGCCTTAACTCCAAGTCCTGTTCTGCCACTTGCTGGCCATAGGAGAGAGGGGCAGGGAGCTGGGCAGATGGGCATCCTTGAGGAAGCAGGCGGCTCAACAAGAGTGGAATGAGTCAGGGCCAGAGACCAGAAGCCAGTGATGGATGGCAATTTTTGTGTATTCTGGGCTTGTGCCCTTTTTGCCCCGTCCGGTGTTCTGTGAAGTCCTCTTTGAAGAGCCCAGTCTCCAAGTGTCACCAACTGGAAGTGACAGACAAGGAAGGGCAATTGCCTGCCAGTTCTCGGTTTTGAACCTGCGTTGTTTCCAAAATTGGCCTCAAACGAGTCAGACTCTTGATATTTGACATTTTTTAAATGTTTATTTATTTTTGAGAGAGAGAGAGAGAGAGAGAGAGAAAGCATGAGCAGGGGAGGAACAGAGATGAGGGAGAGGGAGACACGGAATCCAAAGCAGGCTCCAGGCTCCACACTGTCAGCACAGAGCCCGACGCAGGGCTCGAACTCACAGACCGTGAGATCATGACCTGAGCTGAAGTCGGGCGCTTAACCGACTGAGCCACCCAGGTGCTCTGATATTTGACATCTATTGAGTGTCCCAGAGCATTTGGTATGAGAGAGATTACAAATAAGTAGATCCTCACCTGGCCCCTTACGGACTTTTTCTTAAACATTTACCAAGAAACTTACATCTGCGAAGGGAACCTCAGAGCCATCCACACCCATCCACAGGGCTGACGAATGAGGACTGCCAAGCCTTAGGGCAAGTGGAATGAAGGCTTCCCTCAAGAGGCCCGACAGACCAATGCCAGACCATGACCCTGACAGAGACGTATACTCTTCCTGCCATTTCCCTCTCTGCCATACACTTTCTGCCGTTCGGCTTTAGCTTCCTGTCCAGAAACAGCTGGTCTCTGTGACTCGTTTAGGCGGGATTTCCCCAAGTATTGCGGTCTCATATTTATCTTCCAACGGTGGGAGAATAATTGGGTTTGAGGAGAAGCTGCCTAGCAGCGACCCCTTCGTGGAGGAGAGCGTCGAAAGGACGGTTTCCGGGCTTGGCTGGAGGTTGGGGGTCAAGAGGGAATTGCAGAGAGTGTGACTGAGGAAGAGAGGGACCAGAGAACATTTAGGCTTATCTGCGGCTTGTTTCAACTCTAAGAAATTTGGCGGCTATGCCAGGAGCCTCCCGTGAAGGGAAGGAATGATCGAGGGCCATCGTCATATCGTGGCTGATAGAATAAGGCGGAGAATTAACAATCGGGTTAACTTTCAGCCTATGAACTGAGCCCTGCCCACCTGGCTTGAGACAGGCCCACCACCTAATAGCAGGGGGGAAAGATAGGGAGGCACCTCACGGTCGATACTTCTCATATATGTCAAGGTATCAACCGTCAAGTTGCCCGAACCGGTTTTCTTTCTGACGTTCTTCTATGATTAACTCAATGCTTAGTAAGTGGACTAAGTTGGAAGGATCTACATTTTCGTTTTCCCACATGGGGATAAGCAGGGTCATTTTCAGCGAAACAAATGCTATCAAGAAGCATTTCTTTCTTTCTTTAACCGTGAATGGGCAAGAGTTTGTTCGTCACTGTTCCACTCATCCACCATGGACAACGGTGGCCACTCTGGGCCTCTAGTGTCGCCACTGGAGCAGCCGAGAACAACCACATATATTCTGAGTTGGTCACCGGTCTAAAAGCTTGGGGTGGATGCCACGGTGGTCGCCAGTACTTCACCCCTCCATATAGCCACGCATTTTGCCGTGTGACTTTGCTTTTGACAGCGCTTCTCCTCTCCACTGATACTGGAACTGGCCCTGTGACTTGCTGTGGCTCATAGGATCCTGGCAGACGTGATGCTCACAATGGCTCGAAATGGACCGTGACGTCACAGTGGCGTTCTCAAGTGGCGGCTGCAGCCCCTTCGTCCCGGCCTCAGAACTAAATCACGTGGAGCAGATCTGAATACTCCCCTGCAGCACAGATTCGAGCTCGGCTGGACGCGAAGCTTGAAGTGGGTCCACTCCACTCTTACTGAGTGCAGTAAGAGCCGAAAGTCACAGGACTCGCGTTTTCATGTTTCTTTTATTTATTCTGAGAGAGAGTGTGCAAGCAGGGGAGGGGCAGGGAGAGAAAGAGAGCTCGAGCTCAAGGGAAGCCCAAGCAGGCTCTGCACCACCAGGGCAGAGCCTGACGTGGGGCTCGATCTCACGAACAGCGAGATCATGACTTGAGCTGAAATCAAGAGTCAGACACTCAACCGACTGAGCCACCCGGGTGACCCCAAAAGTCACAGAACTCCTTAAGCGTTTTTTCCTCTTACCTCAATAATGCCGCCCTTGAGCGCTGCGGTTGTTCCCATTTTAAAGACGCGGAAGCTCACTCTTAGGTTAATGAGCTTACTCGGGTTCGCATTGCTGAGAAATGTCAGAATGCTAATTCCAACACGGGTGCGTGGCGTTCCAGAGCTCGGGCGGTTCGCAACTATGTTGTCTTCGTCAAGTACGAGCCTACAAGGGCTAGGGCAGAGAGAGAGCAGCCGCCTTCTTCATTTCCTACACCGCATCAATGTCAGCCAGCCGATTTGCTGTTTCCGTCTCGCTGGACAACTCGAGACTTGGAGATTTGGTCCCTCTCCCCTCTGCTCCCCAGCAGATGGGTCCTGTTCTTAAGAAAACTAGAGCCTGCGGTGCTGTTGACTTTTCAGAGTTTGGGGAAATTCTTTGATGATATATTTGCTTACAGAACATTAGTCGGTTACCTACCAAGAGATGAGGGGGTGAGAAGTTTATATCCCCGGGCAGTTAAAGGGTGATCGGAAGGGATGACGAGGAACTTCTGGAACCTTAATCCAAATCAGTGGAAAACTATGATTTGCTTTACAATATACCCATTTCCTTATAATCTCCTAGGAATTTTGGGAGTACGTGAAGCCTAGTGGCTTTAGACTGTGGGCTTTGGAGACAGATGACTGAATTCAGTAACTACATGACTTTGGGTAAGTTACTTAACCTTTTTGTGCTTCAGTTTTTACCTACACAACAGAGATGATGATGCTTCCGCCTTCTGGGTGGTATGTGGATAAAAGGAGGTAATGCATATAAAGTACTTACTTAACACAGTATTTGACTCTAAGAGAGTTTTGGCTACGAGCGACAGCGATCCTGAGTCCAAATGGCTGAAACAATTAGCAACTGTATCATCTCACATGGTCCGGTGAAGGAACAGAGCTCCAAGTGTTATCCAGCCTGACCTAGCAGCGTTCTCTGTGTGTGATTTTCCCCAGGTTGGGCCCCGTGGAAGCAAGACAGCTCCTGGCCCCAACTGGAGCAGCGGGATTACTTGTCCGTGGCCAGTGGAAGAGAAAGAACGAACCACTTCTCAAATATGAAAAAAAAAAAAATTACTTCCTTTAAATCTCACGGAGCCCAACTTGGGTTAGTGCCGCCCCCTCTTCTGTGGCAAATGGATTTAGCTTGGGTGTGTGAACCAATCAGGAGAAAAGAAAAACGGGACTGGATTATGGTGATCTATCCACTTGAGTCAGGATTCATCTATGTTGCTGGAGGGGCCGCCTTCTCCTCAGTTACGTGGCGCGGGTGGGGAAGGAGTGATTACTTGGACAAGAGCAAGATCTTACTAGAAAAGCGGAAGACGGCAATAGATTTGAAGGCATTCAACGTGGGGACCGCAGCAGACAAAGCAGGTGCTCGAAATTGCCAGCTTTGCTCTTCTCCTTTTGCAACCAAAAGTTTTTTGCTTTTTTTTGTATCAGTCAGTTTTGGTGTTTTACAACAAGGCAACTGATCTCTGGCCTTTATCTACACCCTTAAAGACAAATTTGGACACTCTGGGTGACAAATCATTTACATCGAAAGCTTGTCTTGCCACTTCTCTTTTGGAAACGAATCTACCTGGAAAACATATTCCAAGGACCCATGAAGACTTCGCTGGTCTAAACCCCATTCTTCACGTCAAAGTCACCTTGAAATGACACAGTCGCTCCTGCACGGCAACTTTTCCCTCCTTGGGCCAAGCAATATTTTCCTTCGAAAAGATTAGACTTCCACAGTTTTCGTACCAAACCTTGGCACTCTATGGGAGACATCTATTGTTTCTGCCCACCCGTCTACCTTTCTCTTTTTTCTAACAGCCTCTGTGGCCTGTGGGAAACCGATTCTATGTGATTTGGATAAAGCTGAACTCATCTACACACACACACACACACACACACACGCCAGGCCGAGCCATCCGAAAACATCACCTCTTCCTTTGGAGAGAGTCATTAGCTCCAGGATGGGCTCATGACTCAAGTAGAGCCACTCATTCACTCTCTGTCCTGAAAATATAAACCTTAAACCTTGGCCTGAATGAACAAGTATCAAAGGAGCCACAGCTCAATCTTTATATAGAGGCCAGCGCCTGGGAAATATCCTTGATGCTTTCTCTTCATTTACATCCAGAGCTGACATGGTTTCCATCAGCCACAAGTTCTGATTGTCTTGGTTTTTTAACTCTGTGAACGACTCTAGAGTTTCTCTGATAAAAACTGCTATGGAGGGGCGCCGGGGTGGCTCAGTCAGTCGGGCGTCCGACTTCGGCTCAGGTCATGATCTCGGGGTTGGTGAGTTCGAGCCCCGCGTCGGGCTCTGTGCTGACGGCTCAGAGCCTGGAGCCTGCTTCCGATTCTGTGTCTCCCTGTCTCTCTGCCCCTATGCCACTCATGCTCTGTCTCTCTCTGTCTCAAAAATAAAAGCATCAAAAAAGTTAAAAAAATACTGCTACGGAAACAAAAAACTGCTCTGGGTTGAATTGTGTCTCCCCCAAATACGTACGTTGAAGCTTTAACCCCTCAGTGTGATTGCATTCGGGGATAGGACTTTTAGGAAGTAATTACGGTTAAATGAGATCGTAAGGGTAGGATCCTAACCGAATAGAATAGGTGCCTTTGAAAGCAGGAGGAAAGAAGAGATATCTCTCCATACACACACACACACACACACACACACACACACACACACACACACACGGAGCAAAGACCATTTGACCACACAGGGAGGAGGCAGCCATTGGTAAGCCAAGAAGAGAGTCCTGAGCAGAACCAACCATGCAGGCACCGTGAACTCGGATTTCCGGCCTCCAGAATGGCGAGGAAGAAATCTCTGATGTTTAAGCCACCCGGTCTGGTACTTTCTTAGAGCAGCCTGAGCAAACTGAGACAAAGATCATCTTCCCTCTGAAGTATCAATTCTAGTGCTTGCCAAGCAAATAGGTCCTCATTTTGGAGTGGCCACGCCCCGGGTGAAATTGTCACCCCCGGTATCTTCAGATATAGGCAGCACGCATATGCACACCAACTCCTGGGCTCAATGGGAAAAGATCAGGATGTTGTAGTGTGGGGGCAACTGTTGGTAGCTTTCCCCAAGGCCCTACAAGAAAGCCTATTCTATCTGGAAGCCAAAAAGGAGGAGCATATATCTCTGGCTAAAAGGCACGATCCAGAGCCTTGAGAGACTGAAAAAAGTCCTATTTTATGCTCCACACTGAAGTCAGAGCTCACTAAGGCAAGGAGGAGGGAAGCACAGTGGGGGATAAAATTGGTCCCAGGAAGAGATCTGCGGAAAATGGGAAATTCTTGGCTCCTTCCAAATATCTCCAGATGAGTAGTCTTTGCCCAACAAAGGTAATAATTATCCTCTGGGTAATGAGTCATTCACTCAAATCGAATGGAAGCTTCGAACTTGGAAGCCAGGGGCAGATGAACTGGGCTTCATAACCAGGCGGCTGTCTTTATTGTGGAAATGCTGAGGCCCAAATGGAAACCGTTAGGTTAAGAATGAGGGGTTACCTGCTCGCACACTGAGACCAATTATGAAACAAAAGATGCCACAGGGCTGGGGTTCAGGTTCAAGGCCTCCAGCTTTGATTAGAGCCACCGCTAGGTTTGTGGGGGCACCCATTCATAAGTGCTGTTTTGGAGGGGGATGGGGGTGAGCTATATGTACAAGGTAATTTTTTGAATGTGCTACGAAGTTGGGGGGCTCACACGAGCTGTAGTGATTTATTGGTGAAGATTTAGGACGACAGGTACAGAAGCGATACTTAGGTATTTGTTCACCGTCCAATCAGTGCCTGTAAAGATTCTTTGGAGTGTCCTGGCACATCTCTTCTGTGTCACTCCTGGGTAATTTCGTATCTCTCACTACAAGAAAAGGGTAGCACAGCTGTTATTACAACGCCGGAGCTCTTTGGAACCTGTTTGTATGGAAACTAGGTAGATCTTCTTGCATTTTCGGTTCCCTCATTCACTTATGCAAAGCTGGTTATGTTATCTGGGATGTCGCATCGCCCATTCCACGAGTGCTGGCTTCCAGCGAGCCTCTCAAAGGTCACTGCTGTGTTTCATTGATGACCATCGCAAATGCAAGTCTTATTGAGTATGCAAGAAAATGCAAATGATAATTCGTTGTCTGGTCATGTTAAACTTACTGTTTAGAATTATACGTGGCTTACCCAAGAGACTCTTAAGTACAGAGAACAATCTGAGGGTGGATGGAGGGGTGGAGGAGAGGGGAAAATGGGCGATGGGCATTGAGGAAGGCCCTTGTTGGGATGAGCACTGGGTGTCGTAGGTAAGCCAATTTGACAATAAATTATATTCATTAAAAAAAGAACCGTACGGTTTAAACACCAAACAACACATCTTCCATCTGTATCTTCCCTTGATCTCTTCAGGCCGTCGTCATGACGTTTCTAGAATACAATCTTTTTTGACGTTGACCTCACCCCTGCTTTTCACACATCACTGCCAGTGGAGAGGATAGGTGAGAGGCCCATGGGCAGATAGAGAAGAAGTCTCATTTGTGCAAGAGATGTCCGTCCCTCATCCTGTGTGGCTTGAGGACAGCCCAGGAGAGCATGGCGTTGCGTCGATTGAAGGTCAGAGAGGACCTAGATCCGAAAGATCTGTTGACGTCGCAGAGCAACAGTCTAGGGAGCCCTTGGGGGAGATGGGCATGCACCTGCAGGACTAGGGATGGAGCCTGAAGAAGAGGTGGGTGACGAGTCTGGGTGCTGGCTGCAGGAAGCACACAGGGTGATGGCACTGTAGCCAAGACAAGGATACGCTGTAGCCGACACACGGCTCAAACTCAAAGGTCAGCCATGAACTGTTGGTAGCCCAGAGCCCCAAGCTCACCCTGTGTCCTGTGTCAATGAGAGACACCACATCAGTGGTGCCTGTGCCATTCTGATGGCCTGGTCTTTGTGATACTGCAAGAGGAACGCCGTGCTGGCTTGTAAAAAAATCTGCTCCCCAGACTGCCCTTCCGGAAGCAGGCCTAAGACAATGCCATATGACAGAGCCTCAAGGTGCCTCACAGCATCCGATCAATCCCTGTCTGGAGGTCGGGAGGGGTATAGGTGGCTGCAGAGCGCCCCAAAGGGGATAAACAGAGATGCAAGCTCATGTGGGTCTTGGTCTGGGCTCAGGGAGCCTCATCCAGACAGATGGGTCCTAGTCACCGTTAGAGGACATAGAAAATATTCGAGTGACCAGGACCCATGCAGAACCAGGGCGGCAAGATCAGAGGCAGTGCGCAGATAGTATTCTGGACCAGTTCAGGCATTGGAGGGGAGGAGTTAGACGATTTCAAGGAAAGGACTTCAAAGCTCAGGTCCGTTGAAGCACTAAGATCAGAGTAGGGGTCCTGCTTGCCCACATCTAAGGCCCACGCTGGCTTTGACTACTAACCAGTTGTCTTTTGAGAAATCCAATGGCCGGTCGTTAATCAAGAGTTTTAATGACACTGCATTGCCCAACTACCCCCCAAGTTTGGGAAGCAGGGGCATGTGACTGTTTAGTTCCTAGGCAGTCCCAGGCCCCGATAACTGTTCTGACAGGCGTCGTACGGCCAAATGGATATGTCCTCCAGAACCGAATTGTTGCTCATGCCCTCCTTAGGGAAGTCCACGGAAAACAATTGTCCAAAGAAGTTCTCGCAGGGCTCCCAACTCTGAGCCATGTTCTCAGTTCACAGAGCATGGAATTCTGCTGCCTCCTCCAGAAGGCTGTCTAACATGGGCTACGGTGCTTGTATATTGTTCTCTCTTCTCGTCCCAAAGAGAAGGAACTTTTCTTGTGATTTTCTCGTTTGCCTTGACAACCAATTATGGGGTACATAGTAGGCAGTTACATTTACCATTTAGATGTGGGGTTCTTGACCTGGGGTCTATAAATTTAAAGGGCTTGTGAACTCAAGGGGGAAAAAGTCACGTTTGTTTTCGGTCCTATTTAACTAAAGTTTGGCATTTCTTTCCAATATCATCACGGGCACCAGGCCATAATAGTATTAGCAGTACTTGTCACCAATGAATCATAGATTTTTTTTTTTTTATCATATGATGGTTGTGGTAGCTTCTCATGGATGTCACTTTTGAAATCGTGCTGGTTATTGGACCCGCCACTGGAACTATGATGTTTTGCCATGGTGCGAAAGAGTTTAAGAAAAAGGTTTAGATGGAGGCGAGCGGCCTGCCAAGAGCTACGTCCAAACCTGTCTCGGGGAGCAGAAACGCAGGACTTTGGTTTCTCTTT